>OX419199.1:12224795-12879795 GCA_948465475.1 Thalpophila matura
TTAAGAAAAATATCGATAAAAAAAAAATGCTGCGGTCTTGTGAGTGTATACGGCCAATGTGAATTAAAAAAAATACCTATTAAAGTGGGATGGCCCGCGGCGGTGACGCGGGCGGTGTGTTCCATATTTGAAATTTAAATTAAAAAAGACTATTTATGTATAATTTGGCGGGATACTAACTCTGTACCGAAATTATTTGATTAAAAACTACTATTTTTTACTTTCCTTATATTTGAAATGAAAAGTAGAGTGTTTAACACGGGTGAAAGTCATCAATTCCCACTCGGACTATAGCCGCCCTCGCTTCGCTCGTGCGTCTAAATACCTCGTATGGGAATTGATTTCTTTCCACCCTTGTATAACAATCTACTATTTTCTGATATAAGTCCCTATCCCAAACACACTTTGCCCCACTCGAGTACGAAACCCAAGACTCCACGATCAGCCTGCCGGGAAAGCGGGATAGTCCGAAAGGGGTACCGCTGACCCGGAACATAAAGGGGTAAGGAAGGAACACGGGTGGGTTTTAGTCAGTAAGAGTCTGACACTCCCTTCCGCTCCGCCCAGAGCGGGAGGGGTCATTTGATGATTTCCCACCCTCAAAAAAAAAAAAAAAAAAGACTCCACGATCAAGAGTGACGCTTGTGACCTCTAGACCAGCGGCAATTTGGCAATTACTTGACCAGTTTAACGAAAGCGTGACTTAATGACCGTAAATAATTACAGCGCTACCGCAAGGTGTATACCTCAGATCATAGAAACAAGGAGATATGCCATCATAGCAAATTAGTACGGGAACAACTGATGCCACTTTTAGTACATTTTTCGACACAATTACGCGCATAATTAAGCGCTCCTTGTGAATAAAAAGATCTCCCACGCATTAAACATTCCGCACACCCTCAATCTAACACTGTTAATTGTCACTCAACACTAGCACTAAACTAAAACACTGTATTTATACCATCGATCCTGTTCGGTTCGTCGCCAGCGCATACGTTTTTAATTTGAGCAATTTGCTCAAGATCAGGCATCAAGCTCGATAGCGCCTTGGCACATCTCCCTTGTTTCTATGATCTGAGGTGTATACTTAAGTATACACTCGGTTAAATAAATTTAAATGGTGTAACACTATAATAAATCTATTTTTGGGCGTGGGCAATACTTGCTAAAGATCAATGTCAAATGATATTGAATTAATTAAGAAGTGTAGTCATGTATGTACTTACTTGTTTGCTTGTAATAAGAGATTTTATTGCTACGCTAATCTATTATGGTAATATAATAAAGCTGAAGAGTTTGTTTGAACGCGCTAATCTCTGGAACTACCTGTCAGATTCGAAAAAATCTTTTTGTATATGATGGCCAGATTCATGAGGAATAGTATAGGCTGTTTAACATCACGCTAAGACTCTTGGGAGCCGAGCAATAGGAGTGATACCGCGGGCCAAGCTGAGGGGCTCGTGGCTAAATGACGGCCGCGCTAATCGATCGATCTGCGAGGATAAGCTGCGCTTGCCGCGGTCAGTCCTTGGATGGGTGACCGTTCTTTACACATCGAGACCCCTCCGTGCCTCGGAGAGCACGTTAAGCAGTCGGTCCCGGTTGTCATAGGAATATCTTTGACAATCGTTACGGGTAGTCAGAAGCCCTAAAAGTCTGACAGCTGGTCTAACATTCGAATACCGGTATTACTCATTAATTGGGTTGTGGAGGTCAGATGGCAGTCGCTCCACGTAAAATATTGATATTCAGCCAAAACTAGTTAGACTGGATGCCGACCCCAATATAATTTGGGAAAAGGCTAGGCAGATGATGATGACCGCGGGCCAAGCTGAAGAGTTTGTTTGAAAATTGAAATCTTTTGTGCCTGTGATTTCAACTGACATGCTCTTAAACCGGAATACTACAATGTTCCATGGCGGCAGCAAATTATATGGAGGTAGTACTTTCCCTTTCACAAGAAACTCTTCTTCCGAGGTATGGAGGTCCCTCTCAAAATAGCCGCTCAAATATATATGGGGAATTTATCAAGATAGCTCGCGATATTAAATTTTTTACGTTTTTTTGCAAGTTGCAAACGCGTCAATAATGGCAATTCGATACGTGACAACAATGATAATGTATTTACTAAGTAATAGTCATTAAAATCATCAATATAGCCCTTGAAATTATATTTGAGGAAAATACGACTATTTCTTGACAACATGACGGTTTTCCTTAGATATAATTTCGAGAAAAACGTAAGAAATTTAGAATTTCTTGCGGATTATCTTGACGGATCGAACCGAAGGTATGAGGTAAAATTCGTAAACAATTTGTTACAACATTAAGGCCCGTTTTTTTTCAACGCTAGGAGTGACTGACAGGAGCTAACAAGCGATGGGACTCCAGAAAACAATCATCTTGCTTTCGTAATATTTTTGCAACTTAGCAGCAATCATAAAATATACAGTAGCAGCATATAACAAATATTTGAAACAACATAACTTTAGAAGGCAAATACCGTTCCCAGCGTCGGTAAGCTGTCACAAGTCAAACAAACCGCGCTCTGTCAATATTTAATGCTAATAAGCACAGCTTTTATCCGCACATGTGTGAATACACCTTAGGGTTGTCGCGTAATAGTTTACTGAGTTATTCGAAATCGTAAAACACCATCTTTGTTATCTTATGTTTTCACAATTATTACGACATATTTTATCAAAACAAGTTTAAATGGATTTAAATTGCGTACAAAATTACTGACATTTAGAACACTTTGCAGCATTCGTGGTCACAGGACGACAGTCGTTTTGCGTCGTCCTACGACCACGAACGCTACAAAGTGTTCGAAACGTCAGGAAAATTGTGACTTCGAGAATCGGCGTCACTATATCAGCTTCTGCAAACTACAAGCTACAATACCCAGCAGTAAATATTACACATCGAGTTTAGCGCCGTATCCGTCACTATGTATGTGATGTTTTTGGCTTGTTTATTAGATACCGGACTGTTAGTGCTTCGCGTGACAGATAATTATGACGCTCTATAAAACCGAAGCTAGCCAATTATCATTGTAAAGCTCGATGTGTAACATTTACTGCTGCTTGCGGTAACTCGCTCGTGGCATCCCTGCACTCATACGTCGCCTGACGACAACGCACTGCATCGCGGTCAAGGCCGCCTACTGATTTTTATACAACCTGTCAAGTGTAAACTGTTCCTTTACTGTTTATAATATTGTTTTTTTTTATTATATTTGCCCAGTTTTGGCCTTGCGAGGTACTTCTACCTCTGACATAACCAACAAAATAAATACAGTAGAATCCGGTTATAGCGACGGCCAAGGGACCGGTGATATTACGTCGTACTAACCGGACGCCGTAATAAACGAACAGACATTTATGGTTTTTATTAATCACATATTAATGTATTTATTAATATGTAGGTGACTAGCAAATCAAAAAAATAAATAATTAAAATATTTATTTATTTAACATAAGTATATTATGTAAGTGTATGTAGCTAAGAATGAGAAGAAATGTTTTTCGTTTTGTAGAAGCCATTTTTGTACGCGTACATTACTCGTTACCCGCAAATTAAGAATTAAATGCGGTAAAATAAACAGTCGCATTCTAATCAGCGATTTGCAGGCAAGGGGGGTGCGCGGGGTGGAGATAGCTTGTTACTCGTAACTACGATTTATTTGTAAACACGTCAATGCTCGTCGTTGTAACCGGACAATTATGTTTAAAATTCCGTCGTTAAAAGCGGTCGGTCGTTGTAAGCGGAGTCGTAATAAACGGATGTAGTTTCATGGTGGCTCATATTAAAACCAAACATATGCCTTTACTTACGTCGCTAAAAACGGTTGGTTGTTATATGCGAAGTCGTACTAAACGGACTACACTGTACATTAGATATCGGTTATAAAATGGATCCATGGTTAAACTATCTACAACTAATAGAGAATAGATGGTGTATGGTTTAGGTACCTATATAACATTATACGTATTATACAACTGTCTCCCAATAGCTCAAACATGATGAGGGGAAGATCCTTTGTTATAGGTAGCAGTCCGAGCTCCATACTGGCATTCTCCATGGGTGTCTGGTAAGGAGGAGTGACACCCATGAGACTAATGGCCGTTCTCAATAACCTATCCATCAACTGTTTCCTCTACTAGAGATCGAATGTGCAATGCAAAATAAGTAGTTCCATCGTCAGATGATTTTTGCCTTTTACTGTATTTTATTTGGATGTATAGTTTAAGAGGTAATAGCCACTCGGTAGATAATATTAATGTACCTATAAAATTTTTATTGTGTTCTCATGCAAGTGAATGTTATTCTTTATGAGAATAAAGTTTCTTAAACCCGTAGAGATAACACGATATTATCACATCCCGACAGGAAGAAGAAACTAGCCTCCATGTTTAATAGTTTCAACAATGACGTAGTGATGATGATGATTGCAGCCTATAATCGAGTGTGCATTGGAGTGGAACTAACTAGAATTGTAACGTAACGATGTAAATAGTATAAAAACCACGTAAAAAGAGTGGTTTTGACGTGGTGTGAACAGCTTAATTTGGTAATACCAGAAATGCAGAGTACCGACTAAAAAGTGTAAATTGATCATTAGTTTGTGTTTGTAAAGTCGGTGTTTCATTAGATTGGAGCAAATATGAGGATTTTTTATTGGTAGGTAATGATTACAAGAGCGAATGTTATTGGATGGATTTGGAAGCATTCATCTTTTATTGTACGTAAGTTTCATAACTGTTATAATATCGAAAGAAAAAAAAACAGGTTTTAAAAAAACCGACTTCCAAAAACTACACTAAAAACTATGAAATAAAAAGTTTAAACTTCCAAATTAAAAATCTAAATGTATATTGAAGCCGGCGGGGCCTTTTCAGGTTTTTGCCTCTCAGTCTTTAAACAGGAATTTGTGCGCAGTGTGTGCACGTGGAAATTAAGATTTCCTTTTATTCCTTGTTCATCTGCAATTTTGCTTATTTTCATGCTAGGCCCCGCCGACTTCAATATACATTTAGATTTTTAATTTGGAAGTTTAAACTTTTTATTTCATAGTTTTTAGTGTAGTTTTTGGAAGTCAGTTTTTTTAAAACCTGTTTTTTATTTTTAACTTTTTAGTGTAGTGTAACATGTCATGTTTTTTTTTTATAATAATACCTTACATATATAAAGGTGCAGTGATAGCCTAGTGGATTAACCATGTGCCTCCCACGGCGAATGGTTCGAGTTCGATCCCGAGGCACGCACCGCTGACTTTTCGAAGTCATGTGCGTATTAAAAATTAATTATCACTTGCTTTAACGGTGAAGAAAAACATCGTGAGGAAACCGGCATGTCCTAGAACTAAAAATTCGAAGACATGTGACGTCCACCAACCCGCACTGGGCCCGCGTGGTGGACTACGGCCCACTCACTCTCTCACAGAGGAGGCCTATGTCCCAGCAGTGGGAACATTATAGGCCGATTATGCTATGCTTATGCTATATAAAAGTACCATAAAATCATGGATAGAGCGACTTTAATAATATACTGCCTTTGACACACATTTTGTATGTACTTTTACCGAGATCGATTGCTTTCACGAATTTATATAGGTACTTACCTTCTAAGATATTTATGGATAAGTACGTTTCAGTAATCGAAAACAATGATTTTTCAGCAATAGGCTCTTTCCCTAACTTTCTATCAAATAAGACTTGAACATAAAAAAACTGTGTGTACTATACACCTCTGCCTAACCTTGCGGAAAATACTAGCGTGATGTTATGCATGTATAATATCGAGATCGATTGCGTCCAGGAATTCGTGTACCTACATAATATGACTTTTTTATTATCGTCATGATGTCGTCGATATACACGAAAAATTCCGTTTATTGAAGCTGGTTACAAAACTATTCAACCTAAGTTAATACAATTTATATGGGACCACCTCGCGAGCTTCTTCTACCATATGAAAAAAAATTGCGTAAATCGGCTCACAGATCACAGAGTAATCGGTGTACATAAATTAAAAAAAAAAAAAAAAAAAAAAAAAAAAAACAACCGAATGCAGAACCTCCTCCTTTTGGAAGTCGGTTAATGAAGAGCTTCAATTGTTTTTTTGGCAACCTAAACCAAAGTTCACCCATAATGTCACCAGTACGCGTAGCATGACCAATTCAATCTCTATTCTCTATTTAGTTCTTTCTATCCAACTCGTTATCTCTTCTGCCCGAGCACGCGGCGACCCGTGCTTGATGTTGTAGACTTTTATCAACTGAAGAATAGAAACATTTCTTACTTATCTTCATTATTAACATCACCATGCTTAAATCGGTACAAAAATCTTTCTACAATCTGTCATTGTCTATTCTTCTGTAGACAAAACACGTTTCTATCGTGCTCATGCTAAGCGTGGTCATCGATAATAATCTATTGATTCTGTTATCATTACATTATTTCCTTAGTCGTATTTATTTGTCAAAGATCGTAAAAGTTTATGGCGTCCAATATTTTGTATACGGATATCATCGTACTTCCCGACTTTATTATTACCATTGTAAATTATGTTTTGATTAACTACTGTGGTAGGTACTCTGGCGTATCATTATGGAGATTTTAATCTACGTTTTGGGCATAATTTTGTTTACAAGTAATTAAGTGGTTTAAGATTTTTATTTAATTTTGAACAACAAGGTGTCTGCATGGTTAAGCAGTGGTTCCATCACAATTGTTCGAAAAACAGTGAAGGAAAACATCGAGAGGAAACCGGCACGACCTAGAATCGAAAATTCGAAGACATGTGACGTCCACCAATCTGCACTGGGCCCGCGTGGTGGACTACGGCCCACTCCCTCGCATAGAGAGGAGGCCTGTGTCCCAGCAGTGGGGACATTATAGGATGATTAATGATTATGCTATGCTTGTTAAAACGAGAGACGTATTGAAGAAGTATTCAGAATTCAAATCTCGTTCGATTCATTTCAGAACCAATCGAGAAATCACGACAAAATGCTTTGTGCTGCCACTTTAGAGCTAGCAAGAAATAAATTACATTAAGAATGATAACAAAGTTCCGTTTTCATTGAAGGCCAAGTTCATTGCTAAAGTGATGCAACGACCACCGACTAATTGAAAGTTTCGCAAAACATGCGATACAATGAGCTATTTATAGCGAAGCGTTGACAAGTTGCATTTAGGAGACTAGCAATGGAAATGTTGCAATAGCAAGACAATCTTATTGATGGGATGAAACTTGGCAGTGTAGAAAGAAATGAGCTAATAAAACTGCCGTTAGCTAAGAGGGGCTGGTGGCTAAATGTTCTGCGAGGTTAAGCTGCGCTTGCTAGGATCAGTCCATGGATGGGAGGCGAAAAATGTATATGAGGAAAAAAACGTGTCAAATACGATGCTTTGCAATTGAGGAAGAGAATTAACAATAGATATGACGCTATAGAATCTAGCATTAGTAACCAATTTTGAAGAAATATGATGAAATAATTAAGAAGAGATAAGGAAAGAAGTGTTAATTAAAAACGTCGTCATCGTTTAGATATTAACGTGGTGTGTAAGAGTGACTTTCTCTTTAAACACTGTAAATATAATTCAGTGACTCACTGCGGTTGTAACTTAGTATCGTCTTAATTGGAGGTTTAGTTAATTGTATATTTGGTTTGTTTAATAAGTCTATTAATGTCATAATTTTCTGCTGTCTCCACAATGCAATGGACAAGTAGGGTCCTTTCAGCGCGGTCGGTTCCTTCGGCGCGGATAGGTGTGCGAGGCTTTAGAAAATTCGATTCCTTCGGCTCGGTCGGCGCGTCGCCGTCGCTTTGGATTATTCTGCGGCGGTAATAAGGCTGATATTAGATAATAAATGGAACCTAACATTAAAAACTTGCGAATCCAAAACAGTACATCCATAAATCATGAACTTTTTGTGCGTCATAGAGGTAAAAGATTGAAAAGTTATGAACCGCTGCTATAGAGCTCTTTTTCTACTAAGAGCACCGTAGACCAATTTCTAAGTAAGTAATGTATCTTGCAACACTAAGCAAGTTTTGTTGAAACATTTGTAGTTTTTTATTACACACAAAATTCTTTGCAATGAGAAGGACAAATACCATTCATTCTTTCCTAGAACTGTCCTATATGTGTGACAGATCATTTCACAACTGCAGCTAAGAGTCAGACCGGTTCCAGTCACTCTGGTGAACTAAAATATTAGTAATCATCGTATGGGACAGTGACTCCCAACATACAAGCTTCTTAAAGATTATATATATGGAGCTGGTCGACTCTGTTAAATCTTACTTTGAGGATCAGGTTTGACAGCTAGGGCTTAGCGGGCCTATCTCGCTCAAATCTGGAGCAGCCCGACTGGGGAAGTACTTTACAGCATATCACAGCCACAGCCAAATAACGCTACTCTTCGGTAGTCTTGTGTTCCTGTGGTGAGTAAGGTCGCCAGAGCTCCTGAGGATGCGCTGTGTTGACAGCGGGGGACCTGCTTGTCGTCTAAGCTGTCGGTACAGTGAATCCTCATTTTAAAGGGTCGGCAATAAGCTTGTGATGATCGGTGCTGCAAGTGTTTCATAGGCTACGGTACCCGCTTACCATTAAATGGAGCACGGATGGAGACGGAGGCCCGTACGTCTGTTTACTACCATCGTTGTATAAAAAAATCTATCTTCTTCATCGTGTCCTTTTCTGACTGCTAGATTTTCTTTTCTTTATTCGATCTTTATTAACTTTCGAGGAGATCTTATGTTGATCTTCGACAGTCTAGAGCTGACGACAGCTGGTGTACTATCTAGGTCTTGACGTCCTAGTCAAGAGAATCTTCTTAGAATATGGGTGTGAGCAGCTTTTCTCGACGTACTTAAAAGAGCAGCTTTATCAAAAGTTTGAGTATCCGTGGCTAGTATATGCAGTGTTGTACGAGATTATTATGCTACGTTACGTAACTAGTGTAGTGCCCTCATAACCGCACGTGTGTGCCGCGCTTAATGTATTTAGACCACATTATAATAGGGCTGTACCTTTCGAATAAACTGTCAATACCGCAACCTTTAGTGAGCTTCTATACAGTGGGTTACATTATCATTATCAATAAGCATTACATTCGAAAGACTGGTAGTTTAATCGCTGTTCTAGACTCCAGATTGGCAGTATACGCTAGATAAATTCAACAATGGAGCAGAATTTATGTTAAATTATCTGCCGAATATAAATAAAATAATAAATAAAAACGTTTATTTGGAACAATTTGGGTTTTCACAATTTGTACATATGAAACGATGACAGCTACAATAGTATAATACTTAATTGATGTTAAATGGAACTTATCCAGCGGTAGAAAAACCGGCCGTGAATGCCATTTCTAATATACAGCGAAAAGTTCTGCAATCAGAACTTAATTTTGAGACCTTCGATCTATATAATTGAATATTCGTTAATTTGATTTTGTTTTATCACTCGAAATACTTTCTCTGGTGGATATAGGCCTCCTCCATGAATTGCCACAACGGCCGGTCCTGGGCTACCCACATCTAGTTCACCTTGTCAAAGTCAATGTCAAAACATTAATTTCAATTAGACCATTTATCACTTTTCAATTGTCAAGAAATTGTTGTTCTGTTTGTCCGTAAGTTGAGGCTACTTGCCCGTTCAAAAATGTAGATTCCTATGGAGAAGAACGGACAAGACACTACATGGTTAGGTACTCTTTTTGAACGAATCTATCATCAATCATTGTTATTTACATCTCACAAAATTATATTTCTCGGATATTATGCCAAACTTTCAGATATAATTTCAGCACAGCCCTAGCAACAAGTCTGCCCGTCATTAGCATACAATAGTGTGTTCACACAGTTATTTATTTAGTTCTACCTCGAATAAGTCACATTTACATCTACTATGACTAATTAATTTAAAGTAATTACTGCTTAACATAGTTTTTTGGGGAATTCCTGTCTGTCATAATTATAATTTACTTCTAATAATTATATTATCTTTTAATTATGAATTAATGATGTGCAGGTATGACAGTAAATAAACAAACAAAAATTACGTCTAACTATTTTATTATGGTTTGAATTTTTTTTAGGTGACTCTAGCTATACAGCATGTAACAAAAACCCTGTTCTATCCCAAAGGGGGCCTGTTCTATCCCAATTAAGCCCGTCACAGACGTAGCTATAATATATATTAATATGAATCATAGCAAGGCATATTACGACATATTTTCTATATACATTTTCGAGTGACCACACACGCAGCTATAATATATATTTCTATGACGTCACCAAAAGATGTCGACATATATATCTCAGTATATTTTGGCATACCACTTACGCGAAAAAAAATCTGCTGTTCCATGCATTTTATTGAGTTTTATGAACATAAATGTATGGAACAGCAGATTTTTTGGTCCCATAGTAAAAGTTGTTCATAATGATGAGTACAATGACGCCTTAAAATATTTCCACTGTCTAACCTGCCACTCTGTATATTATAGCTACTTCTGTGACAGGCTTTATGCTCATCATTGTGAATAATTTTTACCATGGGACCAACCTTAAAATAGCGGAAAATAATTGTTGTTCCATACATTTGTGTTTACATAAATCGTTTTGTTACAATACATGTAATGATGTATAATGCATGTGAAAATTCTTCATATTATAGGTACCTATGCGTTGTTATGTTATGAAATAATGCACACTGGAATAACCTTATACTTTTTCCTAGAACTTCTTCAAAGAAGCTTCACTACTACTAAATCTGTGTGTGTTACTGTAAAAGCTTGAACTACGGTTAATCCTAACATTTTCTAGTAAAACCTAAAAATTACTAAGTATCTATTTTCATATGTGAAGAGAAAACTTTGTACCTAGTGATGGGTTTCTGCCCGGGCAAAAACCCCGTTTCGAGTTTATGCCCGGGCATAAACCCATCTATATAGTTGGGTTTCTGCCCAGGCAAAAAATCTTTTCGGGGTTTTTGCCCGGGCAGAAACCCATCACTATTTGTACCCCTTTTTAACTAGGTACCTTTGTGCGCACGGAGGAGATTTGTCAATCGGTAAAACCTCAGATCATAGAATATAGATATACAGATCTCTTTTAATATGTCTATGGGTAAAACCAAGTCCCAAATTCGAATGGTGAAAACCCGAAAAATCTTACATTTACCAACTCATGTTGGTAAATGTAAGACTTACCAATATTCGGGCATTTACAGTAACTTAAGCATCTTTCAATGTCGTAACTAAAACCACCAATGTCATAGCTCCAACTTAGATTAAGACTTAAGTTTTACAAAAAACCCGAATCAAGTCACGGTCAGGCACTAGTGTATCGAACCAGTCGTGCACGGTGCGTACAATCTTATTGACATGCGGTCAAATTTGTATGTATGTTTGTATGTGTGTGTGGCAGACATCTTGTGCAATATAGGAGTGGGTTCAGTCGTGCGTGATGCGAGCATTTTGAGTTCGTTATTTGACTGATTTGTTTAGCAATTTTGCAGCCTGGGGTCTCGATTTGTGCTGTTAAACCCATCAATGCATAGGTACATTAGACACAATTAAAATTCTATAGTTCAACTTCGGCAAAGCCAAAAGGAAGGTTAAAGCCGTGGTCGCATGCCACCGTATTACTGCCTCCAACAGGGCGGCATGCGACCACGGCTATACCCTGGATATTAAAACGTTGTTTCACAACACTGAATTCCTGTAGAGAAGAATTTCAAGCTGTCAGACGAATGTGTTCTTTTTTCATGTTTTTCATCTGAAAAACTTCGTCTTCGATTTTTTTCGTAGTCGGCTTTTAGTTGTTAACTGGATTATACAGGGTGGTAGGTTAAACAGTGGAAATATTCTAAGGGGTCATTGTACTCATCATTATGAACATCTTTTACTATGGGAGCAACCTTGAAATTGCGAAAAAAAAATAATCTGTTCCATACATTTTGTGGAGTTTTGTGAACATAAATGTATGGAACAGCTGTTTTTTTTTTCGCGATTTCAGGGTTGGTCCCATAGTGAAAGTTGTTTATAATGATGGGTACAATGACCCCTTAAAATATTTCCGCTGTCTAACCTGCCACCCTGTATATCTTTGTTGTTAACTACTTTTTTATTCAAATGATCTTTTTTTACCCGACTGCGGCGAAGCCCAAAAGGAGGATATAGTGTTTTTTGTAAGATATATTATTTGTGTCTTCTAAGCCCTAAAATGCCTGTCAAATGCGCAAATAGGCCTGTCATCTGTCTTAGAGTAACCGCTGCAGTTCCTTCTAGACGACGGCACACAGGGTCTATTTGCACCTGCTACAGGACAAAAACCTGTATATATTCTAACCATGGACCACTTTGATTTACTGATGGCATTCGAGGCCAAATTGATTGATTGATCGACACGAAAACATGTATTCACATCTGTACTAATATTAAAAAGCTGAAGAGTTTGTTTAAACGCGCTAATCTCTGGAACTACCAGTCGGATTCGAAAAAATCTTTTTGTATATGATAGCCAGATTCATAGTATAGGCTTTTTAACATCACGCTACGACCCTTAGGAGCCGAGCAACGGCGGGGAACAGCTAGTTTAAAAATATATCGCATTTACCACTTAGTCACAGTCTAATTAGCTACCAAAACAAACACGACATATCTCACGCCGTGACACGAACTAATACAATCTCGGCATCATAATTAGTGTTTCGACACACCTACTCGTGTCACGCGGGATAACATCACAGACTAGCTGACACTGTGCACAGTGCGTTGGTATACTGCGATTATAAGGACTGATACGTGTAGATAGTCACTGCTCTTAATTCGTGATCGGAGATATGGTTAAGGGTAGGTTATGTTTGAATGGTGACGATCGATGGTAGTTTAGCGAGATGGGATTTGTTTTGTGGCACTTAATGTAATGGTATCTCTATAGTACTATTATAAAACTACTAAATTGTGTCTGTGCGTTGAAGATATTCCAGAAATAATTGTCAGGATAGGGTACTGGGATGTAACAAAACATATTTTTTGGGATTTTTGTCTGTTTGTGCGCGTATCACGCAAAAAGTACTGAACAGATTTTGATCTAGTTGGGGTTCCGTACCAAAATGGTAAAAAAGGAACCCTTAGGGTGCGACTTCGTTTGTCTGTCTGTCTGTCTGTCACACCTGCTTATTTCAGCAACTACTTATGCTATCGACTTGAAATTTGTAACAGTTATAAAAATGCTTTTTCAACTTTATTGCAAATGAAAAAGTCCAAAAATATTTTTATTTTCATAGGGTTCCTTTTTTACCATTTTGGTACGGAACCCTAAAAATACCATTCCCCCCCCCTTATCTCCGAAGTTTCGGAGCGAAAAATCTGAAATAATTAGAGTTGATAGAAATTGACCCAAATATTGCATCAAAAATAAAACGATGTTCCTAACTATTACAGTTTTTTCAAAATCACACAAAATTCCTTGACAAACAAACTTAGTTATGCGGTCCGGTTTTTTTCACTTTATACGTCCAAAACTGATACGGAAACCTCGGTGCGCGAGTACGACTCGCACTTGGCCAGTTTTTTTTTCTGTTTTCTTAATAATATGTAACAGGGCCTTAACTGATTATCATGTTTTATTTACAAAATTAATGTTATACCAACGTCGTAATTATGAATGATCGTAATACATTTAAAAATATGCACCACTGTGTTCAGTTGATTCAAATAAAATCAAACTTTAACACTTCGAAATAAGATTCAAAATCTGTGGGGAAGCTTCGGAAAATGGTTTGTATATTATTTTGCGGTTGAAGCAAGGGATTTTGAACCATATCAAGTTTGATATAAGATGTATGTGATGCGTGTAATGTAGTGTAATTGTGAAAGGTGCAATGTCGCTATTGTCACTAGAGCGACATTGGAGGAGGTCGGCTTATGCGGGAAGTAGCGTCGGCATAAATAACTAGTAATCATTTATTTATTTGTTAAAAATAAAATATTATTATAATTCAGACCATACTTAGCTGTCTTTAAAAGCGTCTAGACGTTAAGCTAATCCTAACTAATATTATAAATGCGAAAGTAAGTTTATTTGTTTGTTTGTTATCTTTTCACTCCTAAACCGTTAAATCGATCTCATAAAAAAATGCATAATTATTATAGTTGTTAGGGATACAGAAAAGGACACATTGATATTATATTCATATTATTTATTTGCATTCTTTCCTTTCCATTCCTCCAGATACCTTTCATTCAGTCAAAAACTACTGTTCCCGAGGAAAAGAACAATAAACGACGGTCACAATTGTTTTAAAACGCTAGATGGCACTACGTTACGTGTATGCCACGCGGACGAAGTCGCGGGCAAAGTGCGAGTCTATATTAATATTATAAAGCTGAAGAGTTTGTTTGTTTGAATACGCTAATCTCTGGAACTGCCAGTCGGATTCGGAAGATTCTATTTGTAGGTATATGATAGCCAGATTCTTAAGGAATAGTACAGGCTATTTAACATCATGCCAGTGGCTACCGTAGGGATCCCGAGGCAGAGTTCCGGAGTGTCAAAGCTGGTTCATCAACTTTTTTTTTTTCATTTTGACAATATGGCGTCTGGTTGTCGCTGTGGTGAATTTTGATTACTGTTATGTCTTTAGTGACACTCGCAAGGTTAAGACGAATCGATTGACGCAAGAATTATCAAAATCGGCCTACGCATTTGGTCTCTAGAACGCCACATAGAAACAAACATACATACATACATACATAGACTGATAAACACATTACCCTCCTTTGCGTCTCGCAGTCGGGTAAAAACGTACGCGCTGGCGACAAACCGAACACGATCGATGGTATAAATGCAGTGTTTTAGTTTAGTGCTAGTGTTGAGTGACGATTAACAGTGTTAGATTGAGGGTGTGCGGAATGTTCAATGAGTGGGAGATCTTTTTATTCACAAGGAGCGCTTAATTATGCGCGTAATTGTGTCGAAAAATGTATTAAAAGTGGCATCAGTTGTTCCCGTACTAATTTGCTATGATGGCATATTATCTCCTTGTTTCTATGATCTGAGGTTGTAGCCAATTGCACTCTGATTTTCATGTACTCGGTTTGATTTTACCTCAGATTTTACGTAACCTAAGTAGGTATTTGAATAAGGCCCCAATTTTATTTTTACCCCGGGGCCCTTGGTTACATAGCTACGCCACTGTATCACGCTATGTATGACCCTTAGGAGCCGAGCAACGGGGGTGAAACCGCGATGCACAACTAGTACGTCATAATTTCCTTTAGGCCTACTTGCGGTGCTGGCGGTACCGGTTATCTTTCACCGGTAGTAGGCAGAGGTCGCGTCGCCGTCGTGCGCGGGCGCACTTTGTGTGTCAATGACGCCCTTATCTGTTTCAAGTGTTGTTACCAAAGCTGGTATATTTAGCCAATATCTTCCTGGGTTTTTGGCTATATGTGAGGTTGTCCATTGCTATTCTGTAAAAAATATAGGAATTCTACTTTTGAAACTGTCACTTTATACACTAGCACTTTCCCGCGACTTCGTCCGCGTGTCCCACAGGAACTGCGCATTTTTTCGCGATAAAAAGTAGCCTATGTTACTCAATGATAATGTAGCTTTCTACTAGTGAAATAATTTTTTAAATCGATCCAGTAGTTTCGGAGCCTATTCAATACAAACAAACAATCAAATCTTTCAAATATTAGTAGGTACTTACTCGTATAGATGTAACAAAAATCCTGATCGATCCCAAGGGGGG
This sequence comes from Thalpophila matura, assembly GCA_948465475.1. NCBI lineage: Eukaryota > Metazoa > Arthropoda > Insecta > Lepidoptera > Noctuidae > Thalpophila > Thalpophila matura. Next base: position 12,240,581 of record OX419199.1, read on the forward strand.
CCAATTTACTCATCATTATGAACAATAATTTGTATGACACAACCGCATATCGCAAAAAATGCAATCGCAGATTTATGTAAGCCCAAATGTATGGAACAACAGATATTTTTACGCTATTTTAGGGTTGGTCTGACGTCCTGGCGGGTACTGGTCGGAGACCGCGAGCGCAATTGCCGCGAATTTTAGATTTATGGAGGGAGCATAACGCTTTCATTACGTGACGATTTCTACCAGTTTATTTCTACCGCACGCTGCGTTATGGGACTTCGTTGCAAAAATACAACTTATTAACAATCTGTTATACATGAAAATGAATCGTGCTCCGATAGTAGATTACGACGGATTTATATTATAATTATTATGTTTGATCTCCTATTATGATATTATTATTGTTTGTATTATCTTATTATTGTATTACAAGAGTTAATTGGCTTGTTTTGTTTCGCGTGGCAATGAATTTGTTTATCATTCGGTCAAGGTGGCTTCCTTTCCTTCCGGCCTATAGTGAGTCTGTGCGTGAATATTGATAAGCTTAGCATAATCGGCCTATAATGTTCCCACTGCTGGGACACAGGCCTCCTCTGTGAGAGGGAGTCGTAGCCGTAGTCCACCACGCGGGCCCAGTGCGGGTTGGTGGACGTCACCATGTCTTCGAATTTTTGGTTCTAGGACATGCCGGTTTCCTCACGATGTTTTCCTTCACCGTTAAAGCAAGTGATAATTAATTTCTAATACGCACATGACTTCGAAAAGTCAGTGGTGCGTGCCTCGGGATCGAACTCGAACCATTCGCCGTGGGAGGCACATGGTTAATCCACTAGGCTTACACTGCACTTTGATAAGCTTAATAATCGGTTTCTTCTAGGCAAGCGTGCTCCATCGTAGACCGTATCATCGCTTAACATCAGGCGAGATGGCGGTCAAGCGCAAGCCTGTCATCGAATAAAAAAAAAAAAAAGATAAAGGTAAAAATATTGCAGGGCGGGGGGTATATTTCAGTTTTTGGCCCGCCTCGAAGTCGAAATAATTCAAGATCCGGGGCTGAATAATGAGGTCACAGGCTTCCTCTCTGTGAGAGGGAGTGGGCTTTAGTCCACCACACGGGCCCAGTGCGGGATATTGGAGGTCATAATTGTATACGAGTTTTTCCTTCAGCGTTTTTGTTATTCATATTGGTTACTGGTCATTTTCGATAATCAAAAATTAATAAGCATACGATTAATGAATCTTTAAAAAAATAGTAAATTAAAAATTAAAAAAACCCGACTGCCAAAAAACAACGAAAAAGTTCAAAACAAGAGCACTTTTCAAGCAGTCTGATGCAGTTGGTGGCAATTATTTGTGTTAAATCTTAGATTTTATGCCACCAACTGCATCAGACTGCTTGAAAAGTGCTCTTGTTTTGAACTTTTTCGTTGTTTTTTGGCAGTCGGGTTTTTTTAATTTTTAATTTACTATTTTTATTTTTCACTTTTTAGTTTTTAATGTATGTTTTCGTAATCTTCTTTTCGAGCCCTTCATTTTGATACCCCACATGATAGGTTTTGAGGATAAGTAAGAATTAGCGAGAATGATTGCTTTGTTGAACAACTTTAAATCGTTATATATCCTAAACTATTATTTAAAATGAAAAATGATAAAAGGAACCTAAAGATGATTTTAAAATACCTATTCAACGACACCCCACTTGACATAGTTCATCAACTTTTTTTTTTTTCATTTTGACAATATGGCGTCTGGTTGTCGCTGTGGTGAATTTTGATTACTGTTATGTCTTTAGTGACACTCGCAAGGTTAAGACGAATCGATTGACGTAAGAATTATCAAAATCGGCCTACGCATTTGGTCTCTAGAACGCCACATAGAAACAAACATACATACATACATACATACATACATACATACATACATAGACTGATAAACACATTACCCTCCTTTGCGTCTCGCAGTCGGGTAAAAAATTAGAACTGAATTCGAAACTACTGCACCTACAATCGATTTAAATTAAAGGAACAAAGAGCTGGAGTAGAACAAGAGCATTCTTTTAGTGTAACGAAAGCTCGTCCTTAACGTTTACACCAAAATATAAACATAAAAAAATAGTAAATTAAAAATTAAAAAAACCCGACTGCCAAAAAACAACGAAAAAGTTCAAAACAAGAGCACTTTTCAAGCAGTCTGATGCAGTTGGTGGCAATTATTTGTGTTAAATCTTAGATTTTATGCCACCAACTGCATCAGACTGCTTGAAAAGTGCTCTTGTTTTGAACTTTTTAGTTGTTTTTTGGCAGTCGGGTTTTTTAAATTTTTAATTTACTATTTTTATTTTTCACTTTTTAGTTTTTAATGTATGTTTTCGTAATCTTCTTTTTTGTTTGTATATCGTTAATACTTGAAATAAAAACTTAAATCAATAAGTAAGAATTAGCGAGAATGATTGCTTTGTTAAACAACTTTAAATCGTTATATATCCTAAACTATTATTTAAAATGAAAAATGATAAAAGGAACCTAAAGATGATTTTAAAATACCTATTCAACGACACCCCACTTGACATAGTTCATCAACTTTTTTTTTTTTCATTTTGACAATATGGCGTCTGGTTGTCGCTGTGGTGAATTTTGATTACTGTTATGTCTTTAGTGACACTCGCAAGGTTAAGACGAATCGATTGACGTAAGAATTATCAAAATCGGCCTACGCATTTGGTCTCTAGACCGCCACATAGAAACAAACATACATACATACATACATACATACATACATACATACATAGACTGATAAACACATTACCCTCCTTTGCGTCTCGCAGTCGGGTAAAAAATTCTCAATTTGTGGTACCTACAGTTGGCAGTATCGTTTTTTGGCATTGCATTATAAAATTGGTCGTTACTCAGTTACATATCAACCAAGAAAATTAACGTCTCAAAAGAAAGATAGAAAACAGGTCTTTATTGCAATAATCAGACATAAAAAACACTACCCTCCTTTTGCACTCCGCCGCGGTCGGGTAATAAAACCAACAATACAATAAAACGTCTATAATATCCTTAAAGCCATCAATACTATTTATATCTCAGTTTTATCCTAGGTATTATATCAGCGATAATTCTAGACTTACTTCCTTTGACTTTCGCAATGTTGTTGTTATCTGTACTTCCTGCATGCGTACGCGCAGGGTCGCGGTATTATTAGCAACAGATGTTGGTGTTTGTTTTATTAAGTGCTCCTAGGTACTGTGTGTCATGCACTATCAAGGGTATTAGTAGGAAAGGAATATAAACATTACAAGTTGTAGGAAAATTAATAAGTACCTATCAACTTCAGGGCCTAGACACATTCGAAATTAAAACTGTTAGCGAAAAAATTAGGGAGTGACTCCTCGGCCGGCGAGCTCGGGAACTTGGGCACCCCGACACGAACAGGTTACGTTCGGAGGGGTTGACAGTTGACAGACTTTGTTTCAGCAAACTATTACGTACTTGTAAACGTGAATGAGTTCTGACAGAAGTGACAGAACCGAATTAGCCAACCCGGACTCCACGTGTTCTTGTCTGCCCTACACTAGAGTGTTTTTATAAACCCGGAGGCGCGGAGGGAGAGCAGCCCCCGTCCGCCGTAACAAAGTGTAGGCACCCGTGCGAGTCGGAGCGGCTGTAAGTACCTACTCGTACTTGCCTAGTTTTTTTTTAAATTGTTGCGTCTAAAACTCTCCTAGCTCTTCAGTCTTCCTATTACTACTTTATAAGAATATTGATGTAAATAATTGCCACCATCGTATGCAACTGCAGTCATCCCCAAAGGCCTTGTACGCAATGTTATGTTTGCTTCCGCGTTGCATTTCCTGCTTCTAACACGCTCCTTGTTCACTAGGCAACGTGTAATAACGTCTTAAGTCCTTAAATAGCAATTCTAGCAAGACCCTTACTGTATAAAGAATTATGAAGTTTGTGTACAAGGTAAAAAGTTATTTCTTAGGTAAAAATATATATCAATCCAAAATCGTGTCCTGCCTGGCTAACATGCGCGCCGCGACAAAATTTTGTCGACCGTTTTGTCTCGCTCTTTCTCGTGCAAAAACGAGACAAATGCACGATAAAAGCATCGACAAAATTTTGTCGCGGCGCGCATGTTAGCCCGGCTGAACGCATAGCATGACACAGTATAGATAGACTAAACGGGTTTTGTCGACGAAAGAGATGATATATTGTAGATTTCTACGCTTCAATGCTAAAAATGAAGAGAAGAAATGTTTTTATTCTTCAGCCGACAATAGTCTGCAAAATGCGATCTGCAAAGTGCGCCCGCACGGTTGTCGCAGTGGCTAAGAGATTGGCTGCTGCGCGACGTGTCGCGGGTTCGATTCCCGCACTGCACACTGGTCTGGCTGTTTGTGTATGTGTTTTTGTGTTTGTAAACGCACCCACGACACAGGAGACATCCTAGTGTGGGGCAACGTTTTTAATTTTAAAAAAACTTGAGAGGTGTCAAGGGACACCCGGATGGAACGAAGTTCCTTTCGATTAATTAGTGAACCTATATTTAAGCCTATATTATTATAAAAATACCTATATTTACATAAGACCCCCCCCCTCCATTTTGAACCCCCCCCCCCCGCCGACCATCCTTTTCTAACACTAGTATTTAATATTTAATAGAATTTATTGTCTTATCGAATAATCCCCATAGAAATCCCCAGGTTCTATCTCCCCCCCCCCCATCCTACCGCTAAAAGTCCTCTATCTCGGAAACGGTTGGGAATATCAAAATTTCGACAAAATTTATAACCCCTATAACCCCCTCCCAACTAGTACCTAAATTAATATAAGAACCCCTCCACTTCGACCCCCACCCGACTATCTCACCGGGCTAAGGGGTCTTGGTCCTGGTCTCGGTCTCGGTCTTGGTATCGGTCTCGGTCTCGGTCTCGGTCTTGGTATCGGTCTCGGTCTCGGTCTCGGTCTCGGTCTCGGTCTCGGTCTCGGTCTGTAAGCTGTAAGCTTACTCTAACAAAAAGTGTCGTTACAATTTAAACCGTGCGGCGTGCGTTGCACGGCTTACAATAGCTTACTACCAACTTTTACCAAATTTTCGTCTTAATTTTTTCCGTCTAGACCCCTTTCGTAATGCGCGATAAGGAACTTCGTTCCAAAAATTACAATCACTTTTTACCCCTCAATTTTCTCCGAACTGAATAGGAACCCATCAAGTGTCACGTATTCCACAAATACTCCTCCAATAACAACAATAGCGCAATGTGAGTACGCATACGCTACTAATAATAGATGCGCCATATTAACCCACATGCTGGCCTGACCTGCCGCAACGTTATTAATATTATTTAGTAGCAGTTCCGGGTTGTAACTTTAATATACATCTGGTGGCATGGTCAGGGTTATCGCTTACTGCTCTGCTGGCGCCAAAGGTTTACAGAAATGAAATTTTCCCTTTATGAAGGGTAAACTAATGGGATTTTTATGCAACAGGCGGTAAACAGTTACCGTAGGTACTATACAACACTAAGTATCACATTCGTTTTGCCTTCAAAATGAAGATTTGCTGTGCTGACAGCTTAAGGGACAAGCAAGTCCCCCGTTGTCAACACAGCGCATCCTCAGCAGCTCCATATCTTAGAAAAGTAAGGAAAATTAAAACAAAGCTGGAGCAGCCCGTCTGGGAAGTACAGAATACCACAGCCAAATGCCACAAAGCCAAATGCCACAGCCATACTTCTCAGACGGGCTGCTCCAGCTTTGTTTTAATTTTCCTTACTTTTCTAAGATATGGCACGGCGGAACCATTTTTTTTTCAAGTTAGTATCTAAGGCACGCAATTGTCGAAAGGTTCGCCAACCCTGGAAAAGACTATAGCAGATTTGAGCGGTCTCACTGGCCCTACCTCTCGACACAGTTTTATAGGACATAATATTTTTCCCGACATTAATAATTCAGAGGTCAGAGTATGAACAGCGAAATGAGTTACACATGACACAGCGGTGCACTTAGACGAAGGTCGTAACCACTATGTATGTCAATCGATTTCGAGAAAAAAATAACTGGTTTTTCCGCAACCAGATAGGTTTTTTTTAATGTGATCGTTTTAATTCGTGAAATAATTGCTTTTAATAGGCCATGTGAGGAGACTCGATTGTATAATAGCAGGCAGTCTTCCTTGAAAGATATTTCGGTAAAGTTCTTTTATAATTTAATCAGTCGTGGTTCCTAGGAGCTTGGTTGAATTATTATCATAGTTTTGGTTTTCCTGTTTGTCAGATGGAACTGATGTTTTAGTCTTGGTAGAGGCATATGTGCCTGATGTAAGGTAGACGGTTGGTGCATCATTTTGACTATTCTTCCTAACTCATGGGTTTTGGCTTTCGTCAATAAAGTATTCCTAGGAAAATTAGACTTGAGCTTTCTTTAAAAAATTGGCTTCTGTTTTAGCCGTGCATATAGGCGGAGGTTTACTGTAGTTTTTTTTTATTCTTAAAAAAAATATTAAAAGATCGCCATAATGTTGCATGAAACAATTTCGGAAGTCAGTGCCGAATCAAATCAAATCAAAAATCAAAGACATCGACTTCCGCTGCTGTTTCACACAAGATTATTGTGATCTGTTTGAAGGCGGTTTTAACTTTTTTTTAAGAATTTCAGTTCCGTAGTTAGTAGTTAATAAGTAGGTACCTACAGCATTACCTAAAAATCTGAAAACAGTGATGTGATGATGACAGTTTTAGAGCGCTTCAAGGAATTAATAATCGTGCGCTTAAAATTCAGACTATGATTATAATTGAATAGGTAGGTACCTACATACTACATAGTTTGCGTAGGAAAACAGCTGTTATAAGACAAGATACCGCTTCAAATAATATCGTTTCCTATTATAAATTTATTACATAATACAACAAATGATCTGGTAAGCAATAAATATAAACAAAATATTTGCGGTAGACCTTGCGGAGTTCTTCATGTTTACGTTTATCGAACGAGCTTACGTTTTAACGTAATTTTTTGAATATTTTAATTAATGGTTTACTACATTTTGGATAAATTTTCCTTATTATAACCTCGGTCTCGGTCTCGGTCTACGGTCTCGGTCCTGAAGTCTACACCAGGGATAGCGAACCTTTTCATAATTGTGGGCCATACCTACTAACTTGAATACAAAACAAAATATGGCTAAGCCCGTGCCATAACTTAGAAACGTAAGAAAATAAAAACAAAATTACCTACTCAGCTACTCACATTAAAATCCTTAAGCCTGCAATACATGTTGGCCGAGCTTAGACCAACGCGAGTCTAGACAAATTGACACAAGGCAAGCGCTACTGTCTAGACGATTGGCAAGTTTGACGTCAACCGCATAATAGCACCCGGACAAACATGTGAACACTATTGTCCGAGCGCGCGCCAGCGCCTTTGATTTGTGGAGAAAAACTGACACCGCTCCGAAGTGAGGCAAGTGATCCCGAGCGACTGCAAGTTGTGGCAAGCTACGTCAAATGAGGTCTATACACGCTGGCGCTTGTCTATACTGAACCAACTAGGCAAGTGACACCGAGCGATAGCAAGACAAGGCAAATATACCGTCTACATGTTGGTATTGGCCTTAACTCGACAACGCTCGGCCAACATGTATTGCAGGCTTTAAATTGACGACAGTTTAAACACAAATCGATAATGTTATATGCACTGTAGATCTATTGGCTGTGCCTAGTTTTTAGGGTTCCGTACCAAAATGGTAAAAAAGGAACCCTTATAGTGCGACTTCGTCTGTCTGTCTGTCTGTCTGTCTGTCACACCTGCTTATTTCAGTAACTACTTATGCTATGACTTGAAATTTGGAACAGTTATAAAAAATGCTTCTTCAACTTTATTGCAAATGAAAAAAGTCCAAAAATATTTTTATTTTAATTGCAAAAGGGGCCGGAGTGGGGGTCCGAAATTTCAAAGTGGGGTTACTAGGTCAAGTGACATATCATATGAAAGGGCTTGATCTGCATATTTCAAAATATATTTTCATTTTATTTTATGTCTCACAGTTTTCGACATATGATGAAAAATGTCCAAAAAAATACCATTCCCCCCCCTTATCTCCGAAGTTTGCAAGGCGAAAAATCTGAAATAATTAGGGTTGATAGAAATTGACCCAAATATGGCACCAAAAATAAAACGATGTTCCTAACTAGTACAGTTTTTTCAAAATCATCAAAATTCCTTCACAAACAAACTCAGTTAAGCGGTCCGGATTTTTTCAGTCTATACGTCCAAAAATGATACGGAACCCTCGGTGCGCGAGTACGACTCACACTTAGCCGGTTTTTTTTTCTGTTGGCACGCGTGCCATAGGCTCGCCATCCTAGATCATAAATGTCACATCCTCAACAAATGCGCTCTTTGACGAAGCACGTACAACCTACTCAGTAGTCAAGCCAATATTATAAAGATGAAATAATTGTTAGCTCTATGCTTATAAGCTGGCAGATTAGTATGCGTAGGTACCTATACTACACAAGTTCTGAAAGTGGCAACAGTCTGTTGTTTCCGTACTAATTTGCTAGTGATGGCATATCTCCTTGTTTCTATGATCTGAGCTAGGGACATTACCATGAGCCGTCGAGCAAAAAGTTACCTCAATTCAATCCAACAAAATGCCGCCGCCAAAATCAAAATGCCACATTTGCCTAATTGTTGAAATCCTTCGCCGTGTGCGGGTGACTTTTAGCGAACGATTAAATAATAAAGCTCTAGAATCCGAGGTGCAGCTTACGGCACATACTACACTTGATCACCTACGGCGACCAGTGCGAGCGAAAACTTTAAGCCTTTCATTAATTTGTGGCTTTTAAGTCATAAGCGGTAGCGGGAAGACTTTGTAGCAGCTGTTAGGCTTCCATAAAGTGATGTACATTTTGGTCTATCATCCAAGTAAATTCACACACAAGAACTGTACATTTTTTCGGGATGAAAAGTAGCCTATGTTACACAGTGATAATGTAGCTTTAAATTGGTGAAAGTGGAGTTTCGAAGCCTATTCGGTACAAACAAGCAAAGAAAAAAATCTTATTTATAATATTAGGATAATCTCCGAAACGGCTGGACCGATTTTGACGAGACTTTCGCTGGCAGATAGCTGATGGTATAAAGAGTAACTTAGGCTACTTTTATTTAAGAATAAGGGTTCCGAGAATAAATTAAACCCATAAAATCCAATCTTTTTATTGACTAAACTTTACCCGTGCGAAGCCGGTGGTCAGCTAGTGATACTTATGGGAAAAGACCCAATCACGCACATTATTCTTATCACCGCTACCGCTCCCTCCTCGCACCAAACGCAAATCCTTTACATTACCAGCATAAGTACACACATACGATCTTGACCCTATTATATTTTGGCATTGAAAGTATCGTGAGTGACACGTCAGGTCGCCCCCCCCCGTACCCTGGCCCCCATCGCCGCCGGTGATCCCGGCACCTGATGCATGACCTCAGATCATGGAAAAAAGGAGATATGCTATCATAGCAAATTAGAAAACTGTCGCCACTTATAGAACAGCTTGCGACACAACTACAAGCGCTCCTTATGAATAAAGATCTTCCACACAACAAAAATTCTGCACACCCTCAATCTAACACTGTTAATCGACTCATCACTAGCACTAAACTAGGGTCCATTTCATTAACTTTGTAAGCAATGTCAGTATGGCCAACTGTCAAAATTTGATGAATTTGTATAGAAAGTTTGTTTACAAAGTTTACAAGTTCTATTGAAATGGACCATAAAACACTGTATTTATATCATCGATTGCGTTCGATCCGTCGCCACCGTGTGCCTACGTTTTAATTATGGTCAATGTGAAACTAGCGCCTTGGTACATCTCCCTTGTTTCTATGATCTGAGTGCATGACATATCTATGCTCTAAGCTTCAACGATGATGATGAATGATTGGGAAAAGGAGGCAATTACTGTCTATTGTGGTTGATTATTTCTTGTAATGGTTTTGTTGATTTATGTGTTAGAATTTGTAAAGTCTGATTGATTAGGTTTAGCCAACGGCTGTAATTACATAATCAGCCGGACTTAGGCATTTCCTCTGTGAGGTGGCTCGTTATCCACCACGCGGGTCCAATGTGGATTGGTGGACGTCACATGTCTTTGAATTTTTGGTTCTAGGACGTGCCGGTTTCGGTTTCTTCACGATGTTTTCCTTCACCGTTTAGAGCTTCGTCGTCAGTTTATGATGGTTTTGTAACAAATTACACACAGTAAAGACAGCACCGGATTAAGCCAAATCTGTGGCTGAGAGATTGTCTGCTGCGCGACGTGTCGCGGGTTCGATTCCCGCATTGCACAAGGTCTGGCTGTTTGTGTATGTGAAATTTGTGTTTGTAAACGCACCCACGATACAGGAGAAATCCTAGTGTGGGGCAACGTTTATTAAGCAAAAAAAAAAAAAAAATGTAAATCCTCTCTTATCCACCTCGAGGAAAATTGTTCAAAAAACAATATTATCATTATGCTATTGTAGCGATATCTGCCGACAACAGCGAAGACTACCTACATACATATACAGGAACCCGACATCAACTGTCGGGGCAGTGGCCCGCCAGACCAATACTACCCGGTCTGGTAAGAGGATCCTCCCTTTTCAATGGAGGGACATTCCACCTCGTCTCTCCATTCCCCAAACTGGTGACCCCGAGCTTGAACATTAGCGCAACCTTCGAGCAGCAGCAACTTCGCCATCATCATCATCGTTATCACACACACACCTATCGCCTATAATAGGCAATAGATGTGTGTGTGATGACGATGATGATCAATGTCATGATGGTCAATGGCAATAGCTTAAGCATTGCCATTGACCGGGCACAAATCTAGTCACTGGCTGCTACTGACTTTTCTGTCAGAAAACTCGAACATTTTGCCCGACCTGGAGATTAAATCCCGGAACCTCACGATCACCTCGCTTGCAACCAATAGACCATCGCGGTAACTAGTAACCCATCTATCGGCTCTTTACCTTACTAGAGATAGATTTTTGACATTACTTCTATACAGATTATGTCAAAAATCTATCCCTAGTAGAAGAAAGGGCCGATAGATCGGTTATTGGGAACGGCTATAAGTGAACATTAAAAGAGTCACGTACGAGCATGACTCAACTGACCCCTATAAGTGCTAAATGTACAGGTGCAGGGGAATTTGGAAATACCCGACGTGTACTTAGAAAATGATGCACTCTAACTTAATTGTTTTGGGCTTGTCAAACATGAGGATAAGTTGACAACTTAAGGTCAGTTTGAAGAGAAAAGTAATGTCATTTGTCAGAGGTCAAGTAAAATGCCGTATCCACTTATACACATGTGCATACACGGTACCATCCGGAATTCCGGATGCCTTCAGTTTGATAGTTCGTGACTGCATTTGCAACAATTTTTTTAAGAATCCATCGTATTGATATTCACAAGTTCACAACCAGATACAGGTAGGTAGGTACTTGCCCGAGCTCATACTTCGTTTTCGGTTAGCGTTGTTTTGACTTTTTTTTTTTTTTGCTCAGCTCCTAAGGGTCGTAGAGCGATGTTAAATAGCCCTTAGTCTTCCTCAGAAATTGGGCTATCAAATGCAACATTAGCGACGGAATTTCCTGATCAGATTTCCGCAAACAACTTGTCCAATTCCGGACGCTTAATGAACGATGCCTGCAATTTTTTGAAATTCTTACGACACCCATAGTTGAAAAGAGCCATCATCATCATTTTGGCTAAAAGACGTCCACAGCCGAACATAGGCCTCTCCTAATAATCGGCACAGCGAAGGAAAAGCGTAGGCGACGTTAAATTTGCAAAACAAACCATTTCTCATGAACTAATTCTCTGTAAGTAATCACATTTAAACATTTATAATTATCCTTAATGTGTTCCTTCGTACATTACCCATTTATGATCTCACTCCTTCAATGTCGCAATAATGTATGCTGACATTGCCCGGGCAATTCCTACACCATGCCGCACAAAAAACATGACGATACTAGCGTTGCGACCTTATTTCCTTCCGTCGCCGTGGCCTGTGACCATCACAAATGGCAATGTGGTGAATAACCAACATATATTTGCACATAACAAACCAAAAAATATTTAAACTCGACCTTATTCAGTTGAGTTAAGGCTTGCTTTATATTGTTATGAGTTATTTTGCGGTGAATATAAGTTTGTCGATATATCGCTTACCGTAAGCGATAGTGTTTACAGGATGTGTTTAAGTCAATTAATTCGGTAACTAATTTATAACGTTTTATTACGAAAAATAATGATCAATAAGGAATTAATAGAATCTGGTAATGTACGGTCATGTATCATGTTCATCGACCTTGCTTGAGATATATTTATTGATCTAGTTTCGAATAAGTATTGGTTTGTATTCCATATCCGTTTGAGGTTACGAAATCGTTTATAATGTGTTTAATTGTTTGTTTTAAACGATTTATACGTCGATGACGAAATTACAGCAATGATATTACTGTCACTAAAATAGAAACCTGCGTGGTGATAATAGGATTATCCGCTTTTTGGATAATGCATGACATTGCCCGGGTAACAACGTGACGGAGCTAATCACTTTTGATGCATTCCTAAATTGCCGTTCAATCGCAGAAATCACAATTACGAATTCTATAATTAGAATTAAACTATTGTAATTACAAACTAATCTTGTGTGTATGGCCACATGTCTTCGATTTTGTTACTCTAGAACATCCTCACTTCAGATGTTTTCCTTTACCGTTTTTGAGAACCGTGATAAGAAAATTATTTGTAGAAAGTAAAGTGCACTCCTGTCGTCCTAGCATGACCACGATAGAAACAGGTTTTGTCTACAGAAGAATATATAAAGTGACAGATTGTAGAAAGATTTCTACCGTTTTATGCACACAATGAAGATATGAAGTGTTTCTATTCTTCAGTAAACAAAATTCTGCTAAGCCAAGCACGGGTCGCCGCGTGCTCGGGCAGAAGAGGTAACGAGTTGGATAGAAAGCACTTTGTCTATTCTTTGGGAGAATAGAGATAGAATTGGTCATGCTATGCTTGGAGGACTGCTCACGTAGCTCAATAAGTCAATTAAATTCATACAAGTCATTATACATGCACAATTTTCATTCAATAATTTAATAATAATTTGAGCACGTAGGTACCTACTCGTAATTTTGACACGACAGAATGTAATAATTCATTTGAATGTTAAACTATTAATTTAAAGGTACATGCTTACATAATTAGTATAATTATACACCTACATAAGTACACACTTTTGAAATGGTTTGATTGATAGATTGAATGATAAAATGATAACAATTAGTGCACGTTTGATTGACAATCATTTAAGTATCTGATTTATTAATCAATGTAGGTATTATAATTATTACCTATTTCGATGTAAGTGGTAAACAATAGAGGTTTGTAAGTATGTATTTTAAATTCAGTTTGTAATAGTTTTAAATTCATAATAATGCAAACCTTTCGGTCAGGTCAAATTGCCACTACAAGAAAATCATCAATAAGATGATTTTCTTGTAGTGGCAATTATTTGTGTTAAATCTTAGATTTTATGCCACCAACTGCATCAGACTGCTTGAAAAGTGCTCTTGTTTTGATCTTTTTAGTTGTTTTTTTCTGGCAGTCGGGTTTTTTAAATTTTAAATTTTAAATTTACTATTTTTATTTTTCACTTATTAGTTTTTAACGTATTTATATATGTTTTCGTAATCGTCTTTTCAAGCCCTTCATTTTGATACCCCACTCGATATGTTTTGAGGAAAACAAACTTTTTGAAGACGCCAAAAATCGGCCATTTAAATTTTTTATAATTTTGATATATCCAGTGTCATTCTCACAATTAAGACGAATCTAACGACACCCTCAAGCTAAAATCCATCAAGCCGTTTAGGCTACAGAGCGTGCCAAGGAAATATACATACATTCAAACATACATACATACACTCGAAAAACATAACCCTCCTTCTGGCGCAGTCGGGTAATGATCACGTCTCTCCCACAGGTCCGTGCGCTCCGCACGGTCGTCGGTGTTCTGTAGGTCTAGGTCGATTCAGACCCCATGGCTCGTGCATTATGTATGAGTGTTTACGGAAAAAGTTCCGGTTATTCAGTGGAAGATTTTTTGCGAATCCGAGGTGGCAATATGATAGAAGAGCGAAGGACAGTTTGTGAGATGAATTTTAATAGAACAAATTAAAAATCCAAAGGCAGCGACTTCGGAAACTGTTTCACACATACCTAGGTAGGTAACACATTCATACAACATTATTGTTATCTTTTTGAAGGCGGGTTTTTACTTTTTTTTTTAAGTTTTTTTTTGTCATGGTACCTAACGGTTGAATGCGACCACACTGTACCTACCCTGGATAATAAAACGTTGATTTATTAAGTTTTTTACAACACTGAATTCCTTAAGTCTAGAGAATTTCATGCTATCAGACAAATATTTTCTTGTTTCATGCTTTTCAGTACGATTTTTGCCGTAGTTGAGTTGTAGTTTTTAACCATATTTTTTAAGTAGCTGCTCGTATTTCTAACTCAATTGTAAGAAGACATGATTCATGACCCGACAAAATTAAAATGATGCAATACTTTCACCCACACAATAAGCGTCAACTCGTCACCACTCTGACGTCAAGTCTGTAGTTAAGACGTCAGCGAAACGTTACTATCGATCGAATTTGGAACGTTACGCGATCATCCGATTACTGGAAACCTGAGAGGGGGTTACGAATTTTACTCCCACGTAATGCTAAAGTACCATTACTATGTGGCGATTGGTATTTACGTAATATTACCCTTATTATGCGTAACTAGCCGTGTCCACCACTTTGTTCGCGACTTAAAGCCATAACTGATTAGGATGCCATGGCGGCGACTCCAGCAGCGTCGCCAATTAAAAAACCGGCCAAGTGCGAGTCGTACTCGCGCACTGAGGGTTCCGTATCATTTTTGGACGTATAAAGTGAAAAAATCCGGACCGCATAACTGAGTTTGTTTGTGAAGGATGTTTGATGATTTTGAAAAAACTGTACTAGTTAGGAACATCGTTTTATTTTTGGTGCCATATTTGGGTCAATTTCTATCAACTCTAATTATTTCAGACTTTTCGCCCCGTAAACTTCGGAGATAAGGGGGGGGGGGAATGGTATTTTTTTGGACATTTTTCATCATATGTCGAAAACTGTGAGACATAAAATAAAATATAAATATATTTTGAAATGTGCAGATCAATCCCTTTCATATGATATGTCACTTGACCTAGTTACCCCACTTTAAAATTTCGGACCCCCACTCCGGCCCCTTTTGCAATGAAAATAAAGATATTTTTGGACTTTTTTCATTTGCAATAAAGTTGAACAAGCATCCTTTATAACTGTTCCAAATTTCAAGTCGATAGCATAAGTATTTACTGAAATAAGCAGGTGTGACAGACAGACAGACAGACAAACAGACACACAGACAGACAGACAGACGAAGTCGCACCATAAGGGTTCCTTTTTTACCATTTTCGTACGGAACCCTAACTAGCCACCAGCAAAATTTTATTTATTGGTCTAAATGGGAAGAAAAAAAGCCTTGAATTTCTATAGAAACGTCGAAATATGTAGGGGTTGTCTATCAATATAAATCAGTTCGCCTACGCGCGGCGAATTGGTTCTGTACTCCTGAGTGCACATTGACACGTCGTCGGCGTCAATCCCGGTTGCCATAACAGAAGATCAGTGCCTTTGCAGGCACACAAATTATAACAGCATCATGCTCCCAGCTTTAACCGTTTACAATCTTTATTATGTAATCATCAGTTATAGAAGACACAAACAAGATTTTAAGATTACGGAGTTAAAACTTACGTGAGTTTACGTGTCCATATAAGTAGCTGCTCCAGTTTTACGGAACCTTTTATATAACCTGCTTGGGACAGGATCTCCAATTTCCATGCGGTAGCTAGGTATTATACAACCGTCATCTTTTTGTTTCCAAAATACAATAGGATAAGATAAAGCTTCATTTCTCGCCACAACACACATTGATTTAATATAGTCTAGGGTCATTTTGGATCCAGTAACAGTAAGCATATTGTGGGAGGCTGGTGCCTAAACTAGGCTTGGGGCCTGTATTTCAGGACAACTGGTCTACATCTTTAGGTTTAGTTAACATTCATACCTAGTGCTCTAGCAAACAGTGGTCGGAAATAATTAAACAAATAATTAAATTCTAAATTATTATTTATAGTGCTAGAATGAACAAAAGAATGATCCTGCTGTATTTAGGTTTTAAGGGATGTTATGTCCCTGGACATGGTAATGTCCAGGGACATAACATCCCTTAAAATTTATTTTGGAATAAGCAGATTATACTTAATTATGGCAAACATACCACATTACTATTGACATCAACCATTATACAATAACTCTACGAACTACAATAATGTAGCCACTCGTTTATAGTGTTATTTTTAGCGCCTTGTTTGAGGCGCATTTGGACACAGGCGTTAACCGTGAAGTACCTATTAGGAGCATTAGACAGCGGATTGGTTCATCGCGGACACCGCTGAACATCCAATTGATTCTCAAAATGCCTTTTCGACACCCACTAGATTTAGAAGAACCTCAGATCATAGAAACAAGGGAGTGTGCCAAGGCAAGGCGCTACTAAAATTCACGCTTTGATACGGTCACATTGACCGCATATAAAATGTACGCTGGCGACGAACCGAACACGATCGATGATATAAATACAGTGTTTTAGTTTAGTGCTAGTGTTGAGTGACGATTAACAGTGTTAGATTGAGGGTGTGTGGAATGTTTAATGCGTGGGAGATTTTTATATTCACGAGGGGCGCTTGTACTTGTGTTGAAAAATGTACTAAAAGTGGCGACAGTTGTTCCCGTACTAATTTGCTATGATGGCATATCTCCTTGTTTCTGTGATCTGAGAGAAGAACCAAGGTTGCCGATTTATTTGCCAGGATCCACACAAAACATTGCCAAGTACGTACCAGTACAGTGGCGTGCATTTACACAGGTATAAAATGTCTGGGTCATAGGTTTAGGTCACGAATTTAGTTATAGAACTAATGTCAAGGGAACAACTGTTCTAATAGATATCAACTTATCATAATTCATAATAGTATCGGCTATATCTGTCTTGTGAAGTAATGATTAATGGTTGTTCCTAATCGTAATGTAATCATGTTGATAAAAGTGGCGGATGGATTCGTTTTTAGAGTTCCATAGTAAAACTAAGTACCTACTCCATAGTTTCGTCATGTCTGTCTGTCCGTCTGTCACACCCTAGTAAAATCTATA
Organism: Thalpophila matura; assembly: GCA_948465475.1. Lineage (NCBI taxonomy): Eukaryota > Metazoa > Arthropoda > Insecta > Lepidoptera > Noctuidae > Thalpophila > Thalpophila matura. The sequence continues at coordinate 12,257,950 of OX419199.1, forward strand.
GTTCATAACAAAGTATGAAACTGTGGGAATAAAAAAAAAAAATTAATACCAGCCGGCCTAGCATGACCACGATTGAAACGGGTTTTGTCTACATAGAAACAGACAAAGTGACAGATTGTAGAAACATTTCTACCGTTTCATTCATAAAACGTAGAAATGTTTCCACAATCTGTCACTTGGTCTATTTCTATGTAGACAAAACCCGTTTCTATCGTGGTCATGCTAGGCCAGCTGTCCCTTTACTTATGATTATGACTATGAGCCATTTCTGTCTACATTTTGAACTACACCTAGTAGGTGTAGGTATTTAGCAAATAATTTACCAAACGTTGTAATTATAATTACATAAGCCTTTAGGAAGTGTTTAATACGATTCCAGACACTTTCATAAATACCGATTCCTTCAAGTTCTAATCTATTGTTCGATAAGTTTTATGTTCTATAGAATCTAGATCATAAGATATTAATTTGTTGTATTGTAATTATCTGAAAGTTAAGTAATGTTTGATTTGTATCTTTAATTGTTACAGCTTTCAAGTTTCAGTGCTTATCTAGCTTTATTTTTCACTAGACTTGTGCCCGCGACTTCGTCCGCGTGGACTACAATGACCTGACCAGTTTAAATGACCTCCGTAGTATAGAGTGGCTAGTACTACCAAGAGGTCAAGCTGTATCTCTAGTTCCTCTCATCAGAATTAGATGAAACGTAGCTTAGATTTTAAGTTGGACCCCAAGCTATCGAACTGTGAAAACCACATCAAAATCCCTTTAGTACTTTTCGCGTGATGCGCGCACAAACAGACAAACAGACAAAAATTAAAAAAAAAAATTATAATATTTTCGGGCATGGTTATGTCCCTGTACCCTATCCCGACTATTTTTTCTGGAATATCTTCAATGTAGGTACAGACACGACTTTTTTACAATTTTATAATAGTATAGATACGTTTCATTTTGTATTACATAATTTCTGGTAAATGGTGTAAGAACTTATTCTCTGGACACAATGCCTCCAAACACTTATTTCAAATTCAGAAAACTTCAGGACTAGTGCGTGCTTCCTACACTCCAGATCGTGTCTTAAAAGTTAATAATGTATATGCATTATGCGTCGGATCGTCTCATCTGAATATCTATTTTCTCACGTCTTATTATCATTAATATTAATTATAGTCGATAACTGACCTCCACAATAAAAACATTACTCTATCATCTATGAATATCAAAAGTTTTTTTTACTCAAGTATTAGTGAAGTGTCATAGCCGCATAAGAAGGTTAATTTCGGCAGCCACGTCATCAGCCTCGGTGGCGCAGTAGGCAGCGCGTAAGTCTCATAATCTTAAGGTCGTGAGTTCGATCCTCACCCGGGGCATATCTTTTTGCAATTTTTTCCATTATTAGCAAGGATAACAGCAAGTTTATAATATTTTAAAATGAATAATGTGTTATTGTTTTTCACTCAAAATTACGCTTAATATTTTACAATTCGGTGACGCGAACTCCCCACTCTGAAGTCTCGGCGGGTACTAGTCGGAGACCACAAGCGGCACGAGCGAAATTGCCATGAGATTTAAATTTATGGAGGGGCGTGACGCATTTTTCATTACATGACGATTACTCCTAGTCAACTTCTACCGCAAGCCGCGTTAAGGAACTTCGTTCCAAAAACCCTTCTTTACATTCCGACTCAAAAATAACACCACCAATCACTTTTCCAAGTGCGGTGATTAGCAATATCACGTGCGATGAATATCTACGTAGGTATAGTCGAGGAGAAAAATTGTACTTACTATAGTTCTAAACTCAGATCATAGAAACAAGGGAGATGTGCCATAGCGCTATCGAGTTTGATGCCTGATTTTGAGCAAATTGCTCATATTAAAAACGTACGCGCTGGCGACGAACCGAACACGATCGATGGTATAAATACAGTGTTTTAGTTTAGTGCTAGTATTGAGTGACGATTAACAGTGTTAGATTGAGAGTGTGCGGAATGTTTAATGCGTGGGAGATCTTTTTATTCACAAGGAGCGCTTAATTACGCGCGTAATTGTGTCGAAAAATGTACTAAAAGTGGCATCAGTTGTTCCGGTACTAATTTGCTATGATGGCATACTCCTTGTTTCTATGATCTGAGGTTCTAAATCACCATATCAAGTAAACAAAACAAGTTGGCAATTATCACACATTTAAATGTTTCCGCGTCAGCTGACAAAGACGGAAAATGTGCTATAATGATGATGATGGCAGCAGGAAGTGTTCAAGGCTACAGGCCTGTCAATGAACTACGATCATCTGTCATATGGAGTAATTATTACTTACAATGTAGGACAAATTACAGAGTTATCTATAGAATTTAGATTACATTTGTCATGTAACGTCAATAAAATAAAGTTATTTAATATAAATTGTCCGTTTGAAAACGTTTACGCGTTTAAATAACCGCCGTTTTGTCCCTAGGGCTGCCATCACCTATATTGCTGACGCCGGACAAAAACTTAAAAAACCCCGGACATTTGGTTGAAATTCAATATCCCCGGACACTTTTTGAAACCCCTACCGGACGCTCCCCGGACGCCCTCTAAACTAGGACAAATCCGGGGAAACCCGGACGGATGGCAGCCCTATTTGTCCCCTACTTGTATTGTAACCTCAGATCATAGAAACAAGGAGATATGCCATCATAGCAAATTAGTACGGGAACAACTGATGCCACTTTTAGTACATTTTTTGACAGAATTACGCGCTTAATTAAGCGCTCCTTGTGAATAAAAAGATCTCCCACGCATTGAACAATCCGCACACCCTCAATCTAACACTGTTAATCGTCACTCAACACTAGCACTAAACTAAAACACTGTATTTATACCATCGATCGTGTTCGGTTCGTCGCCAGCGCGTACGTTTTTAATATGAGCAATTTGCTCAAGATTAGGCATCAAGCTCGATAGCGCCTTGGCACATCTCCTTGTTTCTATGATCTGAGATTGTAACCTAGGCGACTCTAAAATGCCACTAATAACGTTATAGAGGTGGCAAAGTTTTGGGCATGCCATGTATGAAATTAGTCGTAAAGAGCGTTTCACATATTAAGAAGTCCCTTGGTCGCTATGTTGGCTGCCCTGCCTGAATTTCAATAAATGTTGTTGCTAGTACAACGTTTTTTACGGTGTTGGAAATTATTTTTCACTTACAAATTCTCGTTCATCACTTTTTAGTGTCATAGGCATTACTTTAACACATAAATCTATAACAAACATAAAACGTTAAGACCTATACAGGATTGACAGACAGGGGAGATAAAATAGCGTCGAAAAGTCTATACCTACCTACTATCGACACGTAGGAGAAGAAAAAAAAAAGCCGGTCCTAAGACATTTGGCCATAATCATTAATCACCAAGCTTGGCAAATAGGTTTATCAAAATTCTCGTAAATTGTTACAGTCCGCGACTCCGTCGAACTAGCATCGAATATTGAATTCCTATAATTTAGGTAACCCTCGTTTAACCTGTCCCCAGTATACCTACTACTATCTGTATAGTATGAAATATTTATGAATAATATTAAAGTAGTTATTTAATTAAACTAACCTACAAATTATTCCCAGCATCTCCTTGGGACATTCTTGCGTCTCCTTCATCATGTTGACTCATTAATAGTCGCTAGTTCAGCTGATTTCTTCATTAACCTGGCGTCCTGCCAGGTCCCGCTTCGTTTGAAAGGATTCATATATTATATACGTTACTTAGCAACTCCTCTTTCATTCATAAATTAGTAGCTGATTGCTCCTGACTTTTCCGTACAATACTAATCTACTTTAATCATTTGCCCGAATCGGTGGATATGTCCTGAGTCAGGACATATCGACCGATTCGGGCTAATCTACGAGGTGAGGACAGTCAGGACTCCTGACTGTCCTCACCTGTAGATTCGGCGCGGACGATGCTAACGAAGGGTCAGGGATGTATGAGGTTGCGTTTGCGTTTGATGGTTTAGATACTAGATGACAGGTTCTGAATGACCATTCAATAAAATCTCACGTCAACCTATGATTGGTTTTTGTTCTATTATGGCCGTTCCCAATAACCGACCTATCGGCTTTTTACCTAATTAGAGATTTTTGACATTACTTAGGTACTTCTATAGAACTTATGTCAAACAGAGCTAATATTGAGAACGACCATTACTCAATCAATCACAATTCACAACACCTAATAAGTAAACACAGAATGAATGCTTTTCGTCATCATAATAATAGAAGATTCTACTAAAATAATGCGAATCTCTTCACACAATGCGTTTAGCATTCCGTCGGCGTCGCGCGGAGGTCATGTGCCAAGATCTTGGCCGCGACACTCGCCCGCGCGACCTCGTCTGTTTACCGCATATGCAGAATACGCGTTTGAAAGTTTATAGATAGAAAGTGTTGTCTAATGATGTTGTGTTCTCCGTAAGGGTTTGAACCATCGTTTGAAGGGGAAGGAGTGTTGTTTACGGTATCTAAGTGCTTCATCATCATCATCTGCCTAGCCTTTTCCCAAATTATTTTGAGCGACTGCCATCTGACCTCCACAACCCAATTAATGGGTAATACCGGTATTCGAATGTTAGACCAGCTGTCAGACTTTTAGGGCTTCTGACTACCCGTAACGATTGTCAAAGATATTCCTATGACAACCGGGACCGACTGCTTAACGTGCTCTCCGAGGCACGGAGGGGTCTCGATGTGTAAAGAACGGTCACCCATCCAAGGACTGACCGCGGCAAGCGCAGCTTAACCTCGCAGATCGATCGATCAGCGCGGCTGTCATTTAGCCACGAGCCCCTCACGGTATCTAAGTGCTTATATGTCAGAAAATTAAATTACCTACTAACTGTATCACTGCTATCACCGATCGCTTCGCCAAGCGTGGCGAACATTTAGGAAATCCAGATTATAATCGTCATTAATTATATTATTGAGGCTAGTTTCAACTTCAACCAATCAAATAGCTTGAAACTAGTCTCAAGTTAAGCTTCAGTCTTGAGTTAGGTTCTGTAATCTACGATCCTAAATTACCCGAATAGGGACAATTTTATACAAGTTATAATTTTTCTCCTCCTCAGCGCTTCCACGTCTTTCTGTGCGAGCCAAGCGCGAGGTAAGTATAAATATACTTACCTCGCATCCCTAACTCGCATGAATTTGCATCCCTCGTTTCAGCGAATATGAAAAAAAAAATCGCTTCATTGAAATGCTGATTTTGCGGCTGAAATAGATTTGGTGCCCTTTCTTAATGTAAATACTCAGATAATCTATCGTCTCTTTACCTAACTAGAGATGATTTTTGACATTACTTCTATAGAGCATTATGTCGAAAATCTATCTCCAGTAGGGGAAAGAGCTGATAGATCGGTTATTGGGAACGTATTAGTAAAGACAACAACAGGATCTCAATAACAAACCAACAATAAATTCGTGATGTTTCAACAGATTACAATCGGTCCAAAATCACAAACAGTCCTTGAGATATAAGTAATTACATTAATTTTACGCCATAAACTCGCAGACGAACAGTAGTTTTAAATGTTCGCGGAAGAAACTCATTGGTTGTAAGTTAACTAATAAATCAATATAAGGCGTGGTAAGAAGGAAGCCCTATTATGTAACCCAGTTTTTTTGGACATATAATTATGTCAGGGCCTGGCTCGACAAGGATTTGTAAACCAATAGGTATGGTTTTATGGAGTACTAGCTGTGCCCCGCAGTTTCACCCACGTTGCTCGGCTCCTAAGAGTCGTAGCGTGATGTTAAATAGCAATTCCTCGTAAATCTGGCTATCATATACAAAAAGATTTTTTCGTATCCGACTGGTAGTTTTAGCACGCTTAGCATGACCACGACAGCCGGCCTAGCATGACCACGATAGAAACAGGTTTTGTCTACAGAAGAATAGACAAAGTGACAGATTGTAGAAACATGTCTACGTTTTATGCATAAAACGGTAGAACTGTCTCTACAATCTGTCACTTAGTCTATTCTTCTGTAGACAAAACCCGTTTCTATCGTGGTCATGCTAGGCCAGCAGAAACGGGTTTTGTCTACAGAAGAATAGACAAAGTGACAGATTGTAGAAAGATTTCTAACGTTTCATGCATACAATGAAGAGAAGACATGTTTAGATTCTATTTTTCAGTAGATAAAACTCTGATAAGCCAAGCACGGGTCACCGCGTGCTCGGGCAGAAGAAATAACGAGTTGGATAGAAAGAACTGTGTCTATGCTTTGGTAGAATAGAGATAGAATTGGTCATGCTAACGTGTAGAGATTTACACGTACCCGATGTGTGAAAGAATGGCCAATAATCTATAGACTGACCCCGACAATTACGGCTTAACCTCATAGCTCGATAGATTATGTTCCATTTACCCAAGCCCGTCCGGCTAAGGCGACTAAACGATTGGAAGCATCACACAGTGTGATATTACCAAGGTTTCATGCTTGAGTTTATATACCTACTGAATATCAGGTAAGTTCGAAGAAAATAAGCAAGCAGATGGAGATTGTTGATCCGCAGACAGCGGTCATATATGGCATAGTTTGATCACCACACCGAAACTTGCAACGAAATAATGCTGGTTTTAACTCATTAATTATGACGGTCTCATGTAGACATTGCTGTCCATTTTCATTACGCCATCTCTTGGTCATCATCATCATTTCATTACTTAATACTGGCAATATTTGATTACTGGCCATTTCGTCCTTCTAAATTCAAACGAATACAAAGTCATCGTCGGCTTCCAGTTTAACTGGTTGCGGGTTGCGGCTGAATATCAATATTTTAGGTGGAGCGACAACCCAATTATTGGGGAATACCGGTATTCGAAAGTTAGACCAGTTGTCAGACTTTCGGGCTCCTGATTACCCGTAACGACTCTCAAAGATATTCCTATGACAACCGGGACCGACTGTTTAACGTGCTCTCCGAGGCACGGAGGGGTCTCGATGTGTCACCCATCCATAACCGCAGATCGATCGATCAGTGCGGCTGTCATTTAGCCACGAGCTCCTCTAAATAGCCAGAAAAATAGCTATAGCGGTAATATTTCCCCACATTAACCCTTATATATTGAACTCCTACACGTACTGTTACATAATCTGACTGTATCGACCAGTATCCTAGCTTTAATTTAATTAGATAATTACACAATATGGAGTGACGGCTGTAATCTCGTTATAATGTTGTACACTATTGAAATTCTATCGCGTGGGTGACGTGGCACTTGTTTCACTGAATCTTCAAGCTCGTTAAGGTTTTTGGGTAGGCAAAAGTATCTACATTATTATCTGATTCAGCTGCTAAAGATCCTACTTTAAACTCGAAAGTTTGTAAGGATGTATGGTTTGTTACTCTTTGCGGATTTTGATGATACTTTACAGTAATATAGCTTTTAAATGCATTAGAATAACACAGACACGAAGAAATAAATTTTTTTAACCCTCAACATTGAATTTCGCAAAATGAGGTGTTTTATAAGTTTGATGCCTGTGTCTGTGGCTTCGTAGCTCCAAAACGGATGAATCGATTTCAATGCAGTTTTTAGGGTTCCGTACCAAAATGGTAAAAAAGGAACCCTTATGGTGCGACTTCGTCTGTCTGTCTGTCTGTCTGTCTGTCTGTCACACTTGCTTATTTCAGCAACTACTAATGCTATCGACTTGAAATTTGGAACAGTTATAAAAAATGCTTGCCCAACTTTATTGCAAATGAAAAAAGTCTGAAAATATTTTTATTTTCATTTCAAAAGGGGCCGGAGTGGGAGTCCGAAATTTTAAAGTGGGGTTACTAGGTCAAGTGGCATATCATATGAAAGGGCAAAAATACCATTGCCCCCCCCCCTTATCTCCGAAGTTTGTGGAGCGAAAAATCTGAAATAATTAGAGCTGATAGACATTGACCCAAATATTGCACCAAAAATAAAACGATGTTCCTAACTAGTACAGTTTTTTCCAAATCATCAAAATTCCTTCACAAACAAACTTACTTATGCGGTCCGGATTTTTGCACTTTATACGTCCAAAAACGATACCCTCGGTGCGCGAGTACGACTCGCACTTGGCCGGTTTTTTTTTTTCGTTGAAAGCTTTAATCAGTATGGTTCTTAGCCTTACGTCTGTATTTGATGAAAATCATTTCGGCTGTTGAAAAAGTATTTCGGATCTTACCATCAAAGTTTCCCAGATGATAAAGCTTTCTAAACACAGTAGGTGCACGTAACTGAAAATAAAAAGACATTTCTTTCACTTCCAAAAAGAATGCAAAATACCTCAATCGACACGTAACAGCTACGCAACGAAGTTTGTACTACGATAGAAGTAGGTACTTATCCCAAACGGTTGAGTAGTTTTGGAGATTGAATTAAATGGATGAATTAGACAGTTTTTGCTGGCAGGTTATAAATCGTTCATAGTTGAAAGGTTTCGACGAAACGCTCTTATATGAATCGTTCTGTCGGCGATCAATTCAATAGAGAAACGAATGTCGAAGTACGGTTTCGGAATCAATCCCTTATTACGTGGAATAACGATAGTTCGTTTGTGTCTTTTGAAGAAAATACTTAAACAATAAATTAATGAGGGTCTCCGCTGCGATCTAAACTTAAACCAAGAATTTACAGGTGTTAGGTTAAACGACTGATATATTATATTGAAGGAGATGAGAGGAGGGATGACTATCTAAATCATTAGAATTTATCATCCCCAGGGACCGAAAAGGTCACCCGTATAGGGGTTAACCCGGGTTATTTTTTTTGGGTTAGGTGAAAAACCTTGCATAAAGGTTAACCCGTATTCTGGGTTAATCAGCGTAATAATAACCGGTTCACGCATAGAGTTCATTTTTGTTCCTTTTTTTTCATTTTTGTTCTATTTCATTCGGGTTAATCAGCAATATTAACCGGTAACGGTATCCGTATTAAAGGGATAACCGGTTACCCTGCATTAGGATTAACCAAAAATATGGGTTAGAGATTTAATCGGTAACCTTTAAACCGATTAATCGGTCCCTGAATTCATCCCAATTCTACACGGACGAAGTCGTGGGTACAGTTAGTAGGAAGAAAGAAAAATATTTAGTAGGTAGGTAGGTATTAGTTACAAACTCAGATCATAGAAACAAGGAGTTACGCCATCATAGCAAATTAGTACCGGAACAACTGATGTCACTTTTAGTAAATTTTTCGACACAATTACGCGCATAATTAAGCGCTCTTTGTGAATGAAAGGATCTCCCACGCATTAAACATTCCGCACACCCTCAATCTAACACTGTTAATCGCCACTCAACACTAGCACTAAACTATCGTGTTCCATTCGTCGCCAGCGCGTACGTTTGTAATATGAGCAATTTGCTCAAAGTCAGGCATCAAGCTCGATAGCGCCTTGGCACATCTCCCTTGTTTCTATGACCTGAGGTTACAAACAATCGATTATGTCTACATTTTAGTTGCATCTTAACACTGTCACTGCACGCGCTACAATAGTTTAACAGTCGCCGTAATGCAATGAACTATAATGCGGGTCACTGCACACGAAAGGGTTAAGAATAAAACCCACGACCTTACACCCAGTGACCACCTAGTAACCGCTACACCATAGTGTAGTGAAAGCTACCAACCGAATTGTAGGACACCATGTCAATGTACATTTAATTGATGTTTGATTACATTGCAAGGTTAGCAGCATTGTGAACATTTGATTACATTCTGTTATCGCTACTGTTCGCTATTTGCAGCTATTATAGCTGTGAAATAAGATATTTTCACTGAAAAAAATAATAAAATATACTTACATACTATCACGTCCATACCTAATTATGTCAAAGAATAAATAAAAATTAAATTGTTTAAAACTTTTTATAGCGATCTATGTCAGTAAATATTAAAAGCGCAGAAAAACTTAAGTTTGACAACGAAACGCTATAAACCAATAAAAAAATAGTTAATTAAAAATTTAAAAAACCCGACTGCCAAAATCAACTAAAAAGTTCAAAACAAGAGCACTTTTCAAGCAGTCTGATGCAGTTGGTGGCAATTATTTGTGTTAAATCTTAGATTTTATGCCACCAACTGCATCAGACTGCTTGAAAAGTGCTCTTGTTTTGAACTTTTTAGTTGATTTTGGCAGTCGGGTTTTTTAAATTTTTAATTAACTATTTTTATTTTTCACTTTTTAGTTTTTAATGTATGTTTTCGTAATCTTCTTTTCGAGCCCTTCATTTTGATACCCCACATGACAGGTTTTGAATGATTGCTTTGTTAAACAACTTTAAATCGTTATATATCCTAAACTATTATTTAAAATGAAAAATGATAAAAGGAACCTAAAGATGATTTTAAAATACCTATTCAACGACACCCCACTTGACATAGTTCATCAACTTTTTTTTTTTCATTTTGACAATATGGCGTCTGGTTGTCGCTGTGGTGAATTTTGATTACTGTTATGTCTTTAGTGACACTCGCAAGGTTAAGACGAATCGATTGACGTAAGAATTATCAAAATCGGCTTACGCATTTGGTCTCTAGAACGCCACATAGAAACAAACATACATACATACATACATACATACATACATACATACATACATACATACATACATACATACATAGACTGATAAACACATTACCCTCCGTGCGTCGCGCAGTCGGGTAAAAACCTGTTGTAATTTTTTTTCTACAACCAACAGTTAGTTTACATTAGGAAAACCTAAAATCTACTATTTCGATTTTGGGTGTGGTTATCTAAAAACTGTACATATTTATCTAACTTATGTCAATAAATATTACAAAAGTGCAGAAAAAATGGTTCTTAGTTTGAATACGAAATGCTAAAAATCAATATTTTTTTTTTGTTTTTCTATGTCCAATAGTTAAAATTAGGAAAACCTAAGATCTACTGATCAACTGGACTCGTTACGTTGTTTTCTAGCTACAAAAAAATAATGTCAATTGAAATTGTGAACTTTGTAAACAATATCAGTATCAAGTATGGCAAACTGTCAAAATTTGATGAATTTGTATAGAAAGTTTGTTTACATAGTTTACAAGTTCTATTGAAATGGACTTTACCTTCTTTATAGCGTTGAATTCCGGTCAGGAAAATCTGTTGGAAATTGTAACAAATGTCTGTTATTTACTGTCTGAAACTGTAATAAAATAATTATTGTTCAAGTTATATGTTAACACCTGTCATTATACCTTATCTTAATTCATGATACATTAACGGTAGGTTCCAATGGCTTTAATTTCCGCAACCGAAGGTCATCAACCTAAATGATTAAACGAAGTATTAAACAACAATATAAATTATGTGCTAAAAACAAAATAAAAACGCGTATTAGCATAGTTAACTTATTTAACAAAACATGTAGTTACAGAGACCTTGTTTACTTCGCTTCGTTACCGATCACATAATCACTACATCGATTTCCACAAAGCAGGTAAAATACAATTATCGAATAATTACAACTCGTGCGAACGCATCAGCAATAATTGTTCCCAATTATTACAGAATTAGAATGCCAATTTTTGTGCCGTAGACCACTAGCGTGCTTATATTGCGTGCGCCACTCCCAAACAGTGATACATTCGCGTGTGTTTCTGCCTAACATTAATAGATACAAAAGCTAACCTCTTTCCATAATATGGATCATTTAAACACATGTATGTGCACTATATAGCGTCGCGTAGTCTGGCAATGTCATCTCGTATCATTTCCGAATGCTTTGCCTTTTACGCGCGCATCCCTCCGATCTTATAAAAGAGAGTCGTGTGCGCCGCGCGCCCGCAGTCCACACCGCGCCTCCGAGCGAGCACCGTCTCCTGTAATGCAATAGTGTGTCTAGTGTGCTAGTTACGACATGGAGGGGACCCCTCCCAGCCACGGAGTGCCTGAGCCCGACGAGGGCATCGCCTCCGACCGACGCCCGTCCACCGACGACCACGCTGACCTCTCCGACAGTGCTTCAGAAACTGGCTCCGGCGGTGGAAAGGACTCCGGCTGCGAAGTCGCCGCTGAAACTCAGGAACCGCCTTACACACCACCGGACGATGAACTAGCTCAAAGGATCGTGTCACAAGTTGAATTCTACTTCTCGGACGCCAACATCACTAAGGACGCATTCCTACTGAAACATGTTCGGAGAAACAAGGAGGGGTACGTGTCACTCAAGCTCATATCCAGCTTCAAGCGCGTGAAGCACTTGACGAAGGACTGGAGGGTGGTCGCCGAAGCACTCAAGCGGTCTACAAAGCTAGAAATCAATGACATAGGAACTAAATTGCGCAGGATCGACCCGCTGCCCGCGTACGATGAGACGACGCCGTCCAGGACTGTGGTGGCTGTCAGGATGCCGATAGATCGTCCATCAGTAGAGAATGTGTCGCGACTGTTCGCGGGTTGCGGCGAGATCGCCCTGGTGAGGGTGCTGCGCCCAGGCAACCCCGTACCGGCGGACGTCCGCCAGTTCCTCAACAAGAATCCCAGTTTGGTTAATTGTGTGTGTGCGTTAGTTGAGTTCACTGAATCTGAATCAGCGAGAGAAGCGTTGCGTTTACAGACCCCCGAAGAGGACGGGATGCGAGTGTATGAGTTAAACGGTGTTCCTAGGGAGCCAAAGAGGAAGGCGCCCATCCGCCGAGCGCCGCCGAGACGTCACGAGTGCGAGTACTCGTCGTGCTGCAGCGGCTCCGAGCCCGAATATGACTACAGATACGGGACTCCGCCGTTCTACAGGAGGAATTCAAGTGGTTTCTTCGCGCCGCGGTCTCCGGAGATTCAGACGTGGGTGCCGCGGCGGCCGTCGACGTGCAGCCACAGCTCGGACTCGGGCGTATCGTTCTACTGCAGCAGCTCGCGGCGGACCTCGCAGGCCAGCACGGGCAGCGCCAGCAGCGCGGAGGGCTGGCTGTCGCGGCGGCTGTCGGGCTGCTCGCTGTCGGGCGCGGAGTGCGGCGGGCGGCGGCTGTCGTGCGCGCCGCGCTTCGAGCCGCGCGCGCCGCTCGTGCCCGACGGCACTCGCGGGTTCCACGCCGCCGCCCGCCAGCGCCGCATCTCGGACCTGGCGCTGTACTCGCGCTAGAAAGCGCCCGCCAACCGTGACACCTTTCTAATCGCGTTGGATAACCGCCTTTCACGTTCTGGCCGCTGGTTTTTTAATCTATTTCGCACGAGGAAGCGTCGCGTGTGTTCCGCTAACGTTTTCCTTGGAAACAAACTGAGTTACCTACTTGAACAATGTGATCATGCTCATTTAGTTGTAAGACTACGGAACGCTGTGTTTAGTTTCGTATATCACTTAAACATGTAATTTATTAGTATGTTGTATTTATGAATCGCGTAATTTATTGCGTATGCGCGCGCGTCGCGGTCGAGTTTTCATTTCGAGTTATGTCAGAGTTGTGGGCACAAAACGATCACGCAAAATCGACATGCGGCCGATTGTAGACTCTGAGAGCGATACATGTTCCAAACAGATGTTAGGGCGACGTTGCACTGCACCGAAGCTAGTAAGTCAAGCTTGTATGACCGCTTTACACTTCTCCGCTTTGGAAGGCGAGCGCAAGCATCGATCTATCAGCTGCTGGAGCGCTGTACTCGCTCCGCAGGCGCTGCAACATCGTCCTAACTCGGAGTAACAGACCGCACAGTTGTAGAATGTATTACATAACGTAATTGCACACATTCTAACTGCCAACGATTTCCTGTAAAAGTAACAGCCTCTCTTACTCCGGTACGCAAAAGAGCCGCGACGCGCTATGGCTAACATTTTTTTTTCATTTTTTTTACAATTAAGTCATTTTTAACTTAAGTCAGTCGCCATTTCATGTTAACTGTCGTTTTAATTAAGTCTTGTCGATGTAAGTACATTGTGATGATTATGTAGATATTGGGTTGCGCAACCTACTAGGTACTACTTTCTTGTACGTTTTTTTTTAATTTATTTTTTTATCGAGCAGAGGAACGTTGCAGCTTGTGACGGCACAACTATTTCGCTTCGTATTTTAAGTGACGTTGTGACTTTTTAATTAAACCTTCGTGCCGAGTCTAAAACAAAATAGTTCTAATTGCATAATTTACGTATTATTAGATTTGGCGCGTTGTCAAATTAATTTAAAGTCACACAACCTCTGTATATTGTAATAAAGTTGAGATGATTTATTATAAAGATAATTATAAGATTTTTGGAGAAACTTGCAGTTTTTTATTGACCTTCGTCGTGGAAAGTTGGTTCATGATCCGTTCGCCTTGACTGATTGATTCTCACGCTGACTGATAGTTACACAACAGGCGGTGAAGTTGACGAGAATATCAGAATCGATCGACTCGATGTTATTATCGATAAATGGCATGCAAATTAAAACGATAGCTGAGATAATAGCGGCTGTTAATGTCAGACATTTTAATATTTGTGTAAAGATTTGTCGGAATTATTATGAGAAGTGTTGATTGATTTATTTGTATGGTAGTTTCACCTTCCTGTTGATGTTTATTATTGAATTAGGATTCTAATTGAATTGTGAGACGAATAATATGCTGATTAACGAGTTTGTGAAGACGACTTAATACTTCCTTCTTATTCAAGGGCCGTCAGTGTTTCGCAGATACGGGTACTTCCTTGAAGTACAGAAATAGAAAATAACACAGCATAACATTTGTCGGATTAAACTGACTCAGGCGGTTAAAGGGTTAATAACATTCTAAAACTAAATAAAATAAGTACCAACCTACCTACCTACTTAAATAAAACTAAATGAATGTGTCAAGTTATCTACCTACTCCTTTTAACTTTTTAACTAAACTTCATTTTTGCGAATTATGTAAACAATGTCAGTATTGCAATTTTATTATCATTAATTTATTAATTTGCATAGAAAGTTTGTTTACATATTTTGCAAGTTCTATTGAAATGAAGTTTAGCCGCATTCATGTTCCATTTTTAATTTTTTTTATTCATAAATGAATGAAATATTTATTAAAATAAACAGTCAGTATTTTTCATCCGAAATCCGATTGACTTGAAATTTTGCACACCCGCGCGCGTTGTTCTAATATGACGATGCTATATTATGGTGTCGTATGCCTCCATCATCAGATCTGATGATCTGATGATGGAGGCGGAAGATGATGGTCCGGCAAGAAACAAACATAAAACCGTTCGAAATAAAAAATAAGTAGGTAGGTACCTAGGTACCTAAGGTATTAATTTAAATCAAGCTTTAATTTGGCGGAGCGAAAGATTTTTCATCCGTAGGTAATTAGGTAGGTAGGTAGGTATAGTAATAAATTATCTGCCTATAAGTTGCTATTTCAAATCGCAAATCGGACAGTTTTCTTTCTTTCGGGCTTTCAATCATTCGGGCTAATGACCTTTCTGCTTGGATGGTTGTCGCTTGGCACACTTAATATAGTCATCGTTACTAGGGAATCCGTACATGTTCGAGTTTTTGCTGAGTTATGTTTTAGGTTTGAGAACTATATGGTTTTACTTTATTAATAGCAAATATATTAGGAGGTCAATCTATAGGTTACAAAGATGCTATTTATCAAAAAAATACTAATTTAAAACAACGACTTTTTTATGTACTATACATTTTTAAAATAATATAGTTTGCATAAAACCTTTATTCCTCTATGACAGGGCTGTCCAAACCAGATACGATTGAGGGCCAAAATGAATCACTAGGTAAATAGATTGGAGGGCCGCAGAAACATGTAATTTTTTTTTTTTTAATTATTAAAAAAAAACCGGACAAGTGCGAGTATGTCTCGCGACCTAAGGATTCCCATATATGATCATAGATGACGCTACTGCATACTTCTAGTGGTGTCATCTATGACAGATGGCTCCACTTATGGTCCGGTGACTGACGGCGGACAACAGTGACCGTTTTTCCTTTTGAGGTACGGAACCCTAAAAATCATCAATTATGATGCCATAAAAATAAAATATATACCATTATAAGGGAACTTCGTATTTTTGTGGTGGATCAAAAACACGTCGCAGGCCGCATGCGGCCCCGCGGGCCGTGCTTTGGACAGAATGCTCTATGATTATGAGTTACATGTTTATATGACCGTAGAGCCATTTATAATCCAAGAGGAATAAAGGTTTTCAGACATAAACATCAAAATCCAAAAAAAAAATAGAATAAAAATAAAAATATGGAAGTAGGTACTTTTCATATACACTTTATGTAAATAATTTGTTTTTTTTTCAATTGCACTAAGTAAAACGAGATAGTTAAGATAACCCAGATGCTGGTGTGCGCCAGCGCAGCGTTTCAGACTGCATAACAATGAATAATTACGTAAAGCAATACCGTACGTGAAATGATCTACATACCGATCACGTGGGAGATATAGTACTTTTTGCTAACCGACTTAAAAAAACCGGCCAAGTGCGAGTCGTACTCGCGCACCGAGGGTTCCGTATTTTGGACGTATAAAGTGAAAAAAACCGGACCGCATAACTAAGTTTGTTTGTCAAGGAATATTGATGATTTTGAAAAAACTGTACTAGTTAGGAACATCGTTTTATTTTTGGTGCCATATTTGGGTCAATTCCTATCAACTCTAATTATTTCAGATTTTTCACTCCGCAAACTTCGGAGATAAGGGGGGGGAAATGGTATTTTTTCAGTCATTTTTCATCATATGTCGAAAACTATGAGACATAAAATTAAATGAAAATATATTTTAAAATGTGCAGATTAAGCACTTTCATATGATATGTCACTTGATCTAGTAACCCCACTTTGAAATTTCGTACCCCCACTCCGGCCCCTTTTGCAATGAAAATAAAAATATTTTTATAATTTTACATTTGCAATAAAGTTGGACAAGCATTCTTTATAAGTGTTCCAAATTTCAAGTCGATAGCATTAGTAGTTGCAGGTGTGACAGACAGACAGACGAAGTCGCAGCATAAGGGTTAATTTTTTACCATTTTGGTACGGAACCCTAAAAATTATAAAATCAAATAAAAGAGCAATAATTTAGTAGGTACCTATAGGTCTGTAGTACTTGTTAAAACAAATCCAACGAGCCCAAACACGACGGAGTTAATTATATTAAGAAGTTGAGGAGTTCCTAATAGCTACCTCCCAGCTCCATGATAAGATCACCTTCATGGTACCTACCATATTATTGCATTGTCATCGCAGTGACATAAGCGTTCCTTTCAGCTCAATCAGTTGGGGGCAACTGGTCTAAAATTCAGTTGCAAGATTTGGCCTCATACACACACGGCAAGTTAAATAAAAGCTTGTAAAAAGTAAGGAAAATAAAAACAACTAAAAATATGTTTTATTTGTAACCTTATCAAGGTTGCTTCTTGATTGAAAAGGTTAATTAATTTACTCAACTAATTCACAATCAAAAACAATTTGAAAATCTTCATAGTGAACTAGTAAACTAGTTACTTACAACACTTCTAGAAAACAGTTATTCACAAAATGATGCAATACCGTTTTTATAAACAGTCCCACTAATAGTCTCGCTCAACAAACGACGTTGATTACTATGTCACAAAAACTTGATCGGAGTATTTAATCGCCAATTACATTAACAGTCGGTTAGCGGTTGATAAATTACTTAACAATATTTAAGTTTACTTGAAATACCTGTAAATACTTTAGGTAACTAGGGTTGCCATAATTTTTAGGAACCAAAACACGCACGCCGCTACGCAGTGTTTCAACTTCATCAAAGGAGTTGTTTCAGAAATGTATGGAGCCTGGGGTCTACGTACGCAATTAAGTATTATAACTATACATGATAGTAACCGGTTCCTAGTGCTTATTTTCTATAATATTACTTCGTTGAATTGTAATTCATCATTTTCTTTGTCAAGGAGAGCAACACAACACAAATATGGTGGATCAACAATCGACAAATGAATTTTGCGAAACGTCATTTTGACAACTGTTGATGTCAATTATTATGTAAATTATGTCAATGTCAGTAAAAATGGCAACCAAAATCCCACACACTACGACTCAAACGTCACGTCATAAAACAAAACTGTCAAACTCAACTGTCATGGCCGCCCTAAAAATAGGGATAATATCATAGTGAAAAACTTCATCTCAAATAATTCTCTTACAATTGTACTCTTCTTCAAATGAATGTTATAACATTTTTATGTAACTCCCCTATTTTTTTCCTATTTTTCTATGTGGCGTACGTATACCAGTTCCAGGATGAAACATCTCCTTTAAGCATGCATGTTTACTTGTTTAGCCTGGGTTTCCATGGTAACCAATCACATCACACTCAAAATAAATAGTGTATTCCCAAATAACGCGACGGACGACACTCTTAATGTCAAAATTATAATTTATCTGGGATTTCTGGGAAAGTTATAATATTTCGAAATTGCGACGGTTTCATACCACGACTTTTTTATACAGTCCGCTTTTATCACATTGATCCGGCTCGAAGGACCAAAGTATGAATCGGGATGAAATGGTGTGCATCAGAATGGCTGGTTGTCTGTGGCGTTGGTCAATGAGAGTTGATTCGAAAATTGCTACATAATTGCTTATATTTGCTACATATAATAAATAATTGCTACATAGCATGTATATTTAGAAATACAATATTTTTTTTTTCCCAGCCATCCTGACGTTTGGTTGGCTGGTCACCTCCTAGTTTAAAGTCAAGCATGCAGAGTTTACCGAAATGTATTGCGTCAATAATTGCTACATATTTACTTCATTTATCTAATTTAATTGTAACTCCAAATATATGTTAAATAAAGGATGTAGCAATTATTTAAATTATCCCAAGGAAAAGTGCCTGATAAAATAATAAAGGCAAATAGTTGCAGTGTGTTTTTACTCAACGGTATTGCTACTTTAGGAAGCAGGCGTTTTAAATTGTTAAATGGCATGTTATGTTATGAGTAGGTAAGTGGATAATAAGCACATTAAAAGGATATCGTAAATAAAAAAACAAAATGTGGGTCGTTCATAAGATTCAGTTTAGTATAATAAGTATTACAATTTACTTAAATAATCGTCACAAACACCAAAACACGAATTAAAAATAGGTTCTATAGGTAGGTACGTTTATGTAGGTTATGTTTTCAATTATATCGGGACTTTTCGCGCACAAACATAATCAAAATATAAGAATTTTGACTAACGTCGACGTTTCGATCAAGTTGCATTGACCGTGATCACGAGAAGACTGAAGTGTGTGGGTATCATCGTCTTGAGTGGCGGGTGCTGTTTCGAACTACCCGCGCTTGGCTTTGTGAAACGTAACTGTCTAAATCACGACACACAATGCTGACGGTTTCGGCGGACACACGGGCAGAAAAGTCACGACGCGAACACTTCCTGATAACTGTATTCCACGAAGACGACAACCATTTAGGTTCCACATCTTCCCGATTGAAATTTTTGTACTTTTTAATTTCAATCGCTTCACGAACAATTCTTGGGTAGAAATGCCGATCAGTGGAGAGAATTTTCGGGTCGTGCAGCTCAATCCAGTGGTTGGGTCCCGATTCAAGCAAGTGTTCGGCGATGGCGGATTTGTTTGTTTGTCGATGCTTTACCGCTGCGATGAGCTCCTTCACTCTTTCCGCGATAGTGCGCTTGGTTTGTCCGATGTAGGAGCTACCACAACTGCAATCGACCTTGTAAACTCCAGGTGTTTGGAAGGGTACTACATCTTTTGCCGTTCTGACCTTCTGTGCTACTTTGGATAACGGAGTATATACAGTCTTAATTGAGTAGTTCTTCAGTACTGTTCCAACTTTGTCCGTTTTTAGGGTTCCGTACCAAAATGGTAAAAAGGAACCCTTATGGTGCGACTTCGTCTGTCTGTCTGTCTGTCACACCTGCTTATTTCAGCAACTACTAATGCTATCGACTTGAAATTTGGAACAGTTATAAAGAATGCTTGTTCAACTTTATTGCAAATGAAAAAAGTCCAAAAATATTTTTATTTTCATTGCAAAAGGGGCCGGAGTGGGGGTCCGAAATTTTATGTGGGGTTTCTAGGTCAAATGACATATCATAGGAAAGGGCCTCATCTGCACATTTCAAAATATATTTTTATTTTATTTTGTCTCGACATATAATGAAAAATGTCCGAAAAAATACCATTCCCCCCCCTTATCTCCGAAGTTTGCGGGGCGAAAAATCTGAAATAATTAGGGTTGATAGGAATTGACCCAAATATGGCACCAAAAATAAAACGATGTTAGTTATGCGGTCCGGATTTTTTCATTTTATACGTCCAAAGATGGTACGGAACCCTCGGTGCGCGAGTACGACTCGCACTTGGCCGGTTTTTTTCCTTTTACGTACGGCAAAAACACTGGCTGTTGGCTGACATCGAAGTCCGTCTTCTTCCTTTGGTATCTACGCCTAGGTTGCCTCCTGCCCACTTCATAGCCGTTGCGTTTCAGTACCTCCTGAACATGTGACAACTCAGACGGTAGATGTTCAGGGTCACAAACATCATAGGCTCAGTCTACTAAAGTCAGTCAAATCAAAGCATTTATTTCAATTAGACCAATTACAGGTACTTTTGAATTGTCAAGGAGTCTGTCAGTTAGTCATAATGATGAAGCTAGATGCCCGTTCCAAAGCGTACATTCCTATGGAGAAGAATGGGCAAGAAACTCCATGGTTACTCTTTTAAATCAAATCATTACAAATAATCATGGTTATATTGTTTTTGTCGGAAATAACACAAAAAAGACCTAACGACAGACCGTAAGTGGCGGGAGTGGTGATGTGACGAGACATAGATACCTGTCAGTGTGTGTTGGTTTCCTGTAAACCAGGGTAGTTCGAGACAGCACCCGCCGCTCAAGACGATGATACCCACACACATCAGTCTTCTCGTGACCACGGTCAATGCAACTTGATCGAAACGTCGAGGTTAGTCAAAATTCTTATATTTTGATTATGTTTGTGCGCGAAAAGTCCCGATATAATTGAAAACATGTGTACAATATACGCGAAGGTAGGTACTTATTCCTTAAAATGACATAGAACTATTTAAATTGTCGAATAAAATTAAATAAGCCTGGACTGTGATTCCAATATGATATCTGCACTAGCAATGACTAAAAATAATTGTAATAATACTTATTGGATTAAATATTGAGGGTAGGTACATTTTTTTTTAAAGCAAGAATCGCATTACTGACGCTGTTAACAGAGCCTAAACGATTAAACCGACACCTACATAACTAAGTATTTGCCTTTATTATTTTATCAGGCACTTTTCCTTGGGATAATTTAAATAATTCCTACATCCTTTATTTAACATATGTTTGAAGTTACAACTAAATTAGATAAATGAAGTAAATATGTAGCAATTATTGACGCAATACATTTCGGGAAACTCTGCATGCTTGACTTTAAACTAGGAGGTGACCAGCCAACCAAACGTCAGGATGGCTGGTCAAAAAAAATATTGTATTTCTAAATATACATGCTATGTAGCAATTATTTATTATATGTAGCAAATATAAGCAATTATGTAGCAATTTTCAAACCAACTCTCATTGACCAACGCCACAGACAACCAGCCATTCTGATGCACACATGAAATGCACACCGCGCAAATATGTGTTGGGTTTGATTCCCTAACATTGATGACTAGCTAACCCTTTCTACCACGGCACGAGTTATTTTCCTATCTCGTGCCGACACTACAGAAGACGTCCAGCATTGCCTTCATTACAACATTATGAGATTTCCACGATTACTTTGTATATGATTGGGTAAACAGTCGGGTAAAACAGGAAGTATTTTATTTGTTTTGCATACTTTTTTAAACCATATTTTGAGATAACATAAAAAAGCGGACATCGTCAAAGCTTCCTCAATTAATTTGGTTTAAGTTAACGATCGCACGTCGTATTAATTAACTATTCGTACCTTTAATTACATTTCCTGCTCAGAGGAGCGATCTGATTTTTTGTAAGCAGTTATTTTATAACAGTTACTGTTATTAGTTGTTAGATAATCGTTACGGACCGATGCGTTATTGGCGCTATGTGGAGCAAAATAGGGTTCAGTCAAAGATAATACAAAATTTAAAAACTACACTTTAAAATCATTGATAGCCGAGTGGTATAACCATGCGCCTCCCACGGCGAAAGTTTCGAGTTCGATCCCGAGGCACGCACCGCTGACTTTTCGAAAACCATGTGCGTATTAGAAATTAATTATCACTTGCTTTCACGGTGAAGAAAAACATCGTGAGGAAACCTGCATCCCTGAGAGTTCTCCATAAAGTTCTTGAAGGTGTGTGAAGTTTGCTAACCTGCACTTGGCCAGCGTAGTGGTCTTATGGCCTATCCCCTCTCATTCTGAGGGAAGGCCTGTGCCCAGCAGTGGGACAGTTAATAAAGGGCTGATATTATTATTATAATACATAGGTTACATTAAGAAAGATAGGTTTCGTATTAAGGATGCTTGCATATCTAAAGCTAAAATACCTTGAATTTATCATGCTCAACCCCGAATTTAGTTGTGACAACTGATCCATACTTTGAGTAGAGTTTAGAATATTGAATTTTCCAGTATCTGGGCTGGCAGGCTTCCAGTGTAACATAGGTGTGTACTGATGTTTAACCGCATCTAGTTTTACTGAAAGCGACTAACTTAATTGACACTTGACAATTCAGAATTCCCTACAATAATTTTATTTCAATAACTGATTGTGACTTTGTGACGGAGTCATCCTTCATTCATCATTTAGTGCTGGCACTCTTCCATTACTGGCCACTTCATCCACTCCATTCTTCCAGATTTGAACTTCAAATTTCAAAATTAGAACATCTCATATTTTTATGCATTTATTTCGTCATTCTTTGTCTGGTCTCCAACGACATCACTTGTGGACCGCTGAACCGCTGTTCTGTTATATTTTGTTACCTACAAATGAAATGTGTGCAGTCATAACTAAAACGTCTTTTGTAACAGTTTTTATATACCAGTTGTGAACAGTTGTAAAGTGCAAAAACTACGTCTCGCAATATACCTCTCCATCCATCCATCGTGTTTTATTCAATATCAAGATTTGTGTCTGTGGAGGCTCCCTCCCTTAGCTAGCCGAGGCTTGAGAGGTCAGAGGAGGGAGGCACTCTGCGACAACTTGATCTCATAACTGATGTGACCTAATTGAATAAAATTTTGAAAGATGATAAATAAAAGTAAACTAATAAATGAATATGGTACGGAACCTCTGCAACTTATTACAGTACGCACTTACCACATTCTCTTTCTATTCACCCACACAGTGACATAATTTAAAACAATTCATACACACAGCCTAATTTCTATGTGTGCGTGGGTAGTTCTTCAATGGCCCATACAGTTGCAGCTATTAATCTTATTACAAAAGTGGCATATGCAGCGCTTTAGGCGACATTGACATTAATCTTCACGCAATCATTAGAGCTATATTTCGTTCTTAATTAACAGTAGGCTTGATAATGTCGCGTGGGTAGTTAGTGACCCAGAAGTTACTACTAGTGGTTCGCCCCGAACGGTGAACTCGCGATGTACCCCTCTTACAATCCCCTATATTTATTTCGGCAACCCCTTGACAGATTTGGCTCATGTTCGAACTTAAAAATTATTTTTGTCTCATTAATTTGCCCACTAAATTTCACGACGTTCCGATCAACAATACTCGAGTTATCGTCGAACAAACATTTATACATACAAACGCCAGTTCCGATAGACTCGGAGAACTCGCTCGTTCAATTATTAGGAAGATGTCTTCGGTCAACTGAAGATTATTACAGGTTTTAAACCCGGAACCCAACACAGATAAAAAACCTGATAGGTCCACAAAATTATACAGTAAGTACACAATAATTAAACAAACAAAATACGGACGAAAACATGACCAAGGTTAATATTTATTATGTTACGAATATTGTAAACAAAATATCGTAGTTTGCGTTGTTTAGCGAATAACTGTAACTGTAGGGCTGTCTACACATTATTTTTCTTTAGTTAGGTACCTATACCTACCTATATTATTTTTCTGTTAAAATATTTAAAATAAAATGATTAAAAAAAAATCACTCCCACCATTTTGTTAGACGAATTTAACGACACCTTACATGTTCAAATCCATCAAGCCGTTTAGACTACAGAGCATGACAAAGAAATAGACTTACATACATACATAGACTCGGTGACTGACATGGCTGGAGAAGAATTTCAGTTTGTAAACCTTCTGCTGAATATAGTATTCCCATTAATCGTTATAAGGGTGTAAAGCCGGGTGTAAAGCTTTATACCTTTATAGTTGAAGAGGGAATGAAAGAGACAGTCCTGTCGTCTGTAGATAGTGAATAATAGCAGTATCTTATATTTTTAGACCTGAGAGCCATACTACCATATCCATAATAATATAGGTATAGAAACAGTCGTTCAGATCAAGGCACAGAAAATTTCTACAGAACCAATATACGAAGAAGGATTGTAACCCACGTAATCGCTAGTCCATAACTGAGTCCATAACGTAGTAAAGCGTAATCAATTAGTATAACGATGCGTCACCTTCCTCATTCGGTCCTCTGAGGTTGTTAGTAAACAAAGTGGAACCGGTCTCCCAATATATGGACTAGTAGGCTTTTGCCGACTCCGTTTGCGTGGCCTAGAGTAAATTGAGCTTCATAAATGACCTCCTTACTGTAGGATGGCTAGTACTATGAAGAGGTCAGCTGTATCTCTGGTTTATGTCTACCGGAATTACATGAAATGTGGTTCAGATTTTAAGTTCGACCTTATGCTACCAAACTGTGAAAATCATATCAAAACCCGTTCAGTACTTTTTGCTTGACGCGGACAAACAGACAGCATTTCCAAAAAATATTGTTTTAGGCATTGTTACGTCCCAGTGCCTTATCCTGACTGTTTTTTCTGGAATATCGTTATTATAAGACACTGTTTTTTTTCAATTTTATAATAATGTAGATAGATAACAATAAAAGCCGGTCACGGAATTTGTATTTAATGGCTTGTGAGATGTTTTTAGAAAGTTATAAACAATAATTATAGTTTTTGCTAAATAGTCAGCAAAAACCGGTAAAATAATCATCAGCCTTTCGCAGATAGTTGTGAAAGAAGCCTTTTATTGTGCTCAAACCGGTTCTTCTCCATCTGCCTGCATTAATACTTACATTATCGAAGTTGGATGTCCACAACATAACAGCAGAAATTCCTTTCAGAAACAACAGTAGAGAGAATTCAAGACTTAATAGCCGAAAGAAGTCCACTGGACATAACAGAGTAGAATATACTTTATTGTGCACCATAATTTTATTATAACACAGTTTATAGGTAATCAGGTATTGTTAAGTCTAAGCACAATGGCGGTCTTATCGCTGATAGCGATATCTTCCAGACAACCAATGGATAGTCATAGTCTCCTCCAAGCATCGTCTTAACTAGGTCGTTAGTCCAGCGTGGGGGCTTACCTAACCCACGCTGCGTCTTCCAGTACGCCAGTCGCTACTTGAAGTAAGGTAGGACTCCATAATTTTTGGAAACACTTCCTAAAAAACCTTGTTGACCTTAGCATATACAGGGTAAAATTAAAACCAGTGCGGATATTTTAGGAGGTGAAAGTACTCATGAATTTGATCAACTTTTATTATGGGACCGACAAAAATGCACTACAACACGATCAAAATGTATGGAGCAGCAGATTTTTTTTTGTCATATTTCAGTGTTGGTCCCATAATAAAAGTTGATCATATTCATGAGTACTTTCACCTCCTAAAATATCCGCACTGGTTTTAATTTTACCTTGTATATTAACGAAGGAGTACCAGCCATCCAAGGAGTCTGAGAAACCATCGTCGACTTAATGGTGAAACTAATACTAGCATGTCACTACGACATGATGCCACTATTAATTCCCCGGAGATCGTTTGATGGATTCTTCAAGCCGGACTTGGAAATTCCGCCATCCTTTAGGTCTGATCAGCACTGCTGACAGTGCTGATCACTGGCGATAGATTGGCAATAAGTAAGTTGGGCTAATATTAATGTGCCAATCTATCGGGAGCTTAGGACTCACCCGGATCGACTTTCTAGATCGGATGTTCGGATGTCAAGTTGGATCTTCATACGCACTTTCAGATTGCGCGTATAGTCTGAGGCAGCCCTACAGTTCACAATGAATGCAATTATGTAACATGCGCTCACCGAGTTTTACGAGACATTACATAACGTTACAGCACATTTTACATTAAAATGATTATTGTAGTTCTTTTATGGACTATGTATAGATATAATTGAGTTTATTATTTGGACTATAGGCTGCTTGGTAGATTGCTCAATATTGAATTAACGCCGCGGTTGGTGACGAAAGCTTATGACATTACGGTTACCAAACTGGGTACTACAAGGAGTATTTCGGTTTCTAAAGTCGAATGACAATTTTGTCAAATCTCAACTTTTTTCCTTGGATAACTGATAACTGAAGATGGTGAAATCGGCTCTAAGGCTCGTATTACAGAACGATACTCAAGCACAGATCTCGCCTTGAGCATAGATTTGAAGCCATTTGATTGGTTGAAGCTAGTTTTAAGTAATACTTGAGTCTTGAGTTAGGTTCTGTAATACAACCCTTAGTCTACCGCTCAGATCATAGTGTTTCTATGATCTGAGGTCTACCGTGTCTCTCCGTTCTTTTGTTTGTAGCTCTCCGTCTGGTTCACTCTTATATTCTTCATCGAGATGAGGGGGCTCTTTAAGTCCAGAACATCATTGTGATCATCAATTCAGCTGAAAGATGACCACTGTTCGGCTAAGGCCTCCCCAATCGCTACAACGACACCAGAAAAAAAAAATGTAAGTTTAGCACATATTATTATTATAGACTCAAACTTAATTGCACGATGATAAAATATATCTGCGTTGGTTTTCAGCCATCACGTTATAGTTATTTATTATACAAGAGTGCAAAGTTGCTTATTAACCGCGTGCTCAATTTTGATGACCGAGCAAGCGAAGGATTCTAAATTCAAAAAACAGAATCCTGAGCGTTAGCGAGGGAATCGAATGAGCACGAGGTGAAAAATCTTTGCACTCGAGTGCAACACGTAACTTTTCATCCCACATCAGCGAGGAAAAAAGGTTTTATTATAAATTCAGCACCATAGAGGTATAGAAGTAAATAGATTTAATGATGTTTTGAATTCACAAAATTAGTGCTTTACCTATAGATAAATACTAATGACTTAGCAGACGCCCAAAAATGCTAACTGATGACTAGGCAGCATGGTCTCAACCTTAGCCTGTTCCGTCAGGAACTGTGCATTTTTTGGGGATAAAAAGTAGCCTATATCACTCAAGGATAATGTAGCTTTTTATAAGTGAAAGAATTTTCAGAATCAGATTAGTAGTTCCGGAGATTTCACTCGGCATATAAACAAACCCACAAATAGATTAACTTAGTGCTTGTCCGATTGGTTTTGGTACGATCTTATGACAATGACTGGTATTGATTCCCAGGCAGGCCTATTACATTATTAATAATGTTAAAGTAATTCCAAAGAATAGATCTGAGATAGATACACATTGTTTTATTGTAATTTAAACAAAATATGCATATTTTTTATTGGCGGGTAATTAATTCAAATGTTATAAAAAATGTAAGTGGATGGAACTATTATAGGTAGTATTTATGTAATCAGGATAATTTGTCAGCCCGTTGACTCGATAGCAGCTAAGTACGAGTACGACACGATACGAAGCCATAAATCAGCGGTGCTAACGAACGACGGGTTTCATTCATTTGTCGAAGTGAATAACGATAAAGACGCGGGTGACAAGACAGTGACAATACAGTACTAGGTCGTGCAATACCGATGAAATAGGCTAACTCAAAGCCGTTTGACTGGATATAAGCAGCAACGTAAGAGATAGGATCACTTTGTAATTAACATAGAAAAGTCAATATGATCAGATGTAACTTAGCAGATAACATAATAAGGGCTCGACCGAGGAAACTATACCGCTCCTATTTTTGCCGCCAAGCAGCATTGCTGTGCCTGAAGGCTATATGTGAGTGTCGATCAAATGACGAACCATTCAACTTTGTGGATGATTGACGCGTGCATGGGTGAGATAAAGGAATGGTCTGCTGCAATATAAAACAAAAATGTCACCATTATGAGGGTTCATCAATAGTTTAGCATCATACTATAAATGGGTTTGTTCATTTTTAAGGCACAACCTTAATTTATTTTACAAGTTATAAAACTTAACTGCATGAAAAAACCTCAATAATTGTCAATTTTTATTACGGAAAACGAAACACTATTATTACATACTATCGTCATAAAACGTTTAGACCTATCATTACCATCGAGTCGTAAAAGTCAATCGAGGGTAACAGGTGACTATTAAGGTGTGTGACCATATTGACCATCTGCATGACCATTACAAACAACCACCGCATAGTCAACCTTCGTTGACTATGCGGTGGTGACCTTTTTACTTCAGATGTTGATACAATAGGTTCTAATATGGCGTGGAAGATTCTCGTGAGTGCGGCTTTTAATCTTGACTATTTATAGGTTTTTGTATTTGGAGGTAAATAATTATTTTGCTATATTTTAAGAGAGGTAGGAAACAGCCTGACTGGGAAGTAACTCCATCTTACACAATACCACAGTCAAATAACGCTACTGTTCGGTAGTGTTGTGTTCCTGTGGTGAGTAAAGTCGCCAGAGCTCCTGAGGATGCGCTGTATTGACCTGCTTCTTTTAGCCAATAATAAGTCCTATACTGGGTTATTGGTAAAACACTAACAACCTCTCAGGACTATACTCCTGACATTATAAACAACAACTTTTGTTTAATAACTTTTAATAATTCATCAGATTTTGCGTAGAAAGCGCGGAAACTCAACCGTATTATTCCAAAAAATATATTTAGGCCTGGTTTAAACCTAGGACCATAAATAAACCTTGTTTTGGAATAAGACGGATTGTGTAGGCACTAACTTCATAAGAATGACAGCGCACGGAAGAGGTTACCTACGTAGTTATTTACTACAAAATACAAATCTAAAACGTGCCCGATAGTAGGGCTGCCATCCGTCCGGGTTTCCCCGGATTTTGCCTAGTTTAGAGGGCGTCCGGGGAGCGTCCGGTAGTGGTTTCAAAAGGTGCCCGGGGTAACCCGAACACTTAGGTATTTGTGTCAGGGTCAGGAAGGGAAAAAAAATTTCAGGGGAGTCCGGGAAATTACTCAATTTTCAACCAAATGTCCGGGGTTTTAAAGTTTTTGTCCGGCGTCAGCAATTTAGGTGATGGCAGCCCTACCCGATAGGAAGTATAACAAAGACTTGAAAGTCTATTTTTGGTAAATGAATTATGTTCTGTGATGTGATGATGTTAGTAATACAGACTTGCACGCTTAGCATGACCAATCCTATTTCTATTCTACCAAAGAATAGACAAAGTTCTTTCTACTAAATCGTTATCTCTTCTGCCTGAGCACGCGGCGACCCGAGCTTAGTTTATCAAAATTTATCTACTGAAGAATAGAGACATTTCTACTCTTCATTGTATATATAAATCGGTAGGAATGTTTATACAATCTGGCACTTAGTCTATTCCTCTGTAGACAAAACCCGTTTCTATCGTGGTCATGCTAGGCCGGCTGCAAGATTGTTATTGTTTTACCAATAGCAAGCGCGATTGCTAATAGTGGGGGCCTAGGTCTCGGTAGCATCCCAGGAGTATAGACTTATGTCCGGTTAAATGGTGATATAGGCTCGTCACCTACACAACCCTGTGTAGGTGACGAGCCTATATCACCATTTTTACCCGACTGCGAGACGCAAAGGAGGGTAATGTGTTTATCAGTCTATGTATGTATGTATGTATGTATGTATGTATGTTTGTTTCTATGTGGCGTTCTAGAGACCAAATGCGTAGGCTGATTTTGATAATTCTTACGTCAATCGATTCGTCTTAACCTTGCGAGTGTCACTAAAGACATAACAGTAATCAAAATTCACCACAGCGACAACCAGACGCCATATTGTCAAAATGAAAAAAAAAAAAAGTTGATGAACTATGTCAAGTGGGGTGTCGTTGAATAGGTATTTTAAAACCATCTTTAGGTTCCTTTTATCATTTTTCATTTTAAATAATAGTTTAGGATATATAACGATTTAAAGTTGTTTAACAAAGCAATAATTCTCGCTAATTCTTACTTATTGATTTAAGTTTTTATTTCAAGTATTAACGATATACAAACAAAAAAAAGAAGATTACGAAAACATACATTAAAAACTAAAAAGTGAAAAATAAAAATAGTAAATTAAAAATTAAAAAAACCCGACTGCTAAAAAACAACTAAAAAGTTCAAAACAAGAGCACTTTTCAAGCAGTCTGATGCAGTTGGTGGCATAAAATCTAAGATTTAACACAAATAATTGCCACCAACTGCATCAGACTGCTTGAAAAGTGCTCTTGTTTTGAACTTTTTAGTTGTTTTTTAGCAGTCGGGTTTTTTTAATTTTTAATTTACTATTTTTTTTACCTTACTATTAGCAATCGCGCTTGCAATCACTACATCGACGAGTTTTCTCTATTTATAGGTATTCTATAAATAAATGAAGACCGGTATTATTAGTTCTCACAGATTATCTTTAGACGGCTTCGGCGCGTCTGCTACTTTACGAATATTATTTCTAAGGAATCCTGCCTTTTGCGAATAGAAAGTGGTTATCAGTTATCATATCACCAACCTTGAATATCTAATGTGGCGTTCTCACTAGGCGATTCAGTCGGTCAACTTTTAGTGGATCGAGTAACTGAGAATTGCATTCACATGTTCTAACCGATAAATGGATCGGATACCTATCACTTTACAACAAACAAAACTTGAAGAAAGAATGATATGAATAGATCGTTCTTACATTTAATAAGATAGTAAATTGCATCTAGAACTATGAGGATGTCAAAGAATTAAACCGACTCAGACGCCCAAAATTGACAGGGTATCAACTTTTTGTGGTAAAATTTTGAAAAACCTCATGCGTCCATAATTTTACCGGCATCCATACACTTTGAACCGGAACACAGCAGTATTGCTTGGCGTAAGGAATGAGAGGTAGGTTACTAACTCTCCACAACAGAAGCATCAGGTATGATGTACCTACACATCCGCCCAAAATCGCTTTTTGACACAGGACTCATAAGGTTCCGAAGATCATAGAAACAAGGAGATATGCCATCATAGCAAATTAGTACGGGAACAACTGATGCCACTTTTAGTACATTTTTTGACACAATTGCGCGCATAATTAAGCGCTCCTTGTGAATAAAAAGATCTCCCACCCATTGAACATTCCGCACACCCTCAATCTAACACTGTTAATCGTCACTTAACACTAGCACTAAACTAAAACACTGTATTTATACCATCGATCGTGTTCGGTTCGTCGCCAGCGCGTACGTTTTTAATATGAGCAATTTGCTCAAGATCAGGCATCAAGCTCGATAGCGTCTTGGCACATCTCCTTGTTTCTATGATTTGAGGTTCCGATTCTCTTTCGAACCCACTGACTCCGGTTTACCTCTCTATCTACTAAGGAAATACGTAAGTCAATAAAGTCGGATCTGAATGCTGTCTCATACAATAGTGAATTTTACTTTTTCTGTCCAGCCGGCCTAGCATGACCAGTGACCACTATAGAAACGGGTTTTGTTTATGAGGAATAGACAAAGTGACAGTTTGTAGAAAGATTTCTACCATTTTATGCATAGAATGAAGAGAAGAAATATTTCTAATCTTTAGTAGACAAAATTCTGATAAGCCTAGCAAAGGTCACCGCGTGCTCGGGCAAAGAAATAACGACTCGGATTGAAAGAAATTTGTCTATTCTTTGGTATGAGTAAAAGAGATAGAATCGGTTATGCTAAGCGTGGTGGAAAACTTAAGTTTCGTAGATCCGAGTATCCGACATTATGCATCTAATGCTGAGATCTTACTCGGACTATTCAATTCCGTTTATATTCGCCGTTCAATGATTCTCGAATAGCTTTCACTGCACTGCTATTGAATACAGTTACAATTTGATTACTGGACGATATTGCCAAGAAATAAAACCTAACTTCCTTCTATTTTTGCGTTAAAATATTAGTGAACTCTACCTTATTAAAAATAAATTTCTAATTTCGGGGAATACCCCAGATTGAGTTATTTTCGCATTACCTAATATTAGTTCGGAAGTTTGCATCTAAAGACAACAAAAGCCATAGATTCGACACCACAATTACACGGTACACTTCGATTAAACTCTTTCGCTAACCGATTTCCTCAGTTTTAACCTCGGGTTAACCTTGACCTACCCACCTTGACCCCTCGTCGCATACTGTTATAACTGGCAGTTTGTATAACTCTTACAATATTGCAAATGAAGCACCATACATAGCGGCCATCTTTTGTCAGTTGAATACTTCGATAAAGTTTTTGTTGTGTGTTACAGTGAGATTTTTTTCAATGTTTCGAGGCTAGGATGCCTACAATTAAGTGTTTTAGCAAGTTTCCATTAATTAATACTTGTAATGATTACATAAGGATTTTAAGTGTCAGAACCTAATTAATGTATGGAAGTAGCCCTGATATTATCTAAACTTTGTTTGTACTAGGGACCCCACGATACAGGCATGCCTAGTGTGGGGACCATAGTAAATTCGCGTAGGTTTTAAGTTCAAATTGATCTGTAAAATGTGTAGTGCTAATGTAATGCTTATTATAGAAATAAACTTTTTTCTTTTTCATTATTCTAATTACTGACTAATCAGGGGGTCTACTCTCTAAGCACGAAATCCGTAATTTCGACCTTAGTTACGGGCGTTTCTTACTCCGTATCACCTACGGACTTAAGATTAGTTCGGGGCCCGAACTAAGAATGAATGATAGCACGATTTGACAGTTGTCCCTACTCCCGATGTCGTTTTATCCGTCCGAAAAATTGAATTTGACACTTGTTTTGACGGAATCTTATGTCTGTGGTACTTTCGGATTCGGATGATGGCATATCTCCTAGTGTCTAGTCTAGTGTATTTTAAATCATTTGTTCCGTATTCGTCGTGTTCCAAATTCAACGTACTCCAGATTCGTCGTACTCCAGATTACATCAGTCGACTCCTTTACTTTAAAGTCTTTTTCTACTATTAATCTTAATAAAATTAATATGGAATCTGGTTTATTTACGAGTAGGTATTAGGTATATTCCGAATATGGGAGAAATTTTCACTAGGGTCCATTTCAATTGAATTTGTTAACTTTGTAAACAATGTCAGTATGGCCAACTGTCAAAATTTTATGAATTTGTATAGAAAGTTTGCTTACATAGTTTACAAGTTCTATTGAAATGGACCATAGTTCAATTTATAGTTTGTAAGTACGAGTAAGTATATTCCGAATGTGGGAGAAATTTTCACTAGTTAAATTTATAGTTTGTAAGTCAGAGTCCGAGGGGCCCCCTGAGCTTGGGGGCCCCGGGGCACTGCTCCGTCTAGCCCTCCGGTAGCCTACGCCACTGCTTACCTGCTTACGTCAAACTTTAGTACCTACTACTACCACACATACAAACTTACTCAGCCAGCCACCTTAGGCTTCAGCTGAAAATCAGCGCTGTAGTCTTCTGCAGCACATGCTGAGTTGAGGCCTTTTGGTCACGCAATACCACACCGAGCCAATTCATTATTATTTTACTTTTAATCATAATTTATACACCTACTTGTCAGTGTACCCTCTCAATGTGCATAGCGTTTTTGTATTGTGTTGACCAATAAACAATATTTTTCTTTCTTTTCTCCTTTTTTCTATAATCTGAGTTAGGTTATATATCTAACAAGATGTGAAGGTAAATAAAAGCTTGTAAATAAAACTGATACATAATTTAAGTTTAATTCTAAGAGAAAGCCACTTTACGTCAGATACGTAATAGAATGTGTTTAAGTAGGTCATTATCTACAATAAGACGAAGAAAGAATTCGTAGCGGCGGATATGAATCACATAAAATGGCCGACTTCCTGATACAATTTCTATGTTGGCCTAACACAAAAACATTTCTTATGAGTTTAAGAAATCTTAAAAGTGACGTTTATGTTATAGAGAGTGCTACTCACTGATGGATATCACAAAATAGGTATCACAAAAAAGCAGTGATAGCTTAGTGGTTTAACCATGTACCTCCCACAGTGAATGGTTCGAGTTATCACTTGCTATAACGGTGAAGGAAAACATCGTGAGGAAACCTGCATGCCCGAGAGTTTTCCTTAAACTTCTTGAAGGTGTGTGAAGTCTGCCAACCCAAATTTGGCCAGCGTGCTGGACTATGACCTATCCCCTCTCACTCTGTGAGAGGAGGCCCGTGCCCAGCAGTGGGACAGTTTATAAACAACGCTGAAATAAATGAATGATGGATATCACACTTCCTCAATGACAGATACCGATCAGATTGCCCTTACTTGTATCGATATCTTACTATGCACCACTCATTAAGAGGATGACATTGTATTACAAGTCAACAAAGGTTCTCCAAGGCTAGAACACGTTAGCAATAGGAAAAGATCACTAAGGTCGCTCGCAGGATAACAGGAGGAAGTGAAATTAGTATGTTCTGCGTCAGCTGATGATTATGTACGTCTTGAAGATGTACGAGTATATAGACACGTTATTTACTTCACAGCTGGCTAAGAAAGAGGCGCCAAAAGTTATGAAGGCTATTGATACGAAGAAGGTCTGCCTTGGTGGTCTAAAGACTTTTCAAATTTAGCAATGGCAACCCCATTTCTTAAAATCCTGATAAAAAGCCGGACATTTCAAAATTGTTATGCTTGGCGTTGTGGGTTTTTGTCGACTGAAGGATAGAACCATTTCGTATCTTCATTTTTAACATCGCCATGTTTAAATCGGAAATCTTTCTGCAATCTGTAATTTTGTCTATTTTTCCATCGTCAAAACCACCACCATTTTTCCACGCCAATATCGAACAGCTATAGAGACAGCAGCTCTACAATTTTACATTTCGAAATTAGAAGAAATTGGATTAATGCGTTGCTTCATTGGATGCATCAGTGTCAGTTTGCACAATTTAGAAACACAGTTCTGCACTCTCAATGCTTTAGCGCTTCGCTTTTAATCAGAGACACAGTAAATTATTGGGCGATAGATTAAATGTACCCACCTACAGAAATTATAATGAAAATCCGTTTGTTTACCTATCTTTGATATAGTCAATGCGAACTTCACGTCTGAGTTTGAAAAGAGTTTAATCAATATGAAGTATAGCTACAAGAACGTTTGACTAAAACAGCTGGGGTCGCGCACATTAATTCAACTGTCGATCAACAACAACAAGGTTGATTACAATAGAAAATCAATTGTGTCGCATTAGTGAAGGCGGCCCATTTGAATCTGAAGCCGTGGCAAGTGATCACCGCCAACTATAGTCATCTACAAAACCAGAGGCGTGGTGCGTTGTCCACAACGCTGAAATGTGTCATATGTATTGTGCCTCTAATTACACCGTCACTTCAGCAATACTACCTCGAACGAGCTCTTTCTACTGCTAAATACTTCTAATCAACTGCAGTCCTGTACGCCAATTGAAACGCTTGACCAATTCTATCTCTATTCTACCAAAGAAAAGACAAAGTTCTTTCTATCCAACTCGTTATCTCTTCTGCCCGAGCACGCGGCGACCCGTGCTTGGCTTATCAGAATTTTGTATACTGAAGAATAGAAACATTTCTTCTCTTCATTGTATGCATAAAACGGTAGAAATCTTTCTACAATCTGTCACTTTGTCTATTCTTCTGTAGACAAAACCCGTTTCTTTCGTGGTCATCCTACTAGGCGGGCTGAGGGAAATATTTCCTATCTCATTACGACCTTTGTTTAAGCCTCAGATCATAGAAACAAGGAGATGTGCCGAGGCGCTATCGAGCTTGATGCCTGATCTTGAGCAAATTGCTCAAATTAAAAACGTACGCGCTGGCGACGAACCGAACACGATCGATGGTATAAATACAGTGTTTTAGTTTAGTGCTAGTGTTGAGTGACGATTAACAGTGTTAGATTGAGGGTGTGCGGAATGTTCAATGCGTGGGAGATCTTTTTATTCACAAGGAGCGCTTAATTATGCACGTAATTGTGTCGAAAAAAGTGGCATCAGTTGTTCTTGTACTAATTTGCTATGATGGCATATCTCCTTGTTTCTATGATCTGAGGTTTAAGCAAATAGTTACTTGTTGTTACTACGAGTATCTACATAATTACGAACAAGTACATAGCTGTTTTGTCTGAGTGTTAATTACATAATTATTAACTGTATCTTTACGTCACAGTTCAATGACTTGTATAAGCGGAACTATTGCTGCGAGTTTTTTCTGACACAAATTCGGTCACATTATTTATATCGATCTTTTACTTGTTAAGGGGAAGAGCTACTGTTATTCACTTTATGTTTTTATTGATTGTGGAAAATATATGTTTATCTGTACTATTATAAAATTGTACAAAAGCCGTGTCTGTAAATTAAAGATATTCCATAAATAATAGTCGGGATAGGGGGGACGTAAACATGCCCAAAAACAAAATTTTTTTTTGGATTTTTGTCTGTTTGTCTGTTTATCTGTTTGTCTGTTTGTGCGCGCATCACGTAAAAAGAACTGAATGGATTTCGATATGGTTTTCACAGTTCGATAGCTTGGGGTTTACATGTTTACACGTTTCATCTGATTCCGGTGGGATAAACCAGAGATACAGCTTGACCTCTTGGTAGTACTAGCCACCCTACACTACGGAGGTCATTTAAACTGGTCATTACATTGTAGTCCACGCGGACGGAGTCGCGGGCAAAAGTCTAGTAGTTCATAAAATATAGCTTGATCTCTGTGACAGATATCACATACGAACAAATAATGTCAAAATGCATTAAAAATGTACGGATTTGACATCTGTCAGAGAAATCAAGCTATATTTTATGTACTATAGGCATAGGTATCTGTGTTTCATTCTTCATATTATTATCTATCTTTCATTAAATCTATTTAGAATGTCGTAGTTCTTCTTAGTTAGTTCTTCTAGGCTTACAAAAGATTTTGTCTGCAAATTGGTTTGTTGCTTAGCGCAGAATCCGTACTCTAAGTATAAAGTAGTCTATGAAACGCATGCAACACCAAGTACCTATCACATGCGCGTTGCTGACTCTTTCAAATAAGGATTCGCTGTGCCGACAGCTTACGGGACAAGCAGGTCCCCCGCTGTCAACACAGCGCATCCTCAGCAGCTCTGGCGACCTTACTCACCACAGGAGCACAACACACCGAAGAGTAGCGTTATTTGGCTGTGGTATTCTGTAACTCTGGTACTCTCCACCACTATCAGATATCTAAGAGGCCCATTTTAATAACTCCTAAGTATAATATCAGCCCTGTTTATAAACTGTTCCACTGCTGGGCACGGGCCTCCTCTCAGAACGAGAGCGGGTAGGCCATAGGTCATAGGTCCACCACGCTAGTCAAGTGCGGGTTGACAGGATTCACACAACTTCAAGAACTTCATAGAAAACTCTCAGAAATGCAGGTTTCTTCACGATGTTTTCCTTTACCGTTAAAGCAAGTGATAAATAATTTCTAATACGCACATGACTTCGAAAAGTCAGCGGTGCGTGCCTCGGGATCGAACTCGAACCATTCGCCGTGGGAGGCACATGGATAAACCACTTTGAGTTTGTTTGACCTTTGAGTTTGTTTCGGTGTTTCTTCTCAAAGGTAGTCAGATAGGAAACACCGACCTCATCTAGTTTTAAAAGAAAAACTCAATTTACTTGTAAAAGTGTTATTAGTAACCTATTTGCAGAATAAATAATTTCAATTTCTACTAGGTTATCACAGCAATAACACTTGTAGTAGAATAAATTACCTACTGTACTTTCAATTAACATAAACAAAATAAAAACACAGCGATCGACAGCGCCTTAACAACATGCAAGTAATAATTGGTACATTTTTAGGGTTCCCTACCAAAATGGTAAAAAAGGAACCCTTATGGTGCGACTTCGTCTGTCTGTCTGTCACACCTGCTTATTTCAGCAACTACTAAAGCTATCGACTTGAAATTTGGAACAGTTATAAAGAATGCTTGTTCAACTTTATTGCAAATGAAAAAAGTCCTAAAATATTTTTATTTTCATTGCAAAAGGGGCCGGAGTGGGGGTCAGAATTTTTAAAGTGGGGTTACTGGGGCAAGTGACATATCATATGAAAGGGCTTGATTTGCACATTTCAAAATATATTTTCATTTTATTTTATGTCACACAGTTTTCGACATATGATGAAAAATGTCCAAAAAAATACCATTCCCCCCCTTATCTCCGAAGTTTGCGGAGCGAAAAATCTGAAATAATTAGAGTTGATAGGAATTAACCCAAATATTGCACCAAAAATAAAACGATATTCCTAACTATTACAGTATTTTCAAAATCATCAAATATTCTTGACAAAAAAACTTAGTTATGCGGTCCGGTTTTTTTCACTTTATACGTCCAAAATTGATACGGAACCCTCAGTGCGCGAGTACGACTCGCACTTGGCCGGTTTTTTTACATAACGGTTACTTTCACTGTGATGGTGAACAAAGGGACGCTAGTAAGTAGCATACTCTTAAGATGGAGGTGTTAGATTGAAACGAGTTGGGTAATAAAGTAAATGGCTTTGTTTTAGTTGTTAAACACCACTTTTTAACTGCCAACTTTGAAAAACTGGGGGTGTTATGTCTCTGTGTGTGGCTGTCTGTGGTATCCCTAACGTATTGCTCCCAAACGGATGGACCGATTTCCATGCGGTTTTTGCTATTCATTTAAGGGTCGACCATAATTTGAAACTATTATCTGTAACTTTTTGAGGCATGGTGTAGTGTTGGGGTTTTTTTTTTTTTAAAAAAATAAGTTTTATTAAGATTCGGACATAATTAGAGTTCCGTACCAAAATGGTAAAAAAGGAACCCTTATGGTGCGACTTCGTCTGTCTGTCTGTCTGTCACACCTGCTTATTTCAGCAACTACTTATGCTATCGACTTGGAATTTGAAACGGTTATAAAGAATGCTTGTTCTACTTTATTGCAAATGAAAAAAGTCCAAAAATATATTTATTTTCATTGCAAAAGGGGCCGGAGTGGGGGTCCGAATTTTTAAAGTGGGGTTACTAGGTCAAGTGACATATCATAATTATGACCTTTCGTATGATATGTCACTTGACCTAGTAACCCCACTTTACAGGACTTGATCTGCACATCTCAAAATATATTTTCATTTTATTTTATGTCTCACAGTTTTCGACATATTTATGATGAAAAATGTCCAAAAAAATACCATTCCCCTTATCTCCGAAGTGTGCGGGGCGAAAAATCTGAAATAATTAGGGTTGATAGGAATTGACCCAAATATGGCACCAAAAATAAAACGATGTTCCTAACTAGTACAGTTTTTTCAAAATCATCAAAATTCCTTCACAAACAAACTTAGTTATGCGGTCCGAATTTTTTCACTTTATATATCCAAATATGATACGGAACCCTCGGTGCGCGAGTACGACTCGCACTTGGCCGGTTTTATTTTTATCTAAGTGGCATTTTCGTGTCTCGATCGAAAATCGTATTTAAAATTATGTTGATTAATTTTAGTAGGTTTTTAATTAATAAAAAATATTCTCTATAATTTGTATGTTATTAAAATAATGATTTATTAATTTGATGACTCCTAAAATTTAGATTAAATTATTTATCTTATGATTCGATATTTAAAACGATACCTATCCTATATTCATATAGGTACCTACATATAGTATAAAACAAGTCGCTCTTTGTGTCTGTTTGTCCGGTTAGTTCTTTTAAATTACACAAAGGCCCCCTTACTTATAAACGCTTTTTAACTTTAACCACTGATTAATTATATTACCACTATCCTTGTCATTTGTATGACAATGAATAGAGATGACAATTGACATAAGAGCTGTTTAATTTAATTATCGTCTATAGGTAAGGGGATTAATAAGAGTATAGTGTGTGACTTCCGGGTGAATAAAAAAAAATATAAAAAAAGTTCTTAGCTAAAGTATGTTTCTAGAGCAAGCGGAAAAACGGACAATGACATTAAGTATTATGTAGCGCCCACAAAAACGATAAGTACCGGCCTCCATACACTTCTCTATTGCTTACCCTTTTTTTGCTGCTTTTCATAACGAGGTGGGGTGAGCGACATCGTCATTCAAAGATAGCAAACC
The DNA here is from genome assembly GCA_948465475.1 of Thalpophila matura. Classification (NCBI taxonomy): domain Eukaryota; kingdom Metazoa; phylum Arthropoda; class Insecta; order Lepidoptera; family Noctuidae; genus Thalpophila; species Thalpophila matura. The sequence continues at coordinate 12,298,322 of OX419199.1, forward strand.
TGTTTTGCGATTAAGCGATAGAAATTTTCATAAAATTAGACATAGGTGAAACAGAGATCTAAAAATAGAACTGGGTAAATGGCAAAAAGGTTGGTTATCCCTGCGGTACGCTCAAAAGTCATTGTCGCGTTTTTCCTTTTGCGGTACGGAACCCTAAAAATAAAAGTAAATTACAGCAGTCTGGTAATGGTAATTTACGTAAAGCAGAAACAAAACAAGTTTAGAGTATCGTAAGACAGTTACTATAATTGAAGCCAGTTACCGCTGACCACAATTTAAACTAATATTATAAATGCGAAAGTTACTTTTTGTCTGTCTGTTACTTTTTCATGAACGAGCCACTGAACCGATTTTAATAAAATCTTTATATTAATTAACTATACCTACTAATATTATCAAGCTGAAGAGTTTGTTTGGACGCGAAGTAACAGTCGAATTCGAAAAAATCTTTTTGTATATGGTAGCCAGATTCATGAGGAATAGTATAGGCTATTTAACATCACGCTACGACCCTTAGGAGCCGAGCAGTGGGGGTGAAACCGCGGGGAACAGCTAGTTTGGTATAAAGATAGCTCGAATCCTGCGGAAGGACATGCATGCGTAGCATGACCAATTCTATCTCTATTCTACCAAAGAATAGACAAAGTTCTTTCTATCCAACTCGTTATCTCTTCTGCCCGAGCACGCGGCGACACGTGCTTGCAGGTTTATCAGAACTTTGTCTAACTACTGAAGAATAGAAAAATTTCTTCGTCGTATGCATAAAACGGTAGAAATCTTTCTAAGTACAAACTGTCACTTTGTCTATTTCTTGTGTAGACAAAATCCGTTTGTATAGTGCTCATGCTAGGCCGAATGGTATACACTGGGTACTTAGCAGTTCCTTTAGATTGCGGGTGAAACCACATGCAATAGTTAGTATAAAGAATTTAGTATAACAATAAAAAAACCGGCCAAGTGCGAGTCGTACTCGCGCACCGAGGGTTCCGTATCAGTTTTGGACATATATGTAAAGTGAAAAAAACCGGACCGCAAAACTAAGTTTGTTTGTGAAAGAATTTTGATGATTTTGAAGAAACTGTACTAGTTAGGAACATCGTTTTATTTTTGGTGCCATATTTGGGTCAATTCCTATCAACTCTAATTATTTCAGATTTTTCACTCCGCAAACTTCGGAGATAAGGGGGGGGAGTGGTATTTTTTCAGATATTTTCATCATATGTCGAAAACTGTGAGACATAAAATTAAATGAAAATATATTTTGAAATGTGCAAATCAAGCCCTTTCATATGTATGATATGTCACTTGACCTAGTAACCGCACTTTAAAATTTCGGACCCCCACTCCGGCCCCTTTTGCAATGAAAATAAAAATATTTTTTGACTTTTTTAATTTGCAATAAAGTTGAACAAGCATTCTTTATAACTGTTCCAAATTTCAAGTCGATAGCATAAGTAGTTGCTGAAATAAGCAGGTGTGACAGACAGACAGACAGACAGACAGACAGAGAGACAGACGAAGTCGCACCATAAGGGTTCCTTTTTTACCATTTTAGTACGGAACCCTAATGAACTTCTAATTTGGTGGTGTAACCGGAAGACTGACTTTCCTATGCAATGACTATTTGCATAAACTGTGACTCGAAGTGCATTTCAAATTGACTATTTCGACGACTCAATTGACGCAGTGGTTGAATGATTAGCTACAATACTCTCGCTACGGGTGGTCGTAGTTTCGATTCCCTTACGATACAAATATATTTTGATGTCTGAAAGATGTGAGTTTTTACGGGAACAAAACCACATTTAAGTGTTTTTGTTTGTTTTATCGTGTGGACATCACAATTGTAGATAGGTATTTTATTATTGAGTATATCTACCTATTAGCACATTATTCGCGACTTTGCCCGCTTGATTCACACTCCACACCAACGTGCATTTTTTCGGGATATGATGTAGCTTATAGCACTTAGGGATAATGCAGCTTTTTGTTAGTGAAAGAATTTTCAGAATCGGATTAGTGGTTCCGGAGATTACCCTCCACATATACACAAATTCACAAAATTCGCACTCTCTTTAATACTTATTAGTAGGCCTACTAAAGAAGTATACATTCATCTATTCAGATATTTTATAGGTAATTATATCATAAGGATATCTCGTGGATAGGTACTATCTGCCCAAGAGAGGTGAAGGGTTATGTCGGAATTTTACCGACTCAAACCACACTGTGTTTATTTAGGATTTGCCTAAGATTAAATAGGTATCGGAGTAGGTACTAGGTATCTACCTATGTAGATATACAGGGTGGCGATTAGGTTATCACATTAAATGAAACCATGTATCCTAAATGGCGTTCTTTCTACATACACAATAAAAAAAATTGCCGGTTGCCGCTTTTACAGGTCAGTAAATGTACCAACTTGTATCTATTTAATGTGATAACCTAATCGCCACCCTGTATAGGTAGGTAATAGATACATATATAGGTAGGTAATATATTTTAACCCCTGTGTATCAGTGGTAAAAAGCAGATAAGGTTGTAAGTACCTACATTGATCAACTAGTATTTAAAATTGTAGTCCAGGCCGTGTCTTTTTCTTATAGTTTCTTATTTTAGCATCTATAGCAAATTTGTTTGGTTGGTTTTCTAATTGTATGGGTACCGTACCTACTGTGATGAATTCTTGAGAGGGTCATACATAATTCAAGTTCGGCTAAAAAATGCATTCAAATCATCTTCACCAGTTTTACTTTCGCTATGAATGAAACATGAAATGTATTGGGTACTTAGTTTGCCTTTATTTTAAACACATTTTGCTCACAAATGAAGGTAGATTAATCTACCTTCATTTGTGAGCAAAATGTGTTTGTTTTTTTTTGTGGCTCTAATTTAAACTTTGATATAGTTACAAAAAAAATTAATGCAAAAATTAATTAATTTTTGCATTAATTTTTTTTGTAACTATATCAAAGTTTAAATTAGAGCCATCTATCAGTGAATAGCAATACTAATACAGAAGCGCCCTCTTACGTCGAATAGAGTAGTGCCTGATTAATTTTTCTTATACTAGATGGCAGCATAATCATTGAACGTCAGTAATTTAATATTTTGATGGTTTTGATTTGTTTGCTCACAAATATCTGCAAATAACACGCAAGTGAAATAATTGAAACAAAATAAAATATGTATATAAAATAAGTAACCACATAATGGCGTAGACAATATTTTATTTTTATGTTATTGCTTTAGTAAAATGGCAACATTGATAATATTCTTTAGTTTATGGCAGATCGCCGCTTGTGACAGTTCGCGAGTGAAAAATTGAAAATTATGAAGTAAAGTATTTTCATAAATTATTGTGTTTAAATGACAGCAGGAAAAGAAACAATGGGGTGAGTTTTACTCTATATAATTTACAGAATTTATTGTCACAAAATTCACCTGCAACTATGTGTGCCAATTTCAGAAAATCCAGTTTCACGGACACCTTATTTTTAGGGAGGGGATGCATTTTGCCAATGCGAAGGGATATTTTCGGTTTTCCTTCGAAGGACCACCGCTTTAACTTTTGATTCCATTTTTGGCGGTAAATAAATAATAAACTGTTCGTAAATATTCGTAACCGAGGAAAACGATTGCGAGTTAAATGAATTATCGCCTGTGTCGTACTCCATTTACGCTTTAACGGGCAATATTGCACATCGATTGCATACGATAGAGTGCTTTTACCTCGACGTTAAGGTCGTGCGGTCTTAGCTTATTTATATTTATCGAACATATTTCATAGTTGAATGATCGCTTTAGGCGGTATGCTTGCCTGGTACATGCGCTCGTGAATCTATCGCGGAGCTCGATAAATACTTGATTTACATCAGAATAACGCTTTTGTTAACGATTTGCTCTATTCACGTAGTGTTCTAAAAACAAAACACGTTCTATAAATTTGAATACCGTATTGAAAAAAAATAAAATGCAACAAAAAATATTATGGAAGAATACAATTGATAAAATCAATTTCTCTTTCATTGAGCCAAATAACATCTTAACTTTATCACCAAAAAGAATTATCTCAGATAAATTCCGTCTGATCCCCTCATAGATATAATCTTTTTTTATTTCAATGACTTATCGAGACTCAATATCTTAAGTAAACTATTGTAAATTGTAATTGTAACCTCATAATGCATTAACCAATGTCTTCGTAGTACACACAACAAACACTACATTGGTGTTGTAATCAATTTGTATGTTTACAATGTATTGTTTACGCTGTGAGAAATTCACACGCATAACACTGAATGCAATTCTCTTGCTTGTCACTAATTCTTAAGTGTTGACAACACTTTTACGATGTGACATGCCATAAATAATCTTATTAGAGATAAGATCAGATATACAATTTTTGATTGACAGTTTTATTTCGCAAGTAGTCAAACATTTCAATGACTTTATCAGTTATTGTTTTTTTTTACTATTGACTGGCTCTTTATCTTTTACTTGCAACTTCATATTTTCAGTATTATGAAAGCTTACATGACCTAATATTTAGCAAGTTACCTACTTTAAAAAAAAAAAACACTTGGTTACCAGTGGCCAAGGGTCCCTACAATAGAATTCCTACCAGCCTCGCTTAGAAAAATAGCACAGGCAGTATTGCCTACTTTTATTAATTAGCTTTTCATGGCCAGGTAAGCAGTTGTAGCTCCGGCTTACCTCTTACAAAAACTGACCCTTCGCCACTGTTGTTTACCCTATTTTTTCGAATTTCCTGCATCCCAAAAACCGTACTTCTTTTCCAAGTGAAATCAGAATTCATTACACACATTAGAGCGTTTTATTTCTATCTCTTGTTAAATTGCATCCATCCATTTACCTTGGTAATACTACAAAAACTTGAAACCACTAGCATTAAATTCAGAATTGCTAATAAAAAAATAACTGGGCAAGAACATTAAGTAACCAGTTTCTCTAGACTTGTAATACCAGCAGTTTTGTAGCTAATTTCAATTCGATAACTACAAGTTTATACCTAGCTAATGTACTTATTAACTTGAGAATGAATTAAGTATAATCCTTGCAATCTTTTAGTTTCATCGTAATGTAGATCCATGCAAGATACAAAAGTAATTTTATTTTGTCTATAGTTGTTGTATTCCGACAGTAAATTCTTAACAAAACAAATAATTTGCATTTACATCTTTTTAATTTTAACCAGCTGTATAAATAAATGTTTGAAAGATGAATATCATTATTTGTATACCTACTAGATCTTGAAACGGATGTACATTTCAACATCTTGTCAAAAGACTAAGATCTGAGTTTCCTAGTCTTAAACTGGGTCTTACTCCGCAGCCATTCATGTTTTTCTAGAGATTTCAATAAAAGCTGCAAAATTCTTTTTCCTTATAAATAAACATGGAATAAAGTTATGCAAGTAATAACGTCGGTATAACCATACATTTTTAGATGTGTAAGCTTGTAATAACTTTATTCCATGTTTATTCATGAAGGGGTTTATCATGATTTAGTTTTGTAAATGGTAGGACCTAAAACACCCTTTGTATAGTCTCTGCCTTATGATTGTGTAGTTTCATTACTCACAACCAGAAGGGGTCCCTAACTCCAAAGGAAACAGTGGCGGCAAACACTGGGTACAAGTTACAAGCCATTTACAACGTAAACAAACACTTTGTAATCAAACACTGTTATCTAGTGTATATTGAACTGACCTTTGTAACTAATATGAACATCACAAATAAATATATTCAGAAGGTTCACTTTAGAACTATAGTAGACAGCGTTGCCGGGTGTCCTGATTTGCGCGGGATGTCTCGATTTTCACGTCCTGATTTATTCTTGGTCGCGACGTCAAAATGTTCCAATTTTGGATCCTTGGGTCATCAGAAAATCATTGTTTTTGCGGGTATGGGTACGGATATGTTGCATGATTGCATCGCACCAAATATTTATTTTATAGAACAGAATTTCTCAACCTTTTTCTAGAGTGGACCCCAAGTGCCTGATCTGTGGACCTCTAAAAATAAAACCGCTTTTGATATTTTTATTTGCAATACTCAGTGCGCCGCGCGGCTTGTTGTCGTTGCACGTTCCCATCAAACTCGGCCGCGCCATTTTATAATTATGGTTTATACCTAATTATTATTTTTATTTTCTCCGCGGACCCCCGGGGATATCCCAACTTGAAAACCAAGATCCCGATTTTTTTACGCCCGGAAAATTGGCGTACGGACCTGGCAACACTAATGGTAGATCACTGTTTTCAGCTGGATGACACATTGCGACATTTTCTCACGTCATACCTACATTTGCGGTTGTGCAACAGCGGATGTGGGCGCAAGCCACATTGTATTGAACGTGAAAACTATATTAGTAGTAATTCATGCTGGAACCACACCTACCTAGCATGACCACGATAGAAACGGGTTTTGTCTACATAGAAATAGACAAAGTGACAGATTGTAGAAACATTTCTACGTTTTATGAATGAAACGGTAGAAATGTTTCTACAATCTGTCACTTTGTCTATTTCTATGTAGACAAAACCCGTTTTTATCGTGGTCATGCTAGGCCGGCTGCCACACAAATATTGATATTCAGCCGAAACTAGTTAGACTGGAAGCCGACCCCAATATAATTTGGGAAAAGGCTAGGCAGATGATGCTGGAACCACACCTGCGTGATGCCTAAAATGTTGTACCCCAAAAATCTGCCACTTTTGCGGGGTGACTAAGCGCGCTAGTTTATGGCATTAGATATAATTGCGCTGAATGTCCGGGATATTAAAGAAACGTGTGCGGTCAAGGGTCCTCCTTCAGGAACGAATTTCCAATAGTGTACATATCGTATGAACGTTTCTTTTACTACCCATTTTTACACGGTAAATTAATGACGTCTATTATTTATTTTACAAGCCGGCGGTGCGACTTCCCGCTCTGACGTTTCGACGGGTACTAGTCGGAGACGCGCGATTGCCATGAGTTTAAATTTATGAAGAGGGTATAACTTTTTTTCATTACGTGACGATTTCCTCGAGTCAACTCTTACCGCAAGCCGGCTTAAGAAACTTCGTTCCAAATAGAAATGGTGGCTGAACCATCAACCTTGTTTCCTGCTTTGTTTGAAGTAAGCCTTCTGTTACTGTTATTTATCTCTACGTAATCAAATATGCAAACTATGTTAATTACCTGAGTACATGTACTTATGTTGTTTATCTTTTTAATTGTACGCCTATCTATGACTCATGTGGGAATGTGTTCCACATTTTTTGTGATCACATAATTTACGTAATCTGGTTCATATTGATACCCAAGGTTATGTGGTTCATTGTCGGTCACCACTGGGTGTGTATTGTGTATCCTTGGCGTTTGCCATATGCCATTTAGCCATGTTGACCTTCAAAAGAAAGCATTACCGAAGTATGATACTATAGGGTGCCAAATTATAGCTTGTCTCATTGATTGTAAGCGAATTTCACCAAACTCTGTTACCTAGTTGCTAAATACTGTACGTACTGTCTCACTATGCATAACAGTCAAAATGACAACCGTCAAAATGCTTAAGGCGACGGTAAATGGTAACGGCCGTAAATCAAGTTTTAAATCTCTTAATTCGCCGTCAAATAATGCAGGTTAGTTGTGCAATTTTTTAATGGTTAACTAGAACATATATATACATCAATCGTACCTGTGAATATTTAACTATTGTAGTAAAATACTTAATGAAATAAATTCATGAATTACTGTCTACCCAAAACATAAAAACGTAATTACTTTCAAATCGCTTAAGATATTTTCATGATTTGTTTTGTGTGAAAAGACTATGTTACTACCTATAATATTGCCTGTTACTTTTTTTTTTTCTATTTTAGATACTAAAAAGTAATAATACGTCTAATTCGGCACAGCGCGCTTCTTGATAGGCGAGTCGTATTGCTCGGTGGACGTATGTCGCGTTGCTTGAGCTCAGCGCAGAATACTCAAGCTATACCTACCACCCAAATCACTCAAGGCCGTTGGCAGTTATCAGCGCCTTAATGGGACATTAAACAACTAACAGAACTTAGCGAAATTGGCTCTCGCAAAAGCAGGTCTTGAGTTGGTTAATCTTTTGACGATTGATTTTAAAGTTCATTGCCGTGATCGCGTGTATTGTAAAATAAGAGTGCGTCTGGATTAAGAATTATTGGAACACCCATAGCGGTCTATGAGTTTAAAAACGATGACTTGAAAGTACACTCAAAATATTCATAGACTTCAATTCGCAGATGCACAAGCGGCCTTGCTGCTGTCTTATTTCACGGCATTGATGGGTTGATATAACAAAATACCACACTTGCATTCCCAGTAGGGATAGTCAAAGGTAGTACCTACACCTGCATTTCGCTACTTATGATAAGGAATAAGTCCCATCATCCCATGTCATTATGAGTTAAGGCTGTGGCTATTACTTGGCCAAAAATCCAGACTCTGGACAGCTACTGAGAATTTTCCAATGGAAATACCCATAACATTGCCTGACCCGGAGTTTGAATACAGCACCGCATCCTCTGTAGCCATGCTTGTGACAAAATCCACGGACAATTACAAATTATAATCATAGAAAAACGATATAAAATAAAAATATCAGACTCGACAGAAATTATACGCATAAATGCCTGCAAGTGAAAGCATAGCAATGAATCACTCCCAATCACGCTGCTATATAAAACAACAAGGTGAAAATAACCATTAAAAGTTCCTCCCACCTTTTCCAACGTATTGATTTTACTTCCAGGAATCTATAAGCTTTTGTAGCCTATGACTTGGTCACAGTGAAATATTTAAATGGACGCTTCTCAGAAGCCAAGAATCACATTATGGAATAACAATGTTTATTTTAACACTGCACTGGTACGGCGGAAACGATGATTGAATTGGTTTTGAAGAGGCGTAGGTACAGATGAAATTCTTCCTGGGATTGGTAATGCTTCGACAAGTCATTCAGGGTTGATTGTTGCTCCTATTAAAAATGCGCCGGATATATTTTTTTTTGACTGAAAAAATGTTACTAATTATTTTGGTTCCGATGGAAAAGTTAAAATCAACAAAACCTTTTTCGTTTGGATTCCTTACAAGTGCATGATAAACAGTGAAACGAGATTTCTTCGTCTGAGAAAACGTGAAAAGTAAAACATTTACCCAAGAAATTGTTCCCAGGTAATCGTATAGGTATAGATGAATAAATAACACAAAATTTCTCGCAACTTTGGTCTTTGGCACTCGACAAAATGTTCTAAAGAATTTTGGAATCTCGTTCGTTATAAAGAAAAATCTGGATGAATGAATTCTCAAACTTCAAGCACAGACAGACCGACTGAAAGTTTAATAATACAGATTATATTCACAAGTCTAGCCTAGACCAGAGTTGAATGAACATTAATGTCATTGTAGTTTAGTGTAGTTTAGCTGTCCCCTTGTGAACTCGGTTTCACAATCTGTCACATAGACGCAGGAACAATCTGTACCCGAATGTTTTATGGATTATACGACCTTTGGAAGGTATTAAGTATTGTTGCAAAGGTTACAGGAGTTCAGAATTAGATTTGAGAAAGTTTGTTTCCTTTGAATTCGTGCGATGGTTGTTTAGTTGGCTAACATACTTGGTGTGTGTCGAAGAGCTGTTTCATTGTACATGTTTTGCTAAATGACGGAATTAATTATGAGGTTACCGAAGATAGTGAGGCCTTTTATCGGCAGGCTAATGATAAGCTGTTTCTGGCCCTATGGTTTGGTGGCGAGAGATCTGCTGAAGTCCTGAGGATATTTTATTGTTGTTTGCCTTGGATAAAGGCCTTTATTCAGTTGTTAATGGATAATGAATAAGCAAGCGAAAATAAAACAGACCGGTTACGCTCAAAAGTTCCTCTGTGAAAGTTCTGGATCGGAATTCAACCCTGCCTACCGTGATTCTTCAGACCTTTTCCTTAGTCTTCAGAAAAAAGCTTCAATAGCAGTTACTCAAGTAAATTGGAAGATATATGGCTAGCTTTACAGCTTCGCTGAATAAATGTCTCCCGAAACTTTTGCGATTACTTCCAACTTATGTGATTAGGCACATAAAGACGTCAAACTGTCCAAAACCGAACACTCCTGCGGACTATCTTATCAATCTGTCATTTGTGTCATATCTCTGTCCTGATATCGATTTATCAGCATACACACTGCCATACAATTATAAACCTTATATCGTAAAGTTCACAATGAACAATTGTTTGGACGTTTAGCTTTTGGAGTAATTCTAGCATTCCCAAGGTGTGTTCGCATGAATTAATGGTGGTAGTGTCATTTTGTGATTTCGTTGTAGTGGTTACTATGGATTTTGATATAGAAATGTAAGTTTGGTCTTCATTTGCACTTTTATATGTGGTTTAAGTAATAAATTCGAGTTTCATTGAGCTGGTATTGTTAGAAATTGTTCCTGTTGACGCGAAGTGAATAACGTGTTAGATCAGAATCATCATCATTGTCGTGCAAAGCGGACTTTTCATCTCAGTCGGTTGATATTATCATCTCAGATGATATTCTTATTGATGGTTCGAGGTCCATAAAATTATCCACGCCACAGCAAATTCGTTCGCGATGACTGTTTGGCCCAGACGAATTTTATTCATATGCAAAACATTGTGTAGTGTACTTACTCGTTTGTATACAGCTCGACCTCAACACCTGTACGACAATAAAGTGACATTGACCCTAATGTTGGGACCGAACACGTTTTGGAGACTCGCAAATTAACTTATTTAAACTCTTGTTTCTTTTTGTATGACACGATTACAAGCTGAAGCTGTATTTTATGTTGTCCAACGCTGTATTGGAAATCAACATTACGTTATACTTGGCCTAATTGTGTTAGGCTTCGCTTTCAGTAAGCCTAGATGCAGTTCAGTATTTTACTTGTAGTGACACAATTTGGCTGGAGATTTTGGAAGGATACATTCAATGTTATTACGTTTGTCAAGTGTGCGTTTCACGTTGCATGCTATGCTGGCTCCCCTGAATGTCAATATGTTACAACGTTTTTAACGGTGTTGGAAGTTTTCTTTCGCCACTTTTTAGTGTCCCAAGAACTATACTTTATCACTTAAATCTAAAAAAAACCGGCCAAGTGCGAGTCGTACTCGCGCACCGAGGGTTCCGTATCAGTTTTAGACGTATAAAGTGAAAAAAAACCGGACCGCAAAACAAGTTTGTTTGTGAAAGAATTTTGATGATTTTGACAAAACTGTACTAGTTAGGAACATCGTTTTATTTTTGGTGCCATATTTGGGTCAATTCCTATCAACTCTAATTATTTCAGATTTTTCACTCCGCAAACTTCGGTGATAAGGGGGGGGGGAATGGTATTTTTTCATAAATTTTTCATCATATGTCGAAAACTGTGAGACAAAATTAAATAAAAATATATTTTAAAATGTGCAGATCAAGCCCTTTCATATGATATGTCACTTGACCTAGGAACCCCACTTTGAAATTTTGGACCCCCACTCCGGCCCCTTTTGCCGGCCGGTCGCACCATAAGGGTTCATTTTTTACCATTTTGGTACGGAACCCTAAAAAACACAGAATGATAAGACCTAGACACAGTGACAGACAGGGAAGCCAATTTAGCGTCGAAAGGTACTTAAGGGACATAGGGAAGGGCATTTTACACTACTCCCTTTGTTGATATTTTACACTACTCCCTTTGTTGATATTTTATACTACTCCCTTTGTTGATATTTCAAACAGTAACTTTGTATTGGGGTGCCAATCTGTACAAACTTTCGTGTGTCAAACGCCAGTAACGCCTGTCATAGATGTACGTTTGTATGGCATCTGGAACTGGGTTATCTCTTCGGGGCACGAAGTAGCTTGATGAGTAGAGCGCAGTCAACCATATAATACGTCGAGTAATATGTTGATGTTCAAATGTTGAAAATTGTTCGATTTGTAGCCATTAATGGCCGATCTCAATAATTGACCTATTCGCTCTTTCCCCTACTAGAGATCGTTTTTGACATTATTTCTATAAAGCTCATGTCAAAAATCGATTTCTCCTAGGGGAACCGATGGATCGGTTATTGGGAATAGCCATAAACCATACAGCATTTGATACTTTTAGGGTTCCATAGCCAAATGGCGAAAAAGGAACCCATTTTCGTCATATCAGTATGTCACAGCCATTTTACATGGAATTTTGATTGTTGAAATAAACAGAACTTTCAGTTGAGTCTGCGTACAAAGCTTGAGGGCGTCACAACCGGTGTTTACACTACAAATACATCATATTTATTATTTTCTCCAAGTTTAAAATCCCTAAGACTTTGTTTGCTCGACTCTTGGAGGGGCTATTTATAATTTTAAAGAAACTGTGGTATAAAGAGATCGTTTATTTTATTTTTAGCGGCAGGTGGAGTTGACCTATATTATTTTTGCCATAAACAGCGAACGAGTAAGATAACGTGGTATAATCAACACTAGCAACTGACTAATTAGAGATACCAGTAAGATGTTATTTTTTAACAGATGAATCCGGCAGGAGGCCCTATAAGTATCTATAAAGACATCGTAGAACATGAAAATAAAGCATATTCTTATATGCAGCAATTTACCAGCAATACCAGCGCTTATCGGGACCTCCCTCCCGACAGAGACTCGGTACCGACTGCCTGCGCTGACTACCTGTCAGCGCAGGCAGTCGGTACCGAGTCTCTGTGAACGGAATTAAGTTTAATTTATATTGCATTGGATACACTGACATTGACTGCGAACCGGCGACACTCGTCTGGTAGTAAAATGTAGTAGATAACATTTCTATCCACTTTTACTGAGATTTCTGTAGTGTAGACCAACAGTGCTTCAAGGTTCAAGTAATTATGCGTAAACACACGTGAATCGTGATACAACTCGCTCCCCGGTTACAAGGGTTTACAATTTCACATTATCGGATTTTCCACGAGCCAAGACTTGCGGTGTCGTTGCGGTTGCTAGAGTAAACGCTTCGGAGAAATGTATGGCGTTCGGAAGTGTTACCATTACCGCATGTTATCCTTCGGAGGCTTGTGGAACAAAGCGCTAACAGCTCACGTACACCTAAGGGCGAGGCCCTATTAGTGCGTTGCGCTGTCGCTGCGTCACACTACATTACACCGTTGCGTTGTCGCCTTGCGACGAACCAACGGAGTAGTGTAGTGTGAAATGACGCAACGCAGCGCAGCGCAACGCACAAATGGGGCCGCGCCCTAATCCGTCATCGGCCAAAGTATGCTCGGGCGTCAAATAAAAAAGTTCAACAAGACTTATGAAAACGTTTTTGTGCTAAGAAATACAATTTGACAATATTTTGCGACAAATCTAAGATAGAATAAAATCAAGTGTGAAATATGTTTTGCAGTGAGTGAAGTACGGTATTTGAACTATTTCACAAAGCTGAGAGTTGAAAACGCTGTTGGGGGGCAAATTCAAATGCGTTGGCGGGCAAATTGAAATACATTGGCGGGCAAATTCAAATGCATTGGCGGGAAAATTCAAATACGTTAGCGGGCAAATTCAAATGCGTTGGCAGGCAATTTGAAATGCATTGGCGGGCAAATTCAAATGCATTGGTGGGCAAATTCAAATGCATTGGTGGGAAAATTCAAATTTTAATTAATTGGCGTGCAAATCCAAATACTTTGGCGGGCAAATTCAAATAGTTGGCGAAAAAATTCAAATACGTTGGTGGGCCTGGGGTTGGGAAACCTTATTCTAAACTCTTGTTTTGTTAACAGTGAGCAGCCGATATTCACGTGCAAGGCCCACGTGTTCCACATAGACCCGAAGACCAAGCGGTCATGGATGTCCGCCAGCTCCGCCGCCGTGTCCGTGTCCTTCTTCTACGACTCCTCACGGAACCTCTACCGCATCATCAGCGTTGAAGGGACTAAGGTTTGTTGAACTTGAAACTGGTTGTTATGTACATACAGTCAAGGAAAGGGGTTCTTTAGCAGGTCCACTATCATTCATAATTGGTCGTATATTCAAACTTCGAAGCAATTCGGATTCGGGTTTGCTTCGAAGTTTGAATATACAACCAATTATGAATGATAGTGTACCTACCTGCTAAAGAATCCCTTTCCCTGACCGTACGAAACGTTTTTTTATTGGGGCGGGTTATGTATTTATAATTATATTCACAGGCATATAATAGGTTTCTTACTTTTTACAGTCTATCAAATATGTAGTTTTTGAATATAATGTATGTTTTGAGGTGCAATATGAGTTAATCCGAGTTCAGAACTTTTGGATGAGATTATATTTGAGCTTATTATTAGTTTTGCTTGGATTGTAACGATTTGCTCGACTTTATGTAAATGTTGTGGCGATGATAGTTCGAGATAAGACTTCTACGAGTAAATTAACAAATCGATTGATCGTTTTCAAAAGACTACTACGAAGAAATGCATAGTTGCATACTAATATTGACGTCGCGTTTCGTACGGCAAACATCTCGAACGATGCACACAAATCATACAACGTTTACTATTACGAATGATATTAAAATCTAACGCATCCATCCCGCTGTCTCCATATTATCGATTTGTATAAACGACCCAATTAGCAGTGCTCTGGATTTCCGCGTATGTGTACTAATTACGAGTAGAGTTGCCGCTCGATAGTCGACTATCGATAGTCTACCGATAGCTTACCGATAGCAAGAATATCGATAGTACCGTTAGTATCGATAGCTCGAATCGTGACAATACTATCGATGGAGGCAAAACCCATCGATAGTCATAAGCAATACTATTGATAGTTTATAAAACAATACTGTCGATAGTATCGATAGTCAAAAACAATCGATAGTCGAAAACAATCGATTGTATTCATACTTATCAATACTATCGATAGTATTGTTTTTCAGAACTTCAACAGTATCATTAGTCTATAATTTATGAGCAGCAATACTATCGATCTATCAGCAGTCTTTTTTCGATGAAAACTATCGATAGTGGAACTATCGATAGTTCGGCAACACTAATTGCGAGGCGTTGCAGCCTGCGACATATCACGTTACTCTTAATTCGGGCACTATGGCTTTGCTCAAAGGCCAGCTTTGCTATGGAATGGACACAAAATTAAATTGCGTTCTCCGAAACGTCGGCTTTCTGCCAGTTGGATTCAACAAAGGTTTGATTGGACAGTTCTACGTATACCTGAATGGCTGTTTGTAAAATGGAATTGATACCATAAAGGGGTCTTTGTCATGTTTTTGGTTTTGGGTCTTGGGATAACCTGTTAGCTTACGTGATAGTCGTTTGGGATTATATCGACTGCTTTCGCTCGGGATTTCGTCGATTGTATTAGCAATATTGAATTGGTTTATCGATTAAATGTCTTAAATCCAAGGAGCAGTGGTGGTCCAGTGGTAGTGGCCCCGACTGACAAGTCATCGGTCATGAGTTCGAACCCCGGCCGGCGCACACTTTGTGTAATTTGTTTCATTACTAATAGGTAAACATTGTCAGGAAACCGGCATGTCCTAGAACAAAAAATTCGAAGACATGTGACGTCTACCGACACGCACTGGGCCCGCGTGGTGAAGGAATAGGAAAGTGGAAAAGGCCTATGTCCCAGCAGTGGGGACATTACATATCTCAATGACGGTAGTCGCAGGCGCGCGGCTGCTGAATATTCTGGATTCGATGCCCAGGTGAAGCATTGAGACAAAATGCTATTCTTCGTTCTTCCGTTACAGTTCATTCTACTCGATGTTCTGTTCATCTTCCTCACTCCTTACTACATGGACCTAAATACCATTATCAGCTACATATATTTGGGGAAAGTGAACTCTTTATATAAGGTCGTATATGCGGAATAAATACATTGAATAGAATGAGAGTGAAAGGGCTTCTGTACCCATTATCTTGAAACTTTACATATTACCAATTCAAGAGCTCGTGACAGACATCTTAGCGCCGAGTTTAAAACGCTCAAATGTACCGTACCAAGTTTTCTAATCGAACTTCCCCTTACTTTAATAAATTCCAAGTTTTAGATGTAACACTTTCGAGACTTGAGAATGTCTATGTTGTTGCTTCGATAAGTAATATCTCATGTATGTGTATGTAATAAATTCAATACAAGTTTTGAATAGGAATCCAAAGTTTTCTTTTGGCATCAGTTTGATTTAAAGCGCTTCGCTCGCTTGAACTGGGAAACATTATTTTATGCCAAGTTGTCCACTAGCAAGAAAATTTGCGGAAGTTGACTTGTGCAAGCGACCTTCTCGAACAAAAAGTCAACTTGCGCGAGCGTTTACACGTGAAGTAGCTTGCGCAAGTCAACTTCTGCAAATTTTCTTGCTAGTGGACAACCTGGCCAGCTGTTTCCATCTTTGTATCATCTTCCTCCTGCCCTTATTCCAATTTATTTGGGGTCGGCGCAGCATGTCTTTTTCTTCCGTACATTCCTATCAGCCGTCTAACCCTAAACATACTTGTTGTTTCAATACTAGTCATACTGCAATAGGTTTCTCGACCGGCCTGCCTGACGCCTTGGGAATGCTTTTGTTGGTGGTAACCGTCACTTACGGTCTCTTTCTATCTCTGCAGTACGTACATTCCAGAAGTTAACCATCCGCCAGGTTCAGATGTTAGCATGCCATAAATACTCAAATAACCGGACATCTAAGTGTCCATCATTGCATCGTCCTGCCAAAATTATACTTATTTAGTTAGTTTTATTAGTATTATTATGAGCGTTGGCAGACCTCACTTGTGTAAAGTCCTTTGGGTGAAGTGGAAGTCCTTAAGGACGTTTCTAAGGCCTAGGAAACTTACGCGTTTCTCGTTGCAGGCGGTGATCAACAGCACGATAACGGCAAACATGACGTTCACGAAGACGTCGCAGAAGTTCGGCCAGTGGAGTGACGTCAGAGCCAACACTGTTTACGGACTCGGCTTCGCTTCGGAGCCGGAACTTGGAAAGGTAGGTTCACCGTTCGGTCGTCTATAACCATGTGAGAGGGTGAGGCCTGAGGCCCTAGACAAGTTGCTTTTCTGTTAGCGTTCACGCCAAACGATAAGCATAAAATGTATGGCAATGACATTACCTGCGGCAAAGTCACGTGATTAACAATTAATGTCACTTCCATACATTTTATCCGTAGCGTTTGACAGAAAAGTAACTTGTCTAGGGCCTCTGAGATGATATTGGAGAGACGATGCTTGAAGACATGCTTTTTGTCACTTCTTTCGCTCGCACTTGTTCGTGTAATGAAAAGATGCATTTTTGATCAATGTTATCACACAGCGACCTACAAAATAATATTAGTCCCCTAAATCCGAAAGTCCAGCATGTGTGTCAAAGGAGAGGTTGACTAAAATAATATTAGTCCCCTAAATCCGAAAGTCCAGCATGTGTGTCAAAGGAGAGGTTGACTAAAATAATATTAGTCCCCTAAATCTGAAAGACCAGCATTGTAGGTAGGTACGTCAAAGAGAGAGGTTGACTATAGCTTTTATTTTGTCAATTCAACACATTGCGTTGATCTAGTTGTCAAGCAGACGAGCTTTTCAAATATAAGCAGCTATGATTCTTGTGGAGTTGTCAAAATGACAGCGATTGTCAACGGGAGTGTCTTACACAATTAGTCCCAAGGTATGATTTTAACAACCAACCTCTCTTGCAGTTCATAGAAAAATTCCAAGAAGTGAAAGAAGCGATCCAAGCGCAGCAGTGCGGGGCTGCTGGTGGCAAGTCAGTGACTAACGGCAACAGCGGTGCGGCCACCCCTGTCGCCAGCGCCACCGCCAGCCCGCTGCTGGCCGGCCGCGCCGCGGGCGGCGACGAGCCGCCGCCTGCCGTGTCGCCCGCGCAGGTGCTGGTAAGTTATAGTTTTAGGTGGTGAAGGTATAGTAATAATATAGTATAGTGAAGGTATAGTAATCTAATCGTGTAGTATAGTGAGTGAAGGTATAGTAATCGTGTAGTGTAGTGAAGGTATAGAAATCGTGTAGTATAGTGAAAGTATAGTAAACGGAATTATCTTGGAGTTAACTCGACGATAGGAGAGCGGAATCGTCGCGATACACTCGCTCATGGAGATGGCATCTTACTGAGAAGTGAAACACATAGTGTCGTTGCGGTAAACTGTTATAACCCGTGCCAATAAAGAAGCGAATCTAAAATGGCGGCACTAATCATTCCCTCTCTCTCGCACTTTATTGCTGTCTTTGCTCACACACGTCGGGTGTGGTTATGATCTAAAATGGCGGCATGATTTGTGCCTCCATTTTAGATTCGCTTCTTTATTAGCGCGGGTTATAAGATTCACGCAATGCATAACGTTGCTTGAAGCAGGAATACCAAGACAAATAATTAAATTACTATAGGGAGGCACCGCTTGTGAAAACTTGTACTTACGGATACGTTTGTTACAGCCAAAACCAGAGCCTGAAGATATGGCGGTGCACCAGAGAGCCCATTCAGTGTCCTCCACTCTACAGGTTATTTGAAACCTTAATACCATACTTACAGCCGGCTTAGCATGACCACGATAGAAACAGGTTTTGTCTACAGAAGAATAGACAAAGTGACAGATTGTAGAAACATGTCTACGTTTTATGCATAAAACGGTAGAAATGTTTCTACAATCTGTCACTTAGTCTATTCTTCTGTAGACAAAACCCGTTTCTATCGTGGTCATGCTAGGCCGGCAGTACGTATGATACGTACTTACAGTAATATACAGCTCTATAATATCCCTGCCTGCTTAGCATGACTAATTCTATCTCTATTCTACTAAAGAATAGACAAAATTCTTTCTATCCAAATCGTTATCTCTTCTGTTTGAGCACGCGGCGGCCCAATTGCGTAACTCAATTTCTATCACCATGGCCTTCATTTTGACAGTTCAACACCATTCATTGCGGCGTTGAGTCAGTTACGGGAGCACGGATTATGAAACATACAGCGTAACGAACGTCATAATCAATGCCATGGTGACAGCAATCGAGTTACGCAATGACTGAAGAATACAAGACATTTCTTCTCTTCATTGTATGCTGAAAACGGTAGAAATGTTTCTACAATCTGTCACTTTGTCTATTCTTCTGTAGACAAAACCCGTTTCTATCGAGGTCATGCTAGGCCGGCTGGAGACAGTATAGCGGTGAATCACCGAATAACATTTTAAACGATGATTTAATGAAACAGCTCTTACGTCAGTTGTTATCTATATTCATTGTCATAAAAATGACAAGGATAGTTGTAGTGTGTTGCAGTGTTAATAATATTTTTTGTCAATAGGGTGGGTACGCAACAGTCGGCCGAGCTCCCCGCGGTCCGCTGGCGTCGGCCGGCGCGCCCGCCGTCATCGACCCTCCCCCCGCAGAGTCCTCCGAACAACAGCTGCGGTACGAGAACGACAGACTCAAGCTCGCGCTAGCACAGAGGTAAGTTGCGCCACAGTAGCGCCACAGTTGCGACACAGTTGTGCCACAGTTGCGCAACAGTTAGAAAATAAGAAAGAAAGACAGACATTTATTTGGCACGAAAACAGACACAAAATTTAGAAAGATACAAAAAAAAAGAACGAAATAAAAAAGTTGCTGTGTGTCTAGCGGCTGTGCCAAATAGGTTCAATTAAGCATAAACGTCAGACTAATGCCTGACGCAGGTTTTCAACCTATTGTGACGTGACTGATGTAAACCAGTTTCAAATAGATAGCGTCAGTTGCTCGATAGTTGCGCGACAGATGAGTGATAGTGGGCCCTGTTTAGAATGGAAAGTGGGTACGCGACAGTGGGGCGAGCGCCCCGCGGGCCGCTGGCGGGCGCCGCGCCGCCCGCCGCCGCCGAGCCGCCGCCCCCCGAGTCCATTGAACAGCAACTGCGTTACGAAAATGACAGGCTGAAGCTCGCTCTGGCACAAAGGTAAGTCGCGCAACAGTAGCGAGATAGTGGCCCAACGTTGCGCCACTTTGACCAGAGTGGCAGTTTTGGCAGTTTTTTTCGGTTTATGTTTTCTGCGTTTTTAGAGCGACTTACGAGCTTGCTTTTTGCACCATTTTTAAAGGTAAGTTGACTTTTTTTTTGCTTTTCGCTTACGCCACACTCATATTGGCTTAGTGCATAGGCCTATTTTTTACTTCTGTAAAAATCGTCTTTTTACCGTCTCTACGTCTTTTTGTCTTTTTAAACGACTGCGGCGGGCTTAAAAGAGTAATGTTTTTAGTTTGTATGAATCTATGCCTATGTATAAGAAATATTAGGATATACAATTTCAAATATATTATATCTCACTAACACTAACGGTCGGTTGCAGAAAGATAATTAAATTTTAAAAGAGACATTAACCATACAATTTCTATCGTCTCCTTTAAAACTTAACGACCTTTTCTGCAACTCTGTGTTTAAAGTTTTTAGTAAAAGGTAGTTTTAGTAAAGTAAAAGGAAAAATATAAAAATCCCTAAATCAATAAAATCAACTAAAAACTTCAAAATGCGACAACTTTTCCAGCAGTCTGATGCAGCTGGTGGCAATTATTTAAGTTCAATCTTAGATGTTATGCCACCAACTGCATCAGACTGCTTGAAATGTGAACTTGTTTTGAATTTTAAGTTGGTCTTTGCAGTATGGTTTTATTGATTTTTTTCATTAATAAAAATACACCATACAATCAAAAGTTTATTCAATCGCAAGAGTTTTGTTTTTGTACAACACTTAAAACTACAAAACAGAACAATACAGTCAGGTCTTAACTAAAACGAAACGTAACACCTTTTCGCTTCACTAATAAATAATTATAATAATTCGCGAGCCACTCATTACAACACACTATAAATTATTTATATTTTTAATGAGTATGCTACGAATATCACACGTCATTCTGGCCCGTGTAAATTGACATGCGGATTAGACGCGTAATTTTTTGTTAATCACGTAATTCTTTTCGGGTAGTCGCGTGAGTCAATGAAAAAGTCGCGTAACTTTTCCTACAGTCGCGCAATTTTTTCCTTCAGTCGCATAACTTTTCCTACAGTCGTGTAAGTTTTCCTATAGTGCGTAAGTTTTCCTACAGTAGCGTAACTTTTTCTACAGTTGCGTATTTTTTTCTCTACATTCGTGCAACTTTTTCCTACAGCTGCGGATTTTTTTCCTACATTCGTGTAACTTTTTCCTACAGTCGCGTAATATTTATTACAGTCGCGTAATTTTTCCTATAGTCGTGCAACTTTTTCCTACAGTCGCGTAAGTTTTCCTACAGTCGTGCAAATTTTTGCGAGTCGCTTTATTTTTTGAGAATATTTCTCACATAAAACACGTCTAATACGCAATCAATTCTCGGCAGGCATATTTCTGCAATCCAATTCATAATCGAAAAATTCCGTTATACATTGCCTATTGCCTAGTTAGTTTAAACGTTCTGAAATTACCCCTGTACAAATCCAGCAATGTATTACAAAATGTAGTTATATCAGATCGTTTTAATTTAGATAATTCTCGATAATACTTAGGGGATATTCTAACTTAAACGTAGAGCTATATTAAAGCATTTAAGACCTTAATTTTAATATTGCAAAGCTGTTTTTGGATTACAATAATTGTAGTCCGTCATTGCAGAAGAACCATAATAAGACTCGTGATTGGCCATATTAGCTTTAAAAAGAAAATGTAACATGCCCTAATTGGCTACAGGTAAATCTTTGAAATCTACGAATGTATGGTATTGAGATTCATGTTCTCAAATGAATACGGCAATTATTTTGTAAAATATGTCTCGAATACTTTGAGAATGTGATTTGATTCTTGTGATTCTCTAGTATAATTATGTTCAATCGATTGTTATGACTGTTTAGTCAAATATTGGTATTGAACAGGGCCCCAATTCTGCTATTGCAATTGTGTAAAAATGGTGTCATAATGACACCATAACTGTCAAAACCTAAGCGGTCATTTGCTTAGAGTAAGACTATCTCTTTCGTCATTGGTCAAAACGATGTCATTGAGAGACCATTCTGACACGATTATGACAATAGCATTAGCAGACTTGGGGCCCAGATCAATTTCGTAAAGGCTATTTTATATTCAAATCAACTAAGAAACAACTTATCAATGCAAGGCTAAAATAACTCCCAATTCCTATACATTCGCAAACCTGCAGCAAAGTCGCCAAATATCACGTTAATGTCCAAATCCACCAGCGATCGGTACGAATCCTTCGTCAAAATGTCCGAAGTCGTGTTGATAATGCAGCGGCTCGTGCGCTGGCTTCGCTTCGTACTCATACGCTGGCTTAGCTTCGTACTCCAGAACTGGTTTGGCTTCGTATTCCTCGTGGTGCTTCGGCGTACCGATCTTGTGGACCACCGCGTTGAAGCCGTTCTTGTCGTCTGCTTCGTACTCCACTACGCGTTTCGTGCCGTCTGTTTCTACGAGCGTGTAGGTGCCTGGAGTAATGGATGGGTTTTAATTAGTAATGTCGTAATTGATCATGGGAAAAGATATGCTGTCATAGAAGATTACTATTATCTCTCGGTTTCGCTCGCTAAGGAGATGAATTTTCAATAATAATAATTAAACACGTGTAGAAGAGCCCAAAAACCTATTTCCATGACTTAGACTTCAATAAACCGGCCCAGTGCGTGCCGGGCCACGCACAATGTAGGGCTCCGTAGTATCAACAAGCTACTGCTTCATCTTAGTAACTTTAAAGGATTAATGCTAAGGATTTTGTATTTGGTACAACGACTATTACTGCTAAACTAATAAAGTTATCCCCCGCTATACTTTTCCTCTAAAGTTAATGAAATGCACTATCATCGTGAATTTTTCCAAATTTTTCAAAACCTCAGACAGACAGACATGACGAAACTATAAGGGTTCCTAGTCAGAACTACGGAACCCTAAAAACTGACGGTGCTTCCATACAAACTGTTAGGAGGATCCTCCCTTTCCAATGGAGGGACATTCCATCTCGCCTTTCCATTCACCAAAGTTTCTTGCTAACCCGCAAGCTGTTTGAACTCGGTGCTTACCTTTGACTTTGTCGCCGTCTCTTGTCTCCCAGTGCTCCTTGTTGTCTCCGGTGTGGGGGTCCTTCACTGAGTAGTCGAATGAGTACTTCGGATGCGCCTGGAAGGTAACGAAATAGTACCATTGAGGACGGAATTTATATCAAAACTAGCTGTTCCCCGCGGTTTCACCCCCCTTGCTCGGCTCCTAAGGGTCGTAGCATGATGTTAAATACAGATGTATAAAGACCATCATGGCGACTCGCACTTGTCCGTTTTTTAGGGTTCCGTACCTCAAAGGAAAAACGGAACCCTTATAAGATCACTTTGTCGTCCGCCACGCCATCTATGAGAATATAGCTTGCTGCTGCTGGTTCAATTCAATTCAATTCAAAAATCATTTATTCAAAGTGGGCTAACGAATTAGCACTTTTTGAACGTCAATGTACATAAGACAGCCCCCAAAAACGCCCGCCCTTCACCGCTTCCTAGTGTTTTAGCTGCGAAGAAGAAACGGCGCAACAAACTCCGCAGCAACACAATTCTGTCTGTCAGTTACTTTGTGTACGAAATTATATAAATCAAAAGGATAAACTAAATCACAAAAGAAAAAAGAAAAACTATAAATACTTAACAAGTAAAAAATGATATAAAAATGTAACCTAACACGCGCCGATACACCTGATCAAAGAAAATAAATAGATGTAAGTACTTACTCATTATGTCATTACCATTACTAAAAACAAAAAAAAACCAGTCGCAACAAGATGCTTTAAAAGTTAAGTTACTATTCGGTGTACAGACCTGTGCCAGGGTACAGGTGCAATTCATCAAATAAATATTTGACAGTCAAGGGTCATGCATAATCTAGGACCAAGGGCTAGTTGTTATTTCAACAATGTCTACTAAATTAACTGGGCTCAGTCAACAGGACGACCAGTCACCACAAGCAGCACCCGTTCACGAGTATGACGCAGAGGCCAGCCATCACCTCCCTCGCCATTTTAGAGGGAAGGGGGTGACCCGACCAATAACGCCACTGCAAGCAATGACGTCAAAGGGAGCATGACGCACCTGCTGACAAGAGGAAAGAACATAGAAGTTATAAATAAAAAAAAAAAACATACTAATGAAAGAAAACTGTCCGAGGTCACTAGTTAATTGCATCACACTTACATGAACTCTTCGTAAAAAAGAGAAAAATGAAAGAAAACAGAACAGTACAATAATTAATTCAACATTAAACATTGTAAAATTTCAAATGTCAAGTTGAGATATTCAATTAAATTCAAACATTCATTCAGAGTCATCTTGTGCCTAGCTCAGCGACCAACAGGATCTATCGTCTAAATATTCCTTTAACGTATAATAAGCCTTTTTAACTAGGATAGCTTTAACTTTAGTCTTGAAGGAAGGAAACGGCAAATCTAATAAGCAAAGAGGCAGTTTATTATAAATGCGTATACTAAGTCCCAAAAATGAATCATGTACCTTGTGCAATCGGTGATAAGGAACACATAATTTATGCTTATTTCTAGTATTGAGGTTGTGTACATCACTATTTTTAGTAATAGATTTATATTTTGCCTTATATATATTATGTTAGCAAAAATAAATTGAGATGTAACTGTTAAAATGTCAATCTCTTTGAAACGGTCTCTTAAGGAAACTCTTGCTCCTAACTGATATATAGCACGAACAGCTCGTTTTTGAAGAATGAAGATACTTTCAATATCTGCGGCCTTGCCCCACAACAGGATACCGTAAGACATGACGCTATGAAAATAACTAAAGTACACTAAGCGAGCAGTGTCCACGTCAGTCAGTTGTCTAACTTTCCGAACTGCGTAGGCAGCAGAGCTGAGCTTACCTGCGAGGCAAGCTACATGTGCGCCCCACTGAAGTTTCTTATCTACTGTTATACCTAGAAACACTGTTGAATCAACAGCCATTAGTGTCTCATTATTGAGTATAATATTGGGTCCAAGGTTTGTTACATTGGGCATTGTGAATTTAATACATTTTGTTTTTTTAGCATTAAGTACTAGGTTATTTATTGTAAACCAATGCGTAACTTTTGAGAGTGCACTATTCACATCGTCAAAATTGTCTCTCTTTCTGTCTACCTTGAATATGAGTGAAGTATCATCTGCAAACAGTACAATGTCGCAAATGTTTTTTAAATAGTACGGCAAATCGTTAATATAAATTAAGAACAAAAACGGACCTAAAATTGATCCTTGAGGCACGCCTAATTGAACCGGTAATCCAGAAGATTTCGAGCCATTAATTTCGACGCACTGAACTCTGTGATGTAGATAAGATTCAATCACGCCTAGTAAATGATGTTGATGCTTTTCAACTATATTCTCATAGATGGCGTTGTTGTGCCATCATGTTGTTATTTTTATACGCCTGAGTAAAGTACGGAACCCTCAGTGCGCGATTCCGACTCGCACTTGGCCGGTTTTTTTTTTTCAAAATCTGTAAATGCAGATTAAAATTTCTCAAAAAGTTATGGACAGTCTTCTAAAAACGTTTTTATGTAGCTACAACGGTTAGGGTACCCGCCCTTTGCCCTTTCCTAAAAATCCACCCAGTCGATAAATACTGTTACTCACATGGTAGTCCAAGTCATACTCCTCTCCATGGTGCTCGTCCAGGCTCTGTTGGTGGTGCAGCTGCACCGGCGCCTTGTGGTATCCATCGAAGCCGCCATACTCCTCACCAAACTGTGCCACCACTGACGCCACCACGAGGAGAAGGGGTAGGGCTCTCTGGAAATAGAAGAAGTTTCATGATTAGCTGTTCCTGCGGTTTCACCCCCGTTGCTCGGCCCCTAAGGGTCGTAGCGTGATGTTAAATAGCCTGTACTATTCCTCATGGATCTGGCTATCATATACGAAAAGAATTTTTTGAATCCGACTGTTAATTCTAGAGAATAGCGCGTTCACAACAAACAAACTCTTCAGCTTTATAATATTAGTGTAAATACTGCAAACTGGTAACTTTGTTTTTCCGGAAAATTCTTAGAACGAAGTTCTTTAACCCCTCCATCTGTTGCATTTGAAAAATCCGCCTCATTCAGGTTGAAATCAATTGTGTCTGGCAAGTGCGACAGACGAACGATTAATGTGGTTTCCGGTACTGTTGACTGGGAGACATCGTCACGTAATAAAAAAAAACGTTATGCCCCCTTTATAAATCTAAAACTCATGGCAAATGCGCTCGCGGTCTCCGACCAGTTCCCGTCGAGACGTCAGAGGACTGAAAAATAATACGCATAATTAGAACTTCGTTCCTGATGGGGGTCCCCCGACCCTAGTTCCAGAGATTAGTGTGTCCAAACAAACTCTTCAGCTTTATTATATTAGTATCGATTTGACTTCTTCATTGACAGATTCTATATAGCATTTCGAACTAAAGTTCCCAAGTGAAACTAAATTTCCGCCAGTCACAACTACAATGTATATCACACGTTCGTTTGTAACCGTGTCGCGGAGTGCCTTCCTCCCTCTGTCCTCTCGAGCCTCGGCTAGCTATCGGAGAGAGTCTCCGGACACAATCTTGGTGGAATAAGACACTGCAGGATGGTTGGAGAGGTATATTGCGAGACGTAGGTTGTATATTTGCACTTTATAACGTTACACAGAGGTATAAAAATAACTGTTACAAAAAGAGACTATTTGCTTATAGCTTTGCACACTTGATAAATAGGTAGTAGGTATAAAATATAACAGTACAGCGGTTCAGCGGTCCTCAAGTGATGTCGTTGGAGACCAGACAAAGAATGACGAAACAATGAAATAAATGCAAAAAAATATGAGATGTTGTAATTTTGAAATTTGAAGTTCAAATCTGGAAGAATGGAGTGGATGAAGTGGCCAGTAATGGAAGATTGCCTGCATTAAATGATGAATGAAGGATGACTCCGTCACAACCGTATGTCTGGTGCGGGGTGCGCGCGCAGTGAAACTACGTGAAAGTGATACTATCACGGCGGAGCACACGACAGGTACTAGAGAAAACATTGGAAATGACATCAAAATCTTTACAACACGACAGACTTGTGGAGTTAGTGTCTGTATTCGGTTTACAAGACTTATTTGGAACTATGCAGCTTTTGATTGCGACTCCTCTCGCTTAGACTTTAGTATCCCGTAAGAACCCTGCAAGATATCGAAAGTAACTCGGTCTGTTACGTTTTTACGGTTAAATCGCTGAACCAATTTTGATGAATTTTGGTATGAAGATAGCCTGAACCTTGGAGAAGGTCGAACTATACTTTTTATTCAGGTACATATAGGAGTTTATCAGGGATGTTATTAAAACCATAGGTACTGCTCATCCGTAAAGAAAAGATTTATGTCGAAAAACATTTTTCAAAAAAACCGGCCAAGTGCAAGTCGTACTCGCGCACCGAGGGTTCCGTATCATTTTTTGGACGTATAAAGTGAAAAAATCCGGACCGCATAACTAAGTTTGTTTGTAAAGGAATTTTGATGATTTTGAAAAAACTGTACTAGTTAGGAACATCGTTGTATTTTTGGTGCCATATTTGGGTCAATTCCTATCAACTCTAATTATTTCAGATTTTTCGCTCCGCAAACTTCGGAGATAAGGGGGGGGGGGATGGTATTTTTTTGGTCATTTTTCATCATATGTCGAAAACGGTGAGACATAAAATAAAATAAAAATTATTTTGTGAAATGTGCAGTTCAAGCCCTTTCATATGATATGTCACTTGACCTAGTAACCCCACTTTAAAATTTCGGACCCCCACTCCGGCCCCTTTTGCAATGAAAATAAAAATATTTTTGGACTTTTTTCATTTGCAATAAAGTTGAACAAGCATTATTTATAACTGTTCCAAATTTCAAGTCGATAGCATAGCATTAGTAGTTGCTGAAATAAGCAGGTGTGACAGACAGACAGACAGACGAAGTCGCACCATAAGGGTTCCTTTTTTACCATTTTGGTACAGAACCCTAATATATATATATAACCCTATAAGTATAAACTGCCTCTAAACGGAACAAAATCAATCTTAACTTATTCCCGCTACGTGATTCACCAAAAAACGGACGCAGTTTGTTTAGCTAAAATAATAACTCAATAATCTTCAGACGTGTTGTCGAAAAGCGAAACGCATTACCCTGATTTAGCGTTTGAATAATCGGGTAAACAATTCCAGTACGCCAGTTTATATAAATACCTAATGACCTCATGCCATTGCCTTGCCGCGTAGTAATTTTGATACCTGCATGCTTAGCATGACCAGTCTCTATTCTACCAAAGAATAGACAAGGTTCTTTCTATCCAACTTGTTATCTCTACCCGAGCACGCGGCGACCCGTGCTTGGCTCATCAGAGTTTTGTCTACTAAAGAATAGAAACATTTCTTCTCTTCATTGTATGCATAAACATTAGAAATCTTTCTACAATCTGTCACTTGGTCTATACTTCTGTAAACAAAACCCGTTTCTATCGTCCTCATGCTAAGCGTGCTGCAAGGATATGGCGTTCTGCTCATTCGGAACTGCGTGTTTGTGCATGTGACATTATATCTGGGCCCCAATTCTGCTATTTGAATAGTGTAAGAATGGTGTCATAACGACACCATTACTATCAAAACCTAAGCGGTCATTGGCTTAGAGTAAGACTAACTCTTTCGTCATTGGTCAAAACGATGCCATTGAGACACTATTCTGACACGATTATAACAATTGCATTAGCAGACTTGGGGCCCTGTAAACGCATCACAATCTTGGTGTTTTTATTAGACAGGTTATTGCCGAAATATGGTTCTAGCTGCTGCCTGCAGTATCAGTAGCGGTTTAGGGAGACATAAAAAATGTGGCCTAAATCCTTCCGCAGGATTTAATCTATCTCTACTCTATACCACTGTGGTTTAGACATAGATTGCATGCTGAGGAAAGATTTAGGCCACGTTTTTAGGTCTTCCTAAAATGCTAGTGAAGCTATTAAAGTCATACAAATCGGTTTAGCGATTTAACCGTAAAAACGTAACAGCAAGACTTATGTTATTAAATATTTAAGAGATTCTCAAAAATCGAATTGTCGCGAGCAGGATTTGAATCTGCGACCTTTGCCGAACCGTGCCACTGCTCTGAAACCAACTGAGCTATCGCGACCTGCTCGGTCAACTCGAAATTTGAGATCCCTTTGCAACGCCTGAGCGTTCCTGAGCAAGACTTATTTTCGTATAAGATAAGTTTTGATGCGTTTAGACCCAGTTTTATTGTTTTGATTAATTTTCTTTATTAATAATAGCGTATACATAGTCTAAAAGATAATTAAAGAGTACGTACACATAATAGCGCATTGCACGCTCTGCGTACTCGCGTAGTTTCGTTAATATGTCTGCGCTGCACAGTGGATGAACTACACCAATAAACTTTGGAGTTTACAACTAGTGTATTACGATGTAATGGACTATTTCAACTGGGTTCCTGACTAGAATTCGTTTTACATTAACTATTTGGTTATTTCGCTTGGTGACGAGTGGAAACTCTTTAGACTGAAAATGTGCAGTTTCCGAAAGCTTGATCAAGTCTAAAGCGACTGTCGAATCGTAAACTCACAAAAGTTGTAATTTTTTGCAAATGTATTGATCGGTTGATTTTTTTCGTGTTTTCAAGGTTGGTCTCGTAGTTAATCGAACTAGTATCGGATACTGAATACCCTTCTTGAATACGTCCCCTGTTTAACCTGACAGCCTGTATAACCCAAACGTATAAATGCTAAAAGGTTTTACGATGTTTACGTATTGGTGATCCATCACCGCGAACGGTTCAACAGATTTTCATAAAAGGGGTGTAGGTTATGACTTTATCTGTACTCACACAGTTGATGTCCCGAAATAAAATATGGCCGGCTTTCACCGAATACAGGGTGGTCCAAATACAGACGTCATATAAAAATATTAGATTCCTCATTCTCGGGTCATCCGAAAATACTCGCATGTATGTTTTGCAATTCTTGATGGTTTTCGAGTTATAATTATTTTAAAAGGAGGAATTTCTACTTTGAATGCATAAAATACTACCTGCTTCATAAATCAATTACGGAACTTTAGAATTTAGGATTTCTGAAAGAATATTCCATAGCAATGAGAATTGCAAAAAAATAACGTGAAAATACCGTGTAAAAATAAAGATAGATGTTTTTTTTAAAACGGTTCCTATAAAATTATCAAGAAATTTTAATAAATAATGATAACTCGAAAACTATCAAGAATTGCGGAACATACATGGGATATTTTCGGCTACTGGGCACGAGAAATCTTTTTTTTATGACGCTACTATTTGGACCACCCTGTATACAACGTCGGCAAAGGTTAAGCCTTGAATAAATATAAACCACGAAGTCACACAGTGGGCCCGGTTTTGTCAGACAGAATAAATTAATGTCTAAGCATTTGTTTCAATTAGATTTTTGAAATGTCTAGAATAGCGTAGGTATCAACTTTTCCTCCGTGGTATCAACTCAAAATGACCACTTCTCACAATGACAACTTCTCAAAATTATAAATTCGCGTAGTTTCTACTTTAACAAGCAAATGATCGGTATTTTGGGCAGTAACTTAAAGCGCGTTCCAATGAGTAGAATGCCTTGAAAAAGAATTGGCAAGTAACTCTATGGTTAGGTACTCAAATAAATGAAAATATTGCTTTCTGTTAAAGAAATCAAAGATAGTGTCAAATCTACTGATATGACGACATGTCAAAACATCGAGGTTTCTGTGCTGTATCTAAGTTGAATATTAACGTATTAACATAAACCTTCCGGACTAAATTATCTAAATGGTAATGAAAACCGCATTAAAATCCATTGTGTAGTTTGGAAGAACTAAGCGGACAAACAGATAGACACGAAAAGTTTGCTTTCTGCTATTACAAACTTTTATACAGGGTAAAATTAAAACCAGTGCGGATATTTTAGGAGGTGGAAGTACTCATGAATATGATCAACTTTTATTATGGGACCGACACTGAAATATGAAAAATATCAGCTGTTCCATACATTTTGATAGTGTTGTAGTGCATTTTTGTAGGGAACAGCTGATTTTTTTTTCATATTTCAGTGTCGGTCCCATTATAAAAGTTGACCATATTCATGAGTACTTTCACCTCCTAAAATATCCGCACTGGTTTTAATTTTACCCTGTAAAACTTGCCTTGTGTGTAACGGTCAAAATCTTGCAACAGAATTTTAGACCAGTTCCTCTCAACCGATTGAGCTGAAATTTGGAACGCATGTCACTTTGATTAGAAACCAATAAATACATAGTTTCATAGAGGTGGTTTCATGTTGGAGCCGGGAGGTGGCTATAGGAACTGCTCATCTTCATAACATAACTCCGTCGTGTTTTAGCTTATTGGATTTGTCTTGACGAGTACTACAGACCTATATGACGTCCAGGGTCTCATGGTGGAGCTGGGAATAGTCATTATAAAAGCTGAAATGTTTTTCAACATAAAACTTATTTACAGATATTCCTTCTATAAACGCACTGCAAGAAGTGGTGCCCTCATTTTTCTCAACTACCTACCATTTTCAATTCAATTGATAACTGCGCCGGGGCTCTTATGCAATTTTCTATCTCAGATTATCCCAAGAACATTTTAATCAATGCGATCCCTACAGTACCGTCTTCAATAGAACTGCAAGGGAGCTATATTAAAATGGCGGCCTACTTATACACTCCGCCTAGCAGATGTCTAACTTTAACTGTTACTACTGTTACTAACTGTTTATTATATTATGTAACTCGTGGTTAACGACACTGTTTCAAGTTTACCGTGTTATAATAGTTAACGATTCGCGTATTGCTATTAAGAAACCGTTAACAAGTTTTATGTTTTTCAAATGAATAACGTTGTAATTGCTTAGAATATTTGACCTGAAATAAATGTTAATTGCAAAGTTAACTTGATTAATCTTTTTAACCGCTGACTCAATTTTGAAATCTATTTCAAAGCTAATGGAATTTGTATCCCGTAAAATGCATTTTTTTTGCGATTAAAAAGCCAGCGTTTATTATAATACTAGCTGTTTCCCGCGGTTTCACCCCCGTTGCTCGGCTCCTAAGGGTCGTAGCGTGATGTTAAATAGCCTATACTATTCCTCATGAATCTGGCTATCATATACAAAAATTAGTTATCGAATCGAACTGGTAGTTCCATAGATTAGCGCGTTCAAAAAAACAAACTCTTCATCAGCTCTATAATATTAGTATAGATTGTTGTCCCCGGGATACATTTCACGGAGATCTGTTCGGTAACTTGATATGAGAGCCAATAATCCTGTTGGGGACATGAGACGCCCGTATTGGGACAGATTATGTGCGTTTATAGCTTGTAGATATGTGTATAGGGAAAAGTCTGGCTTGAGATTGGAATTTTGCATGAATATATAAATCCTGAGTGTGAAAATGTTACAATAAGGTAAACATATACAAGGTTGGGTACTATGAAATTATTACTTTCAAAAGTAATGGGGTAATTATGCAATTCGGCAGTGGCGAAGGGTACAGTTTTGTAAGAGCTAAGCCGAAGCTAAAAATGTTAACCTAGCCGCGGACAGCTTTATATTGAGCGAATTAACATTTAAAATAAAAAAATTAAAAAACCCGACTGCTGATAAATAATATAAACAAGACGAAATTGCAGTCGGGACCCGCTCTTTCCGGATAATAGTCTTATTATGGGTCCCGACTGCAATGTCCTCTTGTTTCAGTCTGTCAGGTTGATCAGTACAAATATTTACAAATATTTACGCCAATCTAAGGTAGGCTTATGTTACGACGTGCCTGAACAGCGTTACCATCATTTAATTCATTTTAATCGACGAATTAAAGGGTTGCTAATGACAAAAAAACTAAACATCTCTTCGTATTACAATAAACTACTTACAAAATGATTCTCAATCAATCAATTGTAATACGAAGAGATGTTCCTGATAAGTTTGTCAAAGTTAAAACCATCAGGCATTATGTCCGAGAAAGCTCATCGAACAAAGACGTAACGTAAATGAAATAACGCGATCAAACACGACTTCGTTACATAATAAGTCATCGAAAGCGTTCGTATTTGTATGTTACGGTGTTATTCGCAAGTCATTGCCACTAATTATCGTAAAATATCGCACTTTCGCCTAGCGCGTGGGTAATACGTAAGGTGACCATACGTCCTGTTTAGAACGGGACTGTCGCTGTCCCGTTGTCCCCAAACAAAGCTCTGGGACGCAAAATAGTCCTGTTTTTCGAAACCGCGCGAAATTTTATGAAATCATCACCAATTTTTTCGTTCTTTGTAATTGGAGAACATTACAAAGTTGTGTTTATTTTCATTGTTAACCTGCTAACTACCATAATTATACAGGGTGGCAGGCTAAACAGTGGAAATATTTGAAGGGGTCATTGTACTCGTCATTATGAACAACTTTTACTATGGGATCAACCCTGACATCGCAAAAAAAAATCTGCTGTTCCATACATTTATGTTCACTTATCTCAACAAAATGTATGGAACAGCTGATTTCTTTTTTGCGATTTCAGTGTTGGTCCCATAGTAAAAGTTGTTCATAATGACGAGTACAATGACCCCTTAAAATATTTCCACTGTCTAACCTGCCACCCTGTATAAACCCATATCCCGTTTTGAGTTAAAAAATTAATGGTCAGTTTAATAATACGGTCAGTTCACACGGTTGGGTTGTGGTGATTCTTCGTGCCTAAGAATAGTTAACCCTTTCAATGGATGCTGAAGCTTTACAAGTGTAAAGCCACAAGGGGTCTGTTAATATATTTACATAACAAAGTTCGCTATGTTGAATACATAGGTATTATATGTCGGCGAGAATGGAAAATTATTATTACATTTTGCTGTGCCCTACAGGGTCCATGATTGTGCCTAGCTCTAAGCCGTTATCCTAAGACCATATAAACATTGTGGAATGCAAATAAATGATATGAATATGAATATGAAATTATATTATGAAACTAGCTGACCCGTTCAGGCTTCGCACGGGGAAAGTTTAGTCTAAACGAATGTTGGATTTCATGAGTATATTTTTTTGCCGCGGAACCCTATTATTTTTCTAAAATAATAGCAAAACTTACTCCTTATAACATCAGCTATCTGCCAGTGAAAGTCCTGTCAAAATCGGTCCAGCCGTTTTGGGCATTAGCCGAAACAAACAGACAGACAAAAATTAAAAAAAATGTTTTTTTTAATACCGTATATACCTACTTTTTAGGTATTTTGTAAAAATCTGTTATTTTGGTATTACAAACAGATAGGTACTTCAATTTTATTTGTTTGTATGGGGTATTTGTTTGTATGGGTATAGCTATTTGTATTGATAAAGTTAGCTGGAAAATGGAAAATGATATGGAAATGTAGGATTATTTTCGTTTATGTTGCGGATCTTTACAGTATTGTCATGTTGCGTCAGTTTCACGAAACTACGAGTATATGACGGTGTATCACAGGTAATCCGGTCATCCGGGTCGACGTTTCTCCCATGTTACGTCCAGTGCCATATTTGTATGAAAGCGTATTTATCAATGTATTGGACAATGCAGCTATGGAAGTTGAATTTTGGCTAGCTTTCAGCATCATTTAATCAGGCGTGACACAGCTTACTGCCGGCCTAGCATGACCACGATAGAAACGGGTTTTGTCTACATAGAAATAGACAAAGTGACAGATTGTAGAAACATTTCTACGTTTTATGAATGAAACGGTAGAAAGGTTTCTACAATCTGTCACTTTGTCTATTTCTATGTAGACAACCCGTTTCTATCGTGGTCATGCTAGGCCGGCTGGCTTGCTATAGATTTCTACAACGATCTGCTTCATGCAGATTATTAATATTGTAAATGCGAAAGTTTGTGTGTGTGTGTTTGTTACTCCTTAACGCTGAAATGGCTCGACGGATTTGGTTGAAATTTGACAAAGAGATAGCCTGGGACCTGGAGAAGCACGTGGGCTACTTTTCACCCATTTTCACGCAGACGAAGTCGCGGACAACAGCTAGTGTTGAATGTATCTTTCAGTTTCCCATGACAACAGCTAAACCACATACTACGACATGTGACAAGTCATTAATACAGTTTTTATTTAACTTGCCGTGTGTGTATGAGGCGAAATCTTACAACTGAATTTTGGAACAGTACCCTCCAACCGATTCACCAGAAATTTGGAACGCACATGTCACTTCAATGACAGTGCGATAATATAGTACCATGGAGGTGGTCTCATGATAGAACCGGGAGGTAGCTATAAGAACTCCTCAATTTCTTAACATAACTCCGTCGTGTTTGGGCTCTTTGGGTTTGTCTTGACAAGTACTATGGACCTAGATGATGTCCAGTGTCTCATGATGAAGTTGGGAAGTGGTCATTATAAAAGCTTGTTTTAATTATTTTTTTCAACATAAAACTTATCTTCAAGATTCGACAAAATTCGTGAGACATGTCTTATTGCTTTGATCGACTTTCTATCAATCAGACGGCCCATCCCTCATCCCCTATTAACGAAGTTTCTTCAAGTTTCTTTCATCTCTAAGTCCGGAACATAATTATCCAATACGGACGTCTAATAAATTCGCTCGAAGTCGGTCACTTGACATGCTAATATGTTCCTTATTCGCACGTAACATGGACATGCGATATTTTTTGTCCAGCTGTCACAATTACCGATAGCCACGCTATTGGCGGATGCGTCGCTTCCTAGCGGTAATGTACTCATTTTGCGTTTGAAGTTAGACGTCAAATTAGTTTTTTTTTTCTTTAACACTATATTGTCCTTGGTACGTTTTGTGACATGTCTCGTTTAAAACGTGACAACCGACATGGATGCTTCTTTGATATTATAGTAGAGCCATGGGCGTAGCTACAGTTCGATTTCAGTGTGGGGGAGGGGTTCCAAATTGCCTAATTTCGTTTTTCTGATGGATCTTGACGACTTGAAAGTATTTTTATGATTTCTTCCGAAGGTAGGGCAAAATGTATTTAATGATTTGAAAAAAAAAAAAAGTAATTGGATAAAATAGGAAAAACAGACAAACAGATAAACAGACAAAAAATCTAAAAAACATATTTTTGGGTATAGTTACGTACTTACGTCCCAGTACCCTATCCCGACTGTTTTTTCTGGAATATCTTCAATGTACAGACAGAGCTTGTTTACAATTTTATAATAGTATATAGATTCCGTTTTACCTTCTTATGTCATACCTATTCGCCTATCCAAAATATGTATATAAATACATTGAACAAACAAATAGGTATAACATAAGTAAAATATAATTATTTTGTTACTATTTCATTGTACCGGCTTCCCCTCACCCTCGGCCCCTGCTGCCCACCCCTCTAAGTAAACCCGTATGATATAACGGAACACGTGGAGCCGCCGCGTGCCGGTCGCGTGTCGGTGTCGCTCACACACGCGATATTTTCACTTACATTGTAATTTTGCGATATTATAGCACTTTGTATCCTCTTACTTTCGTATCCGAGGCCGAGTTTGATAAACGTTACTTAGCACGCGCTTTTGGCTTAGATATGTTCCCGTCACTGTTGCACCACTGTCAAACTACAAGTGCAAGATAGAGACGGGAACATTTATCTAAGCCAAAGCACGTGCTAATTAACGTCTATCAATCTCGGCTTGATTGTACCTCGTCCTTAGAAATACTCTCAAAATGACTTAGACCTGTGACAAGTCCTCAATTGTGGTCTTTGCTAGGACACTATTCTGGACTGAAGAATCCAGAATATCGTGGAAAAAATGTACCTTGAGTAGGTTTTTTAAGAGAACCCTCAAAAACTTTATTTCACCGAATCGAGGGCTCTAAACCTCTCAACTTTTATCTTTCCAACGAAGCGCTTTGATTCCACCTTCATTGTGAGAACCGCCAAATAGTGACATGCGCTGCGGGAGTTGGTGTTTCCCGATAGTTAATACAATCTGGGTGTCTTCAAGTTGCGAGTAAATCGGTTTCTTCTAGGGAAGCGTGCTCCGAGATGGTGAAACTAAATAAGTTAAAATCCCGTAAAATTCTCGACACTTCTCTGTATAAGTGAAAGTCTTTACCCTGAAGTTGGCTCGTTATTAAGCTTATACGGCTTGAACGAGCTCACAAAAGGAAGACTCCTGACAGTTGACAAGGTCGTTGTTAAGGAACCCAAATTGAAAGAAACCCAACGTGTAAGCAATTACTGAACAATATGCGCGAATTACCGTTCATTGAATTAATGCAAACATGACGGAAGGTGTTAAGGAAGGACCGGCAGCGAAATTATGCGATTTATGGTGACGGCACTCACACTCATAGTTAATTCCTTATTGGTCACTAGCGTCCCTGCTACGCATGGGTGCTATCTACTGATGTGGTGACATTGTCAAAACATCGAGGTTTCTGTGCTGTATCTAAGTTGAATATTAACGTATTAAACACATAAACCTTCCGAAATAATTTCTCTAAATGATGAAAACCGCATCTGTTCTTTAGTTAAGTAGAATTAAGCGGACAAACAGATAGATACGAGCTTTGTGCTCTAATAGGACACATCAAAGAAATATTGAGAAGGAACTTTTTTCCAGTACAAGCTTAAGTTGATTATTTAAAAAATAAATAACTAAGTATAAGAAATACTATTACCCAAGGTTTCTCTTACACCATTAGAACGTATTTCATACATCCGAATAAAAAATATCCGATACGTTAATCCAGAATTGGTCTATCTGTGTGCAAAATTTCATCCATTTCCGTTCAGCCGTTTATGCGTGATTGAATGACAAACATCCAATATCTAAACGTCTTCACAAACTTTCAGGTTTATTATATTAGTAGAATAACTTGAGTAAATAAGTAACAATAGCTACCAAGGTCGGAAATGAAAGAAAATTACCTTGCGGAAATTGAAAGTTGATCAAAGAAAATAGGTTAAAAGGTAAGCTAACAAATGGACAATATTCTCTTTGTTGTTTCTCTTTTATTTATTTTCTGTAATTTTCTATTGCAAGTCTTAATCAAAACTAATTTAGGTATACACTAGGAACTGATTTATACCCTAGGGTAAACAACTTTACAGGAAGATTAGAGTATAATTAATCATTGTGATATTATAATCGGATTACCAGGGCCCCAATTCTGCTATTTGAATAGTGTACGAATGGTGTCATAATGACACCATTACTATCAAAACCTAAGCGGTAATTGGGTTAGAGCAAGACTAACTCTTTCGTCATTGGTCAATACGATGCCATTGAGACACTATTCTGACACGATTATAACAATTGCATTAGCAGACTTGGGGCCCAGTATTTATGATAATCTTCAACCGAGCTTTCGGTTAAAATCATCTTAAAAACATCCATTATATTAGGGGAGGTATCATATTCTGTGTAACAGGAACAAGCTTTTGTAGGGCGCTATCTATATTAGGCTAAAAAATACTCACAATATTTTTTCTACTTTAGGGACCACGCCTCATACTTCCCCGCTGTGTCAAAGGGTGAGGGCAAACCGGTACAATAAAACAGTAACAAAATTATAAATAATTCCGTTTTACTTATGTCATGCCTATTCGCCAATAAAATATTGAATAAACGAATAACATACGACACAATAACGACAATAACGTATGACATAAGTAAAATGAAATAGTTCATAATTTTGGTATTATTTAATTGTACCGTTTTCCCCTCACCCTTCGCCACTGCTTCACAGACATGTCAACTTCTAGGACCAATAAGGTCAACTACATGGACCAGTTGAGTCAACCACTAGGATCAATTACGTCAACCACTAGGCCCAATTACGTCAAACACTAGGACTAATTACGTCAACCACTAGGACCAACAAAAACCAAACGACCAAAGATTTTAAATATGACTTAAAACGCGATTTATTATTATTTACGTTATTTGGCTGTAAGATGTAATTACTTTTCGCGTGAAAACGTCTAATTTTCTCATAAATAATGAGGCACATCCTTTGCTGGAGCGTTACAAATTGTGCTGTAATGATTGGTTATTAGTTTTATGTAAACTACAATTATTTGTTTTTGCTCACATCGCGGAAATAGGAAAATTGTTACGTAACATCTTCGTCAACATTACTGAACTCAATTTAATGTATTATAATAATAATATGCTATTAAAACTGCCGCTGACATAATTTTGTTACATAGTCAAGCATAAAATTATATTATTATCAACTTTGGATTAGATCTTAGAAGTTAAATACCACCTGCCACTTCGTCCGCGTGCCACATGGAAACTGTGCATTTTTTCAGGATAAAAAGTAGTCTATGTTACTCAGTGATAATGTCGCTTTCTACTGGACAAAGAATTTTTAAAATCGGTCTAGTAGTTTTTGAGTTAATTACAAACAAAACAAAAAAATCACACAAAGTTTGCGGGGAGAAAAAACGAAATAATTAGGGTTGATAGGAATTGGAACAAATATGGCACCAAAAATAAAACGATGTACAGTTTTTCCAAAATCATCAAACTCCTTCACAAACAAACTTAGTTACCTATGCGGTCCGGATTTTCTCACTTTATACGTGCATATATGATACGGAACCCTCGGTGCGCGAGTACCTACGACTCGCACTTGGCCGGTCTTTTTTATCTTTAGAGTAGTGTAGATTGTTTGCATAATTAGGTGCAAAACATTAAATTATCTTTTTGGAATGCACGATAACATAATAAATTGAGCATTATCTTAAGATAATAGTAAACAATATTTTGTTTTCAAAAACACCAGACCACGTGACTGCCAAACGGATAGAAACTTTTCACTCATGTATGAAAGCTTAGAAAGTTGTCGAAATCATATAAAGTTAACTGCACGTCCCATACCGAATTAACCACTTGAAAACCGAATACAAAAAACATCCGCCATCTTGAAAAACAAACGCACCACATTTCACTTTTCAAATAATTTAAAAACAGAACACCGCCACCATTAACTGAATGTTACTCACAAGTTTGTAATCCATTTTTACGTTAAATCGTGTGACTCGGTGTGTCGCGTACAAATGTAGCCGGTTCGGTGCTGCCAGCCTAACTTATAGCACGCATTGTTGATAACCACCCCCCCTGATGATCACTGAAGATGGGAGGAGGGGACGGTGCGATGTTCTAACTTCTGCTCATAGCAGGTAATGTTTGTGACGAATCGATCCTTCTTCATCATTTCATTACTTAGTACTGGCAACTTTTCATGACTGGCCACTTCATGCTTCCAAATTTTAATTTAGAACGTCGCACAGATTCATAATTTTGGGGAAGGTGGCTATAGGAACTCCTCTACTTCTTTACATAACGTGACATAACTCCGTCGTGTTTGGGCTCGTTGGATTTGTCTTGACAAGTACTATAGACCTAGATGATGTTCAGGGTCTCGTGATAGAGTGGAAAGTGGTCATTATAAAAGCTTGTTTTGAATTTTTTTTTCAACATAAAACTTGTATTTCCATATTACTTTGAATAGGCGAATAGTTATGACATAAGTAAAACGGAATTAGGTATTTATAATTTTGTTACAATTTTATTGTACCAACTTTCCCTTACCCTTCGCCACTGCTCTGATGTATGATTTATACGCCCTATACGTGCGAATCATTCCCCAAAGGGCCGTTTCAGGCATTATTACATTGCTTTCTTAAATCTAATCGCATATGATGTGTCTAGACTATATGACACCTTGACCTTTCTTTATATTTCGAACCGTAGTCACTTAGAAAATACAAACATGAACATGGAACACATCCCTTTGAATCCGAAAATGTGTCGGTAAAAGCATATCATTAGAAATTGACACTTTTGATCTTTATCACTACTGGTTTCGGAATAGTATAGGCTATTTAACATCACGCTACGACCCTTAGGAGTCGAGGAACGGGGGTGAAACCGCGGGGAACAGCTAGCAACTAATGAGCACCTCCTTAAATAAAATCAATAAGGTAAACAGTTTTCTAGAAAAATCAATAATCCTGGCCGCGTAATATTTAAATATCATATCCTATGTCACTCCCACAATGGAAATGAGTCTAACGACACCTTATAATAATTATGTTGAAATACATACAGCCGTTCAGGCTACAGAGCTTACCAAAGAAATAGACATATATACATACTTTCGTAAAACGTTACACTCCTGAAAAAATCCCTATCAAAAGCATTCCAAGTCTGACTTTTTGTTGTAGCCTCGAACTAAACTAAACTGTAATTGCTTTTCTGTTAAAAGTTCTACATTAAAAGCCTTTGATTGGAATTGTGTGCGATAAAATGTATTATTAGTTTGGTGTCCATTACAACGAGCTTCGGGAGTAGTCAGAACTTTGTTAATGTTTAATTAACAGACTCATCTTAGCTGTTTATTGACTTATAATGAGAAATTTAAGGTCATTGAGTAACTGGGCGAATCGCATTGGATTAGACTTTGGTACGATTGATCAGCAACAAAGTTGTAGCATTTTAATGCGTACATCTTAAGGTGGATCCGTCAAGGTTGCGCGCGAAATTCACAATATCTTGGGTTTCTTGCAAATTGCAGCCCTGTTCTACGTTGTATGTTAATCCAAATTCGATACGCAACAGTAATGATAATATAGTTACTAAATAACCATCAAAATCATCAAAATAGCCCTCGAAATTATATTCGAGGAAAATCGTAATGTTTTCACGAAATAATCGTATTTGACCTTAGTAGTTGTCCGTCCAAAGTATATAAGTAAGTCCAAAGTACATTACAGGCACATGTCAACTTTATCTCTAGGGTAGACAACGCATCTTAGATGCCTTTGGTAATGCGGATGTCCATAGGCGACGGTGACCACTTACCATTAGGTGGGCCGTCAGCTTGTTGGCTACTAATCAATCTAATCATATAATCAGTTTTATGTTGAAAATCATTTTTCAAAACAAGCTTTTATAATGACCACTTCCCAATTCCATCACGAGATCCTAGACATTGTATAGAACTATAGTACTTGTCAAAACAAATCCAACGAGCCCAAACACGACGGAGTAATGTTTAGAAGTTGAGGAGTTTTAATAGCCACCTCCCGGCTCTATCATGAGACCACCTCCATGGTACCATATTATTGCATTGTCATTGAAGTGACATTTATGCGTTGCCTACCTAATTTGAGAAAGTTTAGGCGGATGGT
This sequence comes from Thalpophila matura, assembly GCA_948465475.1. Classification (NCBI taxonomy): domain Eukaryota; kingdom Metazoa; phylum Arthropoda; class Insecta; order Lepidoptera; family Noctuidae; genus Thalpophila; species Thalpophila matura. The sequence continues at coordinate 12,340,580 of OX419199.1, forward strand.
GAGTGAGTACATCGAATTATTTAAATTGCATTTAATAGCAGCTTATATTTGTAAAATTAAATTTCATTCCTCATATCTAGGCTTATTATACTGGGCGCTCTTAAGATTCAAATAAATATGGCTGGCTTTTGTCCTCCAATGTTCCGTTAATTCAGAAGCACTGGCTTTGTGTTAAGCTGAATAAATTGTAAATTCATAAATGCTGTTTATTGGTGGAATCAACAAAGCGGATTTAATTTATTTGCTTTTTGATATCTGGCTGTATGCATGGTGTTATTAATGTAAGGCAGCAAAGCATTTCTGGTTATCATAATGTTAAAATTTCGTGAGTAAACGCAATGAAAAAAAAAAAGCCATTTTAAGATAACTACGCTACGAGGTGTCGTACGTTGGCTATAGGCACTTGAAGATGTGGATTTTTAGGGGAGATATATCGGTCGAAAAAAAATGGGCAAAATCAATAAAATTTATTTATTGATTTTGCCCATTTTTTTCGACCGATATCGTATGTGACTACAAGAAACAACAACTGCTTGCAAGTAATTTTTAATACTTTTATTTTTTTTAATGCAGAGATATTTTTATAAGCGAACAGAATGACTCGTTTGACAATTTTTGTAGTTCCCACAGATTCTCCAGGTCTCATAAATCTAAGCCCAACAAGCACCTTGTTTAGATTACCTGTCAGTTGTCACCTCTCTCATTATCGCTGAGAACAAAAGCCTCTGTGGGTTCGCCAAACCAACAATTCGTTCCTCACAGAAGCCCGAGCGTGCACAAATGTATCATTTACATATTTATTGAAGAACTAGCTGTGCCCGCGACTCCGTCCGCGTGGAAGTCGGAAAATAACGCCATATAACGGTGCGGTGGCGCACTGACAATCACGGTGCCGGCGCGCACAATCAACGTGGTGATGTGACAAAGCCCTAATACATGTTACTATTTCTTGATTTGAAATCAATCACTTGTGTATAAACCATCACTCCTAAGGATAAGAGAGATTTTAATGAAAAATGCAGTGACAGCCTTGTGGTATAACCATGCGCCTCCCACGGCGAAGATGCGAGTTCGATTCCGGGGCACGCACCGCTGACGTTTCAAAGTCATGTGCGTATTAGAATTAACTATCACTTGCTTTAGAAAACATCGTGAGGAAGCCTGCATGCCTGAAAGTTCTGCATAAAGTTCTTGAAGATGTGTGAAGTCTGCCAACCCGCACTTGGCCGGCGTGGTGGACTATGGTCTATCCCCTCTCATTCTGAGAGGAGGCCCGTGCCCAGTGCCCAGCAGTGGGACAGTGCATGCCTGAAAGTTCTGCATAAAGTTCTTGAAGGTGTGTGAAGTCTGCCAACCCGCACTTGGCTAGCGTGTTGGACTATGGTCTATCCCCTCTCATTCTGAGAGGACGCCCGTGCCCAGTGCCCAGAAGTGGGACAGTTTTTAAACAGCGCTGATACTTTGATTATTTTTAAATAAAGCCCTGATATTATTATTGTAAATACATTGACATAAATATGAAGTTTGATTGATTGCATTTATTAGATTAATGACAGGTCTCTGCTGCCAAACACCGACACAATACTCTTTAGTGCCACTGACCAAGTGATGCCGAGTCCACATAATAATACATGTTAGCAAAGTTACTCCTGACTGATAGATTTTTTGTAATAACTTTTGATAGAATGGACCGATTTTAATGAAATAAAGACTAAATGTTACCTCAAGATACTGCCTATACATTTATTTCTACTTCCTCATAATCAATTCAGTAGTATTGATTTGATGCGTGTTCAAACACACAGACAAACAGACAGACAAACCGACAGACAAACAGACAGACAAACAGACAGACATTAATTCTAAAAATGATAGAAATTTACTATATTACTTATTCTTAGTCCCCCATATTATTTTTATGCAAATATATGCAATGTACAGACACGTGGAATTTACATTCTTATTATAAGTATAGATTATCTCCGACACTACTAAGTTTTATTACTTTTGCTTACATTTCGGAAATGTATGTTAATGTTGTCGGATCTGCATAAAAATGAAATATGCGTCTCTTACAAAATTTTAGGTATTGTGTCTTTATTAATAGAATTATTTCAGGTTAGCTAATGGACAGATAAATCGCGGTCAACTATACGATTATAAAATTGTAAAAAAGCCGTGTCTGAACATTGAAGATATTTCAGAAAAAACTGGGGATAGGGTACTGGGACGTAACCATATCCAAAAATATTTTTTTTAGAATTTTTGTCTGTTTATCTGTTTGTCTGTTTGTGCGCGCATCACGCAAAAAGTAATGAATGGATTTTGATGTGGTTTTCACAGTTCGATAGCTTGGGGTCCAACTTAAAATCTAAGCCATGTTTCATCTAATTCCGGCGGGAGAAACCAGAGATACAGCTTGACCTCCTGGTAGTACTAGCCACCGTACACTACAGAGGTCATTTAAACTGGTCATTTCATTGTAGTCCACGTGGACGGAGTCGCGGGCAAAAGTCTAGTAGGTGTTATAAATATTAAATTTGTTACTAGCTGTTCTCCGCGGTCTCAGCCCCGTTGCTCGGCTCCTAAGCGTTGTAGCATGATGTTAAATAGCCTATACTATTCCTCATGAATCTGGCAATAATATTAGTAACGATGTATTAAGGTCCTTCGACGTCGAGATCGAGATATAGTATCGATTAACTTTCTGGTACGATAAGCATGCATTTGACCTCTATCTTACGGCTCACCTGATGTTACTTGAGAATGGGCTTAACGATAAAACATTTACCTCAATAATATATACTGCTGAATCATGTAAAGTAATTGAAGGTGTCAGTATATCATCGGCGAAGCCACAGTGTATTGGAGCGTGTGGGGTCCGGAAAGACATTCAAAATACGGTAAATACATCGCCCGTGTAAAGATACGTCATCCATGTAATCACTAGGCCACAGTGTCGAAGGGTGAGGGAAAGCCGGTAAAAAAATATAGTAACAAAATTATAAATAAAATTCCGTTTTGCTTAAAAGTCATACGTATTCGCCTATTCAAAATATGTAAATACAGTGATTAACGATAGTATGACATAGGTAAAACGGAATTATTTATAATTTTGTTACTAATTTATTGTACCGGCTTACCCTCACCCTTCGTCACTGGCCACCAAATCTTTAGAAATTTTAAGCAGTACTTGTAAATCTTGTAATCCATCTTAAACACCTATCTAGACTTATGGGGCCGTACCACAAAAAAGATAGACACGCGTTAAACGCGAATGCTACCAAAAATAATACGCACTTGTTTTAGCACTAACTTGTCTAAAACAAGTGTGTATTATTTTTGGTAGCATTCGCGTTTAACGCGTGTCTATCTTTTTTGTGGTAAGGGTGATGTAGTCTACACCTAGACAGGAGGCTGTTCAATTTGCGCTGTAAAACCCGGTCTTTAATCTCGTTTATTACAGCTTACGGAAATAAGATAAAATAACGATTGCTTTATTGATCCCTCTTAACCCACTTACTTTCATTGCAAACATATTTATTGGCGTTGACGCACTGACTCATATTTACGTAATAACAAAGTGACTTGACACTATGGGCCGGACAAGACAAAACCGATTTCTACGAAGATCACCGTAATTGTCATGGTCGGGTTACATGAATTTGAGAATGGCTTCTATTTAACATAGGTACTATTCATTCCGTAGACGATTCGTAGCACTTCATTTGAAATGGAGTGTCCACAGTTTGCTAGTTTTGTGCTAACAGTTTGCCTCTTCAAACTGTTAGCGCAAAATCAGTCGCTAACAGTTTGCCTACTGGGGACACAGTATAATCCGCCTTAGTATAATCCAAGTTGCCAACCAAAGTCCTAATGTCTTATAATTCGTCAAGTAGAATTTGAGCTTCATTGACTGTTAGCGGAGTCTCTTCACTTGTTTGTTCCGGACCTGATAAATTATCGGTTTGATGTGGAAATTCATAGTATGCCTGACGGATGTAGGAGTACTCCACAAGCAAAATATTATGCTGTCTTGAATCTCTGGTGGAAGCAAAAAGTACTTAACGGATCTTGATGTGCTTTTCAAAGTTTAGCAGCTTGGGGTCCAACCAAAAATCTCTGATAAATATTGTATTCAATTGTTATCCCTTAGCTAAAAGGTCACGAGAATGTTATTTGGTCTTCGCAACTCGCATACTAAGTCGTCATCATCCTCCTGCCTTGATCGTAATATACGTGTGGTCGGCACAACATGTATTTTTCTTCCATACGTCTCGTATCACTGTAAGTCCGTCAACGAAGATACGGGCCCGTCCGAAAGTATAATAGACATAAGATTCCGTCAAAACAAGTGTCAAATTCAATTTTTCGGACGGATAAAAACACATCGGGAGTAGGGACAACTGTCAAATCGTGCTATCATTCATTCTTAGTTCGGGCCTCGAACTAATCTTAAGTCCGTAGGTGATACGGAGTAAGAAACGCCCGTAACTAAGGCCGAAACTACGGATTTCGTGCTTAGGGAGTAGACCCCCAGCTGTTATCTCAGCACTCACCCCCTTTCTGGCCATATCAAGATGACATTACTATGCACTGCAAGCTTTTAGACTTTTCGAACTTCTGACTGCCCGTAACGACTGGCTTTAGTTATCACGGAGGAGTCTAGACATGATTTTTGACCTTTAGGCCGAGATAAATAAACATTACTAAGCACGTGCTTTGGCTAAGCTATGTTCCCGTCTCTGTCTTGCTTGCAAGTTGCGCGACAGTGACAACGATACGGCTTAGCCAAAGTACGTGCTAAGTAACGTCTATCTCGGCCTTAGTGTCAGCTATTTACAAATAGACTGCAGTAAGCGCAGTTTAACCTTGAACATCGATCGATATGGCAGAGTTAAACTTAGTTATGAGCTCCTTCAGGTAATAACAAGTTGCATAACATCACGCCGTGTTTCCCGAAGGTGTAAGCAGATGGTATAGAACACGTACATTCCGCCACATGACACTATAATTATTCTACTATTCTATTCTACTAATATTATAAACTAGCTTTCGCCCGCGGCTTCGCCCGCGTGGAAATTATCCCATGGGAACGTACCTCAGGAGTAAACTTTAACTACCATTATATCACTCTCCGGTTCATAACAGTACCTACAACAGCATTACAGTACAAACAGACACTTCAATTTTATTTATTTGTATAGAAGATTATTAATCTTATTACCCCCGCAGAAGAGCTGTTTTACCCCCGAGGGGGTGAATAGTTTTTTATTTTTTTATTTTGAGTGACATAAAAACGATTACAGCAATACCGCAAATTCATCACCACTAACCGAACCCGCGTCGAGCGCGGCAACCGTTACACAAAAATAATCCCTATAGGTAGCATGATTCAGTATTCACACGCGACGGCGCGAAGGCTTATTAGCGTGTTTCATGTATAAGTTTGGTGTTTCTATACCGGTTTCTATGATTCTTTTTTTATTGAATAGGTAATAATGTTAACTTTTTTTAATTAGGGATGACTGAGAGTATTATAAACGTAAGAGTAAACAAATACAATCAGAAAGCTCCGAACTACTAAGCTACCATTAAAGATAGACATATTATTATGCTGTGGTGAGAAATTTTTTAGATAATTTTATGTAAAACATTTCCGTCATAAAAGATTTCTTTGTAGCTTTAACCATTAAGGCTGCACGGAAGCTTATAAAATGGAGTAACTTCTCCCGTTTTCCCAACATTTCCCTTCACTGCTCTGCTCCTATTAATTGTAGCGTGATGAAAAGTATACTATAACCTGCCCAGGAGTATGAAGAATAATTGTACTAAGTTTCGTTAAAATCCGTCGAGTAATTTTTGTTTCTATAACGAACATACAGACAGACAGACAGACAGACAAAAATTTTACTGATTGCAGTTTTGGTATCAGTATCGATCACTAATCACCCCCAGCCTGAAAGTTCTGCATAAAGTTCTTGAAGGTGTGTGAAGTCTGCCAACCCGCACTTGGCCGGCGTGGTGGACTATGGTCTATCCCCTCTCATTCTGAGAGGAGGCCCGTGCCCAGTGCCCAGCAGTGGGACAGTTTTTAAACAACGCTGATACTTTGATTATTTTTAAATAAAGCCCTGATATTATTATTGTAATAACATTGACATAAATATGAAGTTTGATTGATTGCATTTATTAGATTAATGACAGGTCTCTGCTGACAAACAACGACACAATCTCTTTAGTGCCACTGACCAAGTAATGCCGAGTCCACATAATAATATTCATTATTTTTCCCGATCGGACAAAAACCGACTCGAGATGGAACGGACCGTATCGCGTATCGTATCGAACCGTGTATCAAGACCGCCGCGTGTCATGATTACGTATCCCCACTCGCATGATACGCGTCGGCGATACAGATACGGTGATTGGATTGAACAAATACATTATGTGGACCCGGCATAATACATGTTAGCAAAGTTACTCCTGACTGGTAGATTTTTTGTAATAACTTTTGATAGAATGGACCGATTTTAATGAAATAAAGACTAAATGTTACCTCAAGATACTGCCTATATATTTCTTTCTACTTCCTCATAATTAATTCAGTAGTATTGATTTGATGCGTGTTCAAACACACAGACAAACAGACAGACAAACCGACAGACAAACAGACAGACAAACAGACAGACATTAATTCTAAAAATGATAGAATTTTACTTTATTACTTATTTTTAGTCCCCCATATTATTTTTATGCAAATATATGCAATGTACAGACACGTGGAATTTACATTCTTATTATAGGTATAGATGTGAAAGTTTGTGAGGATGTATAGATGTATGGATGGATGAGGATGTTTGTTACTCTTTCACACATAAACTACTGAACGGATTTTGATGAAACTTTACAGTAATATAGCTTTATTATAAATGTGAAAGTTTGTGAGGATGTATAGATGTATGGATGGATGTGGATGTTTGTTACTCTTTCACACATAAACTACTGAACGGATTTTGATGAAACTTTACAGTAATATAGCTTATACATCAGAATAACAAATAGGCTACTTTTTATCCCAAAAACGCGGGCGATGCCGCGGACGGAAGCTAGTAATTATTAATTATTATAAATGCGAATGTTTATGTGTAGGTGTGTGTGTTCGTTACTCCTTCATGCTGAAACGGCTGGACGGATTCGGATGAATTTGACAAAGAGGTAGCCTAGGACCAGTAGGGCTAACATGCGCGCCGCGACATATTTTGTCGACTGTTTTGTCTCGCTCTTACTCGTGCGAATACGAGACAAATGCACGATAAAAGCGTCGACAAAATTATGTCGCGGCGCGCATGTTAGGCGCCCTGGAGAAGCACAGGCTTTTCATCAATTTTCTCGCAAATGAAGTCGCTGGCAATAGCCAGCCAATATCTAAATTCTGGGATGCTACTGAAATCTTCCTAATGGAAAAATCCAAGAATACTTCCCGACACGAGGATCGATTCCAGGACTCCTCATGCGCTGCGCTTGCGACTATAGACTAACGACACACTAAATAAGAAGTCTCATAATATCAGCACAACTAACGTGACAATTGATCGCGTGTCTCACAATGCATATCGGTTGTAATGTCGTGATTATCGGCGACTATCAGCAAGTGTGTAATTAGTATTGTTCGTACGATAATTAGATGGTCAGTATCGTATGTGTAGTCGTAAAACGTCTTGATCACGATATATGCGTAGAATTTCCTAGTACGTGAATGAGTCGATGGAATTCCCATCAATGTTAGTGGACCTTCGTGAAAAAGCGTCCGTCCTCTCTGCCGGTTAGCATTGCAAACAGATCTATATGTTTTCCTTTTAAAATGATGATTTGTTATGGCGTCAGCTTAGGAGACTTGCAAGTCCCCCGCTGTCAAAACAGCGCATCCTTAGGAGCTCTGGCGACCTTACTCACCACAGGAACGCAGCACTACTGAAGAGTAGCATTGTTTATTTTGTAAGGTGGAGGTACCTACTTCCCCAGTGGGGCTGCTCCAGTTTCGAGCGAGATACCTCTCTAAAGGTCACACAAGATTCTTTCACCAGAGGGTCTATCATTCCTTTCAGCTTTCCTTTATAAATATTGTAATTAATTACTAATGTCTTATTTTGCACACTTTCTTGGCTTGAGAAATGATCTTTATCCTAGAGCCACACAGTGATAAATGCTTTGACACTGGTAGTTTTGACAGAGCCGGCAGCTCACGAATTGAGTAGTGGCACTAATCAGTATCGTGTTACGCGTTGTCTGTCCGTCAGCTTCGGAACACAATACGTCCCTTAATCAGAGCCTAATGATGTATTGTCTATAGTTAGGGAGATATAAAATCTTTTATCTAAGTAAGAATCTTCGATGACCACTAATCAGGCAAGATTATTGAGGAACTCTACGGATGTTTCACTGTATTTATGAATAAAGGTCCTAATTTGGACAATGCATCCGTTTTCTTTTCTCAATTATTATAGAATTTTGAAGACACAAGTGAAAAGGTTGCTTCTAGGCAAATAACATCAGCATGCGTAAAAACATTTCTTCTCTTCATTTTTAACATTGCCATTATTTAAATCGGTAGAAATCTGTCTACAATCTGTCATTTTGTCTATTCTTTCGTCGACAAAACCAGTTACTCACCAGTCTTCATGCTACGCGTGATTGTCGTCAAACGCGAACCTAAGTAAAGTACCAAAAAAACGTCGCTCGAAAATGTAGCTGTTATGAAAAACCGTTTCGTTGATTCGTATTTCATGTCCCACATAACGTTACCCGTTTTGATGGCACATACACAAACCGCATCCATTGACGGTCTCAGAATCAATATCTGTGGCCTCACAAATATTTGTTTCAGTGCCGAATAGAGCTCGGGTAGGGTACATAACATCTATGTCGTGTGGCCCGTTTCTGCACCATACGACCAATCAGATGACAGATTGCAAGCGTATGATTGGAAAATTCCAAATTGAAATGCAACAAAGCTACTTTCATGTAGTATTAATTAAACTTTGATATTTTCAGAACTTTTCAGCGTTACCGTTAAAAAAAAAAAAAATGTTGTTGGTATCATTCAAAATTTTTGGAATGAAGATGCTTAACGCGGCTTGCAATAGGAGTTGACTAGTAGAAATCGTCACGGAAGGAAAAAGCGTTATGCCCCCTCCATGTGACATTCTCTTTGTCTCTTTCTATTACATACGAGGCGTAAGGATCTTGGTTCCTGACGGGGTCCCTCGATCGCATACTTTTTTTTTTCTTTATAGCACAACTTAGTTATTGTTCTTTTCCTCAAAGCGGCGGTTATGTCTCGGACTGTTAGAAGGGAATTAAAACATTATGTTTAAAATCATTACTTTTCGTATCTCTTTCAGCCTTGTCCGTCGCTGTGACGTGATTTTTCTGGAAGAACCCTATTTTCTTTTTCAGGTACCTAACCTCTGCGCTAAATCCATTTTTTGTCGCATCTGAGACCCTTTTGATGATTAAACGAAGCTCTAACATCAATCCTGAGCTGCTCAACCCCTGACAAATTACGCCCATGTCAGGGGTCGTAAACAAAACTGCTTCTCATAACATATTTAAGCATTATTATTCAGTGGTATTTACGAAATCCGAGCATTTTCCTTGTAGACATGGACGTCCACCCTTTTATGGTACCTGTCATAACCGAATGTTTGTCTGTCTCATAAACAATGGGTTTGTTGTCCTTTTAGCAATATAATTATCTCGGTCGGCAAGACAGGTGGAGATTTCTATAGTAGCTAAAATAACGTATACAAGCTACGTCCCCCGGTTTTACCCGCCATTGCTCGGCTCCTAAGGGTCTTAGCGTGATGTTAAATAGTCTATAACCTTCCTCGAAAATTGGGCTATCGAATGAAAAAAAAAATTCTCTCTTTTCGGTACCTAGTGAATTTCTATGGTCTGACAATTATGACAAGCAATTTAGCTAAAACTAAAACCAACCCAGTTTACCTCTCCGCCGAATATCAAAAAAAGAAAAAATCTAACATTATAATAACATATAACATCGTAATAAAACACAGGAAACGGTATCCATCGAGAAAATTATAATGGAAAAAGAAAAAGGCCACAAGGCATACAAATTCTTAGTCTCGGAATCGAAATTATCTCTATACCTGGATGAGAACTTATGGCCCCAAGGGATCATATTTAGGCGTTTTATGTATTTTAAACGTCGAAATACGGGCAGCTTATCAGCTGCGCACGGCCTAAATAAACAATAATGAATAGTTGTACTTATAGTTTCGCTAGTTTCAACTGCAAAAATGTGAAACGCTCCGTGGATAGCGTTAGGGAGCTATGCCACACCTGTGACCTGATTGCTTTACAGGAAACATGGCTATTGCCGGACGATATACCATATCTCGGTACAATTGACATTGGCTTCGAATACGTGGGTACGTCTGCGGTCGACACATCTGGAGGCATATTACGCGGGAGGCCATATGGCGGCGTCGCTTTGTTGTGGAGAAGCAGTGTTTTCCAACAAGTATCAGTGCTGCGGTGTGACAATACTCGTGTCTGTGCCATTAAAATAATGGCAAGTAATCGGCCAGTGATTGTGATGAGTATTTACATGCCTACAAATTCTGTGGAAAACTTACCGGATTTTACGGATTGCTTAAGTACGGTAAGCGCTATTGCAGATGAATACGGTATTGAATCAGTTTTTATGTTGGGTGATTATAATGCCGATCTTTGTGAATTGTTTTTTAACGAGCTTTTAAATTTTTGTAGTGAACAGTGTTGGTCATGCATAGATGTTGATTTTCTGGGCACGGATTCTGGTGCTTACACCTTTATTAGTGAGGCTCACGGGTCCTGTAGCTGGTTAGATCATTGTGTAGTAACTCAAGCGGCCAAACGAGCTGTTGTTAACGTACATATCGAATATGTCACGATGTGGTCTGACCATTTCCCTCTGATTCTTGAGTGCAACTTAAATTTATTAACACCAAATTTGCCGCATAAAACAAGTGTTAACAACAACGTCGTATGGGGTATAAGAAATGAGAGACAGGTTGCGAAATATACCAATGAGTGTCATAAGCGTTTGAAATTAATTGACTTTCCTGTGGAATGTATAGGCTGTGCTAATTATTACTGTAATGACACTGGCCACACACGTGTTCTTGACGAGTTGTACTCGGGCATCGTCACCGCCCTTCGCGGCGCGTCTTTGGTGGGTCGAGGGAGCACGAGGGCTGGTGGGAGTGGGCCGCGCATAGTGGGTTGGAACGATCACATCAGAGATGCTCATCGGAAGGCTCGGCTGAAGTTTACAGAGTGGGTATCGTGCGGTAAGCCCAGATCTGGTCTCATGTATTCTGAAATGTGTGAGAGCAGACGGGTATTCAAGTCACGACTGAAAGCTTGCCAAGACCGTGAGGATCAGATACGTATGGACACCCTTGCTGAGAAGCATTCCAAGGGTGACTTCCGTGGTTTCTGGAAAGGCACAAGCAAAGCCAACATTAGGCCTCGCCTTCCTGTGAGCATCGATGGAGTGAGTGATCATAAGGATATTGCGGATGTATTTAGGGTCCATTTTTCTATCCAGTCCCCTCTAGAGCCGGTGGGTGGGGTGTTCAATGCTGAGGTGCCGAAGGAGGAAGTCGGGGTGAGGTTTGCTGGTAAAGACGTGGCAAAAATTATTAAGCACATGACGAGAGGCAAATCCCCGGGACATGACGGCCTTAGCATTGAGCACCTGCAACATATGTCCACATATCTATAGAGTTTTAGCAATGTTCTTTTCATTGTGCGTGAGCCACTCTTACCTGCCATCAGATCTTATGAAGTCTGTTGTCGTGCCTGTTGTGAAAAACAAAACCGGTGACCTTGGCGATAAAAGTAACTATCGGCCTATTTCTTTAGCCACAATTGTAGCCAAAGTGTTAGACGGTGTGCTTAACACACAGTTAGACAAAATTAAATATGTAAACCTACACGATAACCAGTTCGGTTTTAGACCTAAACTGTCTACAGAAAGTGCAATACTGTGTCTTAAGCATACCGTCAGATACTACACGGATCGTAAAACCCCCGTATACGCGTGTTTCCTCGACTTATCGAGGGCCTTCGACCTGGTTGCGTATGATATCCTATGGGAAAAGTTGAATAGCATCAACTTTCCACCTGAACTTGTGAGTATCTTCAAATATTGGTACACGCATCAGGTCAATCGCGTTAGATGGGCGGGGGCAATGTCGGAGCCATATCGGCTGGAATGCGGAGTGAGGCAAGGCGGATTGACCTCGCCAACACTGTTCAACCTCTATATGGACGAGCTGATCGTCGCGCTCAGCAGTCGGCATGTTGGCTGCCATGTCGATGGTGTCTGCGTGAACAACCTTAGCTATGCTGACGACATGGTGCTGCTGAGCGCATCGGTCTGTGGTCTGAGGCAATTGATACATGTCTGTGAGGATTATGCAGCTAGGCATGGGCTAAGATACAATGTCACGAAGAGTCAATGTATGGTATTTGAGGCCAGAAGTGCAAAATGCTCGGAAAGTGTACCTCCAGTCTTTCTTAATGGTATTCCCCTTGACAGAGTGGACCAATTTAAATACCTAGGGCATATAGTCACGGCTGACCTCAAGGATCATGCTGACATCGAACGGGAGCGGAGGGCCCTGTCAATAAGAGCTAATATGTTGGCCCGCAGGTTTGCACGTTGTTCTAATCAAGTTAAGATCACCCTTTTCAAAGCATACTGCACCTTACTGTACACGTGCAGCCTGTGGGCTAGCTACACACAAGCTAGATACAGTGCCCTCCGCGTCCAGTATAACAATGCGTTCAGGGCGGTGTTGGGGCTGCCTCGGTTCTGCAGCGCCTCGGGCATGTTTGCGGAAGCGCGTACCGACTGTTTTCACGCCACCATGCGCAAGCGGTGCGCGTCCTTTTTTTTTTTTTTTTTTTTTTGGGGATGGGAAATCATCAAATGACCCCTCCCGCTCTGGGCGGAGCGGAAGGGAGTGTCAGACTCTTACTGACTAAAACCCACCCATGTTCCTTCGTTGCCCGTTACATTCCAGGGCTGCAGTGTCTCTTTCGAACAGTCCCGCAGCCCTGGCAGGCTTCGGCCCTTGCGGGCCCCTATGCTGTTGCTGACTCTCTTTGAGGCGCGCGTGGAACACGAACGCGCCGTCGACACGGCCTGTCGTCATGAGACGGACGGACGGTGAGCATACCCAACTCACCGTCCACAGGCCCGCGCCTACGGTGGCCGGGGGCCATCAAATGACCCCCGACGCCCGGGGCGTCCACCGCCGCGGCGGCTGGGACGTGAGGCTCTCTCCCTCTCACGCCCCGCCACCTCCTTCGCTAGCATGACTGCTTCGCAGAAGGAGGTGACGGCTTCCCATTCCCTCTCGCCCCGGACCATGGCTTGAACCAGGGCCGGGCGTGAGAGGTCGCCGCCGCCGATCGCCGTTACGAGGACACGGCGGTGCTCCGCCCAAGCGGGGCACACCTCTACAGTGTGCTCCGCCGTGTCCTTGCGGTGCGCGTCCTTGGTGCGCAGGGTGCGAGTCAGCTCCAATGCTGTTTTGGCTATGATTGCTGGGCGGATTGATTGCCCTTATATCAGGCATTGCTGCAGCAGACATGTTGCTAGCTGAGCCAGTATTATTTTATTCCTTATGTGTATTTGTATTATTATTTTAATTTTTAATCTATTCCCATTTTTGGTATAATGTGTTACTGCATAATAATAATGATGTCCTAATAATAATTACTAATAAAAATTTAATTACAATCTAATAACTCAGTCTCTGTTTTCATAAATAATTAAATAATTAAATTGAATGAATATTGAACTATATTTATTAATGTAAAATTCTTTGTGATATTTTTTGTTTCTTAATCGTGTATAACTTAATTCTTTGTAATATGGGTTATGTATTACCTGAAATAAATGGATTTTATTATTTATTATAAAAAATCCACTACAAAGAAAATAATAATTTGCTTTGGTTTTTTTTTTGCTTTTTTTTTGCCACCGACTTCCGAAACCAAAATTATTATTTTCTTTGTAGTGGATTTTTGAAGTCGGTTATTTTTTGTTAAAAAAGTTTTTTATTTTTCCCTTTTTAGTTCTTTATCCCGTGTTAGATTACTTTCACGAATTCGTTCAACAGTAAATCTTCTACGGAGTGTGTACATTTATGCATATAACTTTGTACATAGGAATGATTACATAATGTATTATATACTAAAACCTTCCTGAAAGTATGTAGATTATGTTAGTGAAAACCCCATCCAAATCGAATCAGTAGTTTTTGAGAAAATCGCGCACATACAAACATACATACATACATATATACATACCGGACGAATACAGAACCTCCTTTTTTGAAGTCGGTTAAAAATTACCACGTTTACAATTCCTTCATTAGCCGCTAATTGTTTTAATTCACTTAATTCCCTATTTACGAAAGTGCAGCAGATCATATTTCATCCTCGGCTAATTCCCTAAAGAGGAACAAGATTGATGATAATAACTTCATTTTATTAGCGTGCCGGAAACGTTGACCGAGCGATTTCAGTGCGTAGACGATCGACCAACTTGTGTGGAAACACACGGCGCAGCGGTTCGTGCGTGTGCGGCTGTCAAATTGTTCTTTGACAGTTGTTATTTACTAGTTGTATCGTGCAATCGTGACTTCCAAAGGGGGTTTCAAAGACGAATTTATAGTAATTGTTACAATAGCAATGAGAAAACGTTGAGCGTTCTAAAACGTGATGGTAATATAACTTTAGCAGTTTAGCGTATTGCTAGTACAGCATTCTTGTAAATCTTCCAACTATGTATTGTTTTAAAGTTCCATGGTTATTGACGTTATACTGTATTCAGCTTCCCTTGAGACAAAACATAAACAATGAAGATCTAACCCGACCGAATACAAAATCGCGCCTTGCACTGTAAACTATTGATTTTCATGGGTCATCTTAACTTATCAGTATAATAATGGCAGCTTATGTTGCTATTATACTGACAAGTTAAAATGAACCAAAATATCAACAAATAACGGTGCATCGTGTGATTTTGAATTTAGTAGGGTTAGACTTATATTGTTTACGTTTTGTCTCAAAGCCAGTTGAATATAGAATAGCAGTTGCATGCGCCATATAACTGCGCCGAAATATCGGAGTCTCAAAAATAAACAGGTGCATGGTGTAAATCCCGACATCGTTTATTCTTCCAACTAAGCTAACATGTTTAGTTAAATATCGAACTCATGATCGCTTCCTCGCCAGTCTGCGCCAAATCCGTTGTGCTATTGCGGCCCTTGATAAATTGAGAAGGAAACGTTTAGGTAACAACCCGAATGAAGCGTTTTGATTCCACTTTCATTGTGAAAACCGCCAAACAGTGGAATACGCTGCCCGAGTGGGTGTTCCCCGACAGTTACAATCTGGGTGTCTTCAAGTCACGAGTGAATCGGTTTCTTCCAGGCAAGCGTGCTCCATCGTAGACCGCATCATCGCTTGACATCAGGCGAGATGGCGGTCAAACGCAAGCCTATTTACAAATAAAAAAAAAATAAACGCCTTGCTTTTCGTGCGCGTTCTAACTTACAAATACAGTATCAGTATGTTTCAGTCTAATTCGACTAGCTACTTCCCTGTTTTATATTGCGTACATTATTACTGTCTGCCTTTTACACATTTTAGCTAATTATTATGCCGCCTATCTATTCCTACATATCGGCCGATTTGTAACGTAAACATATGTATCTACTTGATGTAATTTATTGTAGAACAATTGGACCGAGGCATTTTGCTTTCTTTGTTCCGCTTTGTGATATTTCTTTTCTTTTCTTTGCTAGATTTAATATCCTTAGCGGTAATATTGTTGATATCGGCTTTTATTACACACCCAGTAAATTCGTATTAGGCCCAATAAATTTTTGAAACACTCACCTCCTCTTAATCTTTCATTCGTTCTACTCACTCCCTTTAATTTATTCTGTTTCCAAATCAAGTTATTTGATTATGGCGAGTTATTCAATCCCCCAGTTTCCGAAATACAAATTATTGATCTAAATCATTGATCAACAGTCGGATAATCACAAATTAAAAGTGTTTCGGGTTGCTGAAAGAGATATGTGACGACAGTCTGTCAAATGTTTGACAATTTACTGTATGTATTATGTATGTACTGTATATATTATGTATAACTTTTACTATGGAACCGACCCCGAAATCGCGAAAATAAATCAGCTGTTCCATACATTTATGTTCACATAACTCAACAAAATGTATGGAACAGCAGATTTTTTTTTCGCGATTTCAAGGTTGGTCCCATAGTAAAAGTTGTTCATAATGATGAGTACAATGACCCCTTAAAATATTTTCACTGTCTAACCTGCCACCCTGTATATACATACAAGATACGCGCCCTTCCTTGTCAGTCGAGTATAAAAAATTGTTTTTATTTAAAGCTTCACACAGTTACATTAATTAAATAAAAGAAAACACTATCTCTACTAAATGCAAGTCCCATGTAGTTTCACCATTAAACGTTGGCCTCGTTCCAATCTTCAGGACAAATGATTAATTGGACATCGCTTAGCCAGCCTCTTGTAATTAATCCGGCAAGCTTGCTGTGTGGACACTTTTTTTCTTTTCCGCAAAACTGCTGGCTTGTTCATACATGGAGCTTTTAAGGGTAATATACGAACGAAGCGCTTTGATTCCACTTTCATTGTGAAAACCGCCAAACAGTGGAATGCGCTGCCCGAGTGGGTGTTCCCCGATAGTTACAATCTGGGTGTCTTCAAGTCACGAGTGAATCGGTTTCTTCTAGGCAAGCGTGCTCCATCGTAGACCGCATCGTCGCTTAACATCAGGCGAGATGGCGGTCAAACGCAAGCCTATTTACAAATAAAAAAAAATAATAAAAAAAATAAAAATATACGACCAACTCCACTGCAGTGTTGATTTTTAGAGTTCCGTACCAAAATGGTAAAAAAGGAACCCTTATGGTGCGACTTCGTCTGTCTGTCTGTCTGTCTGTGACACCTGCTTATTTCAGCAACTACTAATGCTATCGACTTGGGAACAGTTATAAAAAATGCTTACCCAACTTTATTGCAAATGAAAAAAGTCAAAAAATATTTTTATTTTCATTGCAAAAGGGGCCAGAGTGGGGGTCCGAAATTTTAAAGTGGGCTTACTAGGTCAAGTGACATATCATATGAAAGGGCTTGATTTGCACATTTCAAAATATATTTTTATTTTATTTTATGTTTCGACATTTATGATGAAAAATATCAGAGAAAATACCATTCCCCTTATTTCCGAAGTTTGCGCAATGAAAAATCTGAAATTATCAGAGTTGATAGGAATTGACCCAAATATTGCACCAAAAATAAAACGATGTTCCTAACTAGTAGGTACCGTACAGTTTTTACAAAATCAACATTCCTTCACAAACAAAATTAGTAATGCGGTCCGGTTTTTTCGGACCGGTCCGGAACCCTCGGTGCGCGAGTTCGACTCGCACTTGGCCGGTTTTTTGTTTTTGTGCGTAGTGTGTGTACCAGTGGCGTAGGGTGAGGGAAAGCCGGTACAATAAAATAGTTTACAAATAATTCCATTTTACTTATGTCATACTTATTTTCCCTCACCCTTCGCCACTGAAAGGAGGTAACTGAAAAATGCAGCTGTCTTTAAACGCGTTAAATGCGTAAAATGCGTTATTTATGGTGCAGTTAAACGGGCTAGTTTTTTGACAATATCTTGCTGCAATTGTATAGCCGTGAGTTGAGATCTTCAACTCAGAAGAACAATTTCCGCAATCTTGCAGTATAGCCCGGCGATATTGCAATGAAATTAAATGATGGTACATCACAATAACTGCTGTACGATATAGATCTCAACTCACGGCTATACAATTGCAGCAAGAAATTGTCATAAAACTAGCCCGTTTACCAGCGCATTTAGTCTCTAATTTCATACTACACTTACGTCGCTCACTCTACCAACTCACAACCCCACCATAATAATAATATGTTTACCGTCTTGCTCAGTTTACTCTCACTGTCCCACATCGATCACAAACGTTTTTACATAACGCACGCGATTCTTACCAATTCGTACCGATGCAGACCGATGCACGGGGAAATCGTACGATCTTCACGCTCGTTAATGATATGCGCGGAAAATTAGATCTAGCAGACCGGTGCGCCATACGACAGGTATAACAGAAGTTTAAAGTATTTTCTGGACTATACTCGGACTTTTGTTTTGATTTGAATTAGGCTGAGAAACAACACCTTTTGATAATCAAAAGTTAGAAAAGAGCTCCCAAAATGCCCACCCTTCATAACACCTGAGCGCCTAACATGCGCGCCGCGACAAAATTTTGTCGACGCTTTTATCGTGCATTTGTCTCATATTCGCACGAGTAAAAGCGAGACAAAACAGTCGACAAAATTTGTCGCGGCGCGGATGTTAGCCCTACTGGTGTTTAAGTTGGGATGAAACATCTCTCACGTCTGCAGAGGTATGCTATCATAACAATTATGAATTAAAATTGAACAGGGCTACTTTATTTGATTTACGGAGATATTTTTTTCGAAAGTAACATGATTACTACCTAGCTAGATGTATTGGCAATGTCGTGGGATGGTTCATCTCGTAAATCAGCATTACTGTGCAGAATTTTAAGTGAAAAGGAATGGTTGAGTGTATCTGCAGAGTATACCTTCGTAATTGGATACCTCGCCTTTTAATCGAATAGATTGCAAAGACAACATGACTTAAGTTAATATTATTGGTGAATTTGTGTAAGTGCTGCAAGTGATGAAACTAAAGGCAAACATTTTCGTTTACTGGTCCTTTTAATATTAATTGTTTTGTTCACATATCCACCTTAATCTAGTTCCTGTGGGTCACGTGGACGAAGACGCGGGAAAAGTGCTAGTATTTTATTATAAACATATCCTTTGCTAAGAGTGATGGTTATTGCATCATTCCTCCAATCACCGCTATGTGGATATGTGGAGGCATTGAGTAATTCTTGTCTCCGCGCTTATGTATCTCGAGGACAAACCCTACTTGTACTTCTTTATGTTCCCTCTCCAGTGATAAATCTCCACGCTACGCTTGCACGTTGAGCAATAAATAAATAGGCTCAATTATATTATAATACAGTTATGTGCATCGAGTGCAGTGTGACGCAATGTTGCGCGCTGCAGGAAGCGTACGGTGGAATTTATTGTCTAATACACGCTTATTGATTGTGATAGATTTGCTCTGAAAAGCTTTGTGTATTTTAATTATGATGTATGATACTAAGCGATTTATTAGTATTTTAATTAAAATACGGAAACTATTAAGACATTTCAAATTTATTGTTTTACACAATTTAAAGTATTAACAGCTCTATAGTACTAGCTTCCGCCTGCGGCTTCGCCCATGTTTTTGGGATATAAAGTAGCCTATGTGTTATTCTGATTTATAAGCTCTATTACTGTAAATTTTCATCAAAATCCGTTCAGTAGTTTTTGCGTGAAACAGTAACAAACATCCATACATCCTCACAAACTTTAGCGTTTATGATATTAGTAGGATTTCAGTACGGTGGATGGGAAAATTAATATTCATAAAATTAATAAAATAATGCGTCGATTTAAAGATATTTTGACTGTTTCGCTGTCCCGTGAATCACATATGATTCATTGCGATTGTTTAACTATTGTATCTGCTGAACAGCGAAGTTGTTAAATAACAAAAATAACTGCATTTATTAAATCACACGCCTGAACCGCAGAACTAATGAAACTTAACATGTTATGCATTTTTACCGCGTAAAGACTAGTGATGTAATCATAAGAGACACTTAGTCGAGATGGACATGCATAATCGATACCGCGTCACCGCACTATTGCGCAACTGAGCGTGGTTCATGATCGAAAGCGGTGCGAGATTGACGCTGCGTGTGAAGATACCGATACCACGATAGCAACTTATTGTGGGATGTCGAAGAGTTTTGGTATACATTGATGGTTATATTTATGATATTAGTTCGGGATTTAGAAAGTTTACAGCATTGGATGGATAGCTGTCGATGTTTTTGCTAAATGTGCGTTTTGGATAGGTTAATAAAATATGTATATCACTTGCAAATTATATTGTTATGGTTATTTTTGCATGACAAAAGATGTGATAATAATAGCCTGTAAGTGAATAGTAATTTACTGTTTCATTCTGTGTTTAACTAGTTAACTACCAGTGGCGAAGGGTAAGGGGAAAACGGTACAATAAAATGGTAACAAAATTATGAATAACTAGTTGATCCCCGCGGTTTCACCCCCGTTGCTCGGCTCCTAAGGGTCGTAGCGTGATGCTAAATAGCCTATAATATTCCCTATGCATCGGGCTATCATACACAAAAATATTTTTTCGAATCCGTGTGCTAGTTCCAGAGATTAGCACGTTCAAACAAACTCTTCAACTTTTTAATTTAGTACGGTATAGATTCCATTTTACTTATCTCATACCTATTCGCCTATTCGAAATAATAAGCAAAACGGAATTATTTATAATTTTGTTACTATTTCATTGTACCGGCTTCCCCTCACCCTTTGCCGCTGGTTACTACTTCAGTTTATCTAGAAGTGCACATTGCAGGCTAAGTTTGTCCCAAGCTCTCAAGCAAATAAAGCCTCTGAAACTTTGTAATGCAACTTTGGTTAAGTGCCAAAATACACAAGGAATAAACCGAAAGGAATTTAGCGAGAAGAATAGTAAATAAGTTTTGCTGAAAATATTTTTTTCAAAACAATCTTTTATAATGGCTACTTCCCAGCTCCAGCATGAGACTCTGGACATCATCTCGGTCTACAGTAGGTATTTGCCAAGAGAGCTCACGAAGATTACGAAAACATACATTAAAAACTAAAAACTGAAAAATAAAAATAGTAAATTAAAAATTAAAAAAACCCGACTGCCAAAAAACAACTAAAAAGTTCAAAACAAGAGCACTTTTCAAGCAGTCTGATGCAGTTGGTGGCATAAAATCTTAGATTTAACACAAATAATTGCCACCAACTGCATCAGACTGCTTGAAAAGTGCTCTTGTTTTGAACTTTTTAGTTGTTTTTTGGCAGTCGGGTTTTTTTAATTTTTAATTTACTATTTTTATTTTTCAGTTTTTAGTTTTTAATGTATGTTTTCGTAATCTTCTTTTTTGCTTGTATATCGTTAATACTTGAAATAAAAACTTAAATCAATAAGTAAGAATTAGCGAGAATGATTGCTTTGTTAAACAACTTTAAATCGTTATATATCCTAAACTATTATTTAAAATGAAAAATGATAAAAGGAACCTAAAGATGATTTTAAAATACCTATTCAACGACACCCCACTTGACATAGATCATCAACTTTTTTTTTTTCATTTTGACAATATGGCGTCTGGTTGTCGCTGTGGTGAATTTTTGTTGGAAGAATAGCTCATAATATAAGCTTATTAAAAGAAAATAAAAAGAATAAAGTTGAATTTTTATTTGTTAGGAACGAACTGCATAATTTTAAAAGATTGACAAGAATAAAGTACAAAACGATAACTTTTTGTATATAGACAACCAATAAGTATGAATATACAACATGCTCCCTCAAAAAGTTAATTGTATTGCACTCATAAGTCATAAACATAAGACAGAGGCATAAAAAACCAGTAAATAGAACCATTACGATATACCCATCATTTGCAAACAACTGCGATGTTTTGTTGGACCCAAAGGTTTCGTCAAAACATCTGCAGGTAACCTGTCGGTAGGCATATACCTAAGTTCAATGGTTTTATCGTTCACTTTTTCTCGGACAAAATGGAACTTTACATCGATATGTTTTGTCCTATTGTGGTGAACCGGATTAATGGCTAATTTTTGTGCACTCTGACTATCCGTATACAGAACTATGTTATGCGACTTACCTGTTATATCGGATATCAGTCTTTTTAAAAAGCACGCATCCTTTACTGCTGTAGCCAACGCCATATATTCAGCTTCAGCGGACGACAAAGCCACTGTGGGCTGTTTTTTAGCTTCCCAGGAAATAGGGCCGCCTGCAAGTTCATAATAGAACCCAGTGTAGGACCGTCTATCAGTTGGACAATTTGCCCAGTCTGCATCTGAAAAACCCGTCAAAGTTGTAGTATTACCTTTTTCTTTCCTGTATGTAATACCAGTATCTTTTGTCGCCTTCAGATAACGTAGACATCGTTTAGCAACATTCCAATGTGACTGATCAAATTTAGAGTTAAATTGACTCAAGTAACTCACGGTGTAGGCTATATCTGGTCTGGTATTTACAGCCAAAAACATTAGACAGCCAATTAACTCTCTATAAGGGTACTCACACTCACCTATACCAGGCTCAAGTTTGTTCTTGACCAGTGGTGTAGAAACACCCTTACAATCTTGCATGTTAAATTTTTTCAGGATCTTTTCAATATATGTACTTTGAGATATCTTCATCCCATAATTATCATGGTGAATATTTATTCCCGTAAAGAAATTAATTTGTCCAAGATCTTTTGATGAAAAATATTTAACAAATTGACATTTGAAATTGTCAAGCGTAATTTCATTTTTATACAAAATTACTAGATCGTCGACGTATACAGCCAGAACCAAGGAGTCTAAGTTTGTATTGTTTTTAAAAATACACGGCTCAGATGTCTGCATAAAACCAAGAACTGACAAAATTTGTTTTAATTTAGTATTCCAGGCTCTTGGTGCCTGCTTCAACCCATAAAGTGATCGTTTTAATAAACACACTTTCGACTCTTCGCGTTCTTTTACAAAACCTTCTGGCTGTGTCATGAAGATTTCTTCTTCTAAATCGCCATTCAGAAAAGCTGTGTCCACATCCATATGCCGGACCTTATAATCTTCCTGCACTGCAAGTGCAAACAGGGTTCGCAACGATGAGTTGCGTACAACCGGAGAAAAGGTTTCGTGGTAGTCGATACCTTCTCTTTGTCGAAAACCTTTTGCTACTAGGCGCGCTTTATATCTAACAACGACACCTTTCGCATCTCGCTTCAGTTTGAAGACCCACTTGCTAGGAATACACGTTCTATGATTTGGCTTGTCTACCAAAACCCATGTGCCCTTTCTGACTAAGGCATTGTACTCATCTTTCATTGCTAAAATCCAGTTATCTTTTTCATCGCTGTTAATCGCAGCCTGATAACTATTTGGATCATCGCACCCATCGTCTAACAGAGTATTATATGAGAAATAATCCGGTGGTTTGCGAACTCTTGAGGGATATCGACTAGATTCATTTGAGGAATCTATAGCCTCACTTGACTGCTGATCATCAACATTGTTGACCTCTACATTGACTGCTTCATTGTCATCATCAGCATCTTCAGCATCCATGAAAGAAGTATCCATGGTAGGAGCATCTACCTCACATCTTCCAGGTGAAGAAGTCGGTAGTACTTCTTGTCTTAAAACTGCTGGCGATGGTGACTGTGAGAGCAAATTGACAATATCAGAGTTAACAGTACATATAGGTTCAATATTTTCCTTCAGTCCAGTAAAGTTATTTTCAAAGAATGTAACATCTCTTGACTTTAATAACCGTCTAGGACTTGCCGCATTCCGGAAATAATAACTACGAGGATCATCTGAATATCCTACAAAAATCTGTTCCTCAGCTTTCATGTCCAATTTACATCTCTGACTTGATGGAACATGAGCAAGTGCTCTGCATCCAAAAACCTTCAGATGAGACAGATCGGGTTTCTTACTAAACCACATTTCAAATGGTGTTTTACCACTAAGCGCGCGGTGTGGTGATCGATTTTTCAAGTAGACGCTTGTCTCCACTGCGTCCTGCCAAAAAGCTTTTGGGAGAGAACCATGTGATAATAATGACCGAGCCTTCTCTACTATGCTACGATTACACCGTTCACTTACCCCATTTTGCTGAGGGCTGTAAGGTGTTGTCGTTTGCCAATCGATACCCAGGGACTGAACATAATCCATCAACTCCTTATTAATGAACTCAGTTCCATTATCTGACCGCATAGTCTTTATTTTTCCATCAAACTGTCTCTCGACATGAGAATGAAAAGAACAAAACTTATTTTTGACTTCAGTTTTAGAAGACATAAAATACACAAAAATAAAACGTGTATAGTCATCTATAAAAATAATAAAATACCTATTACCTGTAAACGAATTTGTAGAAAAAGGTCCACAAACATCGGTATGAACCAATTGAAGCGGCGATGTAGCCTTCCTATATTTTAAGCTTTTAAAGGGCTTTCTAGACTGCTTACCCTCTATGCAGGGTATGCATGGTTCCTTGTCAACCTGTGTGTACTCCACGCCGATAGCCTGACCTTTTCTAAGTAGATCCATGCCAATTCGACACAGATGTCCTAACCTTTTATGCCAAAGCTGAAAGTTGGAACAATCAGAGTGCACAAGTTTAGCTGAAACATTATTGAACATATTAATTGAACAATCGAGAGTATACAGCCCATTACATACAGAACCATACGCTAAAACATTTTTATTGTTTACTACATCACACTTTGAGTCATAAATAATGCAGCCTTCTTTATTGAAAACTACAGAGAAACCTTTCTCTACTACTTTCTTCACTGAAAGTAAATTACAGTTCAAATCAGGAACATGAACTACATTCTCTACTTTGTTCCCTAAGTATCTGTATCAATGGATACATCACCAATACCCACAGCTGCCACTTGTTGTCCATTAGCCACAGTAATCGTTCCACCTTGTACAGACCGATAACTGCTGAACCACTCGCGATGCGGAGTCATGTGGATGGTTGCACCTGAATCAATAATCCATTTCCCATCAATTGCAGCTGGCGCAGAGAGAGCCATTTCCTTTACAATAGCCTGTTCCACCTCTTCATTATGATGGCAATCTGTACCTTTAAAAACCTTACCCGACACACTCAAAGCCTTCTTATCCTTCTTATTGGGACATTCGGGACTTTTGTGTCCTGGTTGTCTACACTTAAAGCAGATTATAGGCTTCTTCTTTTTGCTCGTAGAACCTGTTGAACGTAGCGCAGCCACCTCGTCCGGGTGAGGGTCCTTAGACAGCTCGTTTAATAGCTTTGCCTTAACCAACTCACTGGTTACTTCAACATTCGAATTCTCTAAAGCCATGATCAGCGGTTCGTATCGTGATGTCAATCCTCCGAGAATAATCGCAGCCAGAGATCCATCGTCGATCTTCTTACCAATATCTTCAAGATCTTGAGCAGTACTCATAATGGCGTTGATATAAGATTCTATGTCTTGGAAATCGGTCAAGGTATATTTGTATAGTCTACGCTCTAGAGAGAGCCTTCGACCCATACCTTTATCCTCGTAAGCTTTTTGTAAAGCACTCCAAGCCTCCTTAGCGTTTTTCGCATTTCGTACATGCGAAATTGCACCTTCGTCTACAGTAAGGCATATTTTTGACAATGCCTTCTGGTCATTACGAGAGCGCACATTTTCCGCCGTTTTATCAGAATCATCATACCCTGTGATGGACGTCCACAGCTCCTCATGAATGAGAAGCATTCTCATTTTGAACTTCCAGGTTGGGTATCCGTCTCGGTTTTTTAACATCTGAATTCCTTGAAAATTCATACTACTATTCCCTGACATTATTTACTTTAAAATAAGCCTTCGTGCTGATAACGTGTTGGAAGAATAGCTCATAATATAAGCTTATTAAAAGAAAATAAAAAGAATAAAGTTGAATTTTTATTTGTTAGGAACGAACTGCATAATTTTAAAAGATTGACAAGAATAAAGTACAAAACGATAACTTTTTGTATATAGACAACCAATAAGTATGAATATACAACAATTTTGATTACTGTTATGTCTTTAGTGACACTCGCAAGGTTAAGACGAATCGATTGACGTAAGAATTATCAAAATCGGCTTACGCATTTGGTCTCTAGAACGCCACATAGAAACAAACATACATACATACATACATAGACTGATAAACACATTACCCTCCTTTGCGTCTCGCAGTCGGGTAAAAAGATCTCCCACGCATTAAACATTCCGCACACCCTCAATCTAACACTGTTAATCGTCACTCAACACTAGCACTAAACTAAAACACTGTATTTATATCATCGATCGTGTTCGGTTCGCCGCCAGCGTGTACATTTTATATACCTACGGTCAATGTGACCGTATCAAAGCGTCAATTTTAGTAGCGCCTTGGCACATCTCCCTTGTTTCTATGATCTGAGGGGCTTGCTATACACTTATTCGGGTCGACACATTCGGTTCGATGAACATTACTTGCCAACAACCGATTTGAATAGCACGTCTTGCATACATCTGTAAAAAGCGGTATCTGTATACCTACATGGAAGATATTCCAGAAAAAACTGTCAGGATAGGGCACTGGGACGTAACCATGGCTAAAAAAACATATGGAACATTTGTTTGTGCGCGCATCACGCATAAAATAACGAACGGATTTTGATGTAGTTTTCACAGTTTGGTACCTTGGGGTCCAACTTAAAATCTAAGCTACATTTCATCTAATTCCGGTGAGATGAACCAGAGATACAGCTTGACCTTCGTAGTACTAGCCACCCTACACTAAGGAGATCATTTAAAATGGTCATCTTATTGTAGTTTATGCGGACGGAGTTCCGGGCAAAAGCCTAGTATTATTGAAATTCAGTCCATTAATTATGTTAACAGATGTCCGATATGCATAAGTTAATCTCCCGGCCGACGTAGAATTTGATTAATATCATGAATATTAAACTAATCAAATTATTCTATTGATGTTTGTTAATTAAGTTTATTAATGAAAACAATTACCATTTAGTATATTTATGTTAAAATTGTAACATTAATATTTCTGCTAACAATTTAACCTTTTAAACTGTTCTGTAAAAATAAGACGCCACAATGTTTATAGAAACTTACGACGCTACGGGTCGTACTATAATGTTGTTATTTACATTATTGTTCCAGTGTGTGAGAGAGATGACACTATACATGGGTGGTGCATAGTATTATATGATCACAGTGTATTACGTCCTCGTAGAGCGAAAAGTCATTAAGTCTAAAAATCCTGTTTTGAGATAATGAGAGTTAAAGTTATAAACTTTAACTTCATAATCTCAAAACACGATGAACCACTGTAAGACTAATTTAGTCTTAGTGGTTCATCGTCTATACATTTGATAGGACTTGAGAAATGACAAAATTGACATAAGTATCATCCCGGATTGGAATGACTGCATGTATGGCAGTGGGGGAATCTCCTTTCTCCTGCAATTTCCCGCACGATTGATCTGCGAAAACCCTCGCGGTGGTCGTAAGGAGTATACCTTTAATAAGACTGGTGTGGCCAAGTCTTTGATTAGTAAAGCTGCTGCCATGCCATCATTTAAAAAAAAAATAGTTCCCAGTTAAGATGAGCGCAATACACAATTTTCGGTATACGCGATGTGTAACTACGATCCGATCATGTAAGGTTTTGTCTGGCACGCAATATTTCTCCGAGAACTAACGAGAAAAACATTTGAGCGCCTCCAACAAAAATTTACGACGTATCTTGCGGAAAAGAATAGGACTACACGTATTTTTTTCGGACTAGCGTGGCGTGGGCGTGTATATTACTTCTTACTAACCACTATTGAATTACCTACAAATAACTCTCGTAGAAAATGTTAGACATAGACTTCGAAAGAAATACTCAATATGAAAACCAACAAGTTCCTGAATAGATTTTGTTTAGATATCGCCAAATAAGTATTTGATACTCCATCGAAAGGCACCAGTTCAGTGCTATAAAAGATGTCAAATATTTGACATAATTTCTATAGTTTATAATAACTCGTAGGTACCTATCGCCTGTGGTATATTTTCTACCAATTGTGTTTATTAAATCGTTTTACATATATGGAAAAAATACAAAAAGGTTTCTGCACTCCTCTATATTTAACTATGCCAAATCTCATAGTTCGTGGTGCGCGCAATATGTTTAAAAGGGGGTACAAAGTTTTTCCTTTACGTAGATAACCTGTACGGTATTTGATTGATCCACAATTATTATTATTTGCAAGTTTTTTTAATTCTTCGTTGTTTGATTAGGTAAACTCTTGGCTGACTGGTCGTTGTTGATAGTTAGTAGCACGCTTGACAATCCGTCGCCGTCGCCACAGTAGATTTAATAATTAAGTTAAGGACCAGACTTAAAGGTCAATAGACGTTTTCCAGAACTGCTGTTACTCTTAATAACTTGCTCCCTTTCCCCCCCACAGCTCCGCGAACGCCAAGAAGTGGGAGGTGGAGCTGGCGACGCTGAAGAGTAACAACCTACGGCTGACGGCCGCGCTGCAGGAGAGCACCGCCAACGTGGACGAGTGGAAACGCCAGCTGCACCAGTACCGCGAGGAGGTGGCCCGCGCCAGGCACTACGCCGGTAAAGGTAGGGGGATGTAGACATGTTGTAACAAGTCAAAGTCATAGTCATAGTCAAAGTCATAGTCAAAGGTCAAAAGTCAAAGTCAACAACCTGCGGCTGGCGGCCGCGCTGCAGGAGAGCACGGCCAACGTGGACGAGTGAAAGCGTCAGCTGCACCAGTACCGCGAAAAGGTGGCCCGCGCCAGGCACTACGCCGGTAAAGGTAGGGGTAGATGTAGTTTGTAATGTACCAAAGTCATAGTCAAAAGTCAGTCAAAAGTCATAGTCAAAAGTCATAATCAAAATTAAAAATCAAAAGTCAAAGTCAACAACCTGCGCCTGACGGCCGCGCTGTAGAGCACGGCCAACGTGGACGAGTGGAAGCGCCAGCTGCACCAGTACCGCGAGGTGGCCCGCGCCAGGCACTATGCCGGTAAAGGTAGGGGTTGTAACAAGCCAAAAGTCATAGTCTAAAGTCATAGTCAAAGTCATAGTCAAAAGTCATAGTCAAAAGTCATAGTCAAAAGTCATAGTCAAAAGTCATAGTCAAAAGTCATAGTCAAAAGTCATAGTCAAAAGTCATAGTCAAAAGGCATAGTCAAAAGTCATAGTCAAAAGCCATAATCAAAAGTCATAGTAAAAAATCATAGTCAAAGTCAACGTCAAAAGTCACAGTCACATTTTTAAACGCGCGCTTTCGATGTAGTGGTGGCCGTTTAACGTCACCTGCTTTACATAATTTGTTTGAAAGCGGCGATAACGGTCACGCGCCTTTGCGACTTCTACTGATTTATTATTTAGATTTGTGCAATTAGTATAGATTGAATATCACCACATCACGTGTCCATATCGTTCCAGGCGCGGAAGCAAACGAAGTGGAACAGCTCCGCCAGCGCGTCGCGCAGCTGGAGGCGGAGCTCGCGCAGAAGAACGAGGAGCTCGCGCAGATCACCAAGTCCAAGAAGAGCGAGCAGGTGCGTGACTCTTACAACCTTCACTATACCGGCTCCGCGGTCTGACTGATTTACTGGTAGACTACGGGCAAGAAAAATTGCCCGCGGTCCACCCAGCCGGCCTAGCATGACCACGATAGAAACGAGTTTTGTCTACATAGAAATAGACAAAGTGTCAGATTGTAGAAACATTTCTACGTTTTATATGAAACGGTAGAAATGTTTCTACAATCTGTCACTTTGTCTATTTCTATACTTTCTTACCGTTTCATATAAAACGTAGAAATGTTTCTACAATCTGACACTTTGTCTATTTCTATGTAGACAAAACTCGTTTCTATCGTGGTCATGCTATGCTAGGTGGACGAAGGTGGACTATGAGAAAAAAAAAATTGCCCGTGGTTCACCTAGGTGAACTAAGGTGGACTATGGGCAAAAAAAATTGCCCGTGTTTCACCTAGGTGGACGAAGGTGGACTATGGGCAAAATAAAAATTGCCCGTGGTTCACCTAGGTGGACGAAGGTGGACTATGGGCAAAAAAAATTGCCTGTGTTTTCACCTAGGTGGGCGAAGGTGGCCTATGGGCGAAAAAAAATTGCCCGTGGTTCACCTAGGTGAACGAAGTAGGTGGTCCACGGGCAATACCCGGTACCACAGGTATAGATGGGCAATCCACTGGGTGTTTTGGTATACACCCGATTAACACCCAAATTTTGGTTTATGGGTGTTAAACATCGGCACCCTTACCACAAAAAAGATAAAAACGAAACGCGAATGCTACCAAAAATAATCCGCACTTGTTTTAGCACTAACTTGTCTAAAACAAATGTGTATTATTTTTGGTAGCATTCGCGTTTAACGCGTGTTTATTTTTTTACCCGACTGCGAGACGCAAAGGAGGGTAATGTGTTTATCAGTCTATGTATGTATGTATGTATGTATGTTTGTTTCTATATGGCGTTCTAGAGACCAAATGCGTAGGCCGATTTTGATAATTCTTACGTCAATCGATTCGTCTTAACCTTGCGAGTGTCACTAAAGACATAACAGTAATCAAAATTCACCACAGCGACAACCAGACGCCATATTGACAAAATGAAAAAAAAAAAAAAGATGAACTATGTCACGTGGGGTGTCGTTGAATAGGTATTTTAAAATAATCTTTAGGTTCCTTATATTATTTTTCATTTTATATAATAGTTTAGGATATATAACGATTTAAAGTTGTTTAACAAAGCAATCATTCTCGCTAATTCTTACTTATTGATTTAAGTTTTTATTTCAAGTATTAACGATATACAAACAAAAAAGAAGGTTACGAAAACATACATTAAAAACTAAAAAGTGAAAAATAAAAATAGTAAATTAAAAATTTAAAAAAACCCGACTGCCAAAAAACAACTCAAAAGTTCAAAACAAGAGCACTTTTCAAGCAGTCTGATGCAGTTGGTGGCATAAAATCTAAGATTTAATAAAAATAATTGCCACCAACTGCATCAGACTGCTTGAAAAGTGCTCTTGTTTTGAACTTTTTAGTTGTTTTTTGGCAGTCGGGTTTTTTTAATTTTTAATTTACTATTTTTTTTGTGGTAAGGGTGCGGATGTTTACCAAAACACCGGGTTTAAACCTGGTGGATTGCCCATCTATATTATATAGGTAGTCAGAGTTAAAAGCATGTTTTCTGTTGTGTCGAAGTGATTTTAAAATATTATGTAAATATGTTATATTCAGCCAAAAAATACATATACAATGTCACTTCGACGCAATACTATTTTCTATTTTCTTTCTTATCTTCTTGTTTTTCTACTTCTAATTATGTTATGAGATAATTTATTTAATAATACCGTAACTTATTTTTTTTATGCATGTTTGTAAACAATTATGTAAGTCAGTTATTTAAGCGTTGTGTATTTTCTTACTAATTTTGTTACTTACAATGTTATACTAACAAATAAATTCTATTTCTATTTTTTTATTCCTTTCTTTTTATTTTCAATCCCTATTGCTATTCTTACTATTCTTTTCTTCTTTTAAATGTTGGTTCCAATGGTTCTCGGTTGGAACTGTGGTTTCGTTAGTCTTGATTATGGTTTCCTCTTTGAATTCTTGTTTCTTCTATTTGGGGAATACCGTATAATATTATGTTCTTTGTAACAAGGAAATGTGATGGTAGTTTCTAAAAATTCTTGCCATTTTTTGTGTGATTCTACTTAAGGCGCTATAGGTCCAGCGAAATATTGTACGTGCGGGGGTGAAGAACACGATGCGGCGCGCGCGCCCGCGGGCTACGGGGTGGCGCGTTGACGAGATCTCTTGCGGCGGGCTGAGCGCGACGTTATTACTTTTAGTGGAAATTGGCGCGCACATAGTGTAATTAAAGTAGTTGTCAAACTTTATTAGGTAGGTACCTACTTTTGGTACAAGTTAGTTTAGCGAATTAAGTCAATTTATTTTTTGTGGTGGTTATTTGGAAAAACTAGGTAGGTATGTACTAACCTTTTAGAAATCGGACTAGGTAGCGTTAATTTAGGTACCTAAACTTCGAAGAACAGAGGCCAAAAGTGGAGACTTTCTAACAACAACGTTTTTTCTGGGCCGAAACTTGTTCTAGGTTTCTAGACATCACCACTCTTTATAGGTACGTTATAATAACACGTACCTATATGGATGTTTCTCACGAACAGAGAGATTTTGACTAATTAATTTGACTTAAAAAAAAAAAACCGGCCAAGTGCGAGTCGTACTCGCGCACCGAGGGTTCCGTATCATTTTTGGACGTATAAAGTGAAAAAATCCGGACCGCATAACTAAGTTTGTTTGTGAAGGAATTTTGAAAAAACTGTAGGTACTAGTCAGGAACATCGTTTTATTTTTGGTGCCATATTTGGGTCAATTCCTATCAACTCTAATTATTTCAGATTTTTCGCCCCGCAAACTTCGGAAATAAGGGGGGGGGGGAATGGTATTTTTTTGGTCATTTTTCATCATATGTCGAAAACTGTGAGACACAAAATTAAATAAAAATATATTTTGAAATGTGCAGATCAAGCCCTTTCATATGATATGTCACTTGACCTAGTAACCCCACTTTGAAATTTTGGACCCCCACTCTGGCCCCTTTTGCAATGAAAATAAAAATATTTTTGGACTCTTTTCATTTGCAATGAAGTTGAACAAGCATTCTTTATAACTGTTCCAAATTTCAAGTCGATAGCATAAGTAGTTGCTGAAATAAGCAGGTGTGACAGACAGACAGACAGACAGATGAAGTCGCACCATAAGGGTTCCTTTTTTACCATTTTGGTACGGAACCCTAAAAATGCAAGAAATCACGGTAATAAAAATTTTAGATGAAGGAGAAACTATTTTCTAACAGTGTTTTTGTTATAAACTTTATTTATCGTACCTACGTACAATTTGTAAGTTATCAACTATAATATTTTTGTACAGAAAACTCATGCGAATATGAACATTAATAATAATTAATGTATAAGAATAAGGTTCATATTCATATAAGAGAATATAAACAAGCGCTTTACACGAATATGAACCTTAATTAAATACAAATAATGTTCATATAACGCCAGATGAATCCATATGAATTAGAACCAGAATAATGAGAATTTACAACAAATTCGACTGTAAAATTACTTCAAGACAATTTTGACCGTTAAAAACAAAATAAATTACTTATTGTAGGTATCCTATTTGCTTTTATATCAATAAACGTTATACATACTACAATGGGCAAAGAACAATGGTCAAATTCCTATAGAAGCTGTACCTGACATTCATTTGTTTATGACCCTGTACAAATTATAATATAATTATAGTTTGAATGGTTTTCATGTGGTAAGCACCATCCTGGATGAAAATAGTATCTAAATAGCCAAGATATTATAATATCGTCAAAAATACTTTAGAGGGTTAGAATCCACAACTAACTTGATATACTGATAAGCAGACGACGTAGGTTAAATAGTTCATAATTATTTATATGAATACATTGCATTGATCGACAATCGCACAATGCATAAATAACACAATTCATAACAAACCCAATAACAACTGTGTCGAACTCGGACCAATAATTCTTCCGAGGTGGTGAATGATCGCCTGTATCAATCGATTTGAATCGCGCTCATGGCTTTCCGTTTTGATATCTATGTATTTATTGAATTGAATTACTGATAATAAATAATCAGAAAAACGAGAAGAATAATTATTTTTGATTAATTAGTAATTTCGTATGCAAAACTAAACGTCAATTTGGTACGTCCTGAGCATTAATATAAATAATTTCTAATAAAATAACATAAACAAAAAAATGTATATCTCTTTTTCTGGCTTCCTAGAAAGATACCTATTTCTTTTATTATTTATAGACCATAAAAAACTTTTATAGAAAAAAATTACCGTCTTCAAAAAGTCACTACAAGTAAAAATAATAATTTTGGTTTCGTAAGTCGGTGGCTATGGTTTTTGTTTGCTTTTTTTAGCACCGACTTCCGTAACCAAAATTATTACATATTTTCATTTGTAGTGACTTTTTTAGTAGGTACCTTCTTTATACTGAGTTAGATTACTTTCCTGAATTCATTTATCAGTACATCTTCTACGTATTGTATTATGCATATAACTTCGTTTATGTATAGGGAAGATTACCTAATGTGTTATATACTATAACCTTCCTGAAAGTATGTAGATTATGATAGTGAAAATCCCATCCAAATCGGATTAGTAGTTTTTGAGAAAATCGCGCAAATACAAACATTTATATACATAATTACATACAGGGTGTTCCGTTATGAGTGGTCCAAGAGAAAACCCCGGTAAAAGGACATGTCTAGCTATCAGTATACAGCTTTAGTTTGGGAAATTTCGATATCGATTAGAAATAATATTATTGTTACAAGTTTTCATGAAAATCTTCTCATAGGCGCGATTTTTTTCTTTGAATAAGTAATTTCGAAAAACGATCTCACTTATTCATTAGAACCTTCTCATAGGAAATTGTAGACAAAATGTAGGCTTTTTTGATGTCTAAAAATCGATTATTTCTAATCGATATCGAAATTCCCCAAACTAAAGCTGCATACTGATAGCTAGACATGTCCTTTTACCAGAGTTTTCTCTTGGACCACTCATAACGGGACACCCTGTATATACATACATACATATACGGATCGAATACAGAACCTATCCTCTTTTGAAGTCGGTTTTTTTCCTTTTTAACCGACTTCATTAGTACCTACTTTATACCAAGTTAGATTACTTTCCCGAATTCTTTCATCAGTACATCTTCTACGTAGTGTGTACATTTATGCATATAACTTTGTACATAGGAATAATTACCTAATGTCAAAGTCAAAACATTTATTTCAATTAGACCATTTACAGGCACTTTTGAAATGTCAAACAATATTACAATAGTTGTCAGTCGGTTTGTCCGTTAGTTGAAGCTAGTTGTCCGTTCCAAAACGTAGATTCCTATGGAGAAGAATGGACAAGAAACTCCATGTTTACTCTTTTTCAATAAATTCGGTTACAATTTCTTTGATTACAGTGATGCCCTTATATGTGAGAACTATGTTTAGTAAGGTACAAAATAATAATATCAACTAAAAAAATGTAAAAACATTGCTTAGGCAGTCAAGAGATGAGCAGTACCAACTGACAGCGCCCGTTCACGGACATGACGTGCGCATCAGCAGTCAGCACCATTCAACTCAACCATTTTGGAGGGAATCGAATGATCTAATACACACGCCACCATCAGCGGTACATTTAAGCGAGCATGACATGCTCTCAACTCCCATACTACAGATAAGCTTAAAACTTAAATAGCTAGGTACATTAGGTACATAGCACTCACATACACAATATACTCAAAGAAAGTTACTCAATTACAAAACTCACGTTATTCAAATGCATATAACAAAACAAACCAACTTACTATTGGAAATTAATACATTAATTCATGACAATTTCTGATTATATTACCTATAAATATCAGAAAATTAAAATAATTTACAAAGTCATAAAAAAGAGCTTCAAGGGCAGATAACTCCGATTAAATGAGTCTAAGTGGTTGTGGAGCAGGACCAGCATTAAGCCAAGCATTCTTACCAGCATAAAATCTTCTAGTTTGTAATATGCTTGCCTACATAGTGTGCGTTTTATACAGTCTTTGAATTTATTTTCATTTAATTGAAGAACGTTGAGAGGTAGTTTATTATAAAATTTTATGCAGTATCCAATAAAACATGTATGTACTTTGGATAATCTGTGCGTGGTTGGACTAGTTGGTTTTCATCTCGAGTACTGTAATGATGTCTTTCGCATCTTTTACAATGTATTATATACTAAAACCTTCCTGGGGCCCAAGTCTGCTAATGCAATTGTGATAATCGTGTCAGAATGGTCTCTCAATGACATCGTTTTGACCAATGACGAAACAGATACTCTTACTCTAAGCCAATGAGCGCTTAGGATTTGACCGTTATGGTGTCATTATGACACCACTCATACACATTTGCAATAGCAGAATTGGGGCCCTGCAAGTATGTAGATTATGGTAGTGAAAACCCATCCAAATCGGATCAGTAGTTTTTGAGAAAATCGCGCACATACAAACATACACACATACATACGGATCGAATACAGAACCTCCTTTTTTGAAGTCGGTTAAAAATGAACCGATTTTTCCATGTGGGCATATGGAATATTGGGTCGCCGTCAGGTACGATAATTATGTCCATTGTTCTTTGAAAAACTGCAAATATAAATGAAGTAATTACCTTACAAATGCCAGATCACAGACGTATTTTTTTTATTACATACTTCCGAACGCAACCGACTTGACGTTCACTCTAAACAGTGTCTTGCAGAACACCATATTTTATTCTTGCCAATCGCGTTGACGGCGCACACAAAGAAGTAACCGACAATTCTACAGGGTGGCAGGTTAGACAGTGGAAATATTTTAAGGGGTCATTGTACTCATCATTATGAACAACTTTTACTATGGGACCAAACCTGAAATCGCGAAAAAAAATCAGCTATTACATACATTTCTGTTCACATTCGTCAACAAAATGTATGGAACAGCTGATTTTTTTTTCGCGATTTCAGGGTGGTGGTTGAGTTGATTGGTGGTGTTCATAATGATGAGTAAAATGACCCCTTAAAATATTTCCACTGTTTAACCTGCCACCCTGTATACTTGCAGCGCCAACACACGGCAGATGAATGACTATGTTGCTTACGGACATTTTTGCAATATAATTTGTATCAATTAATATATAAAACCTATTATATATTAATTGATACAAATTATAAGACAAGACCCATTTTTTACATTCATCAGCTACACAGGGTGGCAGGTTAGACAGTAGAAATATCAAAAGGGGTCATTGTACTTGTGGGTTTTAATATCGTGTTTTGTGTTATTTTGAGTTATTATTTCTTTAATTTTAGTATTGATTAATGTTTACAATTTGTTTCCTATTGGATTTGTATTATTTTCTTATTAGAATTGTGTAGGAATAAGATTTCATGTTTTTTATGTAAAGTCGTGAATACCTTTGTAACCATAATCGAGGTTTTGTGTACATCGTGTTTTTATAGTGTAGGAATGTTGTTTACATAAGATGTATATAAGCAGTTATACCTCTCGACGATAGGAAAGCTATAATTTGAGAATAAGTGTTATGTACATAAAATTGCATTTGTAGGATTGTTGTAATGTGTTATATAGAATCTAGTCATGTATTTAGGTTCGGTAGGAAGGCTAGGACATAATGTTGTGTAAATACTCTGAATTTCATGGATATTGTGCCTATAATATAGATCGATATGTGTTTGAAAATGCGATCTTTCTGTGTGTAAGTTAGGATGATAAATTGTGTCTTACTAGACGTGTGGTAGTCTAGAAACATGTATCTAACAAGAATATTTCAGATCCAATAAGAAATGGCTATGTTATAGGCAATTGGATATTGTAACTTTGCTAAGTTAGAAATTTAGACAGTTTTTGTTCTAGAAACTTTTTTATGTGACTAGTTAGGTTCATGGGAGTTGTACCATTGGATAGGTAGGATTTTTCCGCAAATTATGATGTATAACACTTGTGTAATTTATGTTTGGATATTTAAAAACCGTTGATTAGAAGGGCTCACACGTAGTGAAAACGAAAGTGAATTAGGATTCAAAAACACGGCTCTATGTGAGGTAAAGTAATTAGGTTATATAAGAAACGCGTGCTCTCCGAGGCACGGAGGGGTCTCGATGTGTAAATAACGGTCACCCATCCAAGGACTGACCGCGGCAAGCGCAGCTTAACCTCGCAGATCGATCGATTAGCGCGGCCGTCATTTAGCCACGAGCCTCTCTTATAATATATTAAGTTAGTTTTTTTTTTAAATAAATTATGATTATAATAATAAAATGCGAAATCCTATTCAAACTAAATCTTATACGTCTCAAATAATAAAGAATATGCTTGCTTACACTCTTGTATTATAAATAAATCTAAAATGATGTACCTATCTATTGTATCTTTTGTTTGACGGATTTTACTGACGGAAAAATATTAAATCATGACGAATTTTTGACGGAAAATACCAACCTGCTTAGCGGAATTTTGAAATTGTAGTTGGCAACACTGTTTCGAAGTTCGATGTGAGCGTACCTACGTTTATCAGTCAATAGCGCTATTTGCCCAAATATGTGCTAAAACCTAACCTTAATTGTATAAACAATATTATCTTAATGATATTATTACGTTTGTTAGTCATTTTCACAAAGAATTATTGAAAGTAATCGGTTCGTGAGCGGCGAAAAATTTGGCACGCGTCCTACTCCGGTGAGGTCTGAGACCGGACTGAAGCAGTCGTGCGCACGTTCTAGGAACGTTTTTTGGGTATAAAAAATTATCTAAAATTGCCGTTTTAATTTTTATACAATTTTATTAATGAATTCACTAACTCAATTATTAAATAATATGTTAAAAAAATTTCAAAAATTAAAACGTAAGAAATAAGTCTAAAAAATGAAATATTCGTAATGAAAAAGTATCTTCGAGAGGTATCTTTGGAATTTTTTTCTATCGAGTGAATTTATTCATATCGTGTATTGAATTAATGATTTCACTAGCTAATATGCTTAAGTATACCATATATTTTTTTCTGGGTGGAAACTGTAAGAAATCTTATAAAAAAATGAAAAATTCTAGAGCTCATTCTAGCGTTTTGTGAACCCATAGCGCCTTAACTAACCGAAATTTCGTTCTAAACAAATGAATTTAGGGAGAGGGGGGGGGGGTAATTGCACTCATGGGGGTTATGGGAGCAATTGCCCCCCCTCCACCCCTCCTGTATCCGCACCTACTTACATAAATATCTGAAATTAAAATCACAAGACCGGTCTTGTCAAGATGGTCAAGGACGATTATCACCGCTTATAAATATAGAGGACACCATACACGGCCGTTGTAACGTCGCCAAGACCTTTTATAAACATAAGAATTTTGTTTTAATAAAGATACCAGCTCAAAAAGTGGATTAATGTGCTACACAGTAAAAAGCTAGAATTTGGGATTAAGTAAAGTTAGGCAAACTAGAAAAATGCATGACGTAAAAAGGTGTGTGTGGCACATCGATTTTGAAAACTTGAAATTAATGTACGCAGTGTGTACCAATCTGTACATTAAATAAACTGTAGTCTGTCGCATTTGAAAATTCAACCTCCTGGAGGTCAAAATCAATTATCTTTTTTTTCGCGACAGATGAAGAGTTAAGAAACATATAAGGCTCACCATTTTCATAACCGACTGTATAATCATGAGCCCGTGTGACTCTTTTTTTACATTGGCATAAGGTTCAAATTGTCGCGCGCTCCCGAAATAAAGTAGGTATTTCTAAAGTAGGTATTTCCTGTCCAGCCTAACTACTATTGATTTTTTTTTTCACTTCTGGGTTCAGTACATGTTTTAAATTATTAAACGTTGCTTTGTTTCATAACGCAAAAGGTGTAGCAACATCTAATGTTGCTGAAGACTCATTTCCTGTCTTGCCAGCAGCATGTTTCGAGCAACACAGAAACACGTTGCTGCAACAATGTTGCGCAACATTTGTTTACCATGAATACGGGGCTTTACACGTCGAGCTTTAGAAAGAGATAATCGGCTAGCGTCGGCTTCGTAGAGCATCGTCTCTGTCACCTTTATTTCATTATTGTTTGTTTAAACATTACCCTTTACCCCAGGCATGTTTTCAGTTTTCATTGAATATTGCTCTGATTTAACTCTTAGTGATATAAAATACGAAAAAGTATGAATTTTTAAACCAAGAATTATAAATACCCGTATTGAAAAGTTGTTAATGTGTAATTTTGCAGCAAAATTAGCACAATTTTTGCCCCATCATTTTTTCTTTGAAGACTTTAAAAACCCGGTTTTAATCTCACAACCGAAATAAAAACCGGTTTTTATTTTTCTCTGGTTTTCCATTCTCTAGTGACAAGTCGGCGACAGAACGTTACATGGGTATGAGTGACAGTGACGATGCTCGAGTTTACGAAGCCTAAGCTAACTGATACTGATCTCTAAACTCAAAGCGTACTAATTTTTGCCGGGTACCTACTGCATATTGACATTATACAGCATACTAACAAAAATCCTGTTGGACCCCAAAGGGGGTCATAATACTCATCATTATGAACAACTTTTACTATGGGACCAACCCTGAAATCGCGCAAAAAATCAGCTGTTCCATACATTTGCTGAATTTGAACAGCAGATTTTTTTTGTGATTTCAAGGTTGGTCCCATAGTTAAAGTTGTTCATAATGATGAGGATAATGACACCTTTTACAGCGTTTTTGTTACATGCTGTATTGTCAATGGAATATCGCCTCTATTTTGCAGGACGCAGAGGCTAAACTCGCTCAGAGCCAGCTGGAGCTGGCGCTGACCGCGCAGTGTAGGCGAAGCTAGCTGATTATCTAAAGCTCGATGTGTAATAATTTTTGCCGGGTACTGCATTGTCAATGGAATATCGTCCTTATTTGGCAGGACGCAGAGGCTAAACTCGTTCAGAGCCAGCTGCAGCTAGCCGATTATCTCGTTCTAAAGCTCATTGTGTAATATTTATTGCCGGGTCCTGCATTGTCAACGGAATATCGTCCTTATTCCGCAGGACGCAGAGGCGAAACTCGCCCAGAGCCAGCTGGAGTTAGCGCTGGCGGCGCAGGACGGGCAGCGGCAGGTGGTGCAGGCGCTCAGCGACCAGCTGGCCCGGCAGCTCGACGAGCTGGTGAGAAAAACATTTCAAAACAAGCTTTTATAATGACCTTTTTCCAGTTCCATCATGAGACCCTGGACATCATATAGATCTGTAGTGCTTTACTAAAAACGTGGTTTAAAAAAAAAAACTAATATTTTTTTTTTATTTGTGAGCCCCATTTTTATCCAAATTACGTAGGTATACTTATTAGCTTAGTCCGATGCCAACAAAGTGCTTGAAAAAAATGAATTGCAAAATTTGTACCGCACAGACAGACAGACCCGATAGCTTACCCGATACGGTTGGATCGCGAACTGGTTTTCGACGCGGGTCTACCGCGTGCTACATACGAATTGCTGATGTTGCTTATATTGTACAGTTGCACCGTACAGGTTCCGTTTTTCCTTTTGAGGTAATAAAACCTACAAAAACTATAAGGCATAAAATAAAATAAAAATCTATTTTGAAATGTGCAGATCAAGCCCTTTTATATGATATGTCACTTGACCTAGTAACCCCACTTTCAAAAGTCGCACCATATATACTATATACTAGCTGACCCGCCCGGGCTTCGCACGGGTAAAGTTACCCTACGCCAGCTAAGCTACCCTACGCCTACCCTACACCTACCCTACATCTACTTTACACCTACCCTACACCTACCCTACGCCTACCCTACGCCTACCTTACGCCTACCCTACGCCTACCCTACGCCTACCCTACGCCTACCCTACGCCTACCCTACGCCTACCCTACGCCTACCCTACGCCTACCCTACGCCTACCCAACGCCTACCCAACGCCTACCCTACGCCTACCCTACACCTACCCTACACCCCAAATCTCAAAAATAAGTTTCAAGTTTCTAGCTTTAAAAATTACGTAATTTCCACACAAACTTTCATGCCCTATTTCAACCCTTTACAGCCCTTTTTTCGCATTAAAAAGTAGCCTATGTCCTTTCTTAGGCTCCAGACTATCTCTGTACCGAATTTCATTTGAATCGGTTCAGTATTTTAGGCGTGATTGCGTAACACACAGACAGACAGACAGACAGACAGAGTTACTTTCACATTTATAATATTAGTAAGGATAGTATAGGCTATTCCATATCACGCTACACTACAATCCTTAGGAACCAAGCAACAGGGTTGAATGAAACCGCGAGGAACAGCTAGTGTAAGTATAAATTATGCACCAACATGTACAATCTGTAAGCCTGTATCTGTGCGTAATATTGTCAAATTTTCGTAGTGTATACGTGTTCAATTCGCCCCCTGCAAAAAGTGATAGAAAATGTTATCCAGTGATTCACCGCTATAGGTACCGTTTCCAGGGCTATATGCTCTGAGATGTTACTATTTTCTTAATTTGGAATCAAGGAGGTTACATTAATTTACACCAAAAACTTATATATTTTATTATAAACTTCTTGTTTACAACAATGCATAGATTAATGATCGGTCTCTGCCGCACTTGGCTGTATGGGCCGGCTCCCTTTGCCTGTCCCAAAGAGGGACGAAAAGAACCAAAAAAAAAAAAAAAGGTCTCTGCTGCAACAATGACAACAAAAATTTAGACAATCATACGTCATTTGCAAAACGATTGTGTTTTATGATCATATTTTAATGATAGAATTCAGTGGTTTTATGATTTAAAAGTAATAATAATTACCTAACATATGATACGCGTCGGCGATACGGATGTACGGTGATTGGATTGAACAAATACATGTGTGGACCCGGCTTAATACACATGTTATCAAAGTTCTAATGGTAGACTTTTTGTGATAACTTTTGATATAGTGGACCGATTTCAATGAAACAAAGACTAAATGTTACCTCAAGGTACTGCCTATACATTTCTTTCTAATTCCTCAAAATCAATTCAGTAGTATTGATTTGATGCGTGTTCAAACACACAGACAAACAGACAGACAAACCGACAGACAAACAGACAGACAAACCGACAGACAAACAGACAGATATTAATTCTAAAAATGATAGAAATTTACTTCATTACTCATTCTTAGTCCCCCCTATTATTTTTTTGCAAATATATGCAATGTACAGACACGCGGAATTTACATTCTTATTATAAGTATAGATATACCACTATATATACTATATATATACCTTTTTTGCCGTTTTGGTACGGAATCCTAAAAATGTTCATAGCACACCTAACAATGTTCATTATTGAATTATTGGCATAATTTCTTATTTTAATTTACATGCAAGATCCCTATTATCCGTGAGTTTTTAGTGCTAAATAAAAGACGTGCGCTCGGCCTATAATGTTCCCACTGCTGGGACACAGGCCTCCTCTGTGAGAAGGAGTGGGCCGTAGTCCACCACGCGGGCCCAGTGCGGGTTGGTGGACGTCACATGTCTTCGAATTTTTGGTTCTAGGACATGTCGGTTTCCTCACGATGTTTTCCTTCACTGTTAAAGCAAGTGATAATTAATTTCTAATACGCACATGACTTCGAAAAGTCAGCGGTGCGTGCCTCGGGATCGAACTCGAACCATTCGCCGTGGGAGGCACATGGTTAAACCACTAGGCTATCACTGCTGCTCAAGTGCGCGTTTACTTATAATTACCCACATAAACAACATTTAGAACGGGTAAAGTAAAGAGTACGTAATGACAACTAACCTAATACGAGCTTTCTTTTCCGCAGAGCACAATCCACCGCGAGATCAACTCGGCATTACAGACATGAGACGCGGCCGTGCCCCCGCCGCAGTACGCGGCGCCGGCGCAGTACGCGCAGTACGCGCAGTACGCGCAGTACGCCGCGCAGTCCGCGGGCCGCGAGCGCCGCCTGCCGCTGCTGCTGCGCGCGCCGCCGGAGCCCGCCTACGTGACGGTGAAGGCCAAGAAATGAAGAGTGCTCTCGGTATTTCGCAAGGTGCACGAGTTTTTTTAAGTTTATGTAGGGCCGGGGGGGGGGGGGGGGGTAGTTGGTTGGGTTTCGTTTTTGATCTGGTGGCGTCAATGTGCACGGTTCTAAGCAGTGTTCGGAAAAGGGTGAGTATATTTACCTACAGTTTGTATAGCAGAGACGAAAATCGGAGACTTGCTTATAACTAAAAATTTTTTTACTAGTAAATTTAACAAATTCAAATTCAAATTCAAATCACTTTATTTGTAGATCATAGGTGAAAAAATACATATATGCAGATGTTAGTGCTCTTAAAATTATCGCTATGTCTTGCCGTCAGCGGCGTACAAATTAAATAGATTTAATTAAATAATTAATTAAATAGATTAATTAAGATTAACAAAACAGAATTATAATTACGTGAATTTAAACGTTTTATTAATGAAAACGTCTATTGCGTAAATATTGTTTACGCAATAGACGATTATTAATTTATTAAATTTAATGAAATCATCAATTGCCTAAATATTATTTACGCAATAGACGTTTTCATTATATTAATAGAACGTTTAAATTCACATAGTTATAGTTCCGGTAAAATTCCTGGTAAAAAAAATTAGTTATAAGCAAGTCTCCAATTTTCGTCTCTGTTCTACAAACTGTAGGTACATATACTCACCCTTTTCCGAACACTGGTTATAAGTCAAAGTCGTAAAGAACTTATTTTAAAATTTTGTCGCTGGTAAATTTCTTTTAAGTATACGGTCGTTACATCTGTGTGCGTGCATTGAGCAACTGATCTACTGAGGGCCAAGTTCACCGACAAGATAACAGTCC
This sequence comes from Thalpophila matura, assembly GCA_948465475.1. Taxonomy (NCBI): domain Eukaryota; kingdom Metazoa; phylum Arthropoda; class Insecta; order Lepidoptera; family Noctuidae; genus Thalpophila; species Thalpophila matura. Next base: position 12,385,059 of record OX419199.1, read on the forward strand.
GATAAATTGAGAACAGCCGTTTAACATATCTTTTTCTATATAAAAATTCATGTTAAACGGCCGTTTTCAATTTATCGGACTGTTATCTTGTCGGTGAACTTAGCCCTAAGTCAAGTATCAGTACATGTTTAAATTCGTTTGTATTTAACGTGCAGTTTCAAACAAATACCTAGTTCCATAAGAATTACATTCATTTTAAAACGTCTCAGTCTAACAATGCCGATTCTGTTGTGCACCAACTGAACTAGACGAAGTAGCCTAAATTAGGGCTATTGCTTTCTTTTTTCTCTCTGATAGTAGATCTAAAAGGACTTGTCCGAAAATGTTTTTTTATTATTCAATAATTCTAACCAGGATAAGATAAATACACTTGGATATACATCCCAAAAACGAATGGTTTCAACTTTAACATACATTTTTAAAGACCTCCAATTTTGAGAAAAATCGTTTTTATTTTAGTGTGAATTTATTCCTAAAACGAACAAACCTTTCCTAATATCTAGCATAATTAAAGAGAACACACCCAAAAAAATAGTAAAGTTGACAAAATTGACACATAGTACTGTCATTACTGTCAAATCAATAGAGTATGACAACCTGTCAGTCAACACTTACGTCATATTTGTCTTTATCATATGTCATATTTGACAGATGATTAGAATCATCTGTCATGTTTTTTATTAGAAAGAGACTTAGTAAGACTAAATTAGTTTAGTACGTAAACAAGAGAATCGGCACCAGTGTGCTTTTAAACTAAATTACGTTGTAGCGACATCTGCCGACAACAGCGAAGACTACATGACACTATATGACGACTATTGGCTGAATCCTACATCGTGCAAGCAGAGTTTTCACAGCGATTAGCATATATACAGAAATCCGACATCAACTGTAGGGGGGCAGTGGCCCGCTAGACCATATCACCCGGTCAGGTAGGAGGATCCTCCCTTTTCAATGGAGGGACATTCCACCTCGTTCCTCCATTCCTCAACCTGGTGACCCCGACGTGATCGTTCCTCCATTCCCTAACACGTCTTCATCTAAATTTTAGATCAAGACGTAATTTAGTTTGACAAACTAAAATGTAACTTGTCCTTTTCTCGTACTGTTAGAAAAAGATAGCAGTACTATAATATTAGTTGGTGCTTTATTAGAATCGGCGGTATTGTTGAAACTTTTTGACTTTTGACTTGATTATTGGAACAATTTGTTTGTTTAAATTGCACATTTAATATGGAGTTACACATTGATGCCATCATAAGTTGTTTTAGGGTGGTAATATCAGCTTGTTTAGTTGGGTTCGAATCTTATAATATTCTGTTTGTATTATTATACATTTATTCTGTTTGTATAAACAGCATGTAACAAAATCCCTGTTCGATCATTATCTCATCTTTATGAACAATATTTTGCATGACACAACCCCGAAATTTAAAAAAACAATTGCTGTTCCATACATTTTATCGATTAATGTGAACACAAATGTGTGGAATAGCAATATTTTTTTCGCCATTTTTGGGTTGGCCCCATAGTAAAAAATACCTATTGATAATGATGAGCATAATGGCCCTCTTTGGGATCGAATTTTCTCGTTAAATCCATGTCAAAATAGATGCCAAGTAAAATTCACTGACATTATACTCACATCTCCTGTTTCAAGTATTCCAATACTTCCGTGATATGTTACTGTTTAAACTGTCGTTATTTCTACTATCACGAATTAGTTGGTTTTATGACGCGTCAAACGGCAGACATTTTGTTCTCACTGTCCTCATAAGCGACTAGTCTCCATGAGAAATGACTCGATACTAACTTTTTCGTGCATTATTATGACGATTATGAACTAACTAGAAAAAAATGCAAATAGGGTGCGAAAAACCGACACACTCCTTTCAATAATTCATCGATAACTTTTTTTATCGATAGGTCACATCACTATTATCGGTTCCACCGATATGTATTACAAACGTTATTGTATACGTTTCTTTTTTTCTTTCTTTATTGAATATTACAATTCTTGTCATTTATGAATACGGCGTCATCACAGTATGATTATAAATTGTATCGATAAGTGAACATGATTTCATAGTTTAGAGAAAGAACAACTAATTGACTTTAAACCAATGACGCTAGGCATGATAACTTCAGATCATAGAAACAAGGGAGGTGTGCCACGGCGCTATTGAGCATGACGCTTTCAATGATCAATTTGATCATGTTGCCGACGAACCGAACGCGATCGATGATTAATATACAGTGTTTTAGTTTAGTATGAGTGACGAATAACAGTGTTAGATTGAGGGTGTGCGGAATTTTTAATGTGTGGGGAGATCTTTATATTCACAAGGAGCGCTTGTAATTGTGTCGCAAACTGTTCTAAAAGTGGCGACAGGAGTTCCTGTACTGATTTGCTATGATGGCATATCTCCTTTTTTCTATGATCTGAGGTGGTATTACATCACTGTTTCGTGTTTTTTGGACGATTTCATCACATTTTTATACAGTAGAGATAGCGCTCGGATTTCATCCTTATATCGCTTGATTGCGATCGATTTTTTTATCGATATCGATAGTAACCTCTAAGTCTATTATTTATCGAAACGATCACATCGATATAAGAGCTATTTCGTACTACAATCCGAATTGAAGTTTATGTCCAAATTATACATCAATGTATCGATAAATTAGACCTGTTTGGAAAACTTTAATCGTGTTTCATTCTCAAAAATTAGGTTCATAGGAAATTCGACCATCAAATCATCAAATGCGCACATATTCTCGGAGATTTTCCCATGACAAAATCACGTATCAAAATCATTTTAGCTCTAACAAAATTTAAACTTCGAATATAAAACTTCTTCAATTCTGGGCTGAATAAAGCGGTCTATTTCAAACGACCGCTTCAAGCGAAAAGCTAACGATGTATGAAATTGAATGACGTCATAGCTCATGTCTTTGTACCAAGTTGTTTCACGGTTTGAAGGAGATGAAAACTGCTTAAAGTCATGTCGCGTATGAGTTCGTCACATCCAATAAAACTGTTCTTTGTGTAACTTGAAATATACTTTATATTTGATTATAATTCTTTTGGAGCGCAAAAAAATATGGCTGTAGTACTGTAGTTTTTGCCATGCGGAATTCCGGATCAGGAATTACGACATTACGCACCCGGAACGGATTCTTGTGTTTTATTTTTAATCGTTTTTCTATGCGCATTTCACGCCTCTTTTTTTAAAACAACTAAAACTGTATAGCTTTGTAATTAATGAAATAATTCCGCCGCTGAATAAAGACTAACCCAACTACACCACTGCCAATAACACAAGTAGACGCCAAATCGATCGTCAAAAATCAAACTATGAATACGACAAGATTCGGTGCGAACCGTTGCTTAAAGAAATTACTTTTTAATTAATTAACAACAACAAATCCCTATAATTTAGAAAAATTAACCATTTTAAAGACAGACTGTTGGTTTGTCCAACGCACCGATTTATTGAAAGATAAATAATACATGGAGTGCAAAACGTGTGATAACGTCATTGTTATCAAGCGTCAAATGTATCGTTATTAAATCGTTATCGTTATGCGTTTTTCAAATAATTATTCGTGTGACGCTCCATTTGTTGCGTATTCTGTGTTTAAAACGAACATTAATGATCATTCTCATCTCTTAGATTATTAAATGACATTTATCAAATACGTTTATGTCCATCATAAACGATTATTGATAGTTTTTGAGTCAATTCGAGTCAGTGATGTCGACCCACCCTTATCCAAATGTAAATACGTTCGAAAATCGTGTGACCCCACGATTCAATGCCAAAAATAACTAATTTTATTATTAAAATTAATGTATATTTTAAAAGTAGATTTTTAATATTATATTATTGTGTAAGAAAACTGGTTGCACGGTGAAATACCGAATTAAAAATATATAAAACAATATGTAACTCTTGATTTCGATATTCGCCTGATATATTATGATATAGTTGACAGGCAGTGCCATGTCTTAGTGTATGTGTGTATATTGAAATATTCCCTAATTAATAATTATTAAAATATATAAAACAATCGGCTAATAATACGCCTCTTCAATCCCTTTCGCGTACACTTGAGGCCGATGCGAGTAGGCATCGAGAAAGGGATTTTAAAACAATGAATATTAAAGCTTCGATTTAAAAGTTTTTTGAAAGCGTTAAATTTAAAATATTGCGTAGTATGTAAGTGTATGTATTTTACCGATTAATGTAAAGTTTACCAAGCACACTTCTGTTTTGATCTGTGAGCCATTTAATTTGGTGTAGATACTGTGCATTTGTTTCGTCTCGAATACATTCTCCAATATTAAGTATTTGTTAAGGTTGATATTTTGAATATTTCTTGACTGAAGATCACATAAATTGTACTTGTACAGCTACGTTGATACATAGTACAGCTATGTATCAACATAGTACATTAGTATTTGCCATGGCTTCTAGGAATATGACGGCCTGAGCTTCTAAAATTATGATTGCCCGAGTTATTAAAAGTATGATTGCCTGAGCTTTCAACAATGCGACTACAAGTTTATAAGCGACTGATAAAATAACACGTGAAAATGATCTGACGCGCAGTTACCGTTAATGCTATGGGTAAAATCTAATCTTATACCTAATTATTCAATATATTATTATAAGAGATTTCAAAAACAACTGACGCGGACGGAATTATTAAATTAATGGTTGTTTTTGATATCTCTTATATATTTAGCAACAAAAGAAGCATAAGAAGGCTTTGACATGTTTCAAATTCACATAAATATACATTTAAAATCTAAACTTGCAACCGTCAGCGGTCGCCAGTCTACGCGCCAGCCCGTTGGCTAATTGGAATACTGCGTGATCTTCAGTCTGGACATAACTTCAACTAAATATTCCTATCGACACTAGACTTACGAACATTTCCGTTTGACTTTCCTACTGTGTAGGTATATTCTATTAATATAATATTTAATGATAATTAATAAATTGTAACGTAAAATTCCAATCTCGATGATTTTTAATTAATATATTAAATATATTCATCCTTAGCTGTAAGAAGTTTAGTAAAACGCGCGAAATTATTTTGTTTTTAATTTATTATTTTAATAATACAATTTGTAAATGCCAGAATTTCAGGCAAATTATTATTCTAATAGATAATGCCAATCCTCATAGTTCCTTAGATTAATGATTTTCACAAAAATGTATAATATCCAGTAAATATTGTATACAAAATAATTTTGCGCGAGAAAATTATGTATGAAAAAAAAATAGATAAAAATCGTCACCAGTATCCGTCTAACTCCCAAACGTTGACGTAGAAGTTAATTTCGACTTTATTTCCATTTAATTAAGTTTGATATTCGTTTGAAAACCCTGTAATTCATAGATCCCTTAGCAAATTAGTGATTACACTTTGACAGATAATATTATCTGCAATTTTTAAGAAGTTAAATCGTTATTTTTAAATATTTTTGTTAGTTGAATATTATGTATATTTTTACTGAAGTTTTAGTTTTTTTGATTTCTGTTCATCGATTGTTTAAATAAAAAAATATATTTATTTAATCTGTTACAATGTTTGCAGACGATTATTATCTGTCAAAAACCTTGAAAAAAAAATTGAAAACAAAATGATATCATTAAAAAGGCTGAGGACACAATTTTAAGATATACAATGTCTTCTAAACAGGGTAACTTTCATTTACTGTTGCGTGGAATTTTAAATAGTGATCGTTGTTATTCGATTTTTACTCTTGTCATTACAACAAGTACACTTTTCCGTAGCTCTTTACAATTTGTTCTCAGAAACGTGCGGCGAATATTAACGTCACGTGATTTGACGTCTTTATGTATCAGTAGTTATATCGAACAATGTTATATACTCTCTAAACTTCAATAAAATTAACTTTCCTTTACTCTTTGTATAAACTTTGACTACATGAACAATTTTAATTTTGGTAGTTAAATAAATACATAGCTATAGTAGGTAATAATGTTTATAGACACAGTATTTATTTGTACATGTAAAAAAATCTGTTTATCAAATAGTTAAAAATGTAGAAACCGAAGGATCTGTTGGATTATAAGAGATGTAATATAAAAATTAGATAATGTTTAAGTGTTATTCCCGTTTCATTTGTAAACCGAAGATGTTAAGTGTGACAACATATAAATAACATTTATAGTATAGATAGTTATTACTATATCATAGTCGTTACAATAGATGATATTATAATTTTAAATGCATCTTGGCTGGGAGATGACATTTTTTTGTTTTTTAGTGGCCAATAATTTCGGCCCGATGTGTACTGCCCACCGATTGCCACGTGGCGTGCCAATTATTTTGCCAGGACGTGTAATATGTTGTAAAACTTTTAGATCGTCAAGCACAAACAAAAATAAGTTTTATTTGTATGATCTTTGCGTCTTAAATGTACCGTATGTCGGTCTAAAAGAATATATCAAAGAGAAGTAACGAGTTAGTCTCGAGCCGTCACTATCGGCCACTCGATATTGTTGTATTGTAATCGCATTATAGTTTTAATTGTAATTCATTCAATATAAATTGTTATAGTCTGCGTTGCATTTGTTTAATGTGTAACTCCTACCGTCTTACTACAAAAAAGATAAACATCTGTTGAACAAAAATGATACCAAAAATAATACACACTTGTTTTAGCACTAACTTGTCTAAAACAAGTGTGTATTATTTTTGGTAGCATTTTTGTTTAACAAATTTTAATTTTTTTGTAGTAAGACGGTTACGCTGAGTTGCAGAAAAGGTCATTAAGTTATAAAGGAGATTTTAACGATAAATTGTATGGGTAATGTCTTCATTAAAATTTAATTATCTTTCTGCAACCGACCGTTAGTCTCTAAAAGCCTGTTCCATTTAATCTGTTGTCTAACCTCATGCGAAGTGATGTGATTGGCCAATGTTACTTCTGTAAACCAATAACAACAGCTGACACGAGATTCAACAGCAGATTTACTAATCAGTTGCTTGACTAGTCTTTCAGAAATGGGGGGTTACTTTGTCAAAGGTAATAAATACAACATTTTGTCAAAACCTCAACTTAGTAGAAAAAAAAATCAAGTTCACCGACAAGATAACAGTCCGTTAAATTGAAAACGGCCGTTTAACAAGATTTTGGCCTTTAGAAAAGCTTTGTTAAACGACCGTTTTCAATTTAACAGAGTGTTATCTTGTCGGTGATCTTGGCTCCTAGAGATTTTTGTTAATGATTATACAAAGTGTCGATTAGGATATCACATTATAATTATGATACCACGCATGCTACATGCCATTACTGGAACAATAACATTTAATATATTAGTCGCGGGATATTTTTTTTCGTTTTAATATTAACAATTAACAACATCATGTAGATGCGTAGAGATGCCACCTGACGAATACTAGTAGGTCAAAGATCCATTGCCGGATAAGGTAGTCCAAATGTTGGTCATTAGTCATTACGTATACTATGTATCATTATTTTAACAGAAATGTATCAATTTGTACTAGCCGATGTACTGTTTAATGTGATGGCCTCATCGGCACTTTCCCTCGTATTCAAAAACATTACGTTGAGGTCTCGAAAGTATAGTGTAGGTACAGAAAACTCGTACAAATATGAACCTTAACATAATACGTACAATGTTAATATTTGAATGAGTTTTATTACACTTTGCTATGAGTCCTAATAGTAATGTTCTTTAATACGGGGGTTTGTGTCCAAAAAATACTTTAATTAAGTATTCAATCTAAGAGTAGTTTCTTTCATATTGATGATCTTCCAGTAAAATGTAGTCATTTATTTATGAAATTAAATTATACTTATTTATGTCAATGAATTATTTTTCGTGCCATATTGAACTGTATTTATAAGTATCTCCGTACTACGATGTATTTTGTCTCGAATACAAATTATTGGAATGGTGTTAATTACCCAAAAGTCGGTCTGAAAAGAGAACTTATACGTAGTGGTAACCCTTTCTCACATACGTAATAGAAAAGGATAGTTATTTTCAAGGACCATTTTTTTCGTAATGCATAAAAACCTTTGTCTAGAAATAAACTTTACTTCTTTCTTGTAACTTTTGAAACACAGTCGGCATTCCAGATGTATTATGTAACCTCCTTGGACACAATCAACGAACTTCAGAACTTACTTATTTCGTCAACAGAGGGCGTTGTCAGGCAAGACTGACGACGTCTGTTGACGTCTTAAGACGTTCTATCACGTTAACATAGATCTCAGGACGTTTAAGCAGGCTTTGTGGCACAACGTATTGATCACGCAGTTGTAGATAAGACGGGATTTGCAATGCATAATCGACCTATAATGTTCCCACTGCTGGGACACAGGCGTCCTCTCTGTGAGAGGGAGTGGGCCGTAGTCCACCACGCGGGCCCAGTGCGGGTTGGTGGACGTCACATGTCTTCGAATTTTTGGTTCTAGGACATGCCGGTTTCCTCACGATGTTTTCCTTCACCGTTAAAGCAAGTGATAATTAATTTCTAATACGCACATGACTTCGAAAAGTCAGAGGTGCGTGCCTCGGGACCGAACTCGAACCATTCGCCGTGGGAGGCACATGGATAAACCACTAGGCTATCACTGCTGTCCGATTTGCAATGATTTATTAGTTTTTTTTTTTTTAATTGTATGTTGAATATTACATTTGCAAATTATACTTCTGCCAATTGAAAAAAAAATGTCACGCAAATGTCAATTTTATTTCCATGTCTTTAAGTTCGTTCCAATATGACATAAGTCAAAAGGACGTCGGCAGTTTTAGGCTTGATATGGTACAGTAATAAAAGCTTAACCAAAAATAAAAATATATTTTAATTGTTCTTTGCCTAATTTATCTTAGAGATTAAGAATTGGAATCAAAAATCGAAATAAATAAGAAATAAAATGATTATGCCATTGACATTTTGAAAAAACCACTAAAACAAAAACGGGTGCATGCTGGCTGGCGCGTGCTTCCACAGAATATCATGGTGACAGCAACTAAAACCTTTGAATTGAGAACTCATTAGTCGGGCTGTACTTCACTGGATCATTCACACCATACTTAACCTCACTGTCAGAAATAAGAATATTTCTCTTTAACCCAATTACGTACAAAAACAAATAAAAAATGAATTTAAATACTCTTGAAATACTCGATCACACCAAACTAATTTCATATCTGTACCGACTTACACAATCTGAGGCCCAGCGTTCTATGGGCGTCTGCCAGTGCCCTTTGTTGCAATTGAAATTGAGCTGTATGCAATCGACACAAGGTTTCTAATACCAAATTATTTGTTGGCTGATGTATTGTTTTGGTTTTCAAGTGCAGCGCAGACTAAGTATGTGTACTACGTTATATCTTCCATTAGAGCTGTAGTCGCTGTGAGCTGAGTATGCATATGAAACAATAAATAAATACAATATGGATTTCAATATCAAGAGTTTTATTTAAATATCCTTGATTTATAATTAATTTACTTTATTTCTTTTGATTTTTAGGGTTCCGTACCAAAATGGTAAAAAAGGAACCCTTGTGGTGCGACTTCGTCTGTCTGTCTGTCTGTCATACCTACTTATTTCAGCAACTACCAAAGCTATCGACTTGAAATTTGGAACAATTATAAAAAAATGCTTGTCCAACTTTATTGCAAATGAAAAGTCAAAAAAAATTTTTATTGTCATTGCAAAAGGGGCCGGAGTGGGGGTCCGAAATTTTAAAGTGGGGTTACTAGGTCAAGTGACATATGAAAGGGCTTGATTTGCACGTTTCAAAATATTTTTTCATTTTATTTTAAGTCTCACAGTTTTCGACTTATGATGAAAAACGTCTGAAAAAATACCATTTCCCCCTTATCTCCGAAGTTTGCGGAGCGAAAAATCGGAAATAATCAGAGTCGATAGGAATTGACCCAAATATTGCACCAAAAATAAAACGATGTTCCTATTACAGTTTTTTCAAAATCATCAAAATTCCTTGACAAACATAGTTATGCGGTCCGGTTTTTTTCACTTTATACGTCCAAAATTGATACGGAACCCTCGGTGCGCGAGTACGACTCGCACTTGGCCGGTTTTTTTACCTATGTCATGAGTTCATTAGGAGCAAAGGAACATTTGTTCAAATACATCTCAATAATGGCGTTATACCTACAGCATGTAACAAAAACCCAGTTCGATCTCAAAAGGGGTCATTATACTCATCATTATGAACAACTTTTACTATGGGATCAACCCTGAAATCGCGAAAAAAAATCAGCTGTTCCGTACATTTATGTTCACATAACAAAATGTATGGAGCAGCTAATTTTTTTTAACATGAATAAATAAACCATGAAAAATATTAGATATAATTTTTAAAAATCCTCAAAGCACGAAATAATGGTGCTGATTCTGTTGAACGTCGCACTAAACTAATTTTAATCACACTACATCTCTTTCTTACAAATAACATTGAAAAAGGACAAAATATTTAGAACTCAAATTTTAGTCTACGCCCTTGTCATTTACGGGTAAATAGTCGTGACCTTTTGCGATTACGACTAAATTGACAACAAAACTATTCAAGTGGACTAATTTGACAGGATTAAAAATCTTCTATCCTTTTCTCATGTTTTTCATAGGAAAGAGACGTAATGAGACTAAATTAGTTGGTAAACAACAGAATCGGCGCCAAAATTTGTAAGATTTGATGGCGTAGCGGCTGGATTGGCCAAACAAAATAATAGATACAAAATTATATGCCTAAAAAGTCTACATGCATTCTTTCGGTGGTTTTCACGTTCTTCTGTCATCTACACGATCACATCGTGCAAAATCGAGGTATTAATTGGTATCTACCTAATAAAGCTACGTTTGATTAACTCTATACTCTATTGGTAGGTATGATTCAGCTGTAATTCTATTTTGATAATAATACAAATCCTCTTAAATAACGTTACCAATTCAGCTACACAAATCATGTGTCCAGGAAAAAAGCGCTCGCAACCAAAGCATAAAAAATCACATCGAAGTTGCAGCGAAGTGTGAAAAATTTCAATTGTGCTGCTGCTGAACCAACTGGCTTGCATTTTTAGGGTTCCGTACCAAAATGGTAAAAAAGGAACCCTTATGGTGCGACTTCGTCTGTCTGTCTGTCTGTCTGTCACACCTGCTTATTTCAGCAACTACTAATGCTATCGACTTGAAATTTGGAACAGTTATAAAGAATGCTTGTCCAACTTTATTGCAAATGAAAAAAGTCAAAAAATATTTTTATTTTCATTGCAAAAGGGGCCGGAGTGGGGGTCCGAAATTTTAAAGTGGGGTTACTAAGTCAAATGACATATCATATGAAAGGGCTCAATCTGCACATATTAAAATATATTTTTATTTAATTTTATGTCTCACAGTTTTCGACATATGATGAAAAATGTCCAAAAATATACCATTCCTCCCCCCTTATCTCCGAAGTTTGCGGTGCGAAAAATCTGAAATAATTAGCGTTGATAGGAATTGACCCAAATATGGCACCTAAAATAAAACGATGTTCCTAACTAGTACAGTTTTTTCAAAATCATCAAAATTCCTTCACAAACAAACTTAGTTATGCGGTCCGGATTTTTTCACTTTATACGTCCAAAAATTATACGGAACCCTCGGTGCGCGAGTACGACTCGCATTTGGCCGGTTTTTTATCCTCGTTTTATTCCATCCGAACAAATCCTAATCCTTTATGCAAACAGCGACAACGTGACAAAAAATTCGGAAAAACAGCTGAACACACGAAAATGTTGAAACGTGGTGTGGGACCACAGATAACGTATGAAATTCAGCATCGATTTCCCAGGGCGCATGTCAGGATTCCCGCCATTTCGCCAGTACCGCGCCAGGGTTCACGCGACGCGCACGCGGTCCGCGATCGCGTCACCCAAAATAATAGTTTGAATAAAATCTTGTGAATCTAACAGAAATTTGACAGTGGTTGCTCTTAATTTTGCGTGTATACCCGAAATTGGTTGTTCTTCGGAGGTGTCTTTTGAAAAAGGATCGCTGCCACACTGTTTTCGGTGAGATTTCCACTTATTACAAATCGATATATTCGGGAATATAAATTGTCTACAATGAATGTAATATTTTCCAGACTTGCCTCCCATAACTTGCAGCCTGCCAATCCCAGCTCAATGAGATTATTTTTGCCTACATAGTGTTTTATTTCAGGGAGTCAGGGGTGTCTCGTAGTATTTTCCACAAAATATACCTATTGTCTACGTGTTACAGTTCCATCTGTTTAACTGATGCCAAAAAATGTATTTAGATTATTCTTTTATTTTTTTGTATTTTTTAATTAACAACCTACCCACATTTTATTAAAAATATTGTACGGTCAGGGAAAGGGATTCTTTAGCAGGTTCACTATCCATTCATATTGGCCGTATATTCAAACTTCGAAGCAAAACCGAATTCGAATTGCTTCGAAGTTTGAACATATGACCAATTATGAATGATAGTGTAGGTACCTACCTACCTGCTAAAGAATCCCTTTCCCTGCCCGTACCTACATTCACTCGCTATTTAACTAACTCGTTCAGAAACAAGACTACATAGGTAGGTACATTTCTTTCCTAATCTTTCTCTAGCTTTTCATCTCAACATTTACGAATGACTTTCCTTATTTTTTCTCCTATTATTTGGGTCACGGTGGAAAAATTACGCGAACACGTTCATACATAATGTATTCTCACCTACTCCAGTGAGATGTTTTAACACATTCTGTTTCTTCAGAGCAAATGTAGTCTTACTTATGCTTCGGGAAGAATTTTAAATATCTGAATTCGTAAAATATTCTGTTTTCTGTTTTGTCTACAAAAAAAGGTTTGACAAAATATTTCTACAGCAGCAGCTAAGAATGGACAATGTGCAGACGAAAGAAATGTAGTGTCACTCGGGATAAATAAATCTTAAAATTAATTGTCGCTCGGTTGCAGAATGTCAAATAAGCTCTTATACCTACTTGTATGTAGGTGCCGCTGAACGTACTACCTATATTTATTAATAACCGTGCCTTTTATCATCGAATTAATGATGCATCAGAAATGTCATCTGTTGCTTCAAACAAAACCATTTCAAATTAAAACAAAAGAAAAATTCCCATCCCTCAAGTAGAAAGGGCTTGTAGAACTTTGCCTTTATTAAAAAGACAACCGTCATTTCGAAATGTTAACCAATTCATAACTCTGTAAAAAAAAAACCGGCCAAGCGAGTCGTACTCGCGCACCGAGGGTTCCGTATCATTTTTGGACGTATAAAGTGAAAAAATCCGGACCGCATAACTAAGTTTGTTTGTAAAGGAATTTTGATGATTTTGAAAAAACTGTACTAGTTAGGAACATCGTTTTATTTTTGGTGCCATATTTGGGTCAATTCCTATCAACTCTAATTATTTCAGATTTTTCGCCCCGCAAACTTCGGAGATAAGGGGGGGGGGGGATGGTATTTTTTTGGACATTTTTCATCATATGTCGAAAACTGTGAGACATAAAATTAAATAAAAATATATTTTGAAATGTGCAGATCAAGCCCTTTCATATGATATGTCACTTGACCCAGTAACCCCACTTTGAAATTTTGGAACCCCACTCCGGTCCCTTCTGTTATGAAAATAAAAATATTTTTTAATTTTTTTTCATTTGCAATAAAGTTGGAGAAGCATTCTTTATAACTGTTCCAAATTTCAAGTCGATAGCATTAGTAGTTGCTGAAATAAGCAGGTGTGACACACAGACAGACAGACGAAGTCGCACCATAAGGGTTCCTTTTTTACCATTTTGGTACGGAACCCTAAAAACAAAGGTTTTTGCCGAAAGGAAAACCGTTCGTTATCTCTTTTTTCCCCAAATGAGTCAGGGACGGGATCACGGGACCACTAGAATCCGCAAGCAATGTTGCTTGTGGTGACCTGTTAATCTGACACTGTTTGGAAAGGCCTGCCGATCTGGTACCTAGGTAGGTATCTACCTACGTAGGTACTGCAAGACATGTTGTATCGTAAATGCGAGATTCAACAAAATACATGACTGAAGTCTTTACAGTAGATATCTAGTAAGTACAAGTACCTACAAGAAATAATATTGGTACGACTTACGTTCTTTGGAACAAAATTTTAGTAGGTAATAGGTACCTACCTCAGATCATAGAAACAAGGAGATGTGCCAAGGCGCTATCGAGCTTGATGCATGATCTTGAGCAAATTGCTCATATTAAAAACGTACGCGCTGGCGACGAACCGAACACGATCAATGGTATAAATACAGTGTTTTAGTTTAGTGCTAGTGTTGAGTGACGATTAAGTGTTAGATTGAGGGTGTGCGGAATGTTCAATGCGTGGGAGATCTTTTTATTCACAAGGAGCGCTTAATTATGCGCGTAACTGTGTCGAAAAATGTACTAAAAGTGGCATCAATTGTTCCCGTACTAATTTGCTATGATGGCATATCTCCTTGTTTCTATGATCTGAGGTACCTACCCTTACCCAATGATACAATAGGGATACCTACCTACTGCTGAAAATTAAGGCTAAGCCAATAGTTATGATTTTGTGAGTGTTGTAGGAGAATAGAAAACAATGGTAGGTACATAGGTAGGTACCTACTTATCTTAACTTTTATCTAGCTCCTTTGTCAACTTTGGCAATGGCTCGAACGGTAAGGGAAATAACATCACACATGATTGCGTTTACGGTTTATTGCTTTCGCCGAAGATTGACTTGCAAGTCACGCTCGAAGGGCAATAAATCCTATAGCAATAACCCATAAAAAAAACCGGCCAAGTGCAAGTCGTACTCACGCACCGAGGGTTCCGTATCATTTTTGGACGTATAAAGTGAAAAAATCCGGACCGCATAACTAATTTTGTTTGTGAAGGAATTTTGATGATTTTGAAAAAACTGTACTAGTTAGGAACATCGTTTTATTTTTGGTGCCATATTTGGGTCAATTCCTATCAACTGTAATTATTTCAGATTTTTCGCCCCGTAAATTTCGGAGATAAGGGGGGGGAATGGTATTTCTTTGGAAATTTTTCATCATATGTCGAAAAATATATTTTGAAATGTGCAGATCAAGCCCTTTCATATGATATGTCACTTGACCTAGTAACCCCACTTTGAAATTTCGGACCACCACTCCGGCCCCTTTTGCAATGAAAATAAAAATTTTTTTGGGACTTTTTCAATTTGCAATAAAGTTGAACAAGCATTCTTTATAACTGTTCCAAATTTCAAGTCGATAGCATAAGTAGTTGCTGAAATAATCAGGTGTGACAGACAGACAGACAGACGAAGCCGCACCATAAGGGTTCCTTTTTTACCATTTTGGTACGGAACCCTAAAAATACATAACGGTTTTTTCCGTGTAAACACCATTATAACCCGCGCCAATAAAGAAACGAATTAAAAATGTCGGCACTAATAATTCGCTCTCACTCGCACGTTATTGCTGTACTCGCACACGTCGGGTATGAGTAAAGACAGCTATAACGTGCGAGTGAGAAGGAATGATTAGTGCCGCCATGTTTTATTCGTTTCTTTTTTGGTGCGGGTTATACAAAGTGCCACTGCATTTTGCAGCAAAATCTCGCAAGCCTGAGCGTCGCTTCAGCTAAAGAGCTCTCGTAAAAATAAAAGTTTCCTGAGTAACGAAGATTTAAGGAACTGCAGGAAATGTTGCCGGTCACTCTAATTAATTAGAATTTAAGTGGGAAGAGGGAGAGCGAGCTATTTGTTTTTTGGAGCTTCGGATAATTATGTCATTTATTCTTCTTATGGAGAATTATGAGATTTTAGTAAGTAGGTACCTACTAGTGATACTATACTTAGTGCGCAGGACGTAAGCAAAAATGATTTTTTGGATAATTTTTGGAATTGTAAAATGTTTGGGGGGTAGTTGCTTTTCGTCAACTGAGAATTCGACGTGAAACAATGATTAGAAGTGGTTAATATTGAAACAATGGTTAGAAGTGGTTAATATTAGGTGCTGACAGACTTTAGGGACCATCTTCAGGGACTTTTTTAATAGCCAGCAAAGCAAAAACCATGCCGTTTTCTTTCCAATGTTTTGTATAAATTGGCCGAAAGGTTATGTCTGAAACTCAGAAGCATGCACTATACAACATACCTATGTTATAACTTGAAAACCTGCCCTACTATGTAACCTATTCCTCATAGATCTGGTTACCATACAGGCCACAAAAAAAAATCAAATCCAACTGGTAGTTCCAGAGATTTGCGCGTTCAAACAAACAACAAACTCTTCAGCTTTGTAATATTAAGTAAAGATATATTGGCGACTTCCTCTGTCAATTTCACATTGGCCCTGACTTGAGGAAGTGGAGATTAATAGAATGCTAAGGCGCGAATGGTTTGTATGGCAGGCGTCCAACACTGGTGTAGGTACCTTTACTTAACTATGTAATGGTCATATATGCGGCGAGTTGGAATTACTACAGCGATCGTTGGTGAATCCTACTAATTAATCCTTATTAATATTATAAATGTGAAAGTAACTCTGTCTGTCTGTCTGTCTATGTGTTACTCAATCACGCCTAAACTACTGAACCGATTCAAATGAAATTTGGTAGGTACAGAGATAGTCTAGAGCCTGAGAAAGGACATAGGCTACTTTTTAATCCGAAAAAAGGGCTGTAAAGGGTTGAAATAGGGGATGAAAGTTTGTATGGAAATTACGTCATTTTTAAAGCTAGAAGCTTGAAACTTATTTTTGAGGTTTGGGATGTAGGGTATGTGTAGGTTTTTAGGGTTCCGTCCCAAAATGGTAAAAAAGGAACCCTTATAGTGCGACTTAAATATTTGCACGCCATATTATGGCAGGATATGCTGACATAACATTAATGTAACACCTATTGTACCATATTCTGGCAAATAAATATTTTTGATTTGATTTTTTTTTATTTTTTTCGTCTGTCTGTCTGTCTGTCTGTCACACCTACTTATTTCAGCAACTACTAATGCTATCGACTTGAAATTTGGAACAGTTATAAAAAATGCTTGCCAAATTTTATTGAAAATGAAAAATGACAAAAAATGTTTTTATTTTTATTGCAAAAGGGGCCGGAGTGGGGGTCCGAAATTTCAAAGTGGGGTTACTAGGTCAAGTGACATATCATATGAAAGGGCTTGATTTGCACATTTCAAAATATATTTTCATTTTATTTTGATGTCTCACAGTTTTCGACATATACTTATTATGATAAAAAATGTCTGAAAAAATACCATTCCCCCCCCCGTATCTCCGAAGTTTGCGGAGCGAAAAATCTGAAATAATTTCAGTTCATTGCACCAAAAATAAAACGATGTTCCTAACTAGTGCAGCTTTTTCAAAATCATCAAAATTCCTTCACAAACAAACTTAGTTATGCGGTCCGGTTTTTTTCACTTTATACGTCCAAAACCGATACGGAACCCTCGGTGCGCGAGTACGACTCGCACTGGGCCGGTTTTTTTCCTTTTGAGGTACGAAACCCTAATATTAACTTTATTCAGACAAAAAATCTAAATTTATGTTAGTACTTAAGAACTAGGTATGTCAGTAAAATAAGTAATGTCGACATCCTATTTACCTACAGCAGAAATAGTCCGCAGATGCTGTTCCCGTAACTGCATTATCTTGAAATCCGATAGCCGGCAGATGTGCTACATCAAAGTCACGTTGTGTTCCTGTTCATACATTGTGCATCGTTTAAAATCCAAAGCTTTAGTGCAAGTATGAGTAAAAGCTCATCAATCTCTGTAGACTTCATCTGTGAAAGGCAGTGAAAATACTACGGTATTATTGGAATACGTAGATGAAAATGAAAAAACAGGTTTTAAAAAAACCGACTTCCAAAAACTACACTAAAAACTATGAAATAAAAAGTTTAAACTTCCATAATTAAAAATCTAAATGTATATTGAAGCCGGCGGGGCCTTTTCAGGTTTTTGCCTCTCAGTCTTTAAACAGGAAGGGTGTGCGCAGTGTGTGCACGTGGAAATTAAGATTTCCTTTTATTCCTTGTTCATCTGCAATTTTGCTTATTTTCATGCTAGGCCCCGCCGACTTCAATATACATTTAGATTTTTAATTATGGAAGTTTAAACTTTTATTTCATAGTTTTTAGTGTAGTTTTTGGAAGTCGGTTTTTTAAAAACCTGTTTTTTATTTTTAACTTTTTAGTGTAGTGTAACATGTCATGTTTTTTTTTATAATAATACCTTACGTATATAAAAGTACCATAAAATCATGGATAGAGCGGCTTTAATAATATACTGCCTTTGACACACATTTTGTATGTACTTTTACCGAGATCGATTGCTTTCATGAATTTAAATAGGTACTTACCTTCTAAGATATTTATGGATAAGTACGTTTCAGTAATCGAAAACAATGATTTTTAAGCAATCGGCTCTTTCCCTAACTTTCTATCAAATAAGACTTGAACATAAAAAAAACTGTGTGTACTATACACCTCTGCCTAACCTTGCGGAAAATACTAGCGTGATGTTATGCATGTATAATATCGAGATCGATTGCGTCCAGGAATTCGTGTACCTACATAATATGACTTTTTTATTATCGTCATGATGTCATCGATATACACGAAAAATTCCGTTTATTGAAGCTGGTTACAAAACTATGCAACCTAAGTTAATACATTTATATGGGACCACCTCGCGAGCTTCTTCTACCATATGAAAAAAAAATCGCGTAAATCGGCTCACAGATCACAGAGTAATCGGTGTACATACATTAAAAAAAAAAAAAAAAAAAAAAAAAAAAAAAAAAAAAAAAAAAAAAAAAACCAACCGAATGCAGAACCTCCTCCTTTTTGGAAGTCGGTTAAAAATGAAAAAAGTTTTATTTCAATTTAAGCAATTAACATAAACATTACACATTCTTAGAGATCAATTTATTGCAATTATCATAAGCATTACACATTCTAAGAGATCAGTACGAACTATAATACCTACGCGAATTCACTGTGGTGCCCACACTAGGCATGCCTGTATCGTGGGGTCCCTAATTTTCAATATCTTTCGTCATCATCATCACCATCACCATCATCCTCCTGCTCTTATCCCACATTATTAGTGGTCGACGCAGCATGTTTTTTTCTTCCATAGGTACATCTCTATCAGCCGTCATCTCACTAATAGTCACCCCCTTTCCGTCCATATCATCTTTCACACAGTCCATCCATCGCTTCCTTGGTCTTTTTTGGTTTCTTCACGTATTGCTATTATATAGATTGTTTACTCCTGAATTTCGGAATCTACACGGTAAAACTGATGATCTAAATTCAGTCTGAGGAATTGCATTTAACTAGTGACGTGAGTTGTTTATAGCGAGACAATCTTTGAAGAGCTTGTCTGATATCATCGACACATAATCGAGAATCCGGAATAGATCGGCAAAAAAATGATCGATATTGAGTGCCAAGTGTGTGCGTTGGTGTGTGATGCGATATTTAATAAAATTCTGTATGTATGTACCTACTTATGTAGGTATTACGAAGTTTTTCTCTCACCACAAAAACAGGAATAACTTTTACATATATTTCAGAATTAGATAAAGCAAAAAGTTCAACCGAAAGACTTGGCCAAAATCCTTCGTATAATTTTATTGGCAAACACAATAGTTTGAAAGTCAGCCACGGACAAGTTAGTAAGATATGGATGATCAGACGAGTATTTTTCCGTAGCAACAGAATTTGTATATGGCGTGCTCAAAATTCTGTGATTAGACGACCAGCAGTATCGCGTCATATCGCTAGTTCCCGATTGGCGAATGTCATGGCGATCACCTCAGATCATAGAAACAAGGAGATATGCTATTATAGCAAAGTACGGGAACAACTGTTGTAACTTTTAGAACATTTTTCGACACGATTACAAGCGCTCCTTGTGAATATAAAAATCTCCGACACATTAAAAATTCCGCACACCCTCAATCTAACACTGTTAATCGTCACTCAACACTAGCACTAAACTAAAACACTGTATTTATATCATTAATCGTGTTCGGTTCGTCGCCAGCGTGTACTTTTGTACTACGCCCAAAATGCTCAAATTAAAGTATCAAGTTCAATAGTGCCTTGGCACATCTCCCATGTTTCTATGATCTGAGGTAGGTACATTATTGGAACTTCGTTCCTGACGGGTCCCCCGACCGCACACGTTTTTTTCCGGACAAATCTTTCAATAGAACCTCAAATACTGCAAAAATTCGAGACCCAGCAACGTTGCTCAAGATCTTTCGAACAACATCACTAACAGTCCAAGTTTTTATTACGATCAATGTGATCAAACTAAATCCTCAAGCTCCATAGCGCCTTGACACAACTCCCTTGTTTCTATGATCTGAGGTGATAACGCAGTGCTGGCACCGATGTTTACCCATACATCAGTCCATTCTTATTTCTCCATGCGACCGATATTGAAGAGTCACGCTGCGGCAAAAACTATCGCCGCCGAATAAATATTACGAATTTCTGATTGGTTGTATGACTCGGCACAATCAGCATTTTGTCTTTTATCTATAGGTTCTACGACCGATGCTATGCTTTCGGTATTTTCTATTTGCAAATTAAATTCCTTTGGCGGGCGAACTTCTTCATAGATAATATTGTAATCTATCATCGTGGTTGGCAATTCTTGTGCGGCCGGTTTGATTTAAGTTTTTGTTATTTAATAGGCTTGCATTTGACCGCCATGTCGCCTGATGTTAAGCGATAATGATTGATGTGGTCTACGATGGAGCACGCTTGCCTAAAAGAAACCGATTCACTCCAAATTCACTCGCGATTTGAAGACTCCCAGATTTCAACATGACACACCTCTTCCAAAAATCGTAATTATGAATACAGAAAATCTCAAGTCTATGCTCAAGTTCAAAATATAACTGATCACTTTTGCAACAATTTTCTTGGCGTAAATAGAGAAATTCCTATTTCAAAATGTAACCGTTAATTGCAATTATTTCTAGTTAGTTAAGTTTGTGCAACCAGACCATTCTCGCAATAAGATGGTAAGTATAAGTATCGGCAGGGATCTTGATCACAAATCGCGTATGAACATTTTTGGTCCAATAGACAATAGACAGTTGACAATACGTAATAGAGAATAGTCCAATAGACGACGAACATCGGCTGAAGAACCAATTGCGTGCAGCCTCGGCGCCCCCCGTCTTCTTCATTCCGCCAAAGAGATCTAAAAAGCTAATGCGCAAGTGACGTTTGTGATCATATTTCACGCCGCGACCTATAACTATTTCACGTAAGTTGCTACTTAGCCACGAGCCCCATAACCTGTCAAAATGATACCATTAGCAATAAATTCCTTTTGATCTATTAACAATTCCCAGTTCAACTGAGCATAAAAATAGCCTTGTGTACTTTCAAAAATATTATATTTGAAACACAAAAGCCCCTTTTTCTCCAATTTGCGTCTAATTTATTCGGTTTCAACTTTCTGTCCCTTGTGCCTTGTGAAAGCTGAGGATAGGGACCTCAGTAATTAGCTACTATCGCGCAATTACCGTCTTATTGTCACAGCTTTGTAACAAACAGTTTCACGAATTCTGTTTGTGAAGAACACAAAAGGAGGTTTTATTTTAGTGAGTACAAAAGGACATTGTTAACTCTTTGCACTCATATGAAGGTCTCTACTCTACACAAAAGCTGTAATATTTAAAAGGGTCCTTGGAGGTTTTCGGAGTATTGTTTTACGGTTCGTCAGTTAAAAACGTGAAGGGATCACATGTTTGTTTACGTGGTTTAGTTTTGAACCTTTTCGTGTGTGGTGACTAAAGGTGCGTACGAACGATCCAACTTGACACCCGATCTGTAGAACCAATCCGGGCGAATCTCAACAGCCAGCCTAGCATGACCACGATAGAAACGGGATTTGTCTACAGAAGAATAGACAAAGTGACAGATTGTAGAAACATTTCTACCGTTTTATGCATACCTACAATGAAGAGAAGAAATGTCTCTCAGGGAATTATTCAGTAGACAAAATTCTGATAAATCAAGCACGGGTCGCCGCGTGCTCGGGCAGAAGAAATAACGATTTGGATAGAAAGACCTTTGTCTATTTTTTGGGAGAATAGAGGTAGAATTGGCCATGCTAAGCGTGCAGGAACAAAGTTCCTTACGCCTCGTAGATAATAGAAAGAGACAGAGCTTAACACTTTTTCTTGAAGTGATGATGATTTTTAACCGACTTCAAAAAAGGAGGTTCTGTATTCGTCCCGTATGTATGTAAGTATGTATGTAAGTATGTATGTATGTATGTTTGTATGTGCGCGATTTTCTCAAAAACTACTGATTCGATTTGGGTTTTCACTAACGTAATCTACATACTTTCAGGAAGGTTTTAGTATATAATACATTATGTAATCATTCCTATGTACAAAGTTATAGGCATAAATGTACACACTCCGTAGAAGATTTACTGTTGAACGAATTCGTGAAAGTAATCTAACACGGGATAAAGAACTAAAAAGGGGAAAATAAAAAACTTTTTTAACAAAAAATAACCGACTTCAAAAATCCACTACAAAGAAAATAATAATTTTGGTTTCGGAAGTCGGTGGCAAAAAAAAGCAAACAAAAACCAAAGCCACCGACTTCCGAAACCAAAATTATTATTTTCTTTGTACTTAGTGGATTTTTGAAGTCGGTTATTTTTTGTTATTACCAGTCAACTCCTGCCGCAAGCCGCGTTAAAGAACTTCGTTCCAAAAACCACGCGTCGGTTAAAAATCATCCCAAAAGCTTAGGCTGAAATGGGTTTATATTGTTAAATAATTTATTTGATGTTATAGCGGGAGGTTTTAATGGCGTTGGGAATAATGCCTCATGCTCCGAACGACACGCCGTCCCGCGGGTAATTTGGCAACATTTACATGTAAATGGAATGTTATTAAAATGATCGGGACTTTTTACCCCTTTGGGGCGAAAAGTTTATTTTGGGATCGGGTAGAAAATAAATGATAGGATTCTTGGGGTTGCTGGAAAGATGTAGGTAACCCCTTATTCAGTTGGACTGCACTATGAACCTATTTAGGTACCTATTTATTTTTTAAAGTACATTTATGTTCTAATTGAGTAGATACCTAAGACATTGTGTACAATTGTGTTGTGCATTTATTTATGGCAAAACAGATGATGGGGTTTCTAGAGAGTCTGAAATATGTATCTTATTTTCTTACCTTAGTAATTATAACTCGATCTTTTATTGTTTGTATAAAATAGATAACGAAGAGACTATTATACGATAGCTAGGCTTTTATTGTACTATTACAGCCTAGCTTTGACTGAGTGCCTTATAACAACGTCTCAGAGATGGTCTGAGATCCTTGTTGATATAAAAGATTTGATTTATTCATCTCGACCTTTGTTGAGTTTCTATTTCGAGATCAACGCTGAGCATTTTCGAAGCTGGCATATTTTTCATGGCAATTACCTACTTTTACAGTACCTACCCTTCATGACAGTAAATATTACACATCGAGTTTGAGAAAGAGATAATCGGCTTGCTTCGGCTTTGTAGAGCGTCGTATCCGTCAATCTATGTGACGTTTTGTCGCTGACTTGTTTATTAGATACCGGTTCTTTGTGCGACAGAGATAGCGCTCTATAAAGCCGAAGCTAGCCGATTATCTTTCTAAAGCTCTATGTGTAATATTTACTGCTGAGAACTTTGCTGGTTTATAAAACCTTTTTCGTAGGGTTGTCACTCAAAATTCAAACCACTCAACGAGACCAATAATTCCCATTAACATCTAAACATGGCACCAAACAAAAATAAACCTTGTATGTTGCCATTAATATAATTGAATCTTCAACAACACTCGTACATGTTACATAGAGTAGGTATACTTAACTTTATCGACAACGAGCAAAATGTAACGATTGGTCATATTGGTGCTGATTCTGTTGAACATTGCACTAAACTAATTTTAATCACACCATATTGCACATCCGCAGGAAAGGTGTCACAACACATAATAATACGAAATTGAGTTATGTATGCCATCTGAAAGGCAATTACAAACTTGATCTGCTAAAAAAAAAATATTTAGAGAGAGATGAGAGATGGAATTTAATACAGAATTTTTTTAAAGGAATTCTAGGATCTAAAAAAAAGAAAATCGTGATTTCCCAAAAACTACATTTATTGTGTTGTGAGTGACACCTTTCTTGCCGATGTGCGAGATCTCTTTCTTACAAATATTATTGAAAAAGAACAGAAAATATTAAGAGCTGTCAAATTAGTGTACGCCCTTGTCCTTTACAGAAAAATAGTCATGGCCTTTGCAAAACCGACAAAATTCACATTGAAATGAAGCAAGTGGACTAATTTCACAGGATTAAATATTTTCTATCCCTTTCTCATGTTTTTCGTTAGAAAGAGACATAATGAGACTAAATTAGTTTAGTTTGTAAACAACAGAATCGGCACCATTATCTATTTTATTGCGTTCGAATGGCCGTGGTGTTGTGTGCGGCCATGTTTAGTGACCGGCGCGCGTGCTAAATAGAGGAAGCACGCTGGACAGTATTAGGAAATGGAGTAGGTATTTTAGACTACATGTCTTTGAAACGGTTACTTTTAAGTTCAGATTATTGTAATTAATGATTGGTGATGCGTTGTGTACAAACCGGCCAAGTCCGAGTCGTACTCGCGCACCGAGGGTTCCGTATCATTTATGGACGTATAAAGTGAAAAAATCCGGACCGCATAACTAAGTTTGTTTGTGAAGGAATTTTGATGATTTTGAATTTTGATCATTTTTAATCATATGTCGAAAACTGTGAAACATAAAATAAAATGAAAATATATTTTGAAATGTGCAGATCAAGCACTTTCATATGATATGCCACTTGACCTAGTAACCCCACTTTAAAATTTCGGACCCCCACTCCGGCCCCTTTTGCAATGAAAATAAAAATATTGTTTGACTTTTTACATTTGCAATAAAATTAGGCACGCATTTTTTATAACTGTTCTAAATTTCAAGTCGATAGCTTTAGTAGTTGCTGAAATAAGCAGGTGTGACAGACAGACAGACAGACAGACAGACGAAGTCGCACCAGGAAGGTTTCCGAACGGAATGGGAGCAGCGACTTGCGCGACCCAGCGCCGGGCACGCCGCAATAGCGGCGGTAAGGCCCGTGATGAGTGAGTGGCTCGGGAGACGGCATGGCGCCCTTAGCTTCCGGCTTACACAGGTGCTTTCTGGACACGGGTGCTTCGGAAAGTACCTGTGCCGT
This sequence comes from Thalpophila matura, assembly GCA_948465475.1. Taxonomy (NCBI): domain Eukaryota; kingdom Metazoa; phylum Arthropoda; class Insecta; order Lepidoptera; family Noctuidae; genus Thalpophila; species Thalpophila matura. The sequence goes on from OX419199.1 coordinate 12,410,416, forward strand.
ATAGGCCGGGAGCCGACGCTCGGTTGCCACCATTGCGCTGACTGCCCCGACGACACGGCGCAGCACACACTGGAGGAGTGCCCAGCTTGGGCAGTGCAGCGCCGTGAACTCGTCGCGGCGGTCGGTGCTGCGGGTGGCCTCTCGCTCCCGGCCGTGGTTGAGGCCATGGTCGGCAGCGAGAGTGCTTGGAACGCCGTCGCCTCCTTCTGCGAGGAGGTGATGGACGCCAAGGAGGCGGCGGAAAGGGAGAGGGAGGCGGTGTCCTGTCTCCCTATCCGCAGCAGTCGCACCGGGCGCCGTAGGGCGGCCAACGATCTCCGGCCACCATAGGGTGCGGCCTGCGGGCGGCGGACTTGGGGCGTCCGTCGCCCGAACGGAAACAGGCCTGAGACGGTGGCGCGACGTGTTCCGCGCGCGCCTCTCCAGAGGAATTGCGGCCGTACATGACGGCCGCATAGGGTGACGGGGCCCGCCTTTCATTTGGCGGGCCAATACCTGCCGGGGGTGCGGACGAATGCGCAAGCGAGTCCCGCGCCCCCGGCGTAAGGTAATTGGAGGAACACCGGGGTGGTTTTAGTCAGTAAGAGTCTGACAGACCCCCTCATCCTCCCCAGGGCGGGGGACATCCATGAGGATTTCCAACGCGATAAAAAAAAAAAAAAAGGAAGGTTTCCGAAGGGTTCCGTTTTTACCATTTTGGTACGGAACACTAAAAATTAGAGATTATGATATAGAGAAGAAGAATTACCGGCAGTAAATATTACACATCGAGTTCGAGGAAAAGATAATCGGCTAGCCGATGGCGACGTGGACGTTTCTTTCTAAAGCTTGATGTGTAGAGACCGTTCCACGTAAAAAATCCCCTAGAAGTTATGTTGGCTGCCCTGCTTGTCATTCCTATTTAGGTCATATCGTTTTGTGTTTTTTGTAGATCTATGTTTTATAATAATACTTAGGACGTTAAAAAGTTATGAAAGTGAATTGGTGCTGAAAGAAAACTTCCAACACCGTTAAAAACGTTGTAATAAATTGAGATTCAGGGCAGCCAACATAACTTCTAGGGGAATTCTTACGTGGAACGGTCTCTACAGTGTAGGTAATGTATAATTTGATGACACTACGGAAAACGGAAGTACCGTACAAATAGAGCTACAAGCAAATAATTAACTTGTGTCAACATATTATGTAATGTATGTACTTAACCCGAATAAAACGACTAAACCAGTGTATTTTATGTAGGTACCTGCATAAGGGATGTGCGGTACGTAACTACGCCAGCTCTATCGCTCAACGTATTACTTAGGTATACCAATCGGCTAAACTAACAAGGCATGTAGGTACCTACTAGCTGCAGAGACATAGATTGGCTTGTTGTAGCATTGCATTGTTCAATACACATAGATAGTTATATTACATCTAAAGATCTGTTCCCACCTCAGATCATAGAAACAAGGGAGATGTGCCAAGGCGCTACTAATATTGACGCTTTATACGGTCACATTGACCGTATATAAAATGTACACGCTGGCGACGAACCGAACACGATCGATGATATAAATACAGTGTTTTAGTTTAGTGCTAGTGTTGAGTGACGATTAACAGTGTTAGATTGAGGGTGTGTGGAATGTTTAATGCGTGGGAGATCTTTATATTCACGAGGGGCGCTTGTAATTGTGTTAAAAAATGTACTAAAAGTGGCGACAGTTGTTCCCGTACTAATTTGCTATGATGGCATATGTCCTTGTTTCTATGATCTGAGGTTCCCACAGACAAACTGTGAAAACAGTTTTGTTATTTGTTTAGATAGAAGAATATTGTAAAACGTTGATAAATAAAGATACATACATACAGTCAACGAAAGAGATAATTGAACAAGGTTCTGTGTCAAATTCAATAAGATTTTCCAATCCGGCGACCTCCCGCTCTGATGTCTTGACGGGTACTGGTCGGAGACCACGAGTGCGATGGCCGTGAGTTTTATATTTATGGAGGGGCGGCGTGATGCTTTTTAGGGTTCCGTACCAAAATGGTAAAAAAGGAAACCTTATGGTGCGACTTCGTCTGTCTGTCTGTCTGTCTGTCTGTCACACCTGCTTATTTCAGCAACTACTAATGCTATCGACTTGAAATTTGGAACAGTTATAAAGAATGCTTGTCCAACTTTATTGCAAATAAAAAAATTAAAAAAATATTTTAATTTTCATTGCAAAAGGGGCCAGAGTGGGGTTCCAAAATTTCAAAGTGGGGTTACTAGGTCAAGTGGCATATCATATGAAAGGGCTTGATCTGCACATTTCAGAATATATTTTCATTTTATTTTATGTCTCTCAGTTTTCGACATTATGATGAAAATTGTCTGAAAAAATACCATTCCCCCCCCTTATCTCCGAAGTTTGCGGAGCGAAAAATCTGAAATAATTAGAGCTGATAGAAATTGACCCAAATATTGCACCAAAAATAAAACGATGTTCCTAACTAGTACAGTTTTTCAAAATCATCAATATTCCTTCACAAACAAACTTAGTTATGCGGTCCGGTTTTTTTTCACTTTATACATTCAAAAATTATACGGAACCCTCGGTGCGCGAGTACGACCTGCACTTGACCAGTTTTTTCATTACGTAACGATTTCTCCTAGTCAACTACCGCAGGAACTTCGTTCCAATAAATTGCTCCATTTCACTACATGTGCCCGAATCCTAATAATATATTTACAAAAAAACCCTGTGAGAGGAAACTCCACGGTTGTAAAAGTCGTTGGGACCTTGGACCAATCGTTCAATCGTATTTGAGTTCAACTCACTTTGATATTGACGCAAAAGGTTTATGTAACTCGACGGAAAAGCGATTTGCGAAACTGAATTTTCTTTCTGGCATTTTGGGTTTTTTGACTTCAATTCGTGGAACGAATTTTTCTTTCCGATAGGTTTGGGGAAGTATTATTTTGATGGACGCACATGTTTTGATAGATTGAATGTTTTTTATGTTTGTTTGTTGAAAGGTATGTGTGCCGTCGTCTTAAAGTAGGTACATAGGTAGTTAGTTATAGTTATTTATACCACCTGTTTTCCGCTTTTAGCCTTTTAATTAGGCCATTGTGCGTATGTGACCGCAGCACGCTTAGCATGACGATTCTATCTCTATTCTACCAAAAAATAGACAAAGTTCTTTCTATCCAACTCGTTATCTCTTTTCCCGAGCACGTGGCGACCCGTGCTTGGCTTATCAGAATTTTGTCTACTGAAGAATAGAAACATTTCTTCTCTTGATTGTATGCATAAAACGGTAGAAATCTTTCTATAATCTGTCACTTTGTCTATTCTTCTGTAGAGAAAACCCGTTTCTGTCGTGGTTATGCTGGGCTGGCAGGAGCGAGTTCGAGCGAAGTCCAGGAGGTCTCGTAGGCTTACGAGCGCGTCTTGTAAGGTTTCAGGGTTGTCCAGTAGCTTCCTTTTCTTCCCTCTTTGTTTGGCAATGCTCTTGTAGTGTAAGATTACTTGAGCCATTGTTTCTTCGGCCTCCACGCAGCCTCTGCAAAGAGGGCTGTAGGCAGTAGGTAGTTATTACTAGCGGCAGCAGTTATAATCACAAACGTCACCTGCGCATTAGCTGGTTTTTCGGCGGAATGAAGAAGACGGGGGGCGCCGAGGCTGCACGCGATTGGTTCGTCAGTCGATGCTCGTCGTCTATTATTGGACTATTCTCTATTACATATTGTCAACTGTCTATTGTCTATTGGCCTGAAAATGTAGGTACATGCGCAATCTGTGATCATGATTCCTGCCGGTACCTATACCTACCTATGTATACGATCATCCCTGATCAATAAATGGGAACAATGATGCCTTTTAACACGTTATTCCTGAACACTAAGTGCGCACTAAGGCACTTGGTCAGTTCTCGAAGTTTTTCTTGAACTAACAAGAAAAGCTCCCGAGAAAATCTATCTTTATTTTATTAGTTTCTTACGTAATAAATGTTGGTTCTACTTACAAAGCTGATTTTAATTGCGATGGAAAATTCAAAAAGGTCAGGGAAGCCTTTACTCTGCTGTAGGTTATAGGTTAATAAAATCTAATAAAAACCGGTCAAGTGCGTGTTGGGTCACTCACACTTTAGGGTTTTATAAGGAGTATTACAGTTTTCGACCGCAAATGTAAGTTTGTATGTCATAATATCATTACGGCTGACTGGTTTTCGAATTGTTGGTTGCAGGACATGCCCGGTTTCTTCACGATGTTTTCCTTCACCGGTTTTAGAGCAGTGGTGATGAATATAATTGCACAAAGTGCGTATAGGTACCGGCACTAGTCATGAGCACAAATATAACCTGAGCATGAGCATGAGCGAAAAATCAACTAATTGATTTTTCGGTCTCTTTGACGGAATGAAGAAGGCGGGTTCGTCAGTCGATGCTCGTCGTCTATTAGACTATTCTCTATCACGTATTGTCAACTGTCTATTGTCAATTGGGCCGAAAATGTACGTGCGCGATATGTGCCCATGATTAGTGTCGGTACCTGTACCTGCCTAGGTTTGAACTTGCGACTTGCGCTCTATGATATCCACCTATGTGATGTACTATAGAGTAGGTAGCTATACTTCTTACCATTTATACCTACAACATTTCCGATCTCCCCGAACAAAAATCCAATTAGCAGGGTCTAAATTACGACCCCTCTTCTAATTAGCTCTAATGAAGTCCGAGCTACAGGGTGCAATAATCGAATCGATTCGACTAATTGAAATCGATTGATGGCAATACCGATATTATTGTCCGAGTAGTCATTTCAGTAATTGCTACGTAAATATAAAAGGGAGGTAATTGCTAAGGCCAACAGTGGGGTGTGATGTGAATCTATCAATATTGTTTTATCTTCAAATATATTTATACACATACTTGAACATAACTGATCCGTATCGATCTGCCTGTCTGTGTCTATTTTGTTTTTTGTAGATTTATCTGTTAATGCCTAGGACACTATAAAGTGGTGAACAAGAATCGGTGCTGAAAGAAAACTTCCAACACTGTTAAAAACGTTGTAACATATTGAAATTAAAGGCAGCCAACAAAGCGTCAAAAGGACTTCTTATGTGAAACGCTCTCTAACAGCCTGGCCACGACTTTTGGCTTAGCGGCAAGCGGCGCGACAAGCGGCGCGGCAAGCGGCGCGGTTTTAGTGGCAATAATAGGTACCGCGCCGCTCGCCGCGCCGCTCGCCGCGCCGCTCGCCGCGCCGCTGCGAGCGCTTTTTTCGTGGCATGGTTCATACATTTTCATATAGGAAGCGCCTCCGCAGCCGGCGCCGGCTCCCAAAAATAACGCCGTTGGGAACCGGAGTAGCCTTGGAGTAGCAGTGATACCAGACGAAAATAATTGCAAACTACCGTAACAGCAGATTAATGTTGCCGTGTTTTAAGTTGAATTATCTACCTTAGACTGACTTTTAAATTTTTTAAATTACAGTGTCAATGTAAAACAAAATACAACTTTTTTGGACTTACAAGGGGGAGGGAGGTGGTCGAACTGCAAGGTTAAAAGTAACGTAACACGAAGGGGTTGACGGGGGCGAACTTAACCTGTCCGTGTCGGGGTGTCCAAGTTCCCGAGCTCGCTTCACTTGCGCTTGGACCCTAATTAGGTAGGTATGTTACTCAAATGAAACAAGAAATGTTTTTTTAATTATGCCAAATTGCCATCCTCATTTCCCGCTTTTTTTCCAAGGTCAGCCGCCGCGTGCCGGCTGCCAATTTAGCAACCGGTGCCGGCTGCAAATTCAGGTCACGGCGGCGGTCGCGGAGTCACTTCCTTTCATATATTACAATTTACCGCTCGCCGCCCCGCTCGCCGCTGCCGCTGATGAAAAGCGACGCTTCGAACAAACGTCATGTTCCAAACGCTGTGTGGCAGGTGACAAAGAATTATAGAATAGATGCGACATTTACTGCGTGAAGTGCGGCTGTTTTACTGCAGTTGATTGGGACAGCACCGTCTAATGCGGTGTCTTCTCTACTATGGTTTTTGAATACGTTTTGACAGTTTTCCGTTCACTCTATTGTGACCCGTGCGAGTCAGATTTTACGGGCGAGAATTGCGTGAATCGATAAAATTGGGTCTTGTAATGCCCTTAAAGAAAACAATGTGAAAGATTACAGAGTGTTTTTAACAAAGATCAGAGGATCTGTCACGTAGCGTGACGTCAGCGCCACTGGAGAGACAATCTTACGATGTGACGTGACCGATAGGGCACAACCTCAGATTATACAGGGTGGCAGGTTAGACAGTGGAAATATTTTAAGGGGTCATTGAACTCATCATTATGAACAACTTTTACTATGGGAATAACCCTAAAATCGTGAAAAAAAATCAGCTGTTCCATACATTTTGTTTAGTTAAGTGAACATAAATGTATGGAACAGCTGGATGTATGGAACAGCTTTTATTACGATCAATGTGATTTAAATTCTCAAGCTCAATAGCGCCGTGGCACATCTCCCTTGTTTGTATGGTCTGAGGACACAACCTCTGTTACTTTTATGACAAGCAGCTATTTGTGGTGTATACTAATGCGGCAAATTGTTGTTTGTTTATGGAATTCGTTGCCGGTAAACGTAGGCTAATTTGGGATTATTCCAGACCTGAGCTGAACTTAATTTGTGAGTTTTATGCCTAAATGATCTGAGGATATGTATTGCTGTATTCAACACAAGTTGTTCCCCGTGGTTTCACCCCCGTTGCTCGGCTCCTAAGGGTCGTAGCGTGATGTTAAATAGCCTGTACTATTCCTCATGAATCTGGCTACAATATACAAACGCGCCAATCTCAGGAACTGCCAGTCGGATTGGAAAAAAACATTTTTGGATATGATAGCCAGATTCTTGACAAATAGTATAGGCTATAAATTTAACATCACGCTAGCCTTAACAGCCGAGCAAAAAGAAAAAAAAAGTCAGAAAGAACACTAACCGCAAGCGAAGTAATATAAGCGCGGTTGGGTAGATAAATACCCACTTTATATTAAACTACCTAATAGCTGTTCCCCGCGGTTTCAATCCCGTCGTTCGGCTCCTAAGGGTCGTAGCGTGATATTAATTATCCTATACTATTCCTCATGGATCTGGCTATCATAAACAAAAAGAATTTTTCGAATTCGACTGGTAGTTCCAGAGATTAGCGCGTTCAAACAAACTCTTCAGCTCTATAATCACCGAAGAAGCCGCGGGGCACAGTTAGTACGAATATAAGTTCATCGGGAGCGATACGTGTCTGCTATTGGAGCGGGCCTCGGGAACTGGGTCAGCCCGGCGCCGCCGGCCGCTGGCGACCTTTCAGGCTTCTTTCATGAGATACGATACTTCACAGATATGTCTCAAGCTTTTTTTACCCGACTGCGAGACGCAAAGGAGGGTAATGTGTTTATCAGTCTATGTATGTATGTATGTATGTATGTATGTATGTATGTATGTATGTATGTATGTTTGTTTCTATGTGGCGTTCTAGAGACCAAATGCGTAGGCCGATTTTGATAATTCTTACGTCAATCGATTCGTCTTAACCTTGCGAGTGTCACTAAAGACATAACAGTAATCAAAATTCACCACAGCGACAACCAGACGCCATATTGTCAAAATGAAAAAAAAAAAGTTGATGAACTATGTCAAGTGGGGTGTCGTTGAATAGGTATTTTAAAATCATCTTTAGGTTCCTTTTATCATTTTTCATTTTAAATAATACATAGTTTAGGATATATAACGATTTAAAGTTGTTCAACAAAGCAATCATTCTCGCTAATTCTTACTTATCCTCAAAACCTATTATGTGGGGTATCAAAATGAAGGGCTCGAAAAGAAGATTACGAAAACATACATTAAAAAAATAGTAAATTAAAAATTTAAAAAACCCGACTGCCAAAAAACAACTAAAAAGTTCAAAACAAGAGCACTTTTCAAGCAGTCTGATGCAGTTGGTGGCATAAAATCTAAGATTTAACACAAATAATTGCCACCAACTGCATCAGACTGCTTGAAAAGTGCTCTTGTTTTGAACTTTTTAGTTGTTTTTTGGCAGTCGGGTTTTTTAAATTTTTAATTTACTATTTTTTTAATGTATGTTTTCGTAATCTTCTTTTCGAGCCCTTCATTTTGGTTCGTTATTTCAAGTGCTTAGCAGCTTGTCTGTTCTGTACCGACACAACGCGTGATGTCACCGCGAGAACTGCTTTGCGAACGTTCGAGGGAGAATCACACTGTGACATTCTCGAAAAAAACGTCACTTCCCCTTCGTAAATCTAAAACTCACGGCAATCGCGCTGGCGGTCTCTGACTACACTGAAAAAAATACCGGCCAAGTGCGAGTCGTACTCGCGCACCGAGGGTTCCGTATCATTTTTGGACGTATAAAGTGAAAAAATCCGGACCGCATAACTAATTTTGTTTGTGAAGGAATTTTAATGATTTTGAAAAAACTGTACTAGTTAGGAACATCGTATTATTTTTGGTGCCATATTTGGGTCAATTCCTATCAACTGTAATTATTTAAGATTTTTCGCCCCGTAAACTTCGGAGATAAGGGGGGGAATGGTATTTTTTTGGACATTTTTCAATTATGTCGAAAACTGTGAGACATAAAATTAAATAAAAATATATTTTTAACCGACTTCCAAAAAGGAGGAGGTTCTGCATTCGGTTGGTTTTTTTTATTTTTTTTTATGTATGTACACCGATTACTCTGTGATCTGTGAGCCGATTTACGTGATTTTTTTTTCATATGGTAGAAGAAGCTCGCGAGGTGGTCCCATATAAATTGTATTAACTTAGGTTGAATAGTTTTGTAACCAGCTTCAATAAACAGAATTTTTCGTGTATATCGATGACATCATGACGATAATAAAAAAGTCATATTATGTAGGTACACGAATTCCTGGACGCAATCGATCTCGATATTATACATGCATAACATCACGCTAGTATTTTCCGCAAGGTTAGGCAGAGGTGTATAGTACACACAGTTTTTTTTATGTTCAAGTCTTATTTGATAGAAAGTTAGGGAAAGAGCCTATTCAAATAAATTAATTCAAAATTTCGGACCCCCACTCCGGCCCCTTTTGCTATGAAACTAAAAACATTTTTTTTTTAAGTAAAAAGGGTTCCTTTTTTAGGTAAAAAAGGAACCCTTATGGTGCGTCTTTGTCTGTCTGTCTGTCTGTCACACCTGCTTATTTCAGCAACTACTAATGCTATCGACTTGAAATTTAGAACAGTTATAAAGAATGCTTGTCCAACTTTATTGCAAATGAAAAAATTAAAAAAATATTTTTAGTTTCATTGCAAAAGGGGCCGGAGTGGGGGTCCGAAATTTTGAAGTGGGGTTACTAGGTCAAGTGACATATCATATGAAAGGGCTTGATCTGCACATTTCAAAATATATTTTTATTTAATTTTATGTCTCACAGTTTTCGACATATGATGAAAAATGTCTGATCTCCGAACTTTGCGGAGTGAAAAATCTGAAATAATTAGAGTTGATAGGAATTGACCCAAATATGGCACCATAAATAAAACGATGTTCCTAACTAGTACTGTTTTTTCAAAATCATCAAAATTCTTTCACAAACAAACTTAGTTTTGCGGTCCGGTTTTTTTCACTCTATACGTCCAAAACTGATACGGAACTCTCGGTGCGCGAGTACGACTCACACTTGGCCGATTTTTATCCGTTGTTTTCGCATTTTTTCAAAATCATCACAATTCCTTCACAAACAAACTTAGTTATGCGGTCCGGATTTATTCACTTTATACGTCCAAATATGATACGGAATCCTCGGTGCGCGAGTACGACTCGCACTTGGCCGGTTTTTTTCTATGATCTCAGCTCACAACAAATCATAACAACGCTACTTGAGCTCGGCCGTATTTCGGCCACGTATTTTCGTCACAGTTTACAAACTTGCTGTGTTTGGGCGTGCGCCACGTGCGCTAGTCGAGGTGCGCTACCTTACGTTGGAATGTTTTGTTGATCATTACTATGGTGTTGCGAAACTGAGATAAATATAAATTTTGGGTTTGTATTCCTCTAAGCTAAGGTGTATAGTATAGCCACGGTATGAAACGTGTGCCATAAATGCCTCAGGGGGATCACTATAAAATATCTAGGATCATAATAGCATCATATCTTTCTAATAATTAGCAGGAAGGATTTTAAAAATCTTTGAAGACGATAAGACTTATATGTGTCTACTATATTACATTGTCATATAAGAATGAGTCATATAGGTAACCTATATTATTTGGATAGTGTAATTTACCCTCAGGCACTTGAAAAACCTATGTTATTAGAAGTACAATCTACTTTTAAAACCTGAGTGACAATATATCAAAATGTCTAAGATCTGTTTTGCGGGTCTGCAACTTAGACCATTCTTATATATTATGCTTTAAGGTCTGCAAGGGTTTAAAATCTAGATATCTTTTTAAAATTGCTGTATAAGATATTTCTAAACCTATACAATTTCAATAGGTATACTTAATCTAACAAAAAATCTTTCTTTGTTTCAGCGTCCCACAAACAACGAATCAACGATTTCAAAAAGTCCAAAAACTAGTGTAGGTACAGTGAATTAAAATAATGTGCGACCCAGCAGTACGATTCGCGGTCCCCGAAGCGCGCTCGGTAACTTTCGGCTGTGTCAGTGACAGCTGTCAATGAGATAACAAGATGGCGGAAAAGGTCAGTTGATCGGAAAGTCGCCCGCGCCAGCCTCGCAGCAAGAGGCGAATTAAGCGCATCATGGTGAGTTATTAGCAGTGATCGGATATTCGGGCGCTTGTGTACCTAAACTTTACTTTTATTCCAACGAAAAAATTATATGGACAATTTGATGGTACTTCTATTTTGTTAGTTTATCTGTTGTTACTATTTAAATATGATAGGGATTTATGTCTGGATCAAAATTTTCCACTCTTTTATATACCTACTTACTTATGTACTTTTACGTAGAACTCACAAAGACGGGACGTTTTTAAAATATAACACTTTATCCCTAAAAGCTCTATGACGTAAGTTGTAGGTACTATTTTGCAATGTCGGGACTTTGAAACGATCCCGGGATTTTGGTAAGAGAAAAATAAACCGGACAAATGCGAGTACGACTCACGCACAAAGGGTTCTGAAATACTTATGCAATAGCGCCATCTATGCCACTATTACATCATAGCGATGGCGATGGCGCTACTGTATACTTCTAGTGGCGCCATCTATGAGCAGATGGCTCCACATATGGTCCGGTGACAGACGGACAACAAAGTGATCCTATAAGGGTTCCGTTTTTCCTTTTGAGGTACGGAACCCTAAAAAGAAAGGCATGGCATGGCAAATATCCGATCACTGGATAATAGATTAAATAAAATAATTGTAGCTAATAATCTCCAGTGGCGCCGCTATCGGTGACGCCACGAGAATATTGAAGAAGTTTTTATGATACCTTGACCTCATTTTCTCCGGAAAAAACTTCAAGTGGCGCGCCGAAGATGTTGGCTGGATGTTGTCAAAGTTATAAGTAGCTAATGGACGGACTATGGACTACGTGTTTTTCTTGGAAAAGATTAAGAAGTGCTCCAACATAATCCGTAATAATATTGGCTTTTAGCAGGGACAAACTTTAAGATCCTTTAGATTTGATGTTTTGGTAAATATTAAATAATGCTACTTAAGTCTCAGTAATGCTCCTGTTCCACCTACGTCGTAATGCGCATATTAACGCGTTAATAATGTCACTAGGCAGATATGGTCAACATTTTATCGCATTAATTTATTTATGCGATAAAATGTTGACTATATATTACTATTGACTATATATTACTATTGACTATATATTACTATTGACTATATATTACTATTGACATTAAACATCAGACGAGAATTGTACGATCCACATGAATGTAGCTAGGTACTCCTTTAACGTGTTATTTTGTAACGCCTTAATTAAGGTGCATTTGGACACAGGGAAAGAGATCCCATCGAGATAGTAACAATATATCTAATCTCTTATAGTAAAATTAATCTTCAAGCGACGTTGAAGAGTATGGCATAGGAGCAGCCATGCAAGAAGCATTATTTCCCCTATTGTTTGTTATTGTTATATTATATATGTTATTGTTATTTGTTGTATTTTCTTCTATTGGAGCCGCGAAATAATCTTGTAGCTGGCTTGTTTCCATTCATACTTAATATAATATGGACGAACCAGTGGAGTGCCTAGAGGGCATTTATTTCTTTTTAGAGACTATTTGTTAATTTTTCATGAATGTATAAAAAATATCAATCGCGTTCGGTCCATCGGCAAAAGATTACATTGAGCATAGCGTCAATCTCAATAGCGATATCTCCCCTGTTTCTATGATCTGAGTATGCAAATGTATTACGCAGCTGTCCATTAAATTAAAGGGGTATGGAGGAACGAGTTGAAAGGTCTCTCCATTGAAAAGGGAGATCCTCCCACCAGACCGGGTCGTATTAGATATCTGGCGGGCCAATGCCCCCGATAGCTGATATCGGGTGTCTTATTTATGTTTATCGCTCTGAAAACTCTTCTTGCGTGATCTAGAATTTATGACGTCAGATGTATTGTAGTGACATCCACAACTACTTCACTGCTGGCTGTTTAGCAAGGTAGATAGTACTCGATATAGCGTGTAGGTGTCGCTATCGCTACAATATCACCAATCACATTAGTTCACTGTTTTTTCTGACAAAAGCTTTTAACGCTTGTGTTTGTCCAACAGCAGGTGTTTGGCGAATGGGCTCAAGTGGAGGTGGTGGAGCTGGTCAACGATGGGTCGGGGCTCGCCTTCGGCATCGTGGGGGGGCGCTCCTCCGGGGTCGTCGTCAAAAGCGTGCTGCCGGGCGGCGTGGCTGACAGGGTGAGTTGGAACTAAGTCTATAAAGCTGAAGAGTTTGTTTGAACGCGCTAATCTCTGGAACTACAAGTCGGATTCAAAAATTCTTTTTGTATATGATAGCCAGATTCATGAGGAATAGTATAGGCTATTTCATATCACGCTACGACCCTTAGGAGCCGCGTAATGAGGACGAAATCGCGGAGAACAGTTAGTCCTTGAAATATAGCTTGATTAACAAATAATTTCAAATTGCGATGAAAACTATTAAAAACCGGCCAAGTGCGAGTCGTACTCGCGCACCGAGGGTTCCGTATCAGTTTTGGACGTATAAAGTGAAAAAAACCGGACCGCATAACAAAGTTTGTTTTTGAAGGAATTTTGATGATTTTGAAAAAACTACTAACTAGATCTCGTTCAAACCAATTTTCGGTGGAAGTTTACATGGTAATGTACATCATATATTTTTTTCTCTTATTTTAGAAGTTACAGGGGGGGGGGGACACTCATTTTACCACTTTGGAAGTGTCTCTCGCGCAAACTATTCAGTTTAGAAAAAAATGATATTAGAAACCTCAATATCATTTTTTAACACCTATCCATAGATACCCCATACGTATGGGTTAGATGAAAAGAGTTTCAGTTCTAAGTATGGGGAACCCCAAAAATTTATTGTTTTTTTTTGTATTAAAATCTTATTGCGGTTCACAGAATACATCTACTTACCAAGTTTCAACAGTATAGTTTTTATAGTTTCGGAAATAAATGGCTTTGACATACGGACGGACAGACAGACAGACAGACATGACGAAACTATAAGGGTTCCTAGTTTTACTCCGGAACCCTAAAAATGTATGTATTTGATATCTGTCATTGTAATCAAGCTATATTTTAAGGACTGTAGTATCAGGTTGATTGGACTAGAACCAAGTTGTGAAGACATAACAAATTGCTTAAAGAAACCCTAGACAAAACCAGTTTCATTGATGTGTTGTAGGATCTGTAGTTTCTTTCATGAGTACCTAGTTACACTGGCTCACTATAACACTAAGTACCTAGACTTACGTATTTAGCTATTACACCCACATGTACGTCTATCGCATGGCTATGCCTGGTTCACCAACCTGTGTACCATAGACCACACAATAGACCAATGTCAAGCTGACCGTACTAAGGAGGTTTGTATAGGTACCTCCATGGTCCGCACTACTAATACTTGTGTATATGAGACAATGATAATATACCTATTTAAATACATACACAAACATTACATGACGTGTGATGTTATCACATGAAATAGAACCAGTAGTGTATATTTTTGCGAACTGAAAAGATTGGAAACATTGAGTTGGAGTTTGTAACTATTCTCCGATAGATGTCGCTGACGCTCGGAAGAGGCGTATTGAAGGGATTCCAAATTTCAATTGATTCAGGCGAAGACACAGTAGCTCAGTTGGTGAGAGTGCTAGCCACGGTTCGGCAGAGGTCGCGGGTTCAAGTCCCGCCTGTGTCAAATGTTTTTGGAATGTCTTAATATTTAAGAACCAGTAGTGGTTTTTCATGCCTAAGTTATAAGGATGATAGCAGCAACAGGTTACTAGCAAATGAGATTATTTAGCTCGGTTAAGTTTTGTATGAAGGGCGTAAGCGTAATACGTAGGCCACTGGATGGACGTGAGATACAACATAATTTGGAGTTGTTATGTATAGCATAAGTATAAGCATAATCGGCCTATAATGTTCCCACTGCTGGGACACAGGCCTCCTCTCTGTGAGAGGGAGTGGGCCGTAGTCCACCACGCGGGCCCAGTGCGGGTTGGTGGACGTCACATGTCTTCGAATTTTTGGTTCTAGAACATGCTGGTTTCCTCACGATGTTTTCCTTCACCGTTAAAGCAAGTGATAATTAATTTCTAATACGCACATGACTTCGAAAAGTCAGCGGTGCGTGCCTCGGGATCGAACTCGAACCATTCGCCGTGGGAGGCACATGGTTAGACCACTAGGCTATCACTGCTTCCACTGTTGTTATGTATGAGGCAAAGGTTTTGTTCGATTGTATGGTGGGCTGTGCATTAATTTAAAATTCTACGATATTAAAGACGAAACTAATTATTAGGTAGTTCATCTGTTTCGACACCTGATTCAGGTCAAAATCAATTGTGTTTTTCAATTTAAGGAAAGATGAGCGAAATTCGGAGATCGAAGTATTATTTTAAGTAACCAAAATCGTTTCACTTTGTAAGAAATTCCGAGCTCGTTCTATATTTGCCTCTATTCTCTACAGCCTATCGTAAAACGTGAGGCTTGCAGAAAAATTTCACGCTTCACGAAGCATTCCAGATTAATATGGTAATCGCATCAACGTCCAGCGCCGCATGCATTTTAAGCCGCGTTGCATTTTTATCCGTGTCCCGAAAACTGGAATTTTTCTACTTTAAATTTGCTACCTGAATATTCTTACATCGTCATACATTGACTTGTTTCGAATCTTACTGTAAAATCATCATCCGCCTAGCCTTTTCCCAAACATGATTGGGGTCGGCTTCCAGTCTAACTGGTTGCGGCTGAATATCGATATTTTACATGGAGCGACTGCCATCTAACCTCCACAACCCAATTATTGGGGAATACCGGTATTCGAATGTTAGACCAGTTGTCAGGCTTTTAGGCTCCTGACTACCCGTAACGACTGTCAAAGATATTCCTATGACAACCGGGACCGACTGCTTAACGTGCTCTCCGAGGCACGGAGGGGTCACGATATGTTAAGAACGGTCACCCATCCAAGGACTGACCGCGGCAAGCGCAGCTTAACCTCGCAGATCGATCGATCAGCGCGGCTGTCATTTAGCCACGAGCTGTACTGTAAAATCATCAAAATTACATTATTGTGCAATGAAAACTGCTAGGTATAGACGTCATGCATGCGCTAGTAGTGACTCACTCTCGAAATCATGATCTACTGTCAAATCTGTTATGACTGCAACTTATAATTATTGGTTATCAAACTAATATTATAAATACGGAAGTTTGTATAGGGGTGTGTGTGTGTGTATGTTTGTTACACCTTCACGCTGAAACAGCTGGACAGATTTGGATGAAATTTGACAAATAGGTAGCCTGGTACCTGGAGAAGCGCCATCTATCCATTTTCCCTAATCTATGATGCCGAAAGAAACGCACTTTTCCTGTAAGTCACGTGGATGAAGTCGCGGGCAACGACTAGTCTATACTAATATTATAGCGCTAAAGAGTTTGTTTGTTTGATTGGACGTGCTAATCTCTGGAATTACCAATCAAATTCGAAAAAATATGTTTGTATATGATAGCCAGATTCATGAGAAATAGTTTATGCTATTTAACATCACGCTATGACTCTTAGGAGCAGAGCGATGGGGGTGAAACCACAAGGGCACCAGCTAGTCTAATAGATAGCAGGTTTACTGGTTACAAACTTTATCAAGCTTTCAGATAAGTATAACATAATTTACCACTTTATCATTATCACGACAACGTTTTCCCATTCCCCTTTTCTAGAAAAGCGTAAATCCTATATTATAAGGACAAAAATTTCACGCTCGCTGAAGTATTCCAGATTAAAATAGTAATAGCGTCAACGTCCAACCATCCGTAGCCTTGCGCTGCATTGTAATATGCACATTCCTAAAATTTCAATTTTGATCGCAAAACCAGATGAAACTTTGTTGAGCTTCATATTTGTTAATTTCGTTTTGTACAAGCTTTTATTTAATTTAACTTGCTCTGTTAGTATGGGGCCAAATCTTACAACAGAATGTTAGACCAGTAGCCCGATCATGAGGTTTTTTGACGTGTAGTATCGTTAACGTAAGCATATTTTGAATTGAAAATACACGTTTGTTACACAATATTAATATAAATTAAATACTTAATTAATTTCTCTGTATTTTTTAAAATGTGCAAATTGTATAAAATATTATCAAAATGTTCCAGGACTGCTGTATTTTAAATTCAAAATATGCTTACGTTAACGAAACTATACGTCAAAAAAACTCATGATAGGGGGTACAGTCCCCAACCGATTGAGCTGTGAAACACATATAACCTCCGTGACAATGCAATAACATGGTACCATGGAGGTGATCTCATTAAGAAGCCGGGAGGTGGCTATGGGAAGTCCTCAACTTCTCAGCATAACTCCGTCGTGTTTGGGCTCTTTGGATTTGTCTTGACAAATACTGCAGACCTAGATGCTGTCCAGAGTCTCATGATGGAGCTGGGAAGTGGTCATTATAAAAGCTTGTATTGAAAAAATGTTTGTCAATATAAAACTTATGTGTTTATTTCGTTTCGTTTTAATCCGAATGTATTCGGAATTTTAGTGAACGAAAATTGGTCATCCGCCTAGACTTTTCCCAAACTAGATTGGGGTCGGTTTCCAGTCCAACTAGTTCTGGCTGAATACCAATATCTTACATGGAGCGACTGCCATCTGACCTCCACAACCCAATTATTGGGTAATACTGGTATCATACTCGAATGTAAGACCAGTTGTCAGACTTTCGGGCTCCTGACTACCCGTAACGACTGTCAAAGATATTCCTATGACAACCGGGACCGACTACGGCGACTACTTAACATACTCTCCGAGGCACGGAGGGGTCTCGATATGTTAAGAAGGGTCACCCATCCAAGGACTGACCGCGGCAAGCGCAGCTTAACGTCGCAGATCGATCGATCAGCGCGGCTGTCATTTCGCCACCAGCCCTTCAGTGAACAAAAATTGGTATAACTAGCATCAGTTATGATCACAAACGTCACCTGCGCATTAGCTGGTTTTTCGGTCTCTTTGGCGGAATAAAGAAGATGGGGGGCGCCGAGGCTGCACGCGATTGGTTCGTCAGTCGATGAGCATCGACTGACGAGCCAATCTCATGCAGCCATATAGTCGTATATATATATTCGCTATTACGTATTGTCAACTGTCTCTTGTCTATTGGGGCCAAAAATGTACATGCGCGATCTGTGATCAAGATCCCTGCCGATACTTATAGGTATTAGGTTTTTTAATTAGGGTTCCGTACCAAAATGGTAAAAAAGGAACCCTTATGGTGCGACTTCGTCTGTCTGTCTGTCTGTCTGTCTGTCTGTCTGTCACACCTGCTTATTTCAGCAACTACTTATGCTATCGACTTGAAATTTGGAACAATTATAAAGAATGCTTATTGAACTTTATAGCAAATGAAAAAAATCCAAAAATATTTTTATTTTCATTGTAAAAGGGGCCGGAGTGGGGGTCCAAAATTTTAAAGTGGGGTTACTAGGTCAAGTGGCATATCATATGAAAGGGCTTGATCTGCACATTTCAAAATATATTTTCATTTTATTTTATGTCTCACAGTTTTCGACATATGATGAAAAATGTCCAAAAAAATACCATTCCATTCCATACCATTTCGCCCTGCAAACTTCGGAGATAAGTGGGGGGGCCACTTATCTCCGAAGTTTGCAGGGCGAAAAATCTGAAATAATTAGGGTTGATAGGAATTGACCCAAATATGGCACCAAAAATAAAACGATGTTCCTAACTAGTACAGTTTTTTCAAAATCATCAAAATTCTTTCACAAACAAACTTCACTTTATACGTCCAAAACTGATACGGAACCCTCGGTGCGCGAGTACGACTCGCACTTGGCCGGTTTTTTTATTAACACGCTTCGACTACGTTTTATTATTCTTCGTTGTATAATGTTTTCCTGGCTTATGGCCAAAAGTTTTGGGTTAAGAAACGGTAACAAAACCCGTCTACCTAATGGTTTATTGTATTTTCTGGAATATGTTTCCAAATGCATGTTTCACTTAGCAGGGACTTCAGAAAGTGGGACAAGAATACAAGATATACAAGACTTAGGACAAACATACCAAAAGTTATTCGAATGGAGTCAAATGTAACTTATTGAGTTGTGTGTCAATCTGAAATGATGGAATGGCATTTATTTCTGCAAATAGGTAAATTAAAGGCAATGTTGCAAGTAAATTTTTTTGTAATTTTTTTTTTCCGGCGAACACCAGGATGTTATAAATTGGACTCGTGCTTAATTTTTTTAATGTAGGTTTTTTTATACCACTCATATTTTGATGATTCTTTTTTTTTGGGTTCCGTACCTTAAAAATAAATAAGTTTTATGTTGAAAAACATTTTTTAAGTTCCGTCATGAGACCCTGGGCATCATCTATTTTGGAGATTAGCTGGAATAAACAAATAGACAGACAAAAATAAAAGATTTTTTGCTCTAAGTACCGTACAAATACTTTCATAATGCATTTAGTGAAGAGCAGTTATTTACGCAATACAAACACACTTCAATTTTAATAATTTGCATAGATGAGATGTATACACAGTGATAACAAACTTCTGAAACTTCGTACTCCCGGATCCATCGCAAGTTTCAGCGTCAGATCTTAGACAACTATTTGTTAATTGATCAGAAACTAGTTTGCTGATGTTGCCGAGATACAAGATGTTTGAATACAGTCTGTTATGGTGTAAACTTGGATTTTAGACGAACATGAAGATGAAGTTGGGACTTAAAGGTATCTACTAATACACACATCAAAAGTGTCTAGGGATCAAGCATTTTTATGCGGATTTCTTGAGATTGAGATGTGGCTTTGTAATAAATTTATGATTTTATAAATTTATATGGATCCTTTTTGGTGCATTTCATAATTTGAATCAGGAACTCTCAATCAAATTCGAGTAAAAGATGAAAATAAGCTGTCAATATTTTCCCTATAAAAACATACAACGCATTGAAGACATTATTAGTGCTACTGTTTCCCTACTACTGATTAAAACCAACGTTATTATGGAGCGGCGACGTCATTTAAGCAGGGAAGAAATGCTCAGAGCCGTGGGAATGATAGAAGCTGGTTCCCGGCAACGTACTGTAGCTTTAGCTCTGAATACAAGTCAGAGTGTTATCAGTCGACTTTGGACACGTTACCGAAGCACTGGTACCGTGGCTGAGCGCCATGGAGGACGGTATCGCTGCACCACACGGAGACAAGACCGATACATTCAAATCTTAACTCGAAGAGCTCCAACAATAACCGCCATGATGTTAGCCGTGAGGCTTCATCACTCTTCAGGGAACTTAATTAGCGACCAAACAGTCAGAAACCGCTTGCATGAAGTGAACCTTCATTCCCGAAGACCGCTACGGGTACCACCTATAGCAATGCACAATCGTAGGATTCGATATCAATGGGCTCTTGAACACAGAAATTGGGCAGAAGAACAATGGCGTTTCGTGTGCTTTTCTGATGAGTCTCGTTTTGGTATGAGACCGGATACAAGACGTATACGACACTGGAGAACCCCTGGACGCCAACAGCGATTAAAATCCTGCCAGGAAGTCCATCCTTATAGTGGTGGAACCATCATGGTATGGGCGGGTATTTGGATCGGCGGAAGAACTGAGTTGATTTGGATCAGAGGCAACCTCAACGCTCAAATTTATGCTGAGACGATTGTATCAGACGTCATCGTTCCTCTACAAGTGCAAATCGGTCCCTTATTTCAGTTAATGCATGATAATGCACGACCGCACACCGCAAGAGTTGTAAGACAGACTCTCGCCGCAGCTAACATCAATGTCCTGCCCTGGCCTGCTCAGTCGCCAGACTTGAACCCGATTGAGCATGCATGGGATATGCTACAGAGAAGAGCTCTGCCGAATATGGAGGGTATCCAGTCGCAAGAAGACCTTTTTTTGTTGTTGCAACGAACATGGGCGGCCATTCCACAGCGTGATTTGGATGAACTCATTTTGAGTATGCCAAACCGATGTTCTTGTGTTGTTAGTGTTCGCGGTAGAAACACGGATTATTAATTGTTTAAGTTACCCAATAAAATTTTAAAGAAAACTGTTATTTCAGTCTTTTTTTCGAACTTTAATGTTAGTGGTTCAAATGTCAAAAATCCCTTTATTAGGAAAATGGCAAATTTCTTTATTAATGCAAAGGTGACTTGGTTTATCGTTACTGTGACAAACGAAAACACTTTATTTGATGAATCCTTAAAGAAAATTTTAATTAATATCAATCAGGAGAAAAGTTATTGCAAAAATATATGTTGATCCCTAGATACTTTTGATGTGTGTATTATACCTAAGTAAATGCGAAAGTTTGGATGGATGTTTCTTAGTCAATCACGCCAGAACGGCTGAATGGATCTGGATGAAATCGTGTATCTGGATGGTGTGATCGGGCCACTGGTTTTTCAATAAATACGGGTGTTATTTCTCACACCACTCAGAGCAGATATTTAAATTCGTAATTCAAAAGTCGGGCCGGCATCAAATCATTCAAATATTTTCAACTTTATTGACATTGAGATTCAGTTTCTCGTTCGCAATTTAGTTTCTTGCAAAGATGTTGCTCCGACCTATTGTTCATAGCACTGCCATTTTTTCGCACTAACGTTCGTCGATGAGATATTCTGTTGGTGCATAGTTCATCGCACTCCTATTCCTTCGTCCTATCATTCATCGCAGAAGCAATCTGTCGACAAACAATTTTATCGTAACTACGATCTTTCGCACCATAGTTCTTCACACGTTGTAGTTAGAAGTTCAGTTACGCTCTCTTGTCAAGTTTGAGGGTTTGTGAGGTTTTCAACTGTGGGTTTATGGTACGTTGCAGAAATCGCAACTCGAATACTCGAATTATTTATATCGTGTTGGTTAGGTCGCCCAGTGCGCAGAAGGCCTAAAGTTTATAATCAAGTAAAATAGATTTCAAAAGAGAAGATTTAATCAACCATCGCATCGTAGCAGTAAGCTGAAATATCTATTCAGTACATTTCCGCAGCGTAATGTACCAAACTTCCTTAAGAAATGTACCTAATTGACACATAATACCCTCATTTATAGCGCTCTAATTAGAATGAGCTGAGCTCAAATTACTCCGGGTTCAGACGGAAACCCTCCCTATTTTCCTGTTCCGTTAACATCGACATTCGAAACGGATCTAAAAAAAAAGTTTTATCACCGTCTGTAAAAGACAGCGTTAAGAGCACTTAATGATCTGTTTAATGGTGTTTATAAACATCGTTACGTCTCTCTCACATAAACTATGGCGATCTATTTCTGTCTCTTTCTAAAAGTACTTTTTAAAATCGTTTTAATGTAAGTGTAAATCCGATTGATGAGCTTTCAAACGAGCCGGAAGAGGATACATTTCGCTTCCCATTTAATGTGTGGAAATGTCGTTAAAGGAAAACTGGGTCAAAGACGCTCCTAGGGAATTGCAATTGTGAATTTATACGGATCTGTCAATGATAGGCGGTGCAAGAAAGATTATCTCGCTTAAGTATATGGGTTCTTACGAATACACTCGAGTGCCGACTTTTACGGATGGGAATTGCATGAATTGATAAAATTGGATCTTGTAATCCCCTTAAAAATAATAATACATAAGGTGTTCCCCGCGCTTTCACCCCTGTTGCTCGGCTGCTAAGGGTTGTTATGTTTATAGCCTATTACTATCCTACTAATATTATAAATGCGAAAGTTTGTGCGTGTGTGGGGGTGTCTGTGTGTGTGTATGTTTGTTACTTCTTCACGCTGAAACGGCTGGACGGATTTGGATGAAATTTGGCACACAGATTATAGTCTGGAATAACACATACGCTACCTTTTATCCAGCGTTGCCAGATTTTTTTTTGGGCAAAGCGGGATTTTGTAACTTTTAGAGTAAAAAAACCGGACAAGTGCGAGTATGCCTCGCGCTCTAAGGGTTCCGAAATATGATCATAGATGGTGCTACTGCATACTTCCAATGGCGCCATCTATGAGCAGATGGCTCCACTTATGGTCCGGTAACTGACGGTGGACAACAAAGTGATCTTATAAGGGTTCCGTTTTTCCTTTTGAGGTACGGAACCCTAAAAAGCGGGATTCTTTCGTCAAAAGCGGGACATTCAGCAGTTTATTTTAGTAAAAAATAAACTGCTGAATGTCCTTATAAATAAATCTCTTTAATAAGTACCTACCTAGGTACTTATACTTGTATTTGAGTTTCAAATTACCTATGTTTACAATGATGATAGATAGCCATCAAAAATATATTTTAATGAAAAGGTTACTTTACTATAACGATAACCGCCGCGCCGCACCGTCGCGTAATCCCCGTAAAGCGGGACTGAGCCTGGGGGTCTACTCTGTAAGTCCGTCAACGAAGATACGGGCCCGTCCGAAAGTACAAAAGACATAAGATTCCGTCAAAACAAGTGTCAAATTCAATTTTTCGGACGGATAAAAACACATCGGGAGTAGGGACAACTGTCAAATCGTGCTATCATTCATTCTTAGTTCGAGCCCCGAACTAATCTTAAGTCCATGGGTGATACGGAGTAAGAAACGCCCGTAACTAAGGTCGATACTACGGATTTCATGCTTAGACAGTAGACCCCCTGTCCCGCGCGGGACATTTAATTTTGGGGCTAAAAATCGGGACGTCCCGCCAAAATCGGGACTTCTGGCAGCGCTGCTTTTATCCCGGAAAACGCGGGCGAAGCCGCGGGCGGAAGCTAGTTCCTTATAAATCTGGCTATCATATACATAAGTTTTATAATGAAAAACGTTTTTCAAAACAAGTTTTAAATAATGACTACTTCCCAGCTCCATCATGAGACCCTGGACATCATCTAGGTCTACGGTACTTCTCAAGACAAATCCAACGAGCCCAAACACGACGGAGTTATGGCCACCTCCTAGCTCCATCATGGTACTGTCTGAGACAAGCAGGTGTAGTGATGTAGCACTCATTAAGTCAACAGCTTGTCTCAGACGGAGAATATGACTGAGGGTTTCATCCATATTATCCTGAGGGTGGGCGTAACTCATGTAGAGGTTTTAATGTGAAGTCTTAGTAGGCTGGTTAACTTTATCGTCTATGAGACAAGCAATGACTTAATAATTTTGAATTAAATAGAATAGGTTGTCATATAGAAAAAACAGGAGAGTTTTGACATCGGCCGTGATCTAAACTAGTCGCGCTTTTCTACTTTGTCTGTAATTAATTCCTAAATACACGAATATCAAGCTCAGACGCGAGTTTCCGTTCCCCTTACCTCTAGCTTCTACAGTACCATATTATTACATTGTCAACAAAGTCACACAAGTGTTCCAAAGGGCACTGGCAGACGCCCATAGAACGCTGGGCTTCAGATTGTGTAAGTCGGTACAGATATGAAATTAGTTTGTTGTGATCGAGTATTTCAAGAGGATTTAAATTCATTTTTTATTTGTTTTTGTACGTAATTGGGTTAAAGAGAAATCTTCGTATTTGTGACAGTGAGGTTAATTAAGTATGGTGTGAATGATCCAATGAAGTATACAGCCCGACTAATGAGTTCTCAATTTAAAGGTTAAGTTGCTGTCAACATGATATTCTGTGGAGGCACGCGCCAGCCAGCATGCACCCGTTTTTGTTTTATTGTTTTTTTCAAAATGTCAACGGCATTATCATTTTATTTCTTATTTATTTCCATTTTTGATTTCAATTCTTAATCTCTAAGATAAATTTATTAGGCAAAGAACAATTAAAATATTTTTTTATTTTTGGTTAAGCTTTTATTACTGTACCATATCAAGCCCAAAACTGCCGACGTCCTTTCAGCTCAATCGGTTGAGAGGAACTGGTCTAAAATTCAGTTGCAAGATTTCGCCTCATACACACAAGACAAGTTAAATAAAAGCTTGTGAAAAGGATTTTTTCGTATCCGAATGGTAGTTCCACCTTCAAATAAACAAACTGTTCAGCTTTATTATATTAGCACAAATAATACATTTACAAATATAGAGCATCCGTTTGTTCTAGAAACAAATGAAAGTTAGATAAACAAGTGCAAGTAACACAGCGCAAGCTATCATGTGTGCTCACGTGCGCTCTGTTTACGTGCTAATGAAAAACTGGGAGGTTTCAGTTGATTAAATTTCTAAAGTGAGTGGTGGGGGATCTCTTTACCTATTACGTATCTAATAGGGTAGGGTCGCTTGTGCTTTGTCGTCTGATTGGTGTTTTAACTTTAATTAAAACTTTAAGTAGGTAATCATAATATTAGTTAACAATTAGTTTCAAGTGGACTAGACTTCCTTGGTTTTTAGAGTAGGTAAGTAAATCTTTCAAAAGTATATTTCTAAACTAAATACTCAAATTATTTTACACAAAAACAGGTTTCAAAAAAACTGACTTCCAAAAACGATGAAATAAAAATGTTCAACTTCAATAAATAAAAATCTTAATGTATATTGAAGTCGGCGGGGCCTATTATTTTGTATTTGAGTCTTGAGTTAGATTTTGTAATACGATCTATAGTGAGCCACGTTCAAAAACTCCCCCTACATGTATACAAGCTCGTAAAACATTCTCACATAATCGGCACCCCAGTGACCTACCACACAGCACCCGTTGTGAGTGAGCTTGTAAAGAAGTGCAATTATGTTGAACGCGTGCGAGGCGTAACTTTACAACTAAGCGTGTATAAGCTAATTGTGTGGGCAAAACTTTAACCAAGGAAGAATGATTGTCGAGTAGATCTAGTAGATAGCCCACCAGCCGGCCTAGCATGACCACGATAGAAACGGGTTTGGTCTACATAGAAATAGACAAAGTGACAGATTGTAGAAACATTTCTACCGTTTCATTCATAAAACGTAGAAATGTTTCTACAATCTGTCACTTTGTCTATTTCTATGTAGACAAAACCCGTTTCTATCGTGGTCTTGCTAGGCCGGCTGATAGATATAACAGAAAGAATATAAATCCTCTTACACCAAATGCATTTATACGTGGTGTAAGGGATACTATTTCGATTAACTACGGGACCAACCTTGAAATCAGGAAAAAAATCAACTGTTCCTTACAAAAAAATAACCGACTTCAAAAAGCCACTACAAAGTTAATAATAATTTTAGGTTTGGCTTTGGTTTTTCTTTGTTTTTTTTGCCACCGACTTCCGAAACCAAAATTATTAACATTAGAAAATCGAATCATACAAACATACTCATGAATGTTTTTGAAAACCCCCATTTTTGAAGTCGGTTAAACATACCCATATCATTCAACGAAATGTATGGAACAGCGGATTTTTTTTCAGGATTACCTAATCGACCCCGCTGCCCGCACACGGCAATAATTATGTACGCACGGCTACAGATCAGCTATTAATTTCCAGTATACGCTGATCTCGCATTGTATAGGATTTCCTTACAGTGAGAGGTCAGTGTAAACTGGGAATGTATAGCTTGATGTGTAGCCGTGTGTACCTAACAACAGAAGAGCTTTACACACACAGACATACGAGTATATACGATTGAGTAGACAATGTACAACGTGCTAATGTAATGTATTAAACATGGAGCAGTAATGTACAGACCCTGTCGTTAATTAGCCGTAAGTGGAGTACCAGCCGAGTTAAATTTATTAGCGGTATGTATGTGTGGAGCAAACTGAATGTTATTTATATGCTATACATAAATATATATAGACTAGACTTTTGCCCGCGACTCCGTCCGCGTGGACTACAATGAATTGACCAGTTTAAATGACCTCCGTAGTGTAGGTTGGCTAGCACTACCAAGAGGTCAAGCTGTATCTCTGGTTTTTCTCAGCGGAATCAGATGAAACGTGGCTTAGATTTTAAGTTGGACCATAAGCTATCGAATTGTGAAAACCACAACAAAATCCGTTCAGTAGTTTTCGCGTGATGCGCGCACAAACAGACAAACAAAAAAATTAAAAAAAAAAAATTCGGGCCTGGTTACGTCCCAGTACCCTATCCCGACTATTATTTCTGGAAATATCTTCAATGTACAGTCACGGCTCTTTTACAATTTTATAATAGTATAGATATCGACCTTAAAATAACTGTATGAAAGCCTTTTATATAGAGCTGCTAGCTGTTCCCCGCGGTTTCACCCCCGTTGCTCGGCTCCTAAGGGTCGCAGCGTGATGTTAAATAACCTATACTATTACTCATAAATCTGGTTATTATATACAAAAATAATTTTTCGAATCCGACTGGTTGTTCCAGAGATTAGGACGTTCAAACAAACAAACTCTTCAGCTTTATTATATGTATTAGTATAGGTAGGATTCATGTATGAAGAAACGATAGTAATAATAGTAATAAGTTTATTGGCAATATAAAAGAACAACCTTACATACAAATTCTCCGTACTAGTGAATACTGTATCACGGTAAGTCAGTCTTCCTCGTTCACAAACACTCACACAATTCCCGAAAATTTCTTCTACCAAAATTACATCACTGTTTAAAACAATTATTTGAGAGTATAACCAGAAAATAGGTACCTACCTACCATAACTTAGAAAATAGGTACCTACCTACCATAACTTAGAAAATAGGTACCTACCTACCATAACTTAGAAAATAGGTACCTACCTACCATAACTTAGAAAGATGGTTCGGCTAGTAATTGCGATTGGTGAGAATCTTACGCATACGTACAGTATTCCCAAACTAATAATGCGCATGCAGATCTTCGCTAATTGTCGGCTCGTTGGATTTTTCTTGACAAGTACTGTAGAGCTAGATTATGTCCAGGGTCTCATGATGGAGCTGGGAAGTACTTAGTCATTATAAAAGCTTGTTTTTAAATTTTTTTTCAATATAAAACTTATTTGTCTTCACGTAGGGGTTTCGTATATTTTTGCTGGAATTTTCATTAATATTTTACTCCTTGTCGTAGGATGGTCGGCTACGCAGCGGGGACATGCTCCTGCGTATCGGCGCGGTGTCGGTGGTGGGGATGTGCGCGCGGCAGGCGGCGGCCGTGCTGCGGCAGTGCGGCGCGTGCGTGCGCCTGCTGGTGGCGCGCCCAGCCGCCTCCAGCGGGGCGCCCATGCCGGACACAAGGCAGTCCATGCAGGTAATACTAACCCAGCGGGGCGCCCATGCCGGACACAAGGCAGTCCATGCAGGTAATATACTAACCCAGCGGGGCGCCCATGCCGGACACAAGGCAGTCCATGCAGGTAATATACTAACCCAGCGGGGCGCCCATGCCGGACACAAGGCAGTCCATGCAGGTAATACTGCCGCGAGGTGCTTGAAACTGCCGATTGCTGCCCATGCAGGTTTGGGATATGTTGGAACAAGGTGGAACGTCCCTCCAATGAAAAGGGAGGATCCTCGTACCAGTTAATGTCTGGTGCGCATCTGCCCCGACAGTTAATGTCGGGGTTCTGTGTGTATGTATGCTTATCGCTGCTAACACTCTGCTTGCGCGATGTAGGGTTTCTGACGCCAGACGTAATTTTGTGACATCTGACAAATTGTCACTTAGGTACCTGTCTAGCTGTGTGGGTAGTTTTCGATGTTGACGGCAAATGTCGCTGTCGCTACATCACACAGGTAATATCGAACGCCATTCTGGTAGCTACAATGACCACGGCAGATTCGGTCGACTAAATTCTTCTGTAGGGATACCTACTATCATGGAGGATCATGCATTGTAAATTGCTTGGAGTGACGAAGGTGCCATGCAGAGCCATGCCACCGATGCTAGTTCTAGACTGAGCAAAGATTACCAGCAGTAAGTAATTACCAGCCTGTCTATGTACTTGCTATGTATACATACTTGATAATATCGTAATACATGCTTGATCGTTTTAAACCAAAGCCAGCATTATAATTTAGTCGTCAATACGTATCAAGTACCTACACATTCGCACTGGTTCATAAATCAGCCTTAGCAGGCGCCCGCGCCGCGCCCGTCGCTAATTGGCGAGGCTTGCACAAAGCGCTAAGAAACTACTGCCTCCAATTAAAGCAAGTAGGTCGCCGTAAGTGACATTTTAAATAGAAGCAGGTGTGAGCTCGCTAAGAGAATTCGTTTTGGAATGAAAGAGGCTTAGATATAGCAGAATTACTGTGCTTAAACCAGATTTCTGTAAGCCTGTTCAGTTTGAATATCATGGCAATTTGTATTTGACTAGCTGTTCCGCCCCCGTACTATTCCGCATGAATCTAGTATACAAAAATATGTTACTATTCTTCAGTAGACAAAACTCTGATAAGCCAAGTCCCGTACTTGGCTTATCAGAGTTTTGTCTTTTAAGCTTTCGTCGTGCTCGGGTAAAAGAGATAACGAATTGGATAGAAAGAACTTTGTTTATTCTTTGGTAGAATAGAGATAGAATTGGTCATGCAGGAGGTGATTGTTCTGACGGAACAATAAAGTGTGATCGTGCTGCATACCTATACTAATATTTTAAAGCTGAAGAGTGTGTTTGTTAGAACGCGCTAATCTCTGAAAGTACCAGTCGGATTAGAAAATATATTTTTGTATATGATAGCCAGATTGATGAGGAATAGTAGAGGCTATTTAACATCACGCTACGACCCTTAGGAGCCAAGCAATGTGGCTGAAACCGCGGAGAACAGCTTGTATCAAGATATAATTTCTAAGACTGCGCAGTTTCAAACGAAATGAAACTCAAATGTATATTTTTCTTACATCTCTTTAGATTTGAATTGAAACATAGTGGGCGATGCGGGAACGTCCGCAATTTCTCATAAAAAATTAATAACGTGTCGAAATGATCAAATCATGATAGATGTGTTTTTAAATTTAAATAAACAGGATTCGTGCAGCGATGTAAAGCAGCTGGATATTACGTCAATACGTCTAACTTTATTACCGCGGCAGTGATACGTTTAACTCAGATTTGAATTATAAATATGAATTATTAGCTATTCCTCGCGGTTTTACCCCCGTTGCTCGGTCCCTTGGCATCGTAGCGTGATGATAAATAGCCTATACTATTCCTCGTGAATCTGGCTATAATATACAAATAGAATTTTTCGAATCCGACTGGTAGTTTCAGAGATTATCACGTTCAAACAAACAAACTGTTCAGAAAATTAAAATACCAATTCGAAATTCATTTACGTTTCCGATACGAATCGTCGAAATTATTCGTTCTAGTTCCTCAGGTGTCCTCATTAGCTGTTGCCACTCTGATTTCGTAATTAACGACCTCATTATTTTGTAAGGTCGAAAGCCTTGCTTTAGGAAACGTCTCGAATATACCAAAGATTTAAATCGTAGATGCGCCCTACCATGTCAAAATATGGTCACGTTACCTATGTCAATTTCAATAACATCTGGAGTATCAAATATAGTTTTGTCTCGCTCACTCATACCGAATATTGCACACTATCGTTCTCTGTCTAATTTGCGAGCTCTCACGTCTCATTTTTGTGCGATCTAAGTACGGTGAGGGCACATCTACGATTTAAATCTTTGGTATTTAACTTGATTCCTTTATATTATGTCATTTCCTCTGTGATATTCCGCTTTCGCATGTCGAAAATGCCTTTTCAAAACACAGACAGGTAGCTTTCAAAGTAAATTTTGATGTTTGGAATAAAAGGCGAGGTTCCTTGATTCTATTGAACGTATCTTTTGATATCATACTCCTCAAATCGGGGACGTTTGATAAAATGTGTCGTTTTCATAGCCTATCTGTTTGAGTGGATAGATATGTTTTATTGGAAGCTGCTTTCCGTTTTCTGAGGTGAATTTGTTTCCGAACTGTTTTGTGGAACATTTTTTTTATATCTTGTAACTTTAAAATACCGAGAGAACTTAAAACTTTAAATATACCTAACACTATTCAAGAAGAGATTAAAACAGCTGCTAAATGTTATTACAACATAAAAGATTTTTGAAATGACTCATTTTAGATTATTGTATTGCGTTTTGTTATTATTTCTCAACATTTAATTTTGACATTATGCTAATTATTATTTTTTATTTTTTTTTGACATGCCTGATTTTATTATATTAAAGCTACTTTATTAATATTGTTGTTATTATTTTTTTTTATTTTATCTAGACGTCTTTTATTGTTTATTAATTTAATTTCACTTGATGGAGATTACTTACTCATTTGTACACCTCTTTAGGTAGAACATGTTGGACTGTAAAATATTTAACATCAAAAATGCTATCCCATGAGATTGTATGATCACACATGTTTAATGCAAATAAATTGTTTGATTTGATTTATTTTTGCGCCAAACTTATAATGTTGGCCTCACTTCAGTTTCATAGATGAACATTGATTAAATAAGATTTTGGTGGTGCCAAATGCAACGAATCAATTTTATGTCGGAATGATTTTATTTTACGTTAATTACTCTTTAAAAATGTTGCTCTGAATAAGAGCTCAAATAAAAGCATTTCGATCAGAGGGTCTTCTATTCAAGTAAATATACCCGCACCAACAAAGAAACGAATTAAAAATGGCGGCACAAATCATTCCCTCTCACTCACACGTTATTTTTGCACAAGACATCCAAAGACACTTCACAGCTCCCAAATTCGTCCAAAAATCTTCCTCATTATAACATTTTTAGTCTGTAACGAAGATCGACACCTGAAGCACAGCACTCAAACGCTCCGAGAAGCTCTTAATTGAGGAGACGGAGCTATTAGTTTGACATCCGTCTCGGGACCGGAGCGACGCCACTTCCGGAGGGTGTGACGTAATTGCGTCAGATCTCATAGGCCTTCACTTGAATGTTCTGTTTTTGAATTAAGACGAGATGAAAAGAGGGGAAAGGTGAAATAATAATATTTTTATGTCGTTGTGAAGTTTTAATGTTTTTGACAGTTAAAGTGGAAAAGTTGTTTTATATCTAGTGATTTGAAACATGATACAACCATTTAGATACAACTATTATTGCCATATTTATTTTGTCTTGATTTGTAGTCTGAAAGAACCACTATAAAAATAAATAATAAATAAATAAGCCTTTTATTTTTCTCAACTTTCATGCAGTTTTACAATATTATTAACGTGCAGCAATTTAATAATTATATTCTTATGATTATTGTAATGTATTGATTTATAGCAACAATTTTTAAGATTATTTGATTTACATAATATATTGATTGATTCGATTTTATTATTAAATGTTTACTTTTAACGAAAGAACCATTAGTCAAAGTAAATCGCAGGTAAAATCAAACTGAACTATAGCAAGCGAGTTACAGACGAGCATTGCATCCCGGACCCGCACTAATATAGCGTACCTGTTTCTACAATTTATTTAGGTATCACAATAAAACACAACTTCCACAACACAAACCACGCATAAGTATCAGAAGTTTTTACGTGCCAAGTTACCACTCCGATATGGTAGTTTCACTGTAATCACAGACACCATTCGACACTGTTCGACACCATCTCCGCTGCAATTCAAATTTTAAAACTTTTTGACAGACGAAGGACGCCATTGCGTCACCCTAGGCGGCACTGAAAAACAGCGTTGCGGTGTGGCATGTCGGAAATATAATTTCAATGTTGCCACATCGTAACATTATGCTGAGTGCCGACCTATTGGCATGTCAATGTACAGCGGTTTTTATTTTTAAGTTCTGTTTTTTTTGTTTTAAATATTATTATTTTTTTATTCATTTTGTAATTTCACTTTTTTTTTTGTTACTATTTTTTTATTTCTTCATTTTAGTTTTTATCGCTGTACGCATCGACATGCGAATAAACGATTTTTCTTTCTTTCTTCTTTCTTTCATTGTCAAATAAAATTATGCTGTGTGGAAATCGGATTGGCAATTTATAAGACCAAATAAACCAATTTTAAATTGCCAAGCAAAACGTGGACTAGGATTACATGGCACTGAAACGACTGCAACAATCACCGGTAAAAGTAGAAATCACCACTATCCCCACTTCTAGCAGAACGAAGCAGCATCCCAGTGGCGAAGGGTCCCTACAATACGATTCCTACCAGCTTCCATTTGAAAAATAGCACAGGCAGCATTGCCTACTATAGCTATTGTCAAATAGTATATAGTCAGTAGCCACACAGCACACCACAGGTTAATACACTTTATGTTCATGATAGAAAAATAGGAGTTAAGTAGTGAAACGGTCTACAGACACTGTAATTTTCTTAGGTAAACAAGAATTAGCTTTTCGTGGCCAGGTAAGCATTTCTAGCTCCGGCTTACCTCTTACAAAAAGAGACCCTTCGCCACTGCAGCATCCTCTTAATGATGATAATAATAATGATATATATACAATGTACAGACACGGCATTTTTTCAATTTTATAGTAGTATATCTCCTCTACTAACCAATTACTTCCCTTCCCCCCCCACAGCCTTTAGGAGCAACTCCAGCGCCGGTGGTCCCGTCCCGGCTGCTCACAGACCCCATAGAGCTAGAGCGTCGTCTCTCTGAGGCAGGACACGATGGCTTCGGAGCGCTGTGTGAGGACACGTCGCCGCCCTCCCCGCCGCCGACCATCATTGAGGAACGGCTGCATCATAGGGTGAGTGAGGATAAAAATATCAGCCCTGTTTCTCCTGGCACTGGTACCATTGCTGGGCACGGGCAGTGGCGGTCCGTGGGAGGGGGAGGAGTCGTAGGGGTCATGACCCCCTTAAAATCGTATAAACATCTTTGAAACACGGAAATTCACAGTACAGCACGTCAGCATTAATCGGTATGACCCTCCCCAAAGTCTGGCTGCGGTATGACCCTCCCCCCCCAAAGTCTTCGGCTGCGTCCGTGCCTGGGGGCACGGACTTCCTCTCAGAATGGGACAGGGCATAGTCCACCACGCTGGCCAAGTGCAGGTTGGCAGACTTCACACACCTCCAAAAACTTTATGGATGTTTCAAAACAAAACTATAAATAACTACAAAGATCTATAATATTTAACAATATTCTTCAACAATGGTGTTATACAGACAAGAATTGTAGGTTTAGTTGACTTTATCCTTTATTTAGACTTTGATTTTAAACTTTGACTATGTATTGTGGACATTTACTGCATTTATTTGATAATCGAGATGTCGCGTGTAAATTGGTTTTAACAAAGAGTGGCAACTCAACTCCATTAAATACATAAAAAGTTTTGAAGTCTCAAACTTTTTGCGTATTTTGCGAAAGAAATAAAAAGCTTCTATGGGGTTACTTTGCATAATTCACACTTTAAGATGACATCTTATGGCCTCCTCGTAATAAGATTGCTTATTTGACGTGGCTTCTCTAAAAAGTCGACGCAGAATTTCTAACTTTAAATTGCATTTCGGGACATTTCCTATGGAACTATCTAAGTAAATCAAGGAAGCTAGTGTACATACGTTTATTAGTCGTTCGTCTGTCGGACTTGACAGACACAATTGATTTCGACCTGAATGAGGCGGATTTTTTAAATGCGACAGATGGAGGGTTATCTGAAGAAAACTGTACAAGATTTTGTTTACTAAAGTCTCTGGAACTTATTGGATTTGGAACGATGCCCAATAGTTTTTGCTGCGCTAGCTTTTTGTGTACACTGACACCTAATAGTCAAATCGACATTTTATCGTATAGCTCTAACATTTTTCTTAGTGTCTTTAAGTCTAGGCGTCTGTAAATATAGTGAGCAGAAGCACCATATGAATTAAATATGATATACACCATGCTTTACTTTTACGGCAATAGTGCATAACAGGCATACAGCCCGCCTGATGGTAAACGGATACCATAGTCTATGAAACCCTTGCAACACCGCGTATCGCATACTCGATACCGACCCTTTAAAATGAGGATTCGCTGAGCCGACAACTTAGGAGACAAGCAGATCTCTCGCTGTCAGTGTCAACACAGCGCATCCTCAGGAGCTCTGGCGACCTTACTCACCACAGGTACACAACACTACCGAAGAGTAGCGTTATTTGACTGGTGTACTTCTCCAAGATTTGTCTACTTCTCTTAAAACGACGAAAACGAAGGAAGACTTTAAGTCATGTCATATAATATTTTAAATGGCCGTCAGTCTTTTTCTTGCCCTATTAGTGGGGGGGCCAAATCTTACAACTGACATTTAGACCAGTTCCCCCAACCGATAGTGTGATAGCCTAGTGGATTAACCATGTGCCTCCCACGGCGAATGGTTCGAGTTCGATCCCGAGGCACGCACCGCTGACTTTTCGAAGTCATCTGCGTATTAGAAATTAATTATCACTTGCTTTAACGGTGAAGGAAAACATCGTGAGGAAACCGGCATGTCCTAGAACCAAAAATTCGAAGACATGTGACGTCCTCCAACCCGCACTGGGCCCGCGTGGTGGACTACGGCCCACTCCCTCTCACAGAGGATGCCTGTGTCCCAGCAGTGGGAACATTATAGGCCGATTATGCTATGCTATGCTTATGCCCCCAACCGATTATGCGGATATTTGGATCGCATATGTCACATCGATGACAATGCAATAATGGTACCATGGAAGTGATCTCATAATGGAGGCGGGAGGTGGCTATAGGAACTCCTCAACTTCTTAACATAATTCCATCGTGTTTGGGCTCGTTAGATATTTTTTTTGACAACTATTATAGAGCTAAATTATGTCCATGGTCTCAAGATGGAGCTGGGCAGTGGTCGTTTTAAAAGCTTGTTTTGAAATTTTATTTTCAACATAAAACTTATTTAATATTTTCAATTCTTTCTGCAGCCAGTGGCATCAATAGTGGCGGTGGTCCCACGAGGAGCGCTGGCGCCGTCTACGCGCCCACCAGCCTTCGTGCAGCCACCGTCACAGCCGCAGCCGCCGCCTGTCAGGTGAGGATAGCATAAGTCTACACACCAAAGTCGCCGACCCGCCGACACACCTGTCCACGGCTTTATTTCAAAAAATCATGCCGGCGACTTGTACCCGCGCGTGTCACCCGGTGACTTGTGGCAACATGTCGGCAAATGAGCGCGTACATAAGTCGCAGACGCAGCATGTCTGCGACTTGTGTACGCGCTCATTTGCCCGCTGACACTAACTACCAAAAAAGTTATTGATTTCGTGTCGCCGACAAAGTTTTACTACTTGAACGAGATGTGAAGTCGCCGACTAACCCGCCGAAAAAAAAGTTGACGACTCATGTCGGTGGGTCGGCGACGTTGGTGTGTAGATTGTATAAATGCTGATTTACATCTGACGAGCGAATGCTATCCCCACTCTATCAAATTACTTTAGTGTAAACAGACGTAGAACATTCTTTCGTTGTTCTATTGAGCAAGAATTTTATTCTAGTTCTTGGTTCTCATTTCGAGATGAGAGAAATAAAATTGTACACAATATTATTATATAGTAGCATACAACGCTATAAATTGTCCAACGTTTGGCACGTAAACACCTTACGTAGATATTTTATTGATGTGTAATTCTTATTAGTTTTTGAGAAGACTAATAAAATTCAGGCGCCGCGAATTTTGGCAGCTCAAACTGAACTTGCAACTTGGCAAAGCTCCGGACTACAAATCAGTTCCAAAAACAACTTGAAAGGCTCTACATCTTCGCTTACTTAGATTTCTACTTAATATTTTCTTCTTTCCCGTCTTCAAGGTAAATCTGAAAGGATTAACTGCCTCTAAATAGTATAAAACAAACACGTTTGTCTGTGTGCTTAGTACTTCTAAACGATAGACCGATAGATTTTAATGCGGGTTTTCACCATAACTTATAGAATTTCTTGAGGAAGGTTTATATTTAAGACATACAAGCTTCCGTCCGCGACTTCGCCCGCATTTTTCGGGATAAAAAATCCATATAATAAGAGTCACGCGAAATTCGCGTGACTCTTATTATAGGAATGAAGCAATCTCACAAATTATATTGAATCACTCCGTCGCGCGTTGATTACATCGTGTTAACTCTGAAACTATTTGTCCAAATAAGATAATTTAAACTGCAAAAATCATTAAATACTTGTGACGATGAAACTACTTAGTTCGGCTTTGCATTCTTCAAATGTCTTGCCAACCGCATTTCCTCTTAAGCTTTCAAAGTATTCTGTTGAAGCAAGTAAAACTAAATATGCTGTTCCTCCCCCAGGTTACCATTAGACATGGCAGTTCGTGGTACAGGCGAGCCGGAGACCCTGAGCTATGACGTGAACCTGAACAAGGACTCGGCGCTGGGACTCGGCATCACCGTGGCGGGATACGTTTGTGAACAAGGTACGTCTCCATTTAATACAACCATGGTGGAACCAGGCGCAGCAAGCGGCCACCGTAGCCTATATACTGGCAACACTAACACCGAGTACCTATAATAAATAAAAAATAAAATAAAAATAAAATAAAATAAAATAAAATAAAATAAAATAAAATAAAAATAAAAATAAATTGAGGATTCGCTGTGCCGACAGTTTAGGGCACAAGCAGGTCCCCCGCTGTCAACACAGCGCATCCTCAGCAGCTCTGGCAACCTTACTCACCCCAGGAACACAATACTACCAAAGAGTAGTTAATTGGCTGTGTTCTGTAAGGTTCCCCAGTCAGGCTTTGAGCGGGATACCCGTTGTGCCCTACAAGTGCCATTAAGTGCCTTTGTGTTGTGCCTTTAAGTGTTTAAAAGTTACTAAGTACCTACGTTAAGTAGAAATTTGAAACTTTATTGAAACTTTCGTCAGGCGAAACACCCTAGAGACAAAGTTGGAAATGTCTCATATGCCTGCAATTCCATTGGTACCCATACAATTCAAACTGGAACACAGCAATGCAGCTTAGCGTCAGAAATAAAGTAAAAAACCGGCCAAGTGCGAGTCGTACTCGCGCACCGAGGGTTCCGTATCATTTTTGGACGTTTAAAGTGAAAAAAACTGGACCGCATAACTAAGTTTGTTTGTGAAGGAATTTTGATGATTTTAATAAAACTGTACTAGTTAGGAACATCGTTTTATTTTTGGTGCCATATTTGGGTCAATTCCTATCAACTCTAATTATTTCAGATTTTTCGCCCCGCAAACTTCGGAGATAAGGGGGTGGTGTGTGGTATGTATGGGTGGTATGTAATGGTATTTTTTCAGACATTTTTGATCAAATGTCGAAAACCATGAAACATAAAATAAAATAAAAATATATTTTGAAATGTGCAGATCAAGCCCTTTCATATGATATGCCACTTAACCTAATGACCCCACTTTTCAATTTCGAACCCCCACTTCAGCCCCCTTTTTCAATGAAACTATAAATATTTTTTATCTTCATTCAGCAGCATTCTTTATAATTATTCCAAATTTGAAGTCGATAGCATTAGTAGTTGCTGAAATATCCAGCTGTGACAGACAGACGGACCCCCCTTATCTCCGAAGTTTGCAAAGCGAAAAATGTCAAATAGGTAATTAGAGTTGATATGAATTGACCCAAATATTGCACCAAAAATAAAACGATGTTCCTAACTATTACAGTTTTTTCAAAATCATCAAAATTCCTTGACAAATAAACTTAGTTATGCGGTCCGGTTTTTTTCACTTTATACGTTCAAAACGGATACGGAACCCTCGGTGCGGTGGCAGAAGCTCATTTATTGGACTGGCGCAGCAGTCGTTAACTTAACCATATATAATACACCCATAACATTGTAAACCTGGAATCCATTGCTTAGTAAATCATTGCTAACGAAATAATCCGCTGTAATTCATGATTCTTCTACAAACGTTTGACCTCTACTCAACGGTTCACGGTTATAGATCCATCAGCTAACAACATCAAACATTGTGGCGGTCACGAGCGACTGGTGTTTGCACATTGAGATCTCTCCGTGCCTCGTTAGGTCCGTCATGTGTCATTTTACTCTATCGATCATCTATGGGAGTTGTTTGGGGAAGTTTGATGAAAAAAATACTCTTAGGCACCTATTAAGGCAAAGATAGTGGTGCGAGGTCTATCAATCGACTTTTATATGTCATAGTCAAGGACCAACGCTAGCGCTCGAAAGTGAGGACGTTAAAATATTACGTATTTTAACGTCCTCACTTTCGTTCGTTTCAGCTCATGTCAACTTCGTAAATGAGAAACAGACGCAAAATGTCCAACTTCTCACAATGACAACTTCTTAATGTCAGATTTGCATAAATACAACTTCTTAAAATGTCGATTTCTCACAAATGATGACAAATCCGCTTAACATTCACTTCAGTCTCACAATGTCAACTTCCTAAAATGACAAATTCGCATAGTGACAACTTTATTGTTCCAAGCAAGTTGCGCTCGCTTGTTTATGATTCTCGATGTGTTTGATGTTTACTCGATTAACGCGATGGTGAAGTCATTCCAATATTTTTTTTTGCAACTCGAACTAGGCACTCTAGTTTTAATGATACACTAATGTCTTCTGCTTAGTTTTGATCATGTCGTAAGTAGATTACGTACTCTATTCTTTGCAAATAAGTTGCATGTTTAAGCTAGCCAACAGACAAACCTACATTTAGTAAGTTAGGTACTAAATAAAATAGATTATCGATTCGACTGAGCGGAGCAAGTATTTATATCCCTGTATTTTGCCCAGACGATATTATTTTTTGTAAATAAACGTACTGTAACTGAAATGGGTGGAATCAAAAGGTCACAGTAGGACCCAAGCTCCTGTCAAGTTGGCAGCTGACATTTAGAGCTATCGCAAGGGAAGAAATGAGTACCTACATAGAATTAAACTACCCCTTTGACACTTACATCAACCTTAACATTATGTTATACACACATCAAAAGTGTCTAGGGATCAAGCATTTTTATGCGGATTTCTTGAGATTGAGATGTGGCTTTGTAATAAAGGACGTCGGCAGTTTTGGGCTTGATATGGTACAGTAATAAAAGCTAAACCAAAAATAAAAATATATTTTAATTGTTCTTTGCCTAATTTATCTTAGAGATTAAGAATTGGAATCAAAAATCGAAATAATAAGAAATAAAATGATTATGCCGTTGACATTTTGAAAAAACCAATAAAACATAAACGGGTGCATGCTGGCTGGCGCGTGCCTCCACAGAATATCATGTCGACAGCAACTAAAACCTTTGAATGAAGAACTCATTAGTCGGGCTGTACTTCTTTGGACCTCCACAGAGTATCATGGTGACAGCAACTAAAACCTTTGAATTGAGAACTCATTAGTCGGGCTGTACTTCCCTGGATCATTCACACCATACTTAACCTCACTGTCACATATACGAAGATTTCTCTTTAACCCAATTACGTACAAAAACAAATAAAAAATGAATTTAAATACTCTTGAAATACTCGACCACACCAAACTAATTTCATATCTGTACCGACTTACACAATCTGAAGCCCAGCGTTCTATGGGCGTCTGCCAGTGCCCTTTATGATTTTATAAATTTATATGGATCCTTTTTGGTGCATTTCATAATTTGAATCAGGAACTCTCAATCAAATTCGAGTAAAAGATGAAAATAAGCTGTCAATATTTTCCCTATAAAAACATACAACGCATTGAAGACATTATTAGTGCTACTGTTTCCCTACTACTGATTAAAACCAACGTTATTATGGAGCGGCGACGTCATTTAAGCAGGGAAGAAATGCTCAGAGCCGTGGGAATGATAGAAGCTGGTTCCCGGCAACGTACTGTAGCTTTAGCTCTGAATACAAGTCAGAGTGTTATCAGTCGACTTTGGACACGTTACCGAAGCACTGGTACCGTGGCTGAGCGCCATGGAGGACGGTATCGCTGCACCACACGGAGACAAGACCGATACATTCAAATCTTAACTCGAAGAGCTCCAACAATAACCGCCATGATGTTAGCCGTGAGGCTTCATCACTCTTCAGGGAACTTAATTAGCGACCAAACAGTCAGAAACCGCTTGCATGAAGTGAACCTTCATTCCCGAAGACCGCTACGGGTACCACCTATAGCAATGCACAATCGTAGGATTCGATATCAATGGGCTCTTGAACACAGAAATTGGGCAGAAGAACAATGGCGTTTCGTGTGCTTTTCTGATGAGTCTCGTTTTGGTATGAGACCGGATACAAGACGTATACGACACTGGAGAACCCCTGGACGCCAACAGCGATTAAAATCCTGCCAGGAAGTCCATCCTTATAGTGGTGGAACCATCATGGTATGGGCGGGTATTTGGATCGGCGGAAGAACTGAGTTGATTTGGATCAGAGGCAACCTCAACGCTCAAATTTATGCTGAGACGATTGTATCAGACGTCATCGTTCCTCTACAAGTGCAAATCGGTCCCTTATTTCAGTTAATGCATGATAATGCACGACCGCACTCCGCAAGAGTTGTAA
Source organism: Thalpophila matura (assembly GCA_948465475.1). NCBI lineage: Eukaryota > Metazoa > Arthropoda > Insecta > Lepidoptera > Noctuidae > Thalpophila > Thalpophila matura. Next base: position 12,451,445 of record OX419199.1, read on the forward strand.
GACAGACTCTCGCCGCAGCTAACATCAATGTCCTGCCCTGGCCTGCTCAGTCGCCAGACTTGAACCCGATTGAGCATGCATGGGATATGCTACAGAGAAGAGCTCTGCCGAATATGGAGGGTATCCAGTCGCAAGAAGACCTTTTTAGGGTTCCGTACCAAAATGGTAAAAAAGGAACCCTTATGGTGCGACTTCGTCTGTCTGTCTGTCTGTCTGTCTGTCTGTCTGTCTGTCTGTCACACCTGCTTATTTCAGCAACTACTAATGCTATCGACTTGAAATTTGGAACAGTTATAAAGAATGCTTGTTCAACTTTATTGCAAATGAAAAAAATCCAAAAATATTTTTATTTTCATTGCAAAAGGGGCCGGAGTGGGGGTCCAAAATTTTAAAGTGGGGTTACTGGGTCATATGACATATCATATGAAAGGGCTTGATCTGCACATTTCAAAATATATTTTCATTTTGTTTTATGTCTCACAGTATTCGACATATGATGAAAAATTTCCAAAAAAATACCATTCCCCCCCCCTTATCTCCGAAGTTTGCGGAGCGAAAAATCTGAAATAATTAGGGTTGATAGGAATTGACCCAAATATGGCACCATAAATAAAACGATGTTCCTAACTAGTACAGTTTTTTCAAAATCATCAAAATTCCTTCACAAACAAACTTAGTTATGCGATCCGGATTTTTTCACTTTATACGTCCAAAAATGATACGGAACCCTCGGTGCGCGAGTACGACTCGCACTTGGCCGTTTTTTTTGTTGTTGCAACGAACATGGGCGGCCATTCCACAGCGTGATTTGGATGAACTCATTTTGAGTATGCCAAACCGATGTTCTTGTGTTGTTAGTGTTCGCGGTAGAAACACGGATTATTAATTGTTTAAGTTACCCAATAAAATTTTAAAGAAAACTGTTATTTCAGTCTTTTTTTCGAACTTTAATGTTAGTGGTTCAAATGTCAAAAATCCCTTTATTAGGAAAATGGCAAATTTCTTTATTAATGCAAAGGTGACTTGGTTTATCGTTACTGTGACAAACGAAAACACTTTATTTGATGAATCCTTAAAGAAAATTTTAATTAATATCAATCAGGAGAAAAGTTATTGCATAAATATATGTTGATCCCTAGATACTTTTGATGTGTGTAGTTTCCGATAGATGTCGCCAACCGCTCTTAAGAGGCGTATACAAAGGGATTTCAGATTTCGAGTGGAGCGAGCGGGATCCGTACCCCTATCATGAGTTTTTTTGACGTATAGTTTCGTTAACGTAAGCATATTTTGAATTTAAAATACAGCAGTCCTGGAACATTTTGATAAAATTTTATACAATTTGCACATTTTAAAAAATACAGAGTAATTAATTAAGTATTTAATTTATATAAATATTGTGTAACAAACGTGTATTTTCAATTCAAAATATGCTTACGTTAACGATACTACATGTCAAAAAAACTCATGATAGGGGTACCGATAGCTCAGTTGGCTTAGAGCACTAGCCTAGCTTTATTAAATAAATGAACAAATATTTCAATAAAATTCTCGTCTCGCAAATCCTTGCCAATCCAGTTTCATTAAAATTCACCATTAATTTCCACCGAAGATGCGCTCAGAGAGAATTGAAATGTTCCTAATAATGGATCTTTTTCCCACTAGCGAATGATTTTTGACATGAGCTCTATAGAAGTAATGTCAAAAATCTATCTCTAGTAAGGGAAAGAGCCGATAGATAGGTTATTACGAACGGCCATGAAAGGATTAACAAAAACACATTAATGCGTCGTTCAGACAGACGCGGTCTGCGGTGGCGGTCAGTACTAATATAACTAGCGACACCAGTCTTGAGCGCAAACGTCACCTGCGCATTCCATTTTCGGTCTCTTTGGCGGAATGAAGAAGATGGGGGGCGCCGAGGCTGCGATTGGTTCGTCAGGCGATGCTCCTCGTCTAATTGGACCATTCTCTATTACGTATTGTCTCTTGGGCCGAAACATGTACATGCGCGTTCTGTGCTCATAATTTACGGCGTGACCTATACCAGTGTTGTTACATACTGACCGCCACCGAAGACCGCGTCTGTCAGAAGTCAGAATGACGCTTAATAAACCAAGTTCCTAAGCTCCAAACGTATTTGACCTACAGATATTGCTTCTGTCAAGTCTCAGATCCTTGTTATAAATCGTCGACTTTGTGCGACCCTGAATGTTTAATAAACAGACAGGCAGACGTTAGACATAGCTATCAATCCACAGTCTCACAGACAGCCCGGGAATATTGGACGCTGTTGTTTTGACTGCCCTAGATTTGCCAGACAGACAATGGTGTTGCTCTATTGTATAGCGTACTGAACAAATTTTAATCACAGTCTATAACTTTTTTCTTAAGGGCGCTTTCGGAATTTTGTCGCCTGTCTCGCTCGCACAGAACCATTTTTAAGAATGTTGAATGAAAAGATGCATTTTTGAAAAATGTAATCTGATACAGAACTACAAAATAATATTAATTTTACAGGTAAATAATTAAAACACATTTCTACTGTGATATCTAACAAACAAAGTTAAAAAACGACTACGATGTGTTTTTAAGACATGTTTAACTCATGTGTTTCTAATCATTAAATTGGAATTTATAATATAATAATTAATATCATTTTGTAGTTCTGTACCAGATTACATTTTTCAAAAATGCATCTTTTCATTTAACATTCTTAAAATATATGGTTCTGTGCGAGCGAGAGAGGTGCCGAATGCGAGAGCGCTCTTAAGGCCGATTTACATCAGACGAGCGAATGCTCATTCTATCCCAACTATACCAAATTATTTTAGTGTAAACAGACGTAGAGCATTCTTTCGTTGTTCTAGTGTAAGAATTTTGTTCTAGTTCTTGGTTCTCATTTTTGCTCGTTGATATTTTGGTGTTAACGCTGAAAATTAGCTTTCGTTTACACTAATAGATCGAGAAAGAAAGCTCTTGTACTACTCTAGCTCTTTGTTCGTTTGGATTAAATCGACCTTTACAAATAATAGGTAAATCAGCACAGAAAATATTAAGAACTGTCAAATTTGCCTACACCTTTGTCAATACGGAAAAATAGTAGTGACCTATTGCGATGACGACTAAATTAACATTGAAATCAAGCAAGTGGACTAATTTGACAGGATCAAATATCTTCTATCCCTTTCTCGTGTTATTTGTTATAAAGAGACATAGTGAGACTAAATTAGTTTAGTTTGTAAACAACAGGATCAGCCTGTCTATTGCGAACGGCCGAGGGAGAATGTCACGGTGAGATTCTCCCTCGAACGTTCGCAAACAAATTGGTAGTTTTTGCGGTGATATCAGGCGGCGGCGTGAGCAGCACTAATCTATATCTATACTTATAATAAGAATGTAAATTCCGCGTGTCTGTACATTGCATATATTTGCAAAAAAATAATAGGGGGGACTAAGAATGAGTAATGAAGTAAATTTCTATCATTTTTAGAATTAACTAGCTGACCCGCCCGGGCTTCGCACGGGTAAAGTTACCCTACGCCAGCTAAGCTACCCTACGCCTACCCTATGCCTACCCTACACCTACCCTACATCTACTTTACACCTACCCTACACCTACCCAACGCCTACCCTACGCCTACCCTACACCTACCCTACGCCTATCCTACGCCTACCCTACGCCTACCCTACGCCTACCCTACGCCTACCCTACGCCTACCCTACGCCTACCCTACGCCTACCCTACGCCTACCCTACGCCTACCCTACGCCTACCCTACGCCTACCCAACGCCTACCCTACGCCTACCCTACACCTATCCTACACCCCAAATCTCAAAAATAAGTTTCAAGCTTCTAGCTTTAAAAATTACGTAATTTCCACACAAACTTTCATGCCCTATTTCAACCCTTTACAGCCCTTTTTTCGCATTAAAAAGTAGCCTATGTCCTTTCTCAGGCTCCAGACTATCTCTGTACCGAATTTCATTTGAATCGGTTCAGTATTTTAGGCGTGATTGCGTAACACACAGACAGACAGACAGACAGACAGACAGACAGAGTTACTTTCACATTTATAATATTAGTAAGGATAGTATATAGGCTATTCCATATCACGCTACAACCCTTAGGAGCCAAGCAACAGGGTTGAATGAAACCGCGAGGAACAGCTAGTGTAAGTATAAATTATGCACCAACATGGCTTTATTTAAGTACAATCTGTAAGCCTGTATCTGTGCGTAATTGTCAAATTTTCGTAGTGTGTACGTGTTCAATTCGCCCCCTGCAAAAAGTGATAGAAAATGTTATCCGGTGATTCACCGCTATAGGTACCGTTTCCAGGGCTATATGCTCTGAGATGTTACTATTTTCTTAATTTGGAATCAAGGAGGTTACATTAATTTACACCAAAAACTTATATATTTTATTATAAACTTCTTGTTTACAACAATGCATAGATTAATGATCGGTCTCTGCTGCACTTGGCTGTATGGGCTCAGCTCCCTTTGCCTGTCCCAAAGAGGGACGAAACGAAACAAAAAAAAAAAAAAGTTCTCTGCTGCAACAATGACAACAAAAATTTATACAATCATACGTCATTTGCAAAACGATTGTGTTTTATGATCAAATATTATAATGATAGAATTCAGTGGTTTTATGATTTAAAAGTAATAATAATTACCTAACATATGATACGCGTCGGCGATACGGATGTACGGTGATTGGATTGAACAAATACATACATGTGTGGACCCGGCTTAATACACATGTTATCAAAGTTAGTTCTGATGGTAGACTTTTTGTGATAACTTTTGATATAGTGGACCGATTTCAATGAAATAAAGACTAAATGTTACCTCAAGGTACTGCCTATACATTTCTTTCTAATTCCTCAAAATCAATTCAGTAGTATTGATTTGATGCGTGTTCAAACACACAGACAAACAGACAGACAAACCGACAGACAAACAGACAGACAAACAGACAGACAAACCGACAGACAAACAGACAGACATTAATTCTAAAAATGATAGAAATTTAATTTATTACTCATTCTTAGTCCCCCCTATTATTTTTTTGCAAATATATGCAATGTACAGACACGCGGAATTTACATTCTTATTATAAGTATAGATGTCTGTCTGTTTGTCTGTCTGTTTGTCTGTCGGTTTGTCTGTCTGTTTGTCTGTGTGTTTGAACACGCATCAAATCAATACTACTGAATTGATTTTGAGGAATTAGAAAGAAATGTATAGGCAGTACCTTGAGGTAACATTTAGTCTTTGTTTCATTGAAATCGGTCCACTATATCAAAAGTTATCACAAAAAGTCTACCCTCAGAACTAACTTTGCTAACATGTGTATTAAGCCGGGTCCACACATGTATTTGTTAAATCCAATCACCCCAATCACCGTACATCCGTATCGCCGACGCGTATCATATTAGGTAATTATTATTACTTTTAAATCATAAAACCTCTGAATTCTATCATTAAAATATGATCATAAAACACAATCGTTTTGCAAATGACGTAAGATTGTCTAAATTGTTGTTGTCATTGTTGCAGCAGAGACCGATCATTAATCTATGCATTGTTGTAAACAAGAAGTTTATAATAAAATATATAAGTTTTTGGTGTAAATTAATGTAACCTCCTTGATTCCAAATTAAGAAAATAGTAACATCTCAGAGCATCCGGATAACATTTTCTATCACTTTTTAACCGACTTCAAAAAAGGAGGTTCTGTATTCGTCCCGTATGTATGTATGTATGTATGTATGTATGTAAGTATGTATGTATGTATGTATGTATGTATGTATGTATGTATGTATGTATGTATGTATGTATGTATGTTTGTATGTGCGCGATTTTCTCAAAAACTACTGATTCGATTTGGATGGCGTTTTCACTAACGTAATCTACATACTTTGAGAAAGGTTTTAGTATATAATACATTACGTAATCATTCCTATGTACAAAGTTATATGCATAAATGTACACACTCCGTAGAAGATTTACTGTTGAACGAATTCGTGAAAGTTATCTAACGCGAGATAAAGAACTAAAAAGGGAAAAATAAAAAACTTTTTTAACAAAAAATAACCGACTTCAAAAATCCACTACAAAGAAAATAATAATTTTGGTTTCGGAAGTCGGTGGCAAAAAAAGCAAACAAAATAGCAAAGCCACCGACTTCCGAAACCAAAATTATTATTTTCTTTGTAGTGGATTTTTGAAGTCGGTTATTTTTTGTTAAAAAAGTTTTTTATTTTTTTGCAGGGGGCGAATTGAACACGTATAACTACGAAAATTTGACAATTACGCACAGATACAGGCTTACAGATTGTAGTTAAATAAAGCCATGTTGGTGCATAATTTATACTTACACTAGCTGTTCCTCGCGGTTTCAACCCTGTTGCTTGGCTCCTAAGGGTTGTAGCGTGATATGGAATAGCCTATACTATCCTTACTAATATTATAAAAGTATCTCTGTCTGTCTGTCTGTGTGTTACGCAATCACGCCTAAAATACTGAACCGATTCAAATGGAATTCGGTACAGAGATAGTCTGGAGCCTGAGAAAGGACATAGGCTACTTTTTAATGCGAAAAAAGGGCTGTAAAGGGTTGAAATAGGTCATGAAAGTTTGTGTGGAAATTACGTAATTTTTAAAGCTTGAAACTTATTTTTGAGATTTGGGGTGTAGGGTAGGTGTAGGGTAGGCGTTGGGTAGGCGTAGGGTAGGCGTAGGGTAGGCGTAGGGTAGGCGTAAGGTAGGCGTAGGGTAGGCGTAGGGTAGGCATAGGGTCGGCGTAGGGTAGGCGTAGGGTAGGCGTAGGGTAGGCGTAGGGTAGCCGTAGGGTAGGCGTAGGGTAGGTGTAGGGTAGATGTAGGGTAGGTGTAGGTTAGGTGTAGGGTAGGCGTAGGGTAGGCGTAGGGTAGCTTAGCTGGCGTAGGGTAACTTTACCCGTGCGAAGCCCGGGCGGGTCAGCTAGTTTATAATAAATCTGTAGAGAGGTCAATTCTGTACATGAACTATATTTTCAAAATAACTATCAGGGGGTGATTAGTGATCGATACTGATGCCAAAAATGCAATCAGAAAAATTTTTGTCTGTCTATCTGTCTGTCTGTCTGTCTGTATGTTCCTTATAGAAACAAAAACAACTCGACAGATTTTAACGAAACTTGGTACTATTATTCTTCATACTCCTGGGCTTATACTTTTCATCACGCTACAATCAATAGGAGCAGAGCAGTGAAGGGAAATGTTGGGAAAACGGGAGAAGTTACTCCATTTTTTAAGCTTCCGTCGCGTGTGCAGCCTTAATGGTTAAAGCTACATAGAAATCATGTATGACGGAAATGTTTTACATAAAATTATCTAAAAAATATCCCACAACAGCATATGTCTATCTTTTATGGTTGACTCACAATAACACGTGTAACTCCCGATAGCTTAGCAGTTCGGAGCTTTCTGATTGTATTACACAAAAACAGGTTTAAAAAGAACCGACTTCCAAAAACTACACTAAAAACTATGAAATAAAAATGTTAAACTTCCATAAATAAAAATCTAAATGTATATTGAAGTCGGCGGGGCCTCTTCTTCAGGTTTTTACCTCTCAGCCTTTGAACAGGAAGAACGTGCGCAGTGTGTGCAGCGAACGTGCAGCTTGCTTTGCGCCTCGACAAATTAAAATTTCCTTTCATTTCTATATTTATGCTAGGCCCCGCCGACTTCAATATACATTTAGATTTTTATTTATGGAAGTTTAACATTTTTATTTCATAGTTTTTAGTGTAGTTTTTGGAAGTCGGTTCTTTTTAAACCTGTTTTTATTTTTATCTTTTTAGTGTAGTGTAACCATTTTTGTTGTTGTTAATTTATTACAATAAAGTACCATAAAATCATGGACAGAGCGACTTTGATCATTTATGTACTTTTACCGAGATCGATTACTTCCACAAATTTAAATAGGTACTTATATTCATAGATGTTGGTGGATGAGAGCATTTCAGTAAACAAAAACCGGGCAAGAGCGTGTCGGACCCCGCACAGTGTAGGGTTCCGTAGCAAGAAGTATTTCAGTGTTCCGACCGCAAATACAAGTTTGTATTTCATAATATTATTATGAAATATTATTATTTTTACGGTCAAACTCAAAATGGAAAATAGTGAATATTTCAAAAATTTTGTGACGTATCTTGTTCAAATCAATTTCAATCGAAAGTATTTATTAAATGCTATAAGCTTGATTTTTTCCAGATTTTTCGATAGTGCGGGTGCAAAATTACAGGGGGGGACACATTGTTAATGACTTTGGGAGCTCCTAGTTAACTCAATATGCACTTAAATAAAAAAAGTATTTAAAAACTTTCATGTTATTTTCAAAGACCAATCCAACGATATCCCACATGGTGGGGTGCGCGAAAATATTTTTTTCTATCCCTCAGTTTCATGTATCGGAGCCCCCCCTAATAATTTAATTTTTCGTTATTTCACTATAGACCTTAATGGCGGCTTATAAAAGACATCTACCTACGAAGTTTCATACAAATTGGTTATGAACTGTAGATTTGACGAGGGTGTGACGGACGGACAGACGGACAGACAGACGGACAGACAGACGGTCATGACGAAACTATAAGGATTCCTAGTTTTACTACGGAACCCTTAAAACAGAGTTTTTTCAGTTTGTAATAGCAGTAGGCTCGCTCGCTAGCCTTCTATCAAATGCGACTTAAGCATGAAAAAATTGTGTGTACTATACACCTCTGTCTAACCTTGCGGGAAATATCGGCGTGATGTTATGTATGCATAATATCGAGATCGATTGCGTTCAGGAATTCATGTACCTACACAATATCACTTTTTCATCATCGTCATGATGTCATCGAGATACACCAAAAATACCGTTTATTACACCTGGTTAAAAATCTACTCAACCAAAGTTAATAAAATTTATATGGGACCACCTCGCGAGCTTCTTCTACCATATGAAAAAAAATCACGTAAATTGGCTCACAGATCAAAGAGTAGGTAATCGGTGTACATACATTAAAAAAAAAAAAAAAAAAAAAAAAAACAACCGAATGCAGAACCTCCTCCTTTTTGGAAGTCGGTTAAAAAGGAGTTACACGCTGATGGAGTCGCGGGCACAGCTATTAATAATAATATTCTGCGGTTCCTTATTGCGATATTTTTCAACAGTATTGTGGATTGACATATTATATTTCCCTACTAAAATACGAAAGTTAATCTGTCTGTTACATCAAAACCATTGAAGGATATACGTTACTTTTTTACGAAAAACGACGGAAACGCGAACGAAGTCGCGGGCAAAAGCTAGTAGGTGTATATTTTTCGGGAAAAAAACATTTTTGTAGGTAAACCGGTGGATTGTATGGGGCACAATGTTTCTGGTTTTCTGTGGAGGTAATTTGCGGTGCGCAGATAGCGAGGAATGGTATGTTTGTTTGTCACAAATTGGGGCACAGGGACACGCGTTTAAGTGGGTCATTATTTCTGAATTAAAGTGTACAAAATGGGGAGCCGTGATTCCGTTAGAGGTAGCAGAGGAATTATTTCACGTTAATGTGTAGCAGTTAGAGACTGTATACAGGTATTAACTATGATAAATGGAACTAGAAAGACCATTTTTCTTTTGCCACTGTGATTACGGCACGTGGTAGAAAGAAAGAAAGGAATACTTAGACAGGAAGGATAATTCCGTTGTCAGTGGTTAAAAATGAAAAGTTTTTATAAGTAAGGCTGTGTCCCTAATAGGCAAACTGTTAGTGGCCGACTGAGTTTGCGCTAACAGTTTGCAGTAGCAAACTGTTAGCGGAAACTAGCAGAGTGTGGACACTCCATTTCAAATATATGGAAGCAAGGGCGTACTAAACCGATACGCCGCAAACTCAGTTGGCCGCTAACAGTTTGCCTATTGGGGACACAGCCTTAGGAGGTAAAAGTACTATTAATTTACTTTTTACAAATCCAATTAAAACACACAATAAATTCTTAATAACCAACAGCATTTATTATCATCTTATAAAAAAAACCGGCCAAGTGCGAGTCGTAGGTACTCGCGCACCGAGAGTTTCGTATCATTTTTGGACGTTTAAAGTGAAAAAAATCCGGACCGCATAACTTAGTTTGTTTGTGAAGGAATTTTGATGATTTTGAAAAAACTGTACCTACTAGTTAGGAACAGCGTTTTATTTTTGGTGCCATATTTGGGTCAATTCTAATTATTTCAGATTTTTCGCCCCGAAAACTTCGGAGATAAGGGGGGGGGGAATGGTATTTTTTTGGACATTTTTCATCATATGTCGAAAACTGTGAAACATTGAGCAGGTGTGACAGACAGACAGACAGACGAAGTCGCACCATAGGGGTTCCTTTTTTACCATTTTGGTACGGAACCCTAAAAACAACTAATTGGATCCAAGAGCCCTCCATATCCCCTAGGTGTTCCCAACTTGATCCATACCGCTAATAAACTAAGAAAAATTACGACTTTGCTACCAACAGCAACTTTTCACGACTTTTTAATTACTTTCACCTGAATATGATGGATGGAGGAAATAACTCTTGAGTATCAGTTCCAACTTTACGGAGCACTTTCCTGGATTGCTTTGATGAATTCGATCAAACGGGAGATATCTTTTTGGTCTTTAAATAAGGCTTGAATAGTTTAAATACCGCTACATAATATTATAATATGTGTTTGTGTGTGAATCGGTTTCTCCTAGGCAAGCATGCTCCATCGTAGACCGCATCATCAGGCGAGATGGCGGTCAAACGCAAGCCTATTATCAAATTAAAAATAAAATATGGCTAAATGACAGTCGCGTTGATCGATCGATCTGCGAGGTTAATGAGCTTGCCGCGGTTTGTCCTCGAATGAGTGACCGTTCTTAACACATCGAGACCCTTCCGTGCCCCGGACAGTTAAACAGTTGGCCCCGGTTGTCATAGGAATATCTTTGACAGTCGTTACGGGTAATTTGGAGCCCAAAAGTCTGACAACTAGTCTAACTTTCGAATACCAGTATTCCCCAATAATTGGGTTGTGGAGGTCAGATGGCAGTCGCTCCCCGTAAAATATTGATATTCAGCCGCAACCAGTTAGACTGAAAGCTGACCTCAATCTAGTTTGGGAAAAGGCTAGGCGGATAAGGATATTTTTTTCGTTTTAATATTTAACAACATCATGCAAATCCCAAGTAGAGAATATCAGACTCATGTATTAAGGGGCGATTCTATTGCCATTTTAACCATAAATCCAGACTTCGATATGCGAAGAATATCAAGACTTAAGTCTTGATATTCACATTTAAAACACCATCGAAAATCCATTAGAACTCATGAATGATTCTTCAAGACCAAGTTTTGAGCTATAGCTACTTGAGGTGGAACTTTTGAGCCATTTCCTCGTTAAATGCGTCCGTTGCGACCATTCAGAGAAACATTGTTTGCAAAAGAATACGCATCGGGATTTTTACAGGATTTTGTAAGTTTCTTTGAAGTAAGATTCAACTTCTTCTGAGAGATGACCTTCGGGTGTAAGTCCTTGGTAATGACCATAGGATTTTTTGTCCGCACATCATTTTAGGGTTCCGTACCTCAAAAGGAAAAACGGAACTCTTATAGGATCACTTTGTTATCCGTCTGTCATGACCATGAGTGGAGTCATCTGCTCATAGATGGAGTCACTAGAAGTATGCAGTAGCGCCATCTATAATCAAGATATGATATATCTCCTATGATGTAATAGCGGCATAGATGGCGCTATTGTATATTTCGGAACCTTTAGGGCGCCAGTCGTACTCGCACTTGTCTGGTTTTTTTGAAGTCAAGTAATAAAATAATTGCATGATCCGAGTGAAACCTCGGGCAATAACTAGTAAGCTAACTCACTCACTCATAAAAAGCCCAAAAACATATTCCAATTAAAAAAAACCGGCCAAGTGCGAGTCGTACTCGCGCACCGAGGGTTCTGTATCAGTTTTGGACATATAAAGTGAAAAAAACCGGACCGCAAAACTAAGTTTGTTTGTGAAAGAATTTTGATGATTTTGAAAAAACTGTACTAGTTAGGAACATTGTTTTATTTTTGGTGCAATATTTAAGTCAATTCCTATCAACTGTAATTATTTCAGATTTTTCACTCCGCAAACTTCGGAGATAAGGTGGGGGAATGGTATTTTTTCAGACATTTTTCATCATATGTCGAAAACTGTGAGACAGAAAATTAAATAAAAATATTTTTTGAAATGTGCACATCAAGCCCTTTCATATGATTTGTCACTTGACCCAGTAACCCCACTTTGAAATTTCGGACCCCCACTCCGGCCCCCTTTGCAATGAAAATAAAAATATTTATTTAATTTTTTCATTTGCAATCAAGTTGGACAAACATTTTTTATAACTGTTCTAAATTTCAAGTCGATAGCATTAGTAGTTGCTGAAATAAGCAGGTGTGACAGACAGACAGACAGACAGACAGACAGACAGACAGACAGACAGACAGATAGACAGACGAAGTCGCACCATAAGGGTTCCTTTTTTACCATTTTGGTACGGAACCCTAAAAACTGGCAGGTTTCTTAGTCATTGTTCATTTGGCCCAGTTCTGTCATCTGGAAAATCAATTTCATTTGAATTTCACTCGGTGAGATTTCCCTTTGATGTTCCTTGATTACTCTTAAAGGTCAATCTTAGTTAGGGCTTCTGTAAAAGTCATCAACTTCATACTTTGTTAGATGAGATTTCCGTCGTTAGAACATAACTTTCTGATATTTGATCAGTTGCCTACAGACAATTTGTAACTAGCCAGAGTATAGTGCCACGGTCGAGCGCTTGAATTTGTCCCTAAAGGCAGTCTCCGATTAGGGTGAATAAGCATATTGCACCTTCGGTGGAACCTCAGATCATAGAAACAAGGGAGATGTGCCAAGGCGCTATCGAGCTTGATGCCTGATCTTGAGCAAATTGCTCATATTAAAAACGTACGCGCTGGCGACGAACCGAACACGATCGATGGTATAAATACAGTGTTTTAGTTTAGTGCTAGTGTTGAGTGACGATTAACAGTGTTAGATTGAGGGTGTGCGGAATGTTTAATGCGTGGGAGATCTTTTTATTCACAAGGAGCGCTTAATTATGCGCGTAATTGTATCGAATAATGTACTAAAAGTGGCATCAGTTGTTCCGGTACTAATTTGCTATGATGGCATATCTCCTTGTTTCTATGATCTGAGGGTGGAATAAAGTCACAAATAATAACCAAAACTGCTGAATCAAATGTTGTTCTTGCGCCTATAATATAGACATGGTTCAAACTCGATTTTGCAGTTTTCGCTATTTGTGACTTTGTTCCACCGAAGGTGCGTATGTTATGCTGATCTAGGCTTTGACATAGTTTGGCTTTAAAATTCCCCAAAATATACCGTCGATAAAAATTGTTATGAAAATAGCTTGAGTCCTGAGGCACAAAACTCTTAACCCAAGTAGTTTACATGAAGTAGGTCCCCTAAATAGCGAGTCAAACCGCGAGCAACAATATTTGTACACTACTAATATGTTACAGCTGAAGAGTTGGTTTGTTTGAACGCGATATGGTCTGGAATGGAACAACCAGTCGAATTCAGTCGAAACCAGAAAAAATCACGCTATGACCCTTAGGAGCCGAGCAAAAAGAAAAAGAGTCAGAAAGAACGATAAGCGAAAACGAAGCAATAGCCAGGCGCGGTCCCAGGGGGGGGGGGGTCACGGGCGTCATGACCCCCCCCCCCCCATAATCGTTCAGCTGCGGTATGACCCCCCCCAAAATCGTCGGCTGGGACCGCGCCTGGCAATAATAGCATGTGTGGGTAAATAATCCAGTATAATATACAGTGAGCAAGTTAAACCCAAAAACTATTAACATTGCAGTTAACCACTTTAATTTAACTGTAACACAGAAACTGGTAACACAAACATAATAGTCAACAATTGCCCACAAGAAAGCAATAACAATACTTGTGTTGCCGGGTGTACGCAAGTGCTAATAAACAAGAGCGCGGGTACACCCTGGGGCACAGGTCACGCGTCGCCAAAGTTTTCTAATATGGGAGCGACCGGGCGAAATTAACCCTTATCGCGTTGATATATTGAAGGGCTCGAGATAAGACGAGGGTATATGAAGGGTTGGGTGTAGTTGAATACGGGTTAGATGAAAAACAATGTAGGTACGCACGGCTACAGATCAAGCTCTACACATCCAGTATAAGCTGATCTCGCATTGTATAGGATTTCCTTACAGTGAGAGGTCAGTGTAAACTGGGCATGTATAGCTTGATGTGTAGCCGTGTGTACCCTCAAAACAGTAGTGTTTGTAGAATGAAAGGAGGAGCCACAAGTTTTGATTATATTGAACAATTGAATGTGTTGCCAGAATATTAATAATGTACTGTTTGTATCCTGCGGAAAATAAAAGGCGCTTTGAGATTACTTAAATTAATGGAAAGGACAGAAACATTCTTTCGTCTCTTATTAACTGAATGACACTAAAAATATTGTATAATTTAGCAACAGGTAAAACAAAAAAAAAACCAGCCAAGTGCGAGTCGTACTCACGCACCGAGGGTGCCGTATCATTTTTGGACGTATAAAGTGAAAAAATCCAGACCGCATAATTAAGTTTGTTTGTGAAAGAATTTTGATGATTTTGAAAAAACTGTACTAGTTAGGAAAATCGTTTTATTTTTGGTGCCATATTTGGGTCAATTCCTATCAACTCTAATTATTTCAGATTTTTCGCCCCGCAAACTTCGGAGATAAGGGGGGGGAATGGTATTTTTTTGGACATCTTTCATCATATGTCGAAAACTGTGAGACATAAAATAAAATAAAAATATATTTTGAAATGTGCACATCAAGCCCTTTCATATGATATGTCACTTGACCTAGTAACCCCACTTTGAAATTTCGGAAAATATTTTTGGACTTTTTTCATTTGCAATAAAGATGAACAAGCATTCTTTATAACTGTTCCAAATTTCAAGTCGATAGCATGAGTAGTTGCTGAAATAAGCAGGTGTGACAGACAGACAGACGAAGTCGCACCATAAGGGTTCTTTACCATTTTGGTACGGAACCCTAATAAACGGCAGAAATTAAGTGTTAACTTGTGTTGTGTTAACCAGCGCCAGGCACTAGTGGTCTGGCATTTATGCTGAACTGGACCTATTTGGCAAAGCCGCTAGGCACACAGCAGCTACTTTAATTTTAAGACCTTGTAATTTTTTTATTTTTTTTTTATTTTTTGTCTGTGTGTCTATCTGTTGTGCCAAATAAATGTTTTTTCTTTCTTTTCTTTCTAACTAAATTATATTTTTTCCGGAATCGTCCAAATCTACATAATACGTGAAGAAAAATCTCGAACCCTCGAATTCTGACCACTAGTATGTATAAAGAAATACTATCGATCAATTTAGTTACTGAAAGCTTACTAGTACCTATGTAGATAAACGTAAATACTCATTTCAATTAAGAAAGGATAACCAGTTCCAAAACGTGGCGGCAAACGAAATGAAAAGCTTTGGGCCCGAGTCGTACGTTATAGTGGCATTAAAGTACAATCAAAAAATTATTAACAGTTCGAAAAATTAACATCACTGTCAAGTGATACTATCTATTAAATACATAGCAGCTTTTAAATGAAAGTGGAAAGTTTTATGACGATTAAATGTACAAAACAAATGACTAACGACACTTGGGTAGATTACAAATAAATACAAATTGCTGGTAGGTATTTATCTAAAAAGTAGTTAGAAATACTAGAGCATTTAATTCTCCTCCAAATACACAAGGTTTAATCGTAACACAAAGACTTGAGTTTTGGTAGGTATGGGGCGCCCTCAGATCATAGAAATAAGGAGATATGCCATCATAGCAAATTAGTACGGGAACAACTGTCGCCACTTCTAGTACATTTTTCAACACAATTACAAGCGCCCCTTAAGAGGGAACGGGGCCTGCGAGGAATTTGAAAAATAGGTATTTGAAGAAACTATTGCCGTCGCGCTGCGCCCGAACAACCCCCGTAGTGTGTGATAGGGACAGCTGCAGCTCAGACCGATTATATCACAAAACAATTGACGAGATTGACGTTTCGTATTCCCCCTTTTTCTCCTCGAAAACTGAGCCGATGCAATTTTATTTTTTTAATTTATTTAAATAAAGAGTATGCTTAGGTTCCTATCATTTTCTTTTATGTTAAAAACTTTTCTAAATTGTATGGTAGTCCTCTAATCACGGCGGTAAAAATAGGTCAGTTTTTGTAATTTTTGGAGGGTCATATTTTCTTTACTAATTAGTTGCTGAAAAAAAGAAAATGACAGCAGACATGTATACAGCAGACTTTGATTTAATGAAACAAAAAAAAAATACTCTAGAGCCATTATTCAGGAAGAAAAAAGGGGAATACGTTTGTATGGAGAATCTCACGCCCTGTTCCCTCTTAAAGATCTCCCACGCATTAAACATTCCACACACCCTCAATCTAACACTGTTAATCGTCACTCAACTCTAGCACTAAACTAAAACACTGTATTTATATCATCGATCGTGTTTGGTTCGTAACCAGCGTGTACTTTTTATATACGGTCAATGTGACCGTATGAAAGCGTCAAGCTCAATAGCGCCTTGGCACATCTCCCTTGTTTCTATGATCTGAGGGTAGATTACAAATAAATACAAATTGCTGGTAGGTATTAATCTAAAAAGTAGTTAGAAATACCAGCCGGTCTAGCATGACCACGATAGAAACGGGTTTTGTCGACATAGAAATAGACAAAGTGACAGATAAGTGACAGATTTCATTCATAAAACGTAGAAATGTTTCTACAATCTGTCACTTTGTCTATTTCTATGTAGACAAAACCCGTTTCTATCGTGGTCATGCTAGGCCGGCAGAGCATTTAATTCTCCTCCAAATACATACTTATACTACTACTACGGTTTACTCGTAACACAAAGACTTGAGTTTTGGTAGGTATGGGGCGCCATACTATGGCTGGTATTGTCCTTTGGATAGCAATCCAATGGATTGATGTTGTTAATTGCACTGAATTACAATCAAACAAAGCAAATACGATTACCGATATTATCATCGTATCTAATCCCAATCCGATAAGGTTCCCAAAACACATTAGCACAATCATGGTCCCCTTCACCATAAACTAAGCTGCTATCTAGTCGTCGATAGATAGTCTCGGGAGGAGCGGGGCTATCGGCGGATAGTCCCGCACTATCTAAATAGCCTAACTTAGCTTTTAGCTCGTCACTAAGCTTTCTGCGATAGTGCTAATAAATCCTAACGTTTCAGTGAAATTGGAGAAATGTGAGGTCGTAATTTTAGATGTTTCGAAAAATCTATAAGCTTCAAAATGAATGTTTAATTATGAATCGTTTTGCTTTAAAAATGGTAAGTATGTATTGCTTTAAATATGGACGTAGTCCACGAAGAGCACCCGAGCTAATGGCACCTAGCCTAGTCCACGGAAGGCACCTATCATTATTTTTGGCAGGTGCCCTTCGGTTAATGTCATAGTAAGTTTTTAGATTTGTAAGCTAATTTAACGTTTAAAAGCTAGGTATGGAATGCCCTTTTGTAAAAGTTATGGTATCTAATGTATGTTACATTATGAATGATAGTTTTTATTCTCATCAATTATAGATATCGATTGGCCAATCATATGAAATCGTATTATTTGCGTTATTATTCCGTTTTCGCTTAGCGTTCTATCTGACTTATTCTTTTTGCTCGACTCCTAAGGGTTATAGCGTGATGCTAAGTATCTTAGACAATTCCTAATGAATCTGGCTATCATATACAAGAATAATTTTTCGAATTTGACTGGTAGTTCCAGAGATTAGCGCGTTCAAACAAACAAACTCTATACAGGTATCTAAGTAAAGGAGAGCATTCTGAAGTGTTAAAGAATTGGATCAAACCAATAACTGCCAGTCCCAGTGATTTCCAATTATGATTTCTATTTATATGTGCTTAAAGTATAAATTTTGTTGACAGAGGAGCTGAGCGGCATATTCGTGAAGAGTATCAGTGAAGGTAGCTCAGCAGATCTGTGCGGCAAGATACAGGTCAACGACAGGATTGTTGAGGTAAGGATTTTTATTCTATAGAATTACTTTAGCAATATTGAACACTTGGAAACATTGTTCTACAAAAACAGGTTTAAAAAAAACCGACTTCCAAAAACTACACTAAAAACTATGAAATAAAAATGTTAAACTTCCATAAATAAAAATCTAAATGTATATTGAAGTCGGCGGGGCCTCTTCTTCAGGTTTCTACCTCTCAGCCTTTGAACAGGAAGAACGTGCGCAGTGTGTGCAGCGAACGTGCAGCTTGCTTTGCGCCTCGACAAATTAAAATTTTCTTTCATTCCTCCTTAATCTATAATGTTGCTTATATTTATGCTAGGCCCCGCCGACTTCAATATACATTTAGATTTTTATTTATGGAAGTTTAACATTTTTATTTCATAGTTTTTAGTGTAGTTTTTGGAAGTCGGTTTTTTTTAAACCTGTTTTTATTTTTATCTTTTTAGTGTAGTGTAACCATTTTTGTTGTTGTTAATTTATTACAATAAAGTACCATTAAATCATGGACAGAGCGACTTTGATCATTTATGTACTTTTACCGAGATCGATTACTTCCACGAATTTAAATAGGTATGTACTTATATTTATAGATGTTGGTGGATGAGAGCATTTCAGTAAACAAAAACCGGGCAAGAGCGTGTCGGACCACGCAGTGTAGGATTCCATAGCAAGAAGTATTTTGAGTGTTCCGACCGCAAATACAAGTTTGTATTTCATAATATTATTATAAAATATTATTATTTTTACGGTTGTCAAACTCAAAATGGAAAATAGTGAATATTTCAAAAAAATTGTGACGTATCTTGTTCAAACCAATTTCAATCGAAAGTATTTATTAAATGCTATAAGCTTGATTTTTTCCAGATTTTTTGATAGCGCGGTTGGAAAATTACAGGGGGGGGACACACATTGTTAACGACTTTGGGAGCTCCTAGTTCACTCAATATGCACTTAAATAAAAAAGGTATTTAGAAACCTTCATGTTATTTTCAAAGACCTATCCAACGATATCGCACATGGTGGGGTGCGCGAAAATATTATTTTTCATCCCTCAGTTTCATGTATGGGAGCCCCCCCCCTAATAATTTTATTTTTCGTAATTTCACTATAGGCCTTAATGGCGGCTTATAAAAGACATCTACCTACGAAGTTTCATATAAATTGGTTATGAACTGTAGATAGTAGTAATAGCAATAGGCTCGCTCCCTAGCCTTCTATCAAATGCGACTTAAGCATAAAAAAATTGTGTGTACTATACACCTCTGTCTAACCTTGCGGGAAATATCGGCGTGATGTTATGTATGCATAATATCGAGATGGATTGCGTTCAGGAATTCATGTACCTACACAATATCACTTTTTCATCATCGTCATGATGTCATCGAGATACACCAAAAATACCGTTTATTACACCTGGTTAAAAATCTACTCAACCAAAGTTAATAAAATTTATATGGGACCACCTCGCGAGCTTCTTCTACCATATGAAAAAAGAATCACGTAAATCGGCTCATAAACCACGGAGTAATCGGTGTACATACATTAAAAAAAAAAAAAAAAAAAAAAAACCAACCGAATGCAGAACCTCCTCCTTTTTGGAAGTCGGTTAAAAAGTAGGTAAGTGTGGTGTGGATGCACCTGTAGCGATAGCGACATCTATCAGCAACATCAAGTACTATCCTACATCGCGCAAGAAGAGTTTTCAAACACCTTTAGATGATTTATTACGAACTAACTGTTGCCTGCGACTTCGTCTATGTGTATTTTGTATTAAATATTCACGATGAAAAGTAGCCTATAAACTTCTTCAAGTGAATTCAATTGTAACTCTAAGTTTTAAGTTGAAAAACATTTTTCAAAATAAGCTTTTACAATTACCACTGGCCATGAGACCCTGGACATCATATAGGTATGTAGTACTCATAAAGACAAATCCAACGAGCTCAAACACGACGGAGTTATATGAAGAAGTTGAGGAGTTCCTAAAGCCACCTCCCAGCTCCATCATGAGACCACCTCCATGGTACCATATTATTGCATTGTCATCGAAGTGACATAAGAGGAAAACTGGTCTAAAATTCTGTTGCAAGATTTCGCCGGGTACACACACGGCAAGTTAAATAAAAGCTTGTTAAAAAACTTAATAAATATTGTAACACCATGTATATGGCGTGACAGAGTTGTAGCCCGCGTTATGTAGTTAACTTTGTTTATGACCTCAGATCATAGAAACAAGGAGATATGCCGTCATAGCAAATTAGTACGGGAACAACTGATGCCACTTTTAGTACATTTTTCGACACAATTACGCGCATAATTAAGCGCTCCTCGTGAATAAAAAGATCTCCCACGCATTGAACATTCCGCACACCCTCAATCTAACACTAAATCGTCACTCAACACTAGCACTAAACTAAAACACAGTATTTATACCATCGATCGTGTTCGGTTTGTCGCCAGCGCGTACGTTTTTAATATGAACAATTTGCTCAAGATCAGGCATCAAGCTCGATAGCGCCTTGGCACATCTCCTTGTTTCTATGATCTGAGTTTATGACATTTGAGAAGACAATAAAACAATACAAGCTGTAGTTAAATTAGATATAGCTCTATCAAATTCTGAGCAATTTTATTACGTTTTTCTCAACTACTTTGACCTAAATTTTCATTTGTAGACTCACTGTCCTCTAGAACCTCTTCTAGACTTTTCCGAATTCTCAGTCGAATAAGTGACAGATATTATGTATTTTACTAGCTGTTCCCCGCGGTATCACCCCTGTTGCTCAGCTCCTAAGGGTCGTAGCGTGATGTTAAATAGTCTATACTAATTCTCATGAATCTGGCTGTCGTTTACAAAAATAATTTTTCGAATCCGACTTGTAGTTCCAGAGATTTGCGCGTTCAAACAAACAAACTCTTGAGTTTTATAATATTAGTATAGATACGGAATGACTGCTATTTGAGCTTCGCCTATAATGATTATACACGATGCCAAATAACGCTACTCTTTGGTAGTGTTGTGTTCCTGTGGTGAGTAAGGTCGCCAGAGACGAGTAAAAGTTTTTTTGACTACACACCCAGTAATTAAATATGTATTTATGAGATTTTTCAAAAGTCGAATGTCGCGAGCGGGATTTGATATGGGTAATAAGAGGAGTACACAAAGAGATCTCAAATTTCGAGTGAACCGAGAGGGTCACGATAGCTCAGTTGGTTCAGAGCAATGCCACGGTACGGCAGAGGTCGCGTGTTCATATCCCATTCGCAACGTTTTTTGAAAAATCTCTTATATATTTAATAGCATACACATTCAGTCATTTTAGAAAAACAACGACATCCAACTACTACGGTGACTCAGTTAACCGTCCCCTGCTCGGAAACTATTAGCTCGGTTGATTAGTCGCGCTGCACGATACTGACTATTGATGTTTTCATTCCATTTGCCGTGACCATGTTGTTGGGAAATAAGAGCTTTAATTTTGTATGCTATAACATTTAATTCAAAATGCATTTTATAGAATTTCTAGACTCAGCCCTCCTCCTCAGTATTTCTTCCGCTGATTTTATAGTTTTTACAAGCTTTTATTTAAGAGGGGCTCGTGGCTAAATGGCAGCCGCGCTGATCGATCGATCTGCGAGGTTAAGCTGCGCTTGCCGCGGTCAGTCCTTGGATGGGTGACCGTCGTTTACACATCGAGACCCCTCCGTGCCTCGGAGAGCACGTTAAACAGTCGGTCCCGGTTGTCATAGGAACCCGTACTCCGATACCCGTATACCCGTACCCGAATACCCGTACTATAACTACCCGTAACGCAGTCGGGTAGTTACGTCGTTACGGGTAGTCAGAAGCCCAAAAGTCTGACAACTGGTCTAACATTCGAGTACCGATATTCCCCAATAGTTGGGTTGTGGAGGTCAGATGGCAGTCGCTCCATGTAAAATATTGATATTTAGCCGCAACTAGTTAGACTGGAAGCCGACTCCAATCATGTTTGCGAAAAGGCTAGGCGGATGATACAAGCTTTTATCTAACTTGCCGTGTGTGTGTCGAGCGAAATCTTGAAACTGAATTTTAGACCCGCAGCCTAATTATGTAACTCAATTTCTTTCGCCATGGCTTCCATTTTGACAGTTCATCAACATCCATTGCGGCGTTGAGCTAGTTACCGGAGCACGGATTAACAATCATACGACGTAATGAATGTCAAAAACAATGCCATGGTGATAGCAATTGAGTTACGCAATTCGGGTGCAGTTCCTTTCAATCGATTGTACTAATATGGTGCCATGGAGGTGGTATAGCAACTCTTCAACTTCTTAACATAACTCTGTCGTGTTTGGGCGTTGAATTTGATTTGTCAAGTACTACAGACCTCTATGATGTCCAGAGTCTCATGATGGAGCTGGGAAGTGGTCATTATAAAAGCTTTTTTTGAAAAAATGATTTTCGACATAAAACTTAGTTTAAACCTATGCGAGGTATGACTTTTTTTTCTTTAAAGAACATATCTACATAGTAATACAACTTGACACAAGCGCTTCATTTCACTAAAAACAACAAATCATATTTTTTAGGGTTCCGTACCAAAATAATAAAAAAGGAACCCTTATGGTGCGACTTCGTCTGTGTCTGTCTGTCTGTCTGTCTGTCTGTCACACCTGCTTATTTCAGCAACTACTTATGCTATCGACTTGAAATTTGGAACAGTTATAAAGAATGCTTGCCAAACTTTATTGAAAATGAAAAATGTCACAAAATGTTTTTATTTTTATTGCAAAAGGGGCCGGAGTGGGTGTCCGAAATTTCAAAGTGGGGTTACTAGGTCAAGTGACATATCATATGAAAGGGCTTGATCTGCACATTTCAAAATATATATATTATTTTTTTTATGTCTCACAGTTTTCGACATATGATGAAAAATTTCTGAAAAAATACCATTCACCCCCCCTTATTTCTGAAGTTTGCGGAGCAATAAATCTAAAATAATTAGAGTTGGTAGGAATTGACCCAAATATTGCACCAAAACCGATACGGAACCCTCGTTGCGCGAGTACGACTCGCACTTGGCCGGTTTTTAGGGTTCCGTACCAAAATGGTAAAAAAGGAACCCTTATGGTGCGACTTCGTCTGTCTGTCTGTCTGTCACACCTGCTTATTTCAGCAACTACTCATGCTATCGACTTGAAATTTAGAACAGTTATAAAGAATGCTTGTTCAACTTGATTGCAAATGAAAAAAATCCAAAAATATTTTTATTTTTATTGCAAAACGGGCCGGAGTGGGGGTCCGAAATTTTAAAGTGGGGTTACTAGGTCAAGTGACATATCATATGAAAGGGCTTGATCTGCACATTTCAAAATATATTTTTATTTTATTTTATGTCTCACAGTTTTCGACATATGATGAAAAATGTCCAAAAAATACCATTCCCTCCCCCTTATCTCCGAAGTTTGCGGGGCGAAAAATCTGAAATAATTAGAGTTGATAGGAATTAATCCAAATATGGCACCAAAATAAAACGATGTTCCTAACTAGTACAGTTTTTTCAAAATCATCAAAATTCCTTCACAAACAAACTTAGTTATGCGGTCCGGATTTTTTCGCTTTATACGTCCAAAAATGATACGGAACCCTCGGTGCGCGAGTACGACTCGCACTTGGCCGGTTTTTTTTTATTTTCAATAGGCTGCATCCATAAAATTTTATTCAGCCATTTTTATAATGTGACTTTTCAACCCTTCCCTGCGACGCTGACGGGGCGCGATCGGTCGGTGACGGGGGAGCCATTAGTGCGACTAATTTGTCACGCAGCGCAATGCACTGGTGAAGTTTCACATCGATACTCTTCATTCACGGCGGCCATTGTTGTAGCGCGAGTTGGGAAACAACTTTTGTATAGGCAGCGGTAGACTGAGGGTAGATTGATTTACTTGGTGATTATAGAATTATCCATGGTGTTCTTTTTTTTTCCTGAGAACCAGTGGCGAAGGGTGAGGGGAAGCCGGTACAATATAATAATAACAAAATTAAAAATAATCTGTTTTACCTACTTATGTCATACATATTCGTCTATTCAAAATACCTATGTAAATACAATGAACAAACAATAGGTGTGACATAACTAAAACGGAATTACTTATAATATTTATTGTACCGGCTTCCCCTCACCCTTCGCCACTGCTGAGAACTATACAGGGTGGCAGGTTAGACAGTGGAAATATTTTAAGGGGTCATTGTATTCATCATTATGAACAACTTTTACTACGGGACCAACCCTGAAATCGCGAAAAAAAAAATCAGTTGTTCCATACATTTATGTTCACAAAACTCAACAAAATGTATGGAACAGCTGATTTTGTTTTCGCGATTTCAGGGTTGGTCCCATAGTAAAAGTTGTTCATAATGATGAGTACAATGACCCCTTAAAATATTTCCACTGTCTAACCTGCCACCCTGTAGATGGGCAATATTTACGGCAATACTCGATACTACTTACGGTAATACTACGATATTACAGAGTATATTCTAGCAAGGTAGCAACAACTGTATTGCTGTAGAATTGAGTTTGTATAAGTGCAGGAATTTGTGACTGTAGAACTGAGCTAGTTTTTTTTTTTTTTGAGGATGGGAAATCATCAAATTAATGACCCCTCCCGCTCTGGGCGGAGCGGAAGGGAGTGTCAGACTCTTACTGAATAAAACCCCCCCCTTTTCCTTCTTTAGCCCTTTATGTTCCGGGTCAGCGGTATCCCTTTCGGACAATCCCGCTTTCCCGGCAGGCTTGGGCCCTAGTGGGCCCCCTCTTTGATGCTGACATCTCTTTGAGGCGCGCGTGGAACACGTACGCGCCGTCCGGCACGGGCCTGGTCCTGATTGGACGGTGAGCTGCCCATTACTCACCGCTCGCAGGCCCGCGGCAGAACTGAGCTAGTGAGATGAATATTAGGTAGTGGACTGGAACTGGAATGGGAGTGGCAGCCTCGCTGGCTGTAGTTATTGTGATGTACCATCATTTAATTTCATTGCAGTATCACCGAGCTATACTGCAAGATTGCGACAATTGTTCTACTAAGTTGCAGCAAGAAATCGTCAAAAAAGCCGGACAAGTGCGAGTACCTACGACTCGCGCCCCAAGGGTTCCGAAATATGCAATAGCGCCATCTATGCCGCTATTACATCATAATATGTAGATAATGCCATATCATATCTAGATCATAGATTGCGCTACTGCATTCTTCTAGTGGAGCCAGCTCATAGATGGCGCCGGGTGGGTGTTGTTATGGGTCCGGTGACAGACGACAACAAAGTGATCCTATTAGGGTTCCGTTTTTCCTTTTGAGGTACGGAACCCTTAAAACTATCCTGTTTAACCGCACCTTAAAGCTTCGTTGTGTAATATTTACTGCCGCTGTAGTTTAGCTTCTATTGCGGCTCTAGAAAATTGTAGAAGTTACACGCTGTACATAGAAACGTTTAAAACTCCTAGTTGCTAGCGTATTACATAATTGGCTAGGTAGAACGACTTAACTTCTCGCTATCCGGATCCGGAGGACTTCCTGAATCAAAAGTTTGTCCCCTGAAATATGTAAAGTTCATTTGGTTTATAAAATAATTTCCTGAAATTGCTGAAAGTCAGAAAGTTCGTTTGAATTCCGACAGTTTGGTTACCCTCGAAATTATCAAATTGGTACATTTTCCTGGAATTACCTTTCGACGAAAAATTGGGATTCTTGTGGGATTACATTTTATACGTCAACATTGCAAAGTTTTTTTATTAATAAATTGATATTTGGGAAAATTTTGGGACGCTTTTCATTTTTTCAATGAATATAAGTGGTATGTATGTACTAGGTTCGATTAGTGGAAGTGAATTAACGCTGTTGATGTAATCGCATGTGTTTATGCCACTCAAAATAGAAAAAAAATATAATAGAATTAAAACCGCCTTCAAAAAAATCACAATAATGTGTGAAACAGTTTCAGAAGTCGGTGCCAAATCAAATCAAAACAAAAATCAAAGGCATTGGTGCCGATTCTGTTGTTTACCAACTAAACTAATTTAGTCTCATTACGTCTCTTTCTAATAAAAAACATGAGAAAAGGATAGAAGATATTTAATCCTGTCAAATTAGTTCACTTGAATAGTTTTGTTGTCGTAATCGCAAAAGGTCACGACTATTTTCCCGTAAATGACAAGGGTGTAGACTAATTTGACAGTTCTAAATATTTTCTGTCCTTTTTCAATGTTATTTGTAAGAAAGAGATGTAGTGTGATTAAAATTAGTTTAGTGCGACGTTCAACAGAATCAGTACCATTGACATCCGAAACTATTTCACACAACATTATAATTGTGACCTTTTTGAAGGCGGTTTTTCGAAATGTCTTTCAGTACTTTTCAGTAACTTCAGAATTTTGTTTCAAAAGACACACAAGCTTATCTTTTCCAAGCTAAAACATTACATTTTATTAATCAACATTCCTAATTGAATTTCCCTTACGTTTGTCTTTCCATTCGTGTTTCCTTTCCGGAACCATGCGTGACAAAACTTTCCTTCCTACACGGGTTGTGGTAGGAAATGTATAATGACGGAATTAACGTATGCACGCGACGGCATGGATTGATTGGTGCGTGCTCACGTTGTAATGTTGGATAGGTGGAAGATAGATGAGTGTCGAAGACTGATGGGGTGGAAATTAGTGCGTCCATTTCTGACGTATGTAGAGGTTGATTGAGGTCGAATATACTACCAGAAATTGAATGCAGAGATCTGAATGATCTAAAGTATCTAAACTAATATTATAAAGATGAAAGATTTGTTTTTTTTTGGATGTATGTTTGTAATGAATAAACTCAAAAACTACTGGACCGATTTTAAAAATTCTTTCACCAGAAGAAAGCTACATTATCACTGAGTAACATAGGCTACTTTTTATACCGAATAAATGCACAGTTCAAGTGTGAGATAAAACAAACAGAAACGTGTTGTTAGGAACTTTGTCACGCCACTTCTTCCGAGCTCCATACTAGGAAAAGGATGGTGCTGTTACAAATTCATAATGTTAGGGAATATTCTAACACCTCCAAATTTAATATTAAGTAAGCTTTTTTGATAATTGATTCATCAGCAATTTTAAGTTACCACTCGGCGCTCAGTGAACCTCCGTGCCGGCGACACGTTACTAGGATATCTGCCGGTTTCTAATTCCTCTGTTTCAAGTTATTGTTCTATTTCCAAATTTCTGCCAAATCTGTGTACTTGTGGACCAAATTCAATTATATTACTTTTAAGTCAAAAAGTGTTTTTTTTTTAAGTCTCGAGGAGGTGTCCTTGTAACAATGCGATTTAGAGGCTGTCTTTTGTGACTCAACGTCAAAAAGTGCTGAGTTTAAGCCTAATTTTAACAAATAACTATTGATTTTATTTTAGTCATTATCAAAATTGTAAGAAATTAGGTAGGTACGTTTATTTGCAATTTTTTTAAGTTATTTTTTTTTTCTCTCCAAATAGATTTGATACGACATACGGAATATGTCTTTACCTATCCCCATAAATGCCAATAGTTCTCTCATAGTTTTACAATCCCAGACTAAAACACAGCATCAAAATTAAACTCACAATGAAAATCCCATTGGAGCAAACAAACACGTATCTAACTCAAACCAATCGATATCAAGTCCATCGTTACTACGCACTAAAGTACACACACAGACTAGTATCGTAGTTTACTATAACTCTCAGATCATCGAAAAAAGGAGATATGCCATCATAGCAAATTAGTACGGGTACGGGACCCACTGTCGCCACTTTTAGAACAGTTTGCGACACAATTACAAGCGCACCTTGAGAATATAAAGATTATCTACACATAAAAATTTCCGCACACCCTCAATCTAACACTGTTATTCGTCACTCAGCACTAGCACTAAACTAAAACACTGTATTTATATCATCGATCGCGTTCGGTCCGTCGCCTGCGCCGCCGTTTTAACTATCAATGTGACCATATTAAAGCGTCAAGCTCAATAGCGCCTTGGCACATCTCCCTTGTTTCTATGACCTGAGACTATATTCGATCAGCGGACGACCTCCAGTCGTCTAGATGTCGAATCTGAACAGACGCTAAAGTTTGTATCTGCAATCTTTGCTTCACCCTTCGCTTGTCTTGACCGTAATCTTCGTCTTAGGTCTTAGGGTGTCTTTAAAGATGTGCAAGGTAGCTAAGCGGTGAGCGAGGTCAAAGCTAAGTTACAAAACTAAATGACCGTTTCCATCAAAGCTAAGCGGCGTAGTGGAACAGGTGAGATGTGCTAGGAAGGTGCACGATTCGAGCTAAGCGATGCATCTACGCAGCACATCATCTACTCTGCACATAGATACACAAAAAAATAATGTTCTCGTAAGATTTTAGCGAGTGTATTCGTACTAATTAATACAGTGGTCGGGGAAGAGAGGTATGGGAACAATGGTTGGCCAATCAGAGCGTAATATCGCGTCATTTTGCTGTAGGTACTCTGATTGGCTGGCGATGATGCTACTTATTTGTATAGTAGGGTCCTAAACACGTACAAAAATCTCAAAAATATGTGATAATTTAGGCACAAAAACTTGCTGAAATCAGTAGTGTTTATTAATCGTTTGTCTGTCGCACTTGAGAGACACAATTGATTTCGACCTGAATGAGGCGGATTTTTCAATGTGACAGATGGAGGATTATATAACAGAACGGGAGGTTGTATGATAATGTAACACTCAACAACAATACATGAGAACAGTAGAGAGCCTTTGACGGGAACCCTATTGTGGGAACATCCCAACATTTTAATATTTAGTAGCGACCCGACGCTGACTCGGAGTGCGAATGGCGCTGATGAAACAAAGATTAAACTCACGGAATGAATATTGTAAGCGGAGATGAAAACGGGAGTGAAACACGTAGTAATTTCAGACAAACGAAATAATTTGAAAATTCTAATAATAACAATGCTCTTGGTGGCCACAAACAGAGTGAAGTGAAAAGAGAGTAGAGAGGCAGTGGGACATTACAGATACATCGAATACATGGAATCGGATACATTTTGGAGATTGTGCTTCAGATCTGCATGATCTAATTCCCTCCTGCCCTTTCTTCTATCGGACAGCCAGAAGCACGAAAACGCGCCATCGGTTCATGGTTGACATACGAAAAATCCGAACGAACCGCTTTGATTCCAGTTGCATTGTGAAAACCGCCAAAAAGTGGAATGCGCTGCCCGAGTGGGTGTTCCCCGACAGTTACAATCTGGGTGTCTTGAAGTCACGAGTGAATTGGTTTCCTCTAGGCAAGCGTGCTCCATCGTAGACCGCATCATCGCTTAATACGAGTACGCGTATCAGGCGAGATGGTGGTCAAACGCAAGCCAATCCTACTAATATTATAAAAGCGAAAGTTTGTGAGGATGTATGTATGGATGTTTGTTACTCTTTCACGCAAAAACTACTGAACGGATTTTGATGAAACTTTACAGTAATATAGCTGATACATCAGAATAACACATAGGCAACATTTTATCCCAAAAACGCGGGCGATGCCGCGGGCGGAAGCTAGTAATATACAGGGTGGCAGGTTAGACAGTGGAAATATTTTAAGGGGTCATTGTACTCATCATTATGAACAACTTTTACTATGGGACCAACACTGAAATCGCGAAAAAAAAATCAGCTGTTCCATACATTTTGTTGAGTTTTGTGAACATAAATGTATGGAACAGCTGATTTTTTTTTCGCGATTTCAGTGTTGGTCCCATAGTAAAAGTTGTTCATAACGATGAGTACAATGACCCCTTAAAATATTTCCACTGTTTAACCTGCCACCCTGTATATTTAGCGAATGAACGAATGCAAATAAAATCTTCTAAATTAGCCATACAACAGAATAACATGAAAAACAGAAATTGGTGTGTTCTGCTTTAGCTTAAGACGCAGTTCCATAAAGTATAACAAACAACGAAAAGTAGGTTAGACTTTATGTCAAGATTGATGTTATATTTCGGGTTGTAAATCCATGAATTCGTAACGAAGCTTCCTCTAGACCCTCGACCTCAGATCATAGAAACAAGGAGATGTGCCAAGGCGCTATCGAGCTTGATGCCTGATCTTGAGCAAATTGCTCATATTAAAAACTTACGCGCTGGCGACGAACCGAACACGATCGATGTTTTATATACAGTGTTTTAGTTTAGTGCTAGTGTTGAGTGACGATTAACAGTGTTAGATTGAGGGTGTGCGGAATGTTCAATGCGTGGGAGATCTTTTTATTCACAAGGAGCGCTTAATTATGCGCGTAATTGTGTCGAAAAAGTGGCATCAGTTGTTCCCGTACTAATTTGCTATGATGGCATATCTCCTTGTTTCTATGATTTGAGCCCTCGACAATGTATGAGGGGTTGATACAGCCGAGTTTCCACTTACGCTCTGATTGCCCTCAAGTATTCCGGGTTTTTGCAATGTTTCGCAACGGTTTATGTTTTTAAAATGAAGTTTGCGCTGTTGAAGTGTTTGCATAGATTAAAACCTATGGATACAATTTTTCAAAAAATCATTTAATTCTTGATTTTGCGTATCTTCTATCTTCTAAAGATCGGCAACAATGGAAAATCAATGGTGCCTCATTAGTCGTAGAATGTCTGTATTTCATTAAACTTTAACAATTTTGGGTCGTAGCAAAAGCGATAGTGGCCTTTGTATTGGTAAAAAGGTAGCTAGGCACTAAATAAACCGGCCAAGTGCGAGTCGTACTCGCGCACCGAGGGTTCCGTATCATTTTTGGACGTATAAAGTGAAAAAATCCGGACCGCACAACTAAGTTTGTGAAGGAATTTTGATGATTTTGAAAAAACTGTACTAGTTAGGAACATCGTTTTATTTTTGGTGCCATATTTGGGTCAATTCCTATCAACTCTAATTATTTCAGATTTTTTGCCCCGCAAACTTCGGAGATAAGGGGGGGGGGGAATGGTATTTTTTCAGACATTTTTCATCATAAATGTCGAAAACTGTGAGACATAAAATTAAATAAAAATATATTTTGAAATGTGCAGATCAAGCCCTTTCATATGATATGTCACTTGACCTAGTAACCCCACTATGAAATTTTGGACCCCCACTCCGGCCCCTTTTGCAATGAAAATAAAAATATTTTTTTAATTTTTTCATTTTCAATAAAGTTGGACAAGTTTTTTTTTATAACTGTTCCAAATTTCAAGTCGATAGCATTAGTAGTTGCTGAAATAAGCAGGTGTGACAGACAGACAGACGAAGTCGCACCATAAGGGTTCCTTTTTTACCATTTTGGTACGGAACCCTAAAAACCCAAGATATTTTATATGTCGCGCGCAACCTTGACAGATGGTTTAAGCATCATCATCCTATATTAATACTGCTTCAATATCAGAATAATTTATTCGCTTCAAGGTACAAGGATAGAATAACGGATATAATTTCCATCTCGTTTCATGTTCTATCCCTTTAAGGAACATCATAAAGGAGAGCGTCTTCAAACGAGTCTTTATTACGATTCGTCCCAAACATGTCCTTGGCCTATTCGTGTGACGTCACGTAATGTCCCCATCGCGAATATTAATTCGAGGGTAATCGTCGGGTGGAGTCAGCTTCTCTGAGGTCCTTGGTTTGATATCCAGGACCAAATTAGGATCCGAACTTAATTAAATCTTTTGAAAATAACAATCCCTAATTTGGTGGTTTAATTTTTTTTTTCTGCTAGCATGAGTTGACTTTTAGTAGTCCACAAACGATAAACATGAAGTTCCTTTCGCTATATTATATTATGTGTTAAACAGGCACACGCTGAGTTGCAGAAAAGGTCATTAAGTTTTAAAGGAGACTTTAACGAAAGAAATTGTATGGGTTATGCCTCCGTTAAAATTTAATTATCTTTCTGCAACCGACCGACAGTGAAATAAATTAACAACTTTATTACTTAGAAATCATCCGCCTAGCCTTTTCTTAAACTAGATTGGGGTCGCCTTCCAATTTATCTAGTTGCGGCTGAATACCAATATTTTACATGGAGCGACTGCCTCTGACCTCCACAACGCAATTATTGTTTTAAGGGTTCGTACCAAAATGGTAAAAAAAGGAACCCTTATGGTGCGACTTCGTCTGTCTGTCTGTCTGTCACACCTGCTTATTTCAGCAACTACTTATGCTATCGACTTGAAATTTGGAACTGTTATAAAGAATGCTTGTTCAACTTTATTGCAAATGAAAAAAGTCCAAAAATATGTTTATTTTCATTGCAAAAGGGGCCGGAGTGGGGGTACGAAATTTTAAAGTTGGGTTACTAGGTCAAATGACATATCATATGAAAGGGCTTGATGTACACATTTCAAAATATATTTTTATTTTATTTTATGTCTCACAGTTTTCGACATATGATGAAAAATGTCCAAAAAAATACCATTCCCCTCCTTTATCTCCGATGTTTGCGGGGCGAAAAATCTGAAATAATTAGGGTTGATAGGAATTGATCCAAATATGGCACCAAAAATAAAACGATGTTCCTAACTATTACAGTTTTTTCAAAATCATCAAAATTCCTTGACAAACAAACTTAGTTATGCGGTCCGGTTTTTTTCACATTATACGTCCAAAACTGATACGGAACCCTCGGTGCGCGAGTACGACTCGCACTTGGCCGGTTTTTTCGAGATTTGAGTTACTCCCGCGGTATCAACGTTGCGAGATGTAATCCTAGTGCGTATGACACAAACAAAATCGTCATGCAACTCAAGAGATAGGGTACCTATGTCAAATGATTCGAAACTTCTGAAGACCATAGTAATGCATTTGATTCCTAGATTTGAGAAAAATCGATGTACTCATAGTTAGGTACACTTCAAATATACACGTTGGCATTACTGAACAAACTGTGAAAATCTAGCAGATTATCTAATGATGGATTCATTAGATAATCTGCTAGATTTTCACAGTTTTGGCTGCAATTTTAGGAAATAGAATTTTCCTAATTCGGAATATTCTAAAATTGGATCCGTGCCCAAAACATGTCGATATGCTTCCTCTTATTACATTGACATTCAATACTGTGTGCCGTTTGCCAAATATGGGGGAGCGGGATGAATTTTTTGTTTTCTTTTCTTATTTTTTTTGGAATCTACAGTGTTCGTTTGTTCCTATTTGTTTCATCTTAGCTATCTTGTGTTTGTTTCAATAATATTTTCTAAGTACATCGTTACCTAAATTCGCTATGGTAAAGTGAATTCTTTAAATTTTCCATCGCGTTCACAAGCTTATGAAGATAGCTTTTTGCGGAACTAATATTTCATAAATTATGTGAATATCCAACGATGATGGAACTGTACCTAGTAATTATTGAAAACTGTAGTACTTATTATTTTTATTTCCAATAGGGATGTTAACTACTTTTTTTATTGTGAATCTGTAAACTATTTGAAAAAAAAACAATGAACACCAAAAAAACCGATGAAACATCTACAAAATTCGCAAAGTTATAAGCGTTTTAAAATGATTTGCTAGACACGGACGGCACTACCTACTAGTGACGTAACACCACCTACGTCCGCTTCGCGCGACAAAGACGGAGCAATACTCCCTCCAAAAACTTTAAAAGCGTCTATGTTTTCCATTTTATAATAAATTATTATTTTTGCTTTTACTTTTTTGTTGTGCCTATTCCTTCTTTGAAATACAATAATTTATTTGTACTTTTTTAATAGTAGGCCACTACCGTATTGTATATTCAGCTACTGTTCATAAAGAAAGCTTTTTAATAGGACCATGGTAAGCGCTTATGAAACGCTTGCAAAACCTAGTATCACATGCGTGTTGCCAACTCTTTATAATGAAGATTCGCTGTGCTGACAGCTTAGGGGGAGAAGCAGGTTACGCTGTCAACACAGCGTATCCTCAGGATCTCTGGTGATCTTACTCACCGCAGGAACACAACACTACCGAAGAGTAGCGTTATTTGGCTGTGGTGTCCTGTAAGGTGGACTTTCCCAGTCGGGATGCTCCAGATATGAGCAAGATATCCCGCTGTACCCAACATCATCCGCCTAGCCTTTTCCCAAACATGGTTGGGGTCGGCTTCCAGTCTAACTGGTTGCGGCTGAATATCGATATTTTACATGGAGCGACTGCCATCTGACCTCCTCAACCCAATTATTGGGGAATACCGGTATTCGAATGTTAGACCAGTTGTCAGGCTTTTGGGCTCCTGACTACCCGTAACGACTGTCAAAGATATTCCTATGACAACCGGGACCGATTGTTTAACGTGCTCTCCGGGGCACGGAGGGGTCTCGATGTGTTAAGAACGGTCACCCATCCAAGGACTGACCGCGGCAAGCGCAGCTTAACCTCGCAGATCGATCGATCAGCGCGGCTGTCATTTAGCCACGAGCCCCGCTGTACCCAACCTCTTTCATAAAAAAACCGGACAAGTGTGAGTACGATTCCCACCCTAAGGGTTTCAAAATATGCAATAGCGCCATCTATGCCGCTATTACATCATAGTAGCTAATACCATATCTTGCAGGAGCAGCAGGCTCCACTCATGGTCATGACAGATGGACAGCAAAGTGATCCTATAAGGGTTCTGTTTTTTCCTTTGGAGTACGGAACCCGGACGTAGGTACCAGTGGCGAAGGGTCCCTACAATGCGAATCCTACCGGCTTTCCTTTGAAAAATAGCACAGGCAGTATTGCCTACTATTGTCAAATATATATAATAAGCTTTTCATGACCAGGTAAGCATTTGTAGCTCCGGCTTACCTCTTACAAAAACTGACCCTTCGCCACTGGTAGGTACTTAATTTTATAATGAATCACAGCATTATTACGGCAATACCTCTTTCCCCATAAACTCTCCTGTCATCTCGTTCATTCCATAGTACAGTATAACTAAACAACTGTCCTTAACCCACTTCACTTGTATTGTCCTCACGTACTCTAACTGTCCCGTAGCGAATACTCCGAGTTAATCGAGACATTATTTTATTCGCTTGTCCCTTTTTAATGTCTGTTGGTCTGTACATTTATATTGCTGTTTTAGAAATATCTTGTTCCAGTTTTGTACTTTCTATTATTACTCGATTATTAAGCCCGTCACAGACGTAGCTATTAGTAGATTATGCACCAAGGGGATAAAGCAGTGTCTTATGTCATGGGCGTCATATTGAATCCCGAGTAGCGGAGACCGGGGATAACTGATATAATCCAGACCTTGTAAGCACACCATTATCACCGCTAATATTAAGTTAGACAACCAATGTATAAGTATCGTTGATGTGTACCTCGAGGAAGGAAGTCCTATAGAAGACCAGGTCTCCTGCATCGCTCAAGTTTATACGTCCAAAAATGATACGGAACTCTCGGTGCGCGAGTACGACTCGCACTTGGCCGGTTTTTTTAAGATTGTACGTATAACAGTAGCATAATAAATATTACGACATATTTTCTATATAAATTTTCGAGTGACCACACACGCAGCTATATATTTCTATGACGTCACCAATACATTATACCGAAATATTAATATAAATATAGCTACGTTTGTGACGGGCTTTATCCTCTTGACTTACTTTGTCGCCTTTTTCAATGTATATTGTAAGAAGGTGGACTATTCTATTATTTTCTATGCTTTGTTTTGCTTGGAATATTACAATCATTATCATCATGATCTAAGTACCAGTCGGAGTCGATACATTCTTTTTGTGTAATGATAGCCAGCTTCATGAATAATATTATAGGCCATTTAGCATCACGCTATGACCCTTAGAAGCCGGGGAACAGCTAGTTATATACAGGGTGGCAGGTTAAACAGTGGGAATATTTTAAGGGGTCATTGTACTCATCATTATGAACAACTTTTACTATGGGACCAACCAAAAAAAAATCAGCTGTTCCATACATTTATGTTCACTTATCTCAACAAATGGTATGGAACAGCTGATGTTTTTTTCGCGATTTCAGGGTTGGTCCCATAGTAAAAGTGGTTCATAATGATGAGTACAATGACCCCTCAAAATATTTCCACTATCTAACCTGCCACCCTGTATATGGGCGGAATGTAGATCTACTCGAGATATAATAGCTGTTTTATTGTGTCTATAATTGCGACGTTTACGCGGTTGATGTACTTTAAAACGTCTCACATTGAATTTGTCATAAAAATTAATTATTTAATACAGCTTCATCAACCTTTATACGATTTTCATTTACACCCCTCTAGTTTCGACTTTCATCATAACAGTATGTTTAAATAAATTATTGTCTGTATAAAACATTTTTCATTCCATCGCAGCTTTCCCACGTCTCGCTATGATTTACTGTAGAAAATTGTGGCATTACTTTGTCTCTTTTCTGTCCAACTGCGGAACACTCCAAGAAATGAAAACGCTACGCTTTTATTTAACTTGCCCTGTTAGTGGGGGGCCAAATCTTGCAACAGAATTTTAGACCAATTTCCCCCAACTGATTGAGCTGAAATGTGGAAGACATATGTAACCTCGGTGACAATGCAATAATATGGTACCATGGAGGTGGTCTCATTATGAGGCTGGGAGGTGGCCATGGGAACTCTTCAACTTCTCAACATAACTCCGTCGTGTTCGGGCTCATTGGATTTGTCTTGACAAATACTGTAAACTTAAATGATGTCCAGAGTCTCATCTTGGAGCTGGGAATTGATTATTATAAAAGTTTGTTTTGAAAAAATGTTTTTCAACATAAAACTTATTAATGTTCAACACGTCATGTTTGTCGAATCCTTAATAATTGTCGTTGCAACTTTCATCCTACTTCCTACTATCCTACTAATATTATAAATGTGAAAGTTTGTGAGGATGGATGTATGTATGGTTACTCTTTCACGCAAAAACTACT
The DNA here is from genome assembly GCA_948465475.1 of Thalpophila matura. NCBI lineage: Eukaryota > Metazoa > Arthropoda > Insecta > Lepidoptera > Noctuidae > Thalpophila > Thalpophila matura. Next base: position 12,488,552 of record OX419199.1, read on the forward strand.
GAACGGATTTTGATGAAACTTTACAGTAATATAGCTTATACATCAGAATAACATATAGGCTACTTTTTATCCCAAAAAACGCGGGCGGAGCCGCGGGAGGAAGCTGGTATAGGTATATTCAGCTTCTAAATGCAGTGATAGCCTAGCGGTTTAACCATGTGCCTCCCACGGCGAATGGTTCGAGTTCGATCCCGAGGCACGCACTGCTGACTTTTCAAAGTCATGTGCGTATTAGAAATTAATTATCACTTGCTTTAACGGTGAAGGAAAACATCGTGAGGAAACCGGCATGTCCTAGAACCAAAAATTCGAAGACATGTGACGTCCACCAACCCGCACTTGGCCCGCGTGGTGGACTACGACCCACTCCCTCTCACAGAGAGGAGGCCTGTGTCCCAGCAGTGGGAACATTATAGGCCGATGATGCATATGCTTATGCAGCTTCTAACGGTGCATTGCAGGTACGTAGTTTTCAATTAGCAGCCTCTACGCCAATCGGCACTTTACAGTATTCTATGTTTACGCCTAAATTAAGAAGCCTCATTTTAGTGAACGCATTAAGCCTTAACTAATTGCTCCGCGTTAATTGATCTCGGCAATTAAAAGGTGGGAACTGTTTTCAATCTCATCGGATGATTGGATCTATTGATTTAATCTGTAGGCATTGTTACGGAGGTCTAAGGCAATTAAAATTATATTTTCGACCCGTAACCTAAAGCGTGTTCGCGGACGACTGAGCTGGCAGCCGTCATGTCTGTTAATTTGTACAATTCTTTTTAGGGTTCCGTACCAAAATGGTAAAAAAGGAACCCTGGAACTATGGTGCGACTTCGTCTGTCTGTCAGTCTGTCTGTCACACCTGCTTATTTCAGCAACTAATAATGCTATCGACTTGAAATTTGGAACAGTTATAAAAAATACTTGCCAAACTTTATTGAAAATGAAAAAAGTCTAAAAATGTTTTTATTTTCATTGCAAAAGGGGCCGGAGTGGGGGTCTGAAATTTTAAAGTAGGGTTACTAGGTCAAGTGACATATCATATGAAAGGGCTTGATCTGCTTATTTCAAAATATATTTTTATTTTATTTTATGTCTCACAGTTTTCGACTTATGATGAAAAATGTCTGAAAAAATGGCATTAAGTCCTCCTCTGTACATTTGTGTGCTTGAAGAATTAAATAAATAAAAATAAAAAAAAATCCATTCCCCCCCTTATCTCCGAAGTTTGCGGAGCGAAAAATCTGAAATAATTAGAGTTGATAGGAATTGACCCAAATATTGCACCAAAAATAAACGATGTTCCTATTACAGTTTTTTCAAAACCATCAAAATTCCTTGACAAACAAACTTAGTTATGCGGTCCGGTTTTTTTCACTTTATACGTCCAAAACTGATACGGAACCGTGGGTGCGCGAGTACGACTCGCACTTGGCCGGTTTTATTTTCAATCTACCCGCACAAGATTTTTTTTTCACGCTGGTAGGCGTCATGAAGCCTAGCAGCTCAGTCGTCCTGCGACCGCAAACGCTGCGAATTGTTCGAAACGTCAAAAAAATCAGTAATATACGCGATTTAATCCGTTTAAATTTGTTATTCTTTGCAGGTTGATGGTGTTTCTCTCCATGGGGTTACGAATCATCGTGCGGTGGCGTTGCTAAGGGATGCGAAGGGGCCCGTGGTGCGATTAAAGGCGCTGAGGTAAGATGTGACACCCCTGGAAATATTAATGCAACTGCCGGCTTAGCATGACCAATCCTATCTCTATTCTACGAAAGAATGGACAAAGTTCTTTCTATCCAACTCGTTATCTCTACTGCCCGAGCACATGGCAACCCGTGCTTGGTGTACCAGAATTTTGTCTAGTGAAAAATATGAACATTTCTTCTCTTCATTGTATGCATATGACGGTAGAAATCTTTCTACAATCTGTCACTTGGTCTATTCTTCTGTAGACAAAACCCGTTTCTATTGTGGTCATGCTAGGCCAGCTGGAGACAATAATCCCATTTCTCTGACAAGTCTTCTTTATGGGATACTATTTCTAATAATTTTATTGAAGACTAGCTGACCCGCCTCGGCTTCGCACGGGTAAAGTTTAGTCTATAAAATATTGGATTTCATGGGTTTTATTTTTTTGCGCGGAACCCTAAATATTTTGTCTAAAAAAAATGCCTAAGTTAGGTACTCCTTATAACATCAGCAATCTGCCAGTGAAAGTCCGTCAAAATCGGTCTAGCCGTTTCGGAGATTAGCTGGAACAAACAGACAGACAGACAGACAATTTTTTTTTTTGTTGTTACAAGTATCTACTTTCAGCATTTAATAACAACCTGTTATGCTGATACTAGAAACAAACACTTTTTTATTGATTTTTATGTATGTATAGATATGTTTTCTTAAAATCTTTCTAATTTCAGTAATAAAACTTCTAGGTACCTCCGTGGGGCGGGGTTTGAGAAGCTTCAGAAAGCGTTGGCCGCTCAGGATGGGCGGTCTCCGGTAGCACCGCCCAGTCCTTCCGTCACCTCGCTCGCCAAGTATAGTTTTAGTGTGGTGAGTAATACTATAGTTAAACTTTAATGTGGTGAGTAATATCATAGTCTATAACTTTTCTACTACAGCACAAAGGCCTCTTCATCTGATAAGGAGAAATGTCTAGCATTAATCATTGATCACCACTCTTGCTTGCGTGTTTGCAATTTTAGATCATTGTCCAAAAGTTTGCAATATAATAGTTGATCTATAAAATGATAAATTTATTTGGCGGTACAATACTTTTGCAAACATCAATTGAATCTCTTGACTTCATTAAATGCTTTCGTATACGTCTTAAACTTTCAAGATGTATTTTTTTTTCTAAATCGATCGTGGTTTCTTGTTTTTAGGGTTCCGTACCAAAATGGTAAAAAAGGAACCCTTATGGTGCGACTTCGTCTGTCTGTCTGTCTGTCACAGCTGCTTATTTCAGCAACTACTTATGCTATCGACTTGAAATTTGGAAGAGTTATAAAAAATGCTTGTTCAACTTTATTTAACTGGGTGCGCGAGTACGACTTGCACTTGGCCGGTTTTTTTCGCCAGTTATGTCTATTTGAAGTTCGAAGACCATCCTAATATAATAAACTAATATAATTTTACAATAATTACCTAAAAACTATGTAAGTAAAACAAATAGTTGGATTTCTTAACTAAAACATGATGCTATATGACACCTTTCCTCCACAGTACGACGAATCAACAGTGATAGAAGTGGAACCAGAGTCAGAGATCCTGCCTCACTTGACTTCGCCGATGTCACCCTCCGAGGAGGCGGAGATAGTGATAGGACGAGACGACGAGGTGTCGGAGAGGGAGGCGAGGAGGATCCAGGACAAGTGGCGGGACATACTGCGGCAGGAGTCCGACTGGCCGGGACATCAATACCAGTACGACATCGTGGTGAGTGTATTGGTATTTGATGTGTGCGTGGCTAAATGACAGCCGCGCTGATCGATCTGCGAGTTTAGGCTGCGCTTGCCGCGGTCATTCCTTGGATAGGTGACCGCTCTTTACACATTGAGACCTCTCCGTGCCTTGGAGGGCACGTTAAGCAGTCGGTCCCGGTTGTCATAAGAATTATCTTTGACAGTCGTTAGGGTTTATCGCATTGAGGTGAAACGTGATTTGGTCTACAGTCACGCTGTTAGAACCTGACGCATTTAGAGCAATTGATTTATTTTTATTTAATTTTTTATGCACAAATAAAAAACACTGTACAAAGGCGGACTTAATGCCTTAGGCATTTTGTGCCAGTCTACCTTAGGGTGATGCAGAGATAAAACATGGTAGGTGCAACAAAAATAACGCAATTATTAGGTACTTTCTCCTTGGACTTAATAGTTCCCATGTTGGATGTTAAAATAAAACGCTTGATTATTTTTCCAGCACACTTCCGTATGCACAGGCCGATCCAATAGACATGATAAAAACCATCTTAATGCCTTTTTTGACTGGAATGTATAACTTGATATCCGACGAATAACGTCACTGCGCTTTGGCAGGGTCGCCATATAAGGAGCCACATTGGGAGATCGAAATGAAACGATGTAATGCTGTCTTCAATATTTATTGAATGATTACAGTTTTTATATACCTCGATCCCATAAAATATGATGTCACCCCTACAATGCAATATTAGGTTTTCTATTGTGTACTAATAGGTACTAATAGCCACACATTTCTTCCTCAGGTCGGCACAATAATAAAAGAGAAGGACAGTGGTCTGGGCATCTCCCTGGAAGGCACGGTGCGGGTGGTGGCGGGCAAGGAGGTGCAAGCGAGACACTACATCCGCGCGATAGCGCCCACCGGACCCGTGGCCCGCCTGGGGATGTACCGGGTCGGCGATGAACTGCTTGAGGTATGGCTTATTAATTACTACATTTACTCTAAGTCAAAACATTTATTTCAATTAGACCATTTACAGGCACTTTTGAATAGTCAAGCAATATTTGTCAGTCAGTATGTCCGTTAGTTGAAGCTAGTACTACTATTATTACTAGGTACATTTACTACTACCACAGATAATACAATACTACGCGTACAGATGCCTCATCCCATACAAAGAAACGTGTTCGCCGCCGTAACGCGGCTATCGGGCTAAACATTTTTTCGTAACTAAATGATTTTTTAAAATTTTAACAAATATTTATATTTGTCTATTTATTCGTGTTCTACATTTTACACAGACTTCAATAACAAATCGATACGTATAACGCCATCTATTAAGAGTTATTTGAATAAATGTTCCTTTGTTCCTGATGAGACCCCGTGCTACTACTTACGACTTTTGTCCGCACTGCCGCGATTACGCGCTGCAGCGCTAACGAAGAATACAATGGTGCTGATTCTGTTGAACATCCCACTAAACTAATTTTAATCACATTATCGCTGAGTTGCAGAAAAGGTCGTTAAGTTTTAAAGGAGACTTTAACGATAGAAATTGTATGGTTAATGCCGCCTTTAAAAGTTAATTATTTTTGTGCAACTGACCGTATGTCTCTTTCCTACAAATATATCATTGAAAAAGTACGGAAAATATTTAGAACTGTCAAATTAGTCCATGCCCTTGTCATTTACGGGAAAATAGTCATGACCTTTTGCGATTGGCAGAATTGTGGTATGGCAAACTCCACAAATGCCATAACTAAGAAGTTATGTGAAGTGACCTTTTGCGATTGCGACTAAATTGACATTAAAACTGTTCAAGTGGACTAATTTGACAGGATTAAATATCTGCTATCCCTCTCTCATGTTTTATATTAGAAAGAGACTTATTAAGACTAAATTAGTTTAGTTCGTAAACAACAGAATCGGCACCAATAACTCGATTTTGGATGATTTTGAGTTAAATATTCGGAATTAGAAAATCGAGATCGATTAACTCTCTCAATATAGATAACATTTTATGAATCTTTCAGGAACTCGGTTTTTCACTACACCTTTACTAGTCCATGAGATACAAGAAAACTGAAGTTCAAAACTTTGACCGCGTTTTTCTCGGAAGCAACAAAATCGAGTTATTGTATTCTTCTTAAGCGCGGCAACGCAACTGCGTGGACTTAAATAAAATAACCATTTTAAATGACCTCCTTAGTGTAGGGTGGCTAGTACTACGAAGAGGTCAAGCAGTCTCTGGTTTATACCACCGGAATTAGATGAAATGTGGCTTGGATTTTAAGTTATACATAACGTTACCAGACTGAAAACCACATCAAAATGCATTTAGGTTTTTGTTTTCAACTATTTTGTTTTCTTGTAACAGTTTGTTATAATTCAGCTTACTTTATTGCAGGTGAACGGCTGGCGAGTACTAGGCGCCCATCACGTTGAAGTAGTCACTAGACTACGAGCGGTGACGTCACCAGTCATACTGGTAGTGGTCAGGAAGAGAGACCAACAGCCCATCATCACTGAACGCCTGCCTGACGCTGGATTTGCGAGGGTAAGGAGATCAAACTTTGACAGAAACTTGAAGTTGACTGATGACGATCTTCAAATAAAGGAAAGCTATTGAAATGTAGACCGGCCCCATGCGGTATGTGGTCTCATCTTTTTACAAGGTTTTATTTAACTTGATGTGTTAGTGGGGGGCCAAATCTTGCGACTGAATTTTAAACCAGTTCCCCCCAACCGATTGAGCGGTTTGGACCGCATAATATGTCACTTTGATGACAATGCAATATGGTACATGGAGGTGGTCTCATGATGGAGCCAGGAGGTGGCTATCGGAACTCCTCAATTTCTTAGCATAACTCCATCGTGTTTGGGCTCGTTGGATTAGTCTTGACAAGTACTATAAACCTAAATGATGTCCAGGGTCTCATAATGGAGTTGGGAAGTGGTCATTATTTAAGCTTGTTTTGATAAATGTTTTCCACATAAACTTATTTATATTCGACTGGTAGTTTCAAAGATTAGTTCGTTCAAACAAACAAACAACCTCTTCAACTTTATAACATTAGTATAGAGTAGTGTACAGTTCGGCCGCTGAGAGAATGCATTCCTGACAGTTCGTGATTGTATGGCGAAGAAACTTTGAAGTGGATTTTTTTTTTATTTTTTTTTATTCGATGATAGGCTTGCGCTTGACCGCCATCTCGCCTGATGTTAAGCGATGATGCGGTCTACGATGGAGCACGCTTGCCTAGAAGAAACCGATTCACTCGTCCAGATTGTAACTGTTGGGAAACACCCACTCGGGCAGCGCATTCCACTGCTTGGCGGTTTTCACAATGAAAGTGGAATCAAAGCACTTTGTTCGGGTTCTTGGTATATCTACCATGAACCGATGGCGTTTTGTTGTGCTTCTGGCCGTCCGATAGAAGAAAGGGCAGGAGGGAATTAGATCATGCAGATCTGAAGCACACTCTCCGAAATGTATTCGGTAAAAAACCGATAAACTAGCAACTTTGCGCCGATGCTCAAGACTTTGGAGCTTGGTCTGAACAAGGGAGTCGTTGTTGATGAGCTTCTTGGCACGCTTCTCAATAGACTCTAACGACTCAAGCTGATACTTTGCTGTGCCATCCCAAAGGTGCGAGGTGCGTAAAACATCAATCTAAAGTAAATTAAAATACCTAGTTTAATGCTGAATTAAGAATGTGTCAGGAACGCATTCTCTCCGACGCGATTGTAGGTAGATATCTTCCACCTATCCAATCTTCATAACCAAAACTTGGTCTATTTCCTCCACAGAGTAACAGGAATGCGTTCTCTCAGACTGTAGATATCTTCCATCCATCCTATCTTCATAACCAACACTCTACGTATTTCGTCCGCAGAGTAACATCCTGGGCGGGTCGCTACAGGACCTGCTGAGTCCGCCGCCGCGACTGATCAAGGCGAAGTCCGAGAGCTCGGTCGCGTCGCTGTGCAGCGCCACCACTGTCATGTCTGCTCCACACGATCATGATGGTGAGATTCATTGACGAATTTACTTCGTATTTAGCAAAGTTACCGTGGCCTATGCCACTGTTCAGCAAACTTTTTCACCGAATGCTACCAAAAATAATACACACTTGTTTTAGACAAGTTACTGCTAAAACAAGTGCGTATTATTTTTGGTAGCATTCGCGTTTAACGCGTGTCTATCTTTTTTGTGGTACGGCCCTTTGTGTTCAAGGTACACCTAGGAAATCGGAAAATGTTGGAGGTACACCTTATAGGAAAAATCAATTTTTACATAAAACTAGCAAACCCGGCGAACTCCGTTTCGCCACCGTAGTACATGCTATGTATCAGAGATGGCGCTGTATGTGAAAAAAGATTTTCCCGCTTTTCTCTTTAAATTTTCCTGAATTTTCTTTGCTATAAACCTCACGGAGTCCAAGACCTTTCCAACGAATGCAAAACCGTGGATATCGGTTCGTCCGTTCTGGACTTATATCGTCAGGAAGGAAAACCCGACTTATTTTTATATAGTAGATAATACAACATAACAATAAGCGGCGAAACAAAAGCGCGCGGTGAATTTAACTTTGAAAGATACCTTATTTTTCCGAGGCACACCAACTAATGACCACGGTACACCAGTGTGTCGCGGCACACCCTTTGCGGAACACTGGCCTATGCAACACCGAGTATCACATGCGCTGCCTCCTCTAAGTTAGTCTGTGGCGCGGTCCGAGGGGGGTCGTGGGGGTCATGACCCCCCCAAAATCGTACAAAAATGCGCTAAACACGGTAAATCACGGTAAAGTACGTCGGCATTAATCGGTATGACCCCCCACCCCAAAAGGCTTTGGCTGCGGTATACCCCGGCCCCCCCCCCAAATCGTCGGCTGTGACCGCGCCTGCCTCTAACACTCGCCACTTACACAAAACTAAAACACTGTATACAGGGTGGCAGGTTAGACAGTGGAAGTATTTTAAGGAGTCATTGTACTCATCATTATGAACAACTTTTACTATGGACCAACCCTGAAATTGCGAAAAATAAATCAGCTGTTCCATACATTTTTTAAGTTCAGTTATGTGAACATAAATGTATGGAACAGCTGAATTTTTTGTAAAAGCAAGAGTTGTTCATAATGATGAGTACAATGAACCCTTCAAATATTTCCACTGTCTAACCTGCCAGCCACCCTGTATAAATCATCGATCATGTTCGGTCCATCGGTAACATGATCACATGTGACGACATCCTTCATCATCCTTCTTTTATTATACAGTACCTACTGGCAATCTTCCATTACTGGCCACTTCATCCACTCCATCCTTCCAGATTTGAACTTTAGATTTCAAAAAAAGAACATCTCATATTCTTATGCATTTATTTCATTGTTTTGTCACTCTTTGTCTGGTCTCCAAAGACATCGGTCGTGGACCGCTGAACCGCTGATCTGGTTATTTTAATAGTCCTATTATATTATAAAGTGTTAAATTTTATAAGAAAATAGACTGTTTCATAACTCCTTCTACTATTTTTACTGTTGTGACTTCTGTGTAACAGTTTTAAAGTGCAATAAACCATTTTCGTCACACACATTAATAATGTCTAAGCGTCAAGCAAATCACCCTCGTTTCTATGATCTAAGAGGTAGTCTAACTCATCGTTGGAAACCATACAAAAATTGCTAGCTAATGATGTTTTCATTATGAATTTTGCATATTTTCAGAATTCTGCACTGAAGATCTGGAGCGCGTTCGATCGAGGTCGCTAGAGCCTCTGAGCGGCCTGGCCATGTGGAGCGATCATGTGGACTACATCCAGCTGTTGAAGGAGGATAGGGGGTTGGGATTCTCTATACTGGACTATTTGGTGAGTAATAATATTATAATATTCATCATTTGACGCTGAGATTATCCGTGGTGTTCCTCAAGGTAATATCTTCGGCCCCAGTTTTTTTCGTAATTTTCTCACCGATATATTTCATTAATCAACATTTTCCTTTAGTTTGCCGTATATCATTACTTCCCAGAATTTGATCCTCGTTAGCAACACTATCAGATGGTATAATAATACAGGGTGTGTACTTATTCAAAATCAGCGGGTTCGAATACTGGCAAGGAAAATAATTTTTTCAACAATGTTATCGTGCAGTTTTAGTTTTTATTAAAATCGGCTCCGAGACTCCTTTGAGTGTTTTTCGCTATTTCTTACAGTTTCTGATTTAGCCATCCACGCCCACTTGAAAAATTCACCATATTCATAATTCAGGGGTCATACCGATTATTGCTGACGTGCTATACCGTGTTTCGCACATTTTTGTACGATTTTGGGGGGGTCATGATGCCAACGACCAACCCCTCGGACTGTCACTGTCAGCAATGTAAGCATTACAGGCAGATGATATTTTTATTTTCCATGACCCGTCAGATGTCTAGTAGCTCAGTGATCGTGGTGCGCTCATAGTGGACTATACCGTGTTTCGCGCACTTTTGTACCAATTTTGAGGGGTCATGACCGCTACGACCCACCCTTCGGGCCGTCACTGTCGGCAGTAAGAGCATTATAGGCTGACGATAATGTTTTGTCTTCCAGGATCCATCTGAGGCCGGTAGCTCAGTAATAGTGGTGCGCTCAGTAGTGGCGGGTGGTGCGGCGGCCCGCGACGGTCGCCTGGCGCCCGGCGACCGCCTGGTGTCGGTCAACGGGCGGGACGTCGCGCGCAGCCCGCTCGCGCACGCCGTCGCCGCCATCAAGAGCGCGCCCAGAGGTACGCTACTGTCTATACTAGACCGCCCAGGGTACTGCTACTATCTATACTAGACCGCCTGGTGTCGGTCAACGGGCGGGACGTCGCGCGCAGCCCGCTCGCGCACGCCGTCGCCGCCATCAAGAGCGCGCCCAGAGGTACGCTACTGTCTATACTAGACCGCCCAGGGTACTGCTACTATCTATACTAGACCGCCTGGTGTCGGTCAACGGGCGGGACGTCGCGCGCAGCCCGCTCGCGCACGCCGTCGCCGCCATCAAGAGCGCGCCCAGAGGTACGCTACTGTCTATACTAGACCGCCCAGGGTACTGCTACTATCTATACTAGACCGCCTGGTGTCGGTCAACGGGCGGGACGTCGCGCGCAGCCCGCTCGCGCACGCCGTCGCCGCCATCAAGAGCGCGCCCAGAGGTACGCTACTGTCTATACTAGACCGCCCAGGGTACTGCTACTATCTATACTAGACCGCCTGGTGTCGGTCAACGGGCGGGACGTCGCGCGCAGCCCGCTCGCGCACGCCGTCGCCGCCATCAAGAGCGCGCCCAGAGGTACGCTACTGTCTATACTAGACCGCCCAGGGTACTGCTACTATCTATACTAGACCGCCTGGTGTCGGTCAACGGGCGGGACGTCGCGCGCAGCCCGCTCGCGCACGCCGTCGCCGCCATCAAGAGCGCGCCCAGAGGTACGCTACTGTCTATACTAGACCGCCCAGGGTACTGCTACTATCTATACTAGACCGCCTGGTGTCGGTCAACGGGCGGGACGTCGCGCGCAGCCCGCTCGCGCACGCCGTCGCCGCCATCAAGAGCGCGCCCAGAGGTACGCTACTGTCTATACTAGACCGCCCAGGGTACTGCTACTATCTATACTAGACCGCCTGGTGTCGGTCAACGGGCGGGACGTCGCGCGCAGCCCGCTCGCGCACGCCGTCGCCGCCATCAAGAGCGCGCCCAGAGGTACGCTACTGTCTATACTAGACCGCCCAGGGTACTGCTACTATCTATACTAGACCGCCTGGTGTCGGTCAACGGGCGGGACGTCGCGCGCAGCCCGCTCGCGCACGCCGTCGCCGCCATCAAGAGCGCGCCCAGAGGTACGCTACTGTCTATACTAGACCGCCCAGGGTACTGCTACTATCTATACTAGACCGCCTGGTGTCGGTCAACGGGCGGGACGTCGCGCGCAGCCCGCTCGCGCACGCCGTCGCCGCCATCAAGAGCGCGCCCAGAGGTACGCTACTGTCTATACTAGACCGCCCAGGGTACTGCTACTATCTATACTAGACCGCCTGGTGTCGGTCAACGGGCGGGACGTCGCGCGCAGCCCGCTCGCGCACGCCGTCGCCGCCATCAAGAGCGCGCCCAGAGGTACGCTACTGTCTATACTAGACCGCCCAGGGTACTGCTACTATCTATACTAGACCGCCTGGTGTCGGTCAACGGGCGGGACGTCGCGCGCAGCCCGCTCGCGCACGCCGTCGCCGCCATCAAGAGCGCGCCCAGAGGTACGCTACTGTCTATACTAGACCGCCCAGGGTACTGCTACTATCTATACTAGACCGCCTGGTGTCGGTCAACGGGCGGGACGTCGCGCGCAGCCCGCTCGCGCACGCCGTCGCCGCCATCAAGAGCGCGCCCAGAGGTACGCTACTGTCTATACTAGACCGCCCAGGGTACTGCTACTATCTATACTAGACCGCCTGGTGTCGGTCAACGGGCGGGACGTCGCGCGCAGCCCGCTCGCGCACGCCGTCGCCGCCATCAAGAGCGCGCCCAGAGGTACGCTACTGTCTATACTAGACCGCCCAGGGTACTGCTACTATCTATACTAGACCGCCTGGTGTCGGTCAACGGGCGGGACGTCGCGCGCAGCCCGCTCGCGCACGCCGTCGCCGCCATCAAGAGCGCGCCCAGAGGTACGCTACTGTCTATACTAGACCGCCCAGGGTACTGCTACTATCTATACTAGACCGCCTGGTGTCGGTCAACGGGCGGGACGTCGCGCGCAGCCCGCTCGCGCACGCCGTCGCCGCCATCAAGAGCGCGCCCAGAGGTACGCTACTGTCTATACTAGACCGCCCAGGGTACTGCTACTATCTATACTAGACCGCCTGGTGTCGGTCAACGGGCGGGACGTCGCGCGCAGCCCGCTCGCGCACGCCGTCGCCGCCATCAAGAGCGCGCCCAGAGGTACGCTACTGTCTATACTAGACCGCCCAGGGTACTGCTACTATCTATACTAGACCGCCTGGTGTCGGTCAACGGGCGGGACGTCGCGCGCAGCCCGCTCGCGCACGCCGTCGCCGCCATCAAGAGCGCGCCCAGAGGTACGCTACTGTCTATACTAGACCGCCCAGGGTACTGCTACTATCTATACTAGACCGCCTGGTGTCGGTCAACGGGCGGGACGTCGCGCGCAGCCCGCTCGCGCACGCCGTCGCCGCCATCAAGAGCGCGCCCAGAGGTACGCTACTGTCTATACTAGACCGCCCAGGGTACTGCTACTATCTATACTAGACCGCCTGGTGTCGGTCAACGGGCGGGACGTCGCGCGCAGCCCGCTCGCGCACGCCGTCGCCGCCATCAAGAGCGCGCCCAGAGGTACGCTACTGTCTATACTAGACCGCCCAGGGTACTGCTACTATCTATACTAGACCGCCTGGTGTCGGTCAACGGGCGGGACGTCGCGCGCAGCCCGCTCGCGCACGCCGTCGCCGCCATCAAGAGCGCGCCCAGAGGTACGCTACTGTCTATACTAGACCGCCCAGGGTACTGCTACTATCTATACTAGACCGCCTGGTGTCGGTCAACGGGCGGGACGTCGCGCGCAGCCCGCTCGCGCACGCCGTCGCCGCCATCAAGAGCGCGCCCAGAGGTACGCTACTGTCTATACTAGACCGCCCAGGGTACTGCTACTATCTATACTAGACCGCCTGGTGTCGGTCAACGGGCGGGACGTCGCGCGCAGCCCGCTCGCGCACGCCGTCGCCGCCATCAAGAGCGCGCCCAGAGGTACGCTACTGTCTATACTAGACCGCCCAGGGTACTGCTACTATCTATACTAGACCGCCTGGTGTCGGTCAACGGGCGGGACGTCGCGCGCAGCCCGCTCGCGCACGCCGTCGCCGCCATCAAGAGCGCGCCCAGAGGTACGCTACTGTCTATACTAGACCGCCCAGGGTACTGCTACTATCTATACTAGACCGCCTGGTGTCGGTCAACGGGCGGGACGTCGCGCGCAGCCCGCTCGCGCACGCCGTCGCCGCCATCAAGAGCGCGCCCAGAGGTACGCTACTGTCTATACTAGACCGCCCAGGGTACTGCTACTATCTATACTAGACCGCCTGGTGTCGGTCAACGGGCGGGACGTCGCGCGCAGCCCGCTCGCGCACGCCGTCGCCGCCATCAAGAGCGCGCCCAGAGGTACGCTACTGTCTATACTAGACCGCCCAGGGTACTGCTACTATCTATACTAGACCGCCTGGTGTCGGTCAACGGGCGGGACGTCGCGCGCAGCCCGCTCGCGCACGCCGTCGCCGCCATCAAGAGCGCGCCCAGAGGTACGCTACTGTCTATACTAGACCGCCCAGGGTACTGCTACTATCTATACTAGACCGCCTGGTGTCGGTCAACGGGCGGGACGTCGCGCGCAGCCCGCTCGCGCACGCCGTCGCCGCCATCAAGAGCGCGCCCAGAGGTACGCTACTGTCTATACTAGACCGCCCAGGGTACTGCTACTATCTATACTAGACCGCCTGGTGTCGGTCAACGGGCGGGACGTCGCGCGCAGCCCGCTCGCGCACGCCGTCGCCGCCATCAAGAGCGCGCCCAGAGGTACGCTACTGTCTATACTAGACCGCCCAGGGTACTGCTACTATCTATACTAGACCGCCTGGTGTCGGTCAACGGGCGGGACGTCGCGCGCAGCCCGCTCGCGCACGCCGTCGCCGCCATCAAGAGCGCGCCCAGAGGTACGCTACTGTCTATACTAGACCGCCCAGGGTACTGCTACTATCTATACTAGACCGCCTGGTGTCGGTCAACGGGCGGGACGTCGCGCGCAGCCCGCTCGCGCACGCCGTCGCCGCCATCAAGAGCGCGCCCAGAGGTACGCTACTGTCTATACTAGACCGCCCAGGGTACTGCTACTATCTATACTAGACCGCCTGGTGTCGGTCAACGGGCGGGACGTCGCGCGCAGCCCGCTCGCGCACGCCGTCGCCGCCATCAAGAGCGCGCCCAGAGGTACGCTACTGTCTATACTAGACCGCCCAGGGTACTGCTACTATCTATACTAGACCGCCTGGTGTCGGTCAACGGGCGGGACGTCGCGCGCAGCCCGCTCGCGCACGCCGTCGCCGCCATCAAGAGCGCGCCCAGAGGTACGCTACTGTCTATACTAGACCGCCCAGGGTACTGCTACTATCTATACTAGACCGCCTGGTGTCGGTCAACGGGCGGGACGTCGCGCGCAGCCCGCTCGCGCACGCCGTCGCCGCCATCAAGAGCGCGCCCAGAGGTACGCTACTGTCTATACTAGACCGCCCAGGGTACTGCTACTATCTATACTAGACCGCCTGGTGTCGGTCAACGGGCGGGACGTCGCGCGCAGCCCGCTCGCGCACGCCGTCGCCGCCATCAAGAGCGCGCCCAGAGGTACGCTACTGTCTATACTAGACCGCCCAGGGTACTGCTACTATCTATACTAGACCGCCTGGTGTCGGTCAACGGGCGGGACGTCGCGCGCAGCCCGCTCGCGCACGCCGTCGCCGCCATCAAGAGCGCGCCCAGAGGTACGCTACTGTCTATACTAGACCGCCCAGGGTACTGCTACTATCTATACTAGACCGCCTGGTGTCGGTCAACGGGCGGGACGTCGCGCGCAGCCCGCTCGCGCACGCCGTCGCCGCCATCAAGAGCGCGCCCAGAGGTACGCTACTGTCTATACTAGACCGCCCAGGGTACTGCTACTATCTATACTAGACCGCCTGGTGTCGGTCAACGGGCGGGACGTCGCGCGCAGCCCGCTCGCGCACGCCGTCGCCGCCATCAAGAGCGCGCCCAGAGGTACGCTACTGTCTATACTAGACCGCCCAGGGTACTGCTACTATCTATACTAGACCGCCTGGTGTCGGTCAACGGGCGGGACGTCGCGCGCAGCCCGCTCGCGCACGCCGTCGCCGCCATCAAGAGCGCGCCCAGAGGTACGCTACTGTCTATACTAGACCGCCCAGGGTACTGCTACTATCTATACTAGACCGCCTGGTGTCGGTCAACGGGCGGGACGTCGCGCGCAGCCCGCTCGCGCACGCCGTCGCCGCCATCAAGAGCGCGCCCAGAGGTACGCTACTGTCTATACTAGACCGCCCAGGGTACTGCTACTATCTATACTAGACCGCCTGGTGTCGGTCAACGGGCGGGACGTCGCGCGCAGCCCGCTCGCGCACGCCGTCGCCGCCATCAAGAGCGCGCCCAGAGGTACGCTACTGTCTATACTAGACCGCCCAGGGTACTGCTACTATCTATACTAGACCGCCTGGTGTCGGTCAACGGGCGGGACGTCGCGCGCAGCCCGCTCGCGCACGCCGTCGCCGCCATCAAGAGCGCGCCCAGAGGTACGCTACTGTCTATACTAGACCGCCCAGGGTACTGCTACTATCTATACTAGACCGCCTGGTGTCGGTCAACGGGCGGGACGTCGCGCGCAGCCCGCTCGCGCACGCCGTCGCCGCCATCAAGAGCGCGCCCAGAGGTACGCTACTGTCTATACTAGACCGCCCAGGGTACTGCTACTATCTATACTAGACCGCCTGGTGTCGGTCAACGGGCGGGACGTCGCGCGCAGCCCGCTCGCGCACGCCGTCGCCGCCATCAAGAGCGCGCCCAGAGGTACGCTACTGTCTATACTAGACCGCCCAGGGTACTGCTACTATCTATACTAGACCGCCTGGTGTCGGTCAACGGGCGGGACGTCGCGCGCAGCCCGCTCGCGCACGCCGTCGCCGCCATCAAGAGCGCGCCCAGAGGTACGCTACTGTCTATACTAGACCGCCCAGGGTACTGCTACTATCTATACTAGACCGCCTGGTGTCGGTCAACGGGCGGGACGTCGCGCGCAGCCCGCTCGCGCACGCCGTCGCCGCCATCAAGAGCGCGCCCAGAGGTACGCTACTGTCTATACTAGACCGCCCAGGGTACTGCTACTATCTATACTAGACCGCCTGGTGTCGGTCAACGGGCGGGACGTCGCGCGCAGCCCGCTCGCGCACGCCGTCGCCGCCATCAAGAGCGCGCCCAGAGGTACGCTACTGTCTATACTAGACCGCCCAGGGTACTGCTACTATCTATACTAGACCGCCTGGTGTCGGTCAACGGGCGGGACGTCGCGCGCAGCCCGCTCGCGCACGCCGTCGCCGCCATCAAGAGCGCGCCCAGAGGTACGCTACTGTCTATACTAGACCGCCCAGGGTACTGCTACTATCTATACTAGACCGCCTGGTGTCGGTCAACGGGCGGGACGTCGCGCGCAGCCCGCTCGCGCACGCCGTCGCCGCCATCAAGAGCGCGCCCAGAGGTACGCTACTGTCTATACTAGACCGCCCAGGGTACTGCTACTATCTATACTAGACCGCCTGGTGTCGGTCAACGGGCGGGACGTCGCGCGCAGCCCGCTCGCGCACGCCGTCGCCGCCATCAAGAGCGCGCCCAGAGGTACGCTACTGTCTATACTAGACCGCCCAGGGTACTGCTACTATCTATACTAGACCGCCTGGTGTCGGTCAACGGGCGGGACGTCGCGCGCAGCCCGCTCGCGCACGCCGTCGCCGCCATCAAGAGCGCGCCCAGAGGTACGCTACTGTCTATACTAGACCGCCCAGGGTACTGCTACTATCTATACTAGACCGCCTGGTGTCGGTCAACGGGCGGGACGTCGCGCGCAGCCCGCTCGCGCACGCCGTCGCCGCCATCAAGAGCGCGCCCAGAGGTACGCTACTGTCTATACTAGACCGCCCAGGGTACTGCTACTATCTATACTAGACCGCCTGGTGTCGGTCAACGGGCGGGACGTCGCGCGCAGCCCGCTCGCGCACGCCGTCGCCGCCATCAAGAGCGCGCCCAGAGGTACGCTACTGTCTATACTAGACCGCCCAGGGTACTGCTACTATCTATACTAGACCGCCTGGTGTCGGTCAACGGGCGGGACGTCGCGCGCAGCCCGCTCGCGCACGCCGTCGCCGCCATCAAGAGCGCGCCCAGAGGTACGCTACTGTCTATACTAGACCGCCCAGGGTACTGCTACTATCTATACTAGACCGCCTGGTGTCGGTCAACGGGCGGGACGTCGCGCGCAGCCCGCTCGCGCACGCCGTCGCCGCCATCAAGAGCGCGCCCAGAGGTACGCTACTGTCTATACTAGACCGCCCAGGGTACTGCTACTATCTATACTAGACCGCCTGGTGTCGGTCAACGGGCGGGACGTCGCGCGCAGCCCGCTCGCGCACGCCGTCGCCGCCATCAAGAGCGCGCCCAGAGGTACGCTACTGTCTATACTAGACCGCCCAGGGTACTGCTACTATCTATACTAGACCGCCTGGTGTCGGTCAACGGGCGGGACGTCGCGCGCAGCCCGCTCGCGCACGCCGTCGCCGCCATCAAGAGCGCGCCCAGAGGTACGCTACTGTCTATACTAGACCGCCCAGGGTACTGCTACTATCTATACTAGACCGCCTGGTGTCGGTCAACGGGCGGGACGTCGCGCGCAGCCCGCTCGCGCACGCCGTCGCCGCCATCAAGAGCGCGCCCAGAGGTACGCTACTGTCTATACTAGACCGCCCAGGGTACTGCTACTATCTATACTAGACCGCCTGGTGTCGGTCAACGGGCGGGACGTCGCGCGCAGCCCGCTCGCGCACGCCGTCGCCGCCATCAAGAGCGCGCCCAGAGGTACGCTACTGTCTATACTAGACCGCCCAGGGTACTGCTACTATCTATACTAGACCGCCTGGTGTCGGTCAACGGGCGGGACGTCGCGCGCAGCCCGCTCGCGCACGCCGTCGCCGCCATCAAGAGCGCGCCCAGAGGTACGCTACTGTCTATACTAGACCGCCCAGGGTACTGCTACTATCTATACTAGACCGCCTGGTGTCGGTCAACGGGCGGGACGTCGCGCGCAGCCCGCTCGCGCACGCCGTCGCCGCCATCAAGAGCGCGCCCAGAGGTACGCTACTGTCTATACTAGACCGCCCAGGGTACTGCTACTATCTATACTAGACCGCCTGGTGTCGGTCAACGGGCGGGACGTCGCGCGCAGCCCGCTCGCGCACGCCGTCGCCGCCATCAAGAGCGCGCCCAGAGGTACGCTACTGTCTATACTAGACCGCCCAGGGTACTGCTACTATCTATACTAGACCGCCTGGTGTCGGTCAACGGGCGGGACGTCGCGCGCAGCCCGCTCGCGCACGCCGTCGCCGCCATCAAGAGCGCGCCCAGAGGTACGCTACTGTCTATACTAGACCGCCCAGGGTACTGCTACTATCTATACTAGACCGCCTGGTGTCGGTCAACGGGCGGGACGTCGCGCGCAGCCCGCTCGCGCACGCCGTCGCCGCCATCAAGAGCGCGCCCAGAGGTACGCTACTGTCTATACTAGACCGCCCAGGGTACTGCTACTATCTATACTAGACCGCCTGGTGTCGGTCAACGGGCGGGACGTCGCGCGCAGCCCGCTCGCGCACGCCGTCGCCGCCATCAAGAGCGCGCCCAGAGGTACGCTACTGTCTATACTAGACCGCCCAGGGTACTGCTACTATCTATACTAGACCGCCTGGTGTCGGTCAACGGGCGGGACGTCGCGCGCAGCCCGCTCGCGCACGCCGTCGCCGCCATCAAGAGCGCGCCCAGAGGTACGCTACTGTCTATACTAGACCGCCCAGGGTACTGCTACTATCTATACTAGACCGCCTGGTGTCGGTCAACGGGCGGGACGTCGCGCGCAGCCCGCTCGCGCACGCCGTCGCCGCCATCAAGAGCGCGCCCAGAGGTACGCTACTGTCTATACTAGACCGCCCAGGGTACTGCTACTATCTATACTAGACCGCCTGGTGTCGGTCAACGGGCGGGACGTCGCGCGCAGCCCGCTCGCGCACGCCGTCGCCGCCATCAAGAGCGCGCCCAGAGGTACGCTACTGTCTATACTAGACCGCCCAGGGTACTGCTACTATCTATACTAGACCGCCTGGTGTCGGTCAACGGGCGGGACGTCGCGCGCAGCCCGCTCGCGCACGCCGTCGCCGCCATCAAGAGCGCGCCCAGAGGTACGCTACTGTCTATACTAGACCGCCCAGGGTACTGCTACTATCTATACTAGACCGCCTGGTGTCGGTCAACGGGCGGGACGTCGCGCGCAGCCCGCTCGCGCACGCCGTCGCCGCCATCAAGAGCGCGCCCAGAGGTACGCTACTGTCTATACTAGACCGCCCAGGGTACTGCTACTATCTATACTAGACCGCCTGGTGTCGGTCAACGGGCGGGACGTCGCGCGCAGCCCGCTCGCGCACGCCGTCGCCGCCATCAAGAGCGCGCCCAGAGGTACGCTACTGTCTATACTAGACCGCCCAGGGTACTGCTACTATCTATACTAGACCGCCTGGTGTCGGTCAACGGGCGGGACGTCGCGCGCAGCCCGCTCGCGCACGCCGTCGCCGCCATCAAGAGCGCGCCCAGAGGTACGCTACTGTCTATACTAGACCGCCCAGGGTACTGCTACTATCTATACTAGACCGCCTGGTGTCGGTCAACGGGCGGGACGTCGCGCGCAGCCCGCTCGCGCACGCCGTCGCCGCCATCAAGAGCGCGCCCAGAGGTACGCTACTGTCTATACTAGACCGCCCAGGGTACTGCTACTATCTATACTAGACCGCCTGGTGTCGGTCAACGGGCGGGACGTCGCGCGCAGCCCGCTCGCGCACGCCGTCGCCGCCATCAAGAGCGCGCCCAGAGGTACGCTACTGTCTATACTAGACCGCCCAGGGTACTGCTACTATCTATACTAGACCGCCTGGTGTCGGTCAACGGGCGGGACGTCGCGCGCAGCCCGCTCGCGCACGCCGTCGCCGCCATCAAGAGCGCGCCCAGAGGTACGCTACTGTCTATACTAGACCGCCCAGGGTACTGCTACTATCTATACTAGACCGCCTGGTGTCGGTCAACGGGCGGGACGTCGCGCGCAGCCCGCTCGCGCACGCCGTCGCCGCCATCAAGAGCGCGCCCAGAGGTACGCTACTGTCTATACTAGACCGCCCAGGGTACTGCTACTATCTATACTAGACCGCCTGGTGTCGGTCAACGGGCGGGACGTCGCGCGCAGCCCGCTCGCGCACGCCGTCGCCGCCATCAAGAGCGCGCCCAGAGGTACGCTACTGTCTATACTAGACCGCCCAGGGTACTGCTACTATCTATACTAGACCGCCTGGTGTCGGTCAACGGGCGGGACGTCGCGCGCAGCCCGCTCGCGCACGCCGTCGCCGCCATCAAGAGCGCGCCCAGAGGTACGCTACTGTCTATACTAGACCGCCCAGGGTACTGCTACTATCTATACTAGACCGCCTGGTGTCGGTCAACGGGCGGGACGTCGCGCGCAGCCCGCTCGCGCACGCCGTCGCCGCCATCAAGAGCGCGCCCAGAGGTACGCTACTGTCTATACTAGACCGCCCAGGGTACTGCTACTATCTATACTAGACCGCCTGGTGTCGGTCAACGGGCGGGACGTCGCGCGCAGCCCGCTCGCGCACGCCGTCGCCGCCATCAAGAGCGCGCCCAGAGGTACGCTACTGTCTATACTAGACCGCCCAGGGTACTGCTACTATCTATACTAGACCGCCTGGTGTCGGTCAACGGGCGGGACGTCGCGCGCAGCCCGCTCGCGCACGCCGTCGCCGCCATCAAGAGCGCGCCCAGAGGTACGCTACTGTCTATACTAGACCGCCCAGGGTACTGCTACTATCTATACTAGACCGCCTGGTGTCGGTCAACGGGCGGGACGTCGCGCGCAGCCCGCTCGCGCACGCCGTCGCCGCCATCAAGAGCGCGCCCAGAGGTACGCTACTGTCTATACTAGACCGCCCAGGGTACTGCTACTATCTATACTAGACCGCCTGGTGTCGGTCAACGGGCGGGACGTCGCGCGCAGCCCGCTCGCGCACGCCGTCGCCGCCATCAAGAGCGCGCCCAGAGGTACGCTACTGTCTATACTAGACCGCCCAGGGTACTGCTACTATCTATACTAGACCGCCTGGTGTCGGTCAACGGGCGGGACGTCGCGCGCAGCCCGCTCGCGCACGCCGTCGCCGCCATCAAGAGCGCGCCCAGAGGTACGCTACTGTCTATACTAGACCGCCCAGGGTACTGCTACTATCTATACTAGACCGCCTGGTGTCGGTCAACGGGCGGGACGTCGCGCGCAGCCCGCTCGCGCACGCCGTCGCCGCCATCAAGAGCGCGCCCAGAGGTACGCTACTGTCTATACTAGACCGCCCAGGGTACTGCTACTATCTATACTAGACCGCCTGGTGTCGGTCAACGGGCGGGACGTCGCGCGCAGCCCGCTCGCGCACGCCGTCGCCGCCATCAAGAGCGCGCCCAGAGGTACGCTACTGTCTATACTAGACCGCCCAGGGTACTGCTACTATCTATACTAGACCGCCTGGTGTCGGTCAACGGGCGGGACGTCGCGCGCAGCCCGCTCGCGCACGCCGTCGCCGCCATCAAGAGCGCGCCCAGAGGTACGCTACTGTCTATACTAGACCGCCCAGGGTACTGCTACTATCTATACTAGACCGCCTGGTGTCGGTCAACGGGCGGGACGTCGCGCGCAGCCCGCTCGCGCACGCCGTCGCCGCCATCAAGAGCGCGCCCAGAGGTACGCTACTGTCTATACTAGACCGCCCAGGGTACTGCTACTATCTATACTAGACCGCCTGGTGTCGGTCAACGGGCGGGACGTCGCGCGCAGCCCGCTCGCGCACGCCGTCGCCGCCATCAAGAGCGCGCCCAGAGGTACGCTACTGTCTATACTAGACCGCCCAGGGTACTGCTACTATCTATACTAGACCGCCTGGTGTCGGTCAACGGGCGGGACGTCGCGCGCAGCCCGCTCGCGCACGCCGTCGCCGCCATCAAGAGCGCGCCCAGAGGTACGCTACTGTCTATACTAGACCGCCCAGGGTACTGCTACTATCTATACTAGACCGCCTGGTGTCGGTCAACGGGCGGGACGTCGCGCGCAGCCCGCTCGCGCACGCCGTCGCCGCCATCAAGAGCGCGCCCAGAGGTACGCTACTGTCTATACTAGACCGCCCAGGGTACTGCTACTATCTATACTAGACCGCCTGGTGTCGGTCAACGGGCGGGACGTCGCGCGCAGCCCGCTCGCGCACGCCGTCGCCGCCATCAAGAGCGCGCCCAGAGGTACGCTACTGTCTATACTAGACCGCCCAGGGTACTGCTACTATCTATACTAGACCGCCTGGTGTCGGTCAACGGGCGGGACGTCGCGCGCAGCCCGCTCGCGCACGCCGTCGCCGCCATCAAGAGCGCGCCCAGAGGTACGCTACTGTCTATACTAGACCGCCCAGGGTACTGCTACTATCTATACTAGACCGCCTGGTGTCGGTCAACGGGCGGGACGTCGCGCGCAGCCCGCTCGCGCACGCCGTCGCCGCCATCAAGAGCGCGCCCAGAGGTACGCTACTGTCTATACTAGACCGCCCAGGGTACTGCTACTATCTATACTAGACCGCCTGGTGTCGGTCAACGGGCGGGACGTCGCGCGCAGCCCGCTCGCGCACGCCGTCGCCGCCATCAAGAGCGCGCCCAGAGGTACGCTACTGTCTATACTAGACCGCCCAGGGTACTGCTACTATCTATACTAGACCGCCTGGTGTCGGTCAACGGGCGGGACGTCGCGCGCAGCCCGCTCGCGCACGCCGTCGCCGCCATCAAGAGCGCGCCCAGAGGTACGCTACTGTCTATACTAGACCGCCCAGGGTACTGCTACTATCTATACTAGACCGCCTGGTGTCGGTCAACGGGCGGGACGTCGCGCGCAGCCCGCTCGCGCACGCCGTCGCCGCCATCAAGAGCGCGCCCAGAGGTACGCTACTGTCTATACTAGACCGCCCAGGGTACTGCTACTATCTATACTAGACCGCCTGGTGTCGGTCAACGGGCGGGACGTCGCGCGCAGCCCGCTCGCGCACGCCGTCGCCGCCATCAAGAGCGCGCCCAGAGGTACGCTACTGTCTATACTAGACCGCCCAGGGTACTGCTACTATCTATACTAGACCGCCTGGTGTCGGTCAACGGGCGGGACGTCGCGCGCAGCCCGCTCGCGCACGCCGTCGCCGCCATCAAGAGCGCGCCCAGAGGTACGCTACTGTCTATACTAGACCGCCCAGGGTACTGCTACTATCTATACTAGACCGCCTGGTGTCGGTCAACGGGCGGGACGTCGCGCGCAGCCCGCTCGCGCACGCCGTCGCCGCCATCAAGAGCGCGCCCAGAGGTACGCTACTGTCTATACTAGACCGCCCAGGGTACTGCTACTATCTATACTAGACCGCCTGGTGTCGGTCAACGGGCGGGACGTCGCGCGCAGCCCGCTCGCGCACGCCGTCGCCGCCATCAAGAGCGCGCCCAGAGGTACGCTACTGTCTATACTAGACCGCCCAGGGTACTGCTACTATCTATACTAGACCGCCTGGTGTCGGTCAACGGGCGGGACGTCGCGCGCAGCCCGCTCGCGCACGCCGTCGCCGCCATCAAGAGCGCGCCCAGAGGTACGCTACTGTCTATACTAGACCGCCCAGGGTACTGCTACTATCTATACTAGACCGCCTGGTGTCGGTCAACGGGCGGGACGTCGCGCGCAGCCCGCTCGCGCACGCCGTCGCCGCCATCAAGAGCGCGCCCAGAGGTACGCTACTGTCTATACTAGACCGCCCAGGGTACTGCTACTATCTATACTAGACCGCCTGGTGTCGGTCAACGGGCGGGACGTCGCGCGCAGCCCGCTCGCGCACGCCGTCGCCGCCATCAAGAGCGCGCCCAGAGGTACGCTACTGTCTATACTAGACCGCCCAGGGTACTGCTACTATCTATACTAGACCGCCTGGTGTCGGTCAACGGGCGGGACGTCGCGCGCAGCCCGCTCGCGCACGCCGTCGCCGCCATCAAGAGCGCGCCCAGAGGTACGCTACTGTCTATACTAGACCGCCCAGGGTACTGCTACTATCTATACTAGACCGCCTGGTGTCGGTCAACGGGCGGGACGTCGCGCGCAGCCCGCTCGCGCACGCCGTCGCCGCCATCAAGAGCGCGCCCAGAGGTACGCTACTGTCTATACTAGACCGCCCAGGGTACTGCTACTATCTATACTAGACCGCCTGGTGTCGGTCAACGGGCGGGACGTCGCGCGCAGCCCGCTCGCGCACGCCGTCGCCGCCATCAAGAGCGCGCCCAGAGGTACGCTACTGTCTATACTAGACCGCCCAGGGTACTGCTACTATCTATACTAGACCGCCTGGTGTCGGTCAACGGGCGGGACGTCGCGCGCAGCCCGCTCGCGCACGCCGTCGCCGCCATCAAGAGCGCGCCCAGAGGTACGCTACTGTCTATACTAGACCGCCCAGGGTACTGCTACTATCTATACTAGACCGCCTGGTGTCGGTCAACGGGCGGGACGTCGCGCGCAGCCCGCTCGCGCACGCCGTCGCCGCCATCAAGAGCGCGCCCAGAGGTACGCTACTGTCTATACTAGACCGCCCAGGGTACTGCTACTATCTATACTAGACCGCCTGGTGTCGGTCAACGGGCGGGACGTCGCGCGCAGCCCGCTCGCGCACGCCGTCGCCGCCATCAAGAGCGCGCCCAGAGGTACGCTACTGTCTATACTAGACCGCCCAGGGTACTGCTACTATCTATACTAGACCGCCTGGTGTCGGTCAACGGGCGGGACGTCGCGCGCAGCCCGCTCGCGCACGCCGTCGCCGCCATCAAGAGCGCGCCCAGAGGTACGCTACTGTCTATACTAGACCGCCCAGGGTACTGCTACTATCTATACTAGACCGCCTGGTGTCGGTCAACGGGCGGGACGTCGCGCGCAGCCCGCTCGCGCACGCCGTCGCCGCCATCAAGAGCGCGCCCAGAGGTACGCTACTGTCTATACTAGACCGCCCAGGGTACTGCTACTATCTATACTAGACCGCCTGGTGTCGGTCAACGGGCGGGACGTCGCGCGCAGCCCGCTCGCGCACGCCGTCGCCGCCATCAAGAGCGCGCCCAGAGGTACGCTACTGTCTATACTAGACCGCCCAGGGTACTGCTACTATCTATACTAGACCGCCTGGTGTCGGTCAACGGGCGGGACGTCGCGCGCAGCCCGCTCGCGCACGCCGTCGCCGCCATCAAGAGCGCGCCCAGAGGTACGCTACTGTCTATACTAGACCGCCCAGGGTACTGCTACTATCTATACTAGACCGCCTGGTGTCGGTCAACGGGCGGGACGTCGCGCGCAGCCCGCTCGCGCACGCCGTCGCCGCCATCAAGAGCGCGCCCAGAGGTACGCTACTGTCTATACTAGACCGCCCAGGGTACTGCTACTATCTATACTAGACCGCCTGGTGTCGGTCAACGGGCGGGACGTCGCGCGCAGCCCGCTCGCGCACGCCGTCGCCGCCATCAAGAGCGCGCCCAGAGGTACGCTACTGTCTATACTAGACCGCCCAGGGTACTGCTACTATCTATACTAGACCGCCTGGTGTCGGTCAACGGGCGGGACGTCGCGCGCAGCCCGCTCGCGCACGCCGTCGCCGCCATCAAGAGCGCGCCCAGAGGTACGCTACTGTCTATACTAGACCGCCCAGGGTACTGCTACTATCTATACTAGACCGCCTGGTGTCGGTCAACGGGCGGGACGTCGCGCGCAGCCCGCTCGCGCACGCCGTCGCCGCCATCAAGAGCGCGCCCAGAGGTACGCTACTGTCTATACTAGACCGCCCAGGGTACTGCTACTATCTATACTAGACCGCCTGGTGTCGGTCAACGGGCGGGACGTCGCGCGCAGCCCGCTCGCGCACGCCGTCGCCGCCATCAAGAGCGCGCCCAGAGGTACGCTACTGTCTATACTAGACCGCCCAGGGTACTGCTACTATCTATACTAGACCGCCTGGTGTCGGTCAACGGGCGGGACGTCGCGCGCAGCCCGCTCGCGCACGCCGTCGCCGCCATCAAGAGCGCGCCCAGAGGTACGCTACTGTCTATACTAGACCGCCCAGGGTACTGCTACTATCTATACTAGACCGCCTGGTGTCGGTCAACGGGCGGGACGTCGCGCGCAGCCCGCTCGCGCACGCCGTCGCCGCCATCAAGAGCGCGCCCAGAGGTACGCTACTGTCTATACTAGACCGCCCAGGGTACTGCTACTATCTATACTAGACCGCCTGGTGTCGGTCAACGGGCGGGACGTCGCGCGCAGCCCGCTCGCGCACGCCGTCGCCGCCATCAAGAGCGCGCCCAGAGGTACGCTACTGTCTATACTAGACCGCCCAGGGTACTGCTACTATCTATACTAGACCGCCTGGTGTCGGTCAACGGGCGGGACGTCGCGCGCAGCCCGCTCGCGCACGCCGTCGCCGCCATCAAGAGCGCGCCCAGAGGTACGCTACTGTCTATACTAGACCGCCCAGGGTACTGCTACTATCTATACTAGACCGCCCAGGGTACTGCTACTATCTATACTAGACCGCCTGGTGTCGGTCAACGGGCGGGACGTCGCGCGCAGCCCGCTCGCGCACGCCGTCGCCGCCATCAAGAGCGCGCCCAGAGGTACGCTACTGTCTATACTAGACCGCCCAGGGTACTGCTACTGTCTATACTAGACCGCCCAGGGTACTGCTACTGTCTATACTAGACCGCCCAGGGTACTGCTACTGTCTATACTAGACCGCCCAGGGTACTGCTACTATCTATACTAGACCACCCAGGGTACTGCTACTGTCTATACTAGACCACCCAGGGTACTGCTACTATCTATACTAGACCGCCCAGGGTACTGCTACTATCTATACTAGACCGCCCAGGGTACTGCTACTATCTATACTAGACCGCCCAGAGGTAGTGCTACTATAAAATAAAATTATATCTTTTTCATCATAAGGTAAATTAAATGAATTGTTATGCTTTTCAACTACCAACCATATTATTATTAAGATAATAGCCATAACAAATTAACAGACACAATTCGCTGTTACGTCAGCACACAGTATTAATGTTTTAAACAAATATTCCAATGTTATCGCTTGCTCAGTTCAAGTTCAATGATATCTGATGCTTATAGTACAGACAAATAGTTGCTTTATGATTGTCACAAGGAATTTTAAATGCTAGGAGATGCATATTGAAGCATTTTCAGTTAGTAGGTATATTATTCAAACCAATTTTAATCGAAAGTATTTATTGGTTACTAGCAATGACATATTATATATAGACACGTCATACACCAACATCGCTGTACTAAAAAACAGCGCATAGCTAGATAGCTATCATGAGCAAAAAAAGGAAAAGAAAAGCTTACGGTAAGCTTAAAGGCTTGCTTACGGCATACCTGTTGTTTGGTAGGCATTTTTTTTTTCGCAAAATGTTGCAAGAAATGACGTTCAACCGCGACATTGGTTGGTGCGTGACTAAGTGAATGGTGGGCAATTACCTTACTTTCTTGTAGCCATTTTAGATCGCGGGTAACGTATCTATGGTTTAAATATCATTGGTTGCTAGAGCTTGATTTTTCAGATTTTTTCATAATGTGGTTGGAAAGTTAGAGGGATATTGTTAGGTATCGATTTTGGAGCTCTTACGGTTAGTTGCAGAAGGATAATTAAATTTTAATGGTTAACCATACAATTTCCTTTGTTAAAGTCTCCTTTAAAACGTAATGGCCTTTTCTGCAACTCAGCGATAGTTCACTAAATATGGATAGAAATAAGAAAGTCGCTTAGGAACTTTTATGTTATTTTCAAAGACCTATCCAATTATACCCCACATGAATGGGTGGGCGAAAATATTTTTTTTCATCTCTCAGTTTCATGTAATTTATTTATTTTATGAATTATTTTATTTCATAATTAGGGTTCCGTACCAAAATGGTAAATAAGGAACCCTTATGGTGCGACTTCGTCTGTCTGTCTGTCTGTCTGTCTGTCTGTCTGTCTGTCTGTCACACCTGCTTATTTCAGCAACTACTTATGCTATCGACTTGAAATTTGGAACAGTTATAAAGTTTGCTTGTTCAACTTTATTGCAAATGAAAAAAGTCTTAAAATATTTTTATTTTTATTGCAAAAGGGGCCGGAGTGGGGGTCCGAAATTTTAAAGTGGGGTTACTAGGTCAAGTGACATATCATATGAAATGGCTTGATCTGCACATTTCAAAATATATTTTCATTTAATTTTATGTTTCACAGTTTTCGACATATGATGAAAAATGACCAAAAAAATACCATTCCCCCCCCTTATCTCCGAAGTTTGCGGGGCGAAAAATCTGAAATAATTATAGTTGATAGGATTTGACCCAAATATGGCACCAAAAATAAAACGATGTTCCTAACTATTGCAGTTTTTTCAAAATCATAAAAATTCCTTGACAAACAAACTTAGTTATGCGGTCCGGTTTTTTTCACTTTATACGCCCAAAACTGATACGGAACCTTCGGTGCGCGAGTAAGACTCGCACTTGGCCGGTTTTTTTATTATTGGGCTACAAGGCCTATAAGACCTGCGAAGTTTCATAGAAAATTGACAATGGTTATGATTTTACGAGAGTGTGACATGCTAACATGCCGCAATTATAAGGGTTCGTAGATATACGGAACCCTAAAAAAACGCGCGTGCTGTAGAAAATTTAGAAATTATATCAAACAGCATCCATTTAGTTAAAAATATAAGGAAACGTCCATCTGTTGTAACTCCACTATTATCAGTCGTAGACATAATGTTGATATCAGTAAATATTACGCTGATAATACAGTTGTGTGTAAACAAATAATACAGATGGATCTACAATCTACATCGTCTGTTTATCATACAAATTGCTTCTTTAAGTGAAGTCAGTTGTGTATTTAGTGATAATTACAAAAATATAATAATTGTTAAACAGGGTAAAATTAAAACCAGTGCGGATATTTTAGGAGGTGAAAGTACTCATGAATGTGATCAACTTTTATTATGGGACCGACACTGAAATATGAAAAAAAAATCAGCTGTTCCATACATTTTGATCGTGTTGTAGTGCATTTTTGTAGGGAACAGCTGATTTTTTTTTCATATTTCAGTGTCGGTCCCATAATAAAAGTTGATCATATTCATGAGTACGTTCACCTCCTAAAATATCCGCACTGGTTTTAATTTTACCCTGTATATTTTACGTTAGTGTGTGAAAAAAGAAAAATAATTATTGTTTTTCTTGAATAAGGCTTTAAATCCGGCTTATTTATTATGAAATGTGAGTGTTAGTTGTTCTAAATACCTAAATAATGTTTTAGTAATAAAATTAATTATGATGCAGTCATTGTATATTTTAAGTATTTTATATTTTTGTAAGAAAATCTCATATCCGTATAATTATTTATATTTCGTTTTATTTTATTAACCGGGTGTTCTGTCTATCAGACAAATCGGCTAAAATTCTTGTAAGTTACCTCATAGGTACAGTTAAGGAAAATATAACTGTAGATCTTAAAACCTTCTTCCTCATCGGATTGATAAAATTAAATATGGATCTATCAATAATTGTAAAACAATAACTGCTTCCTTTTTCCTTGTAATATCATGTTTACCTATATTTTTTTATTGTTACAGGAATAGTAACAATTGGAATAGCGAAGCCGTTACCTTGTAGCACGGTTGTTGGCGGGGAGAAGGCTAACGGTCACAGTATACAAAGCAGTCAGGTGAGCGATATTTAATTATGATATTAAAAGACAATATTATTAATATAATTATTTTGTACACAACGTACCATGCTCGCAATTTTGAAATAATTTATTTATTCTTGTATGTCGTAGTAAGATATGAAGTCCGATATTGGAATAAATGTCCAATGTTATAACTTAATGTATAGCTAAAATAAAGACTTGGTTATCTTATTGATACAAATGGTGTAATTATAGCTAAAATGTGCCTAGTATGTGTGTTGTGTACAGGCTAGAATTATAAAAGTGTGTGTTTTAAATTGTTATAGAAATAAATACAAAACCTTGTGAATTATTTAATTTTATGCCATTGTAAGTATAAATGGATTCACAGGGTTTAAATAAGTTATGATTTTTATTGATGCCCTGTATAGTTTTTATACTAAATATCAATAAAATAATTAAAAGTACATTAAAAAGAAAGTTTTTTTTCTATTTTACGTGAGAAGTGTCGTGATATTGTACACTGAGGGGAAAATAAAAGTAAGTTTCGGTTTCTCTTACTAAAGCTTGTCTTTGCTTAG
The DNA here is from genome assembly GCA_948465475.1 of Thalpophila matura. Lineage (NCBI taxonomy): Eukaryota > Metazoa > Arthropoda > Insecta > Lepidoptera > Noctuidae > Thalpophila > Thalpophila matura. The sequence goes on from OX419199.1 coordinate 12,519,298, forward strand.
AGCAGTATTAATTACCTATAACGTAGCATGCATTTTAATTACGATACTATTCTTACTTCCAAATTCTTCTTGTACAATAAAGGGAATAACATTACCGCTCTAAGGATTGTTCTAGCAAATAAGAATCTAGTTTCTATTGAAATGTTGTCAAAAATATGGAAAATTTCCCTTTAGTGTACAATATTGTTTGCATGCTTTATTGCTAATAAGTTTATATACGTATTTTCTTACTATATTTTATTTTTAACTTTATAACATACCTTTCCAAGCGCATTCAATTTTTTTTAACGGTTGAGATGAGATATCCTTAATTTTTTTTAATCAAAATATTAGCTTATATAAAAAAACCCTTTTCTTTACAGAAATTAGAGTACTTCACGAAGATTCTTCGCCTAATAATGTCCTTACACCGAGATATCATGGAGCTCCAACTGCAGTGCTCCCACGACATCCTCGATCCGCAGCCGTTCAGAGTTCCACCCAAGACCAAAGCGGAGATCACTATGAAATGACAGAGAGACCGGCTGAGGTACAGCGTCAGCGTTGAAGTCCCGAATAACGGGAATTGTAAGGACAAAGGTGAACTGAACTGTGATGAACTCGATATTTAATTAGTCATCGTTTGAACTCGGCCTATAATTTCGTGCGGAATGCTAAACATAGACTATTCAATATTTGCTGTTGTGGAAAAAATTGGGTGTTAGCCCGTGGGAAAATACCAAAAATATATGTCGAATATTTGTTAATTTGCTAATGTTTCACACGAAAAATGTCTATGACTTTTTCTGCATATAGCCCCAAAAGCATTTTAGGAGGTTGCTCGAATTGTCTTCCTTTAAAATTTCAAAACCAAAGTGCTGGTTAAGAACTGATTGATAGTGGTAAGCTCAAGTTGGAGGAATAGAAAAATTAATAAATAAATAGTATAGACATATTGATAAATTGATAATAAAATGAAAGAATAACTGACTTGTTAGGAAAAAAGAGCGGTTGGTTACTACTAAGAAAAAAATTAAAACGAAAAGAAACTGAGGTAGGAAGTCGTTTCCACTAACTGAAATAAACGTTTTAAGAATGAAACGATTAAGTGAATTAAGCAGTTCAGAATATGCTGGTGATAATATCTAAAATAGGCATTTGATCGATAAAATAAATATAAATAAATATAAATAAATATAAAAATATATATAAATAACACAAAATAAACCTACTTGTTCAAATGAAATGTAAGAAACGTCCACTTTTTAAATACCTACTTATGAGCTTGAAAATTGGTCAATGTTGCTTTTGAAATTCCTTTAAATCTATTGTATACTAAATAATCGTCCTATTTATTTAAATAGTAAGCACCTAGAAACATCTTTAGACCTATTGGGTTTTTTAAATCCTAGTCTTAAAAATCTTCACCTTTTCTCTTCAAATCTTGCTTGGTATAAAATGAGCTCCTATTGTAGAATAAGGGCAATGCTGCGAAAGAATTAATTATAGGTATAAAACAAACTTAAATATATGTGAAAATAAAGATATTTATAAGAATATGTAGTAAAACTGTTTGTGCATTGGCAAGGTTGATGGAAATATCCTAAAACGTAGAGTAATAGCATTATTTTTGTGAATTATCTCCATGTATAGTCAATCCGATAGAATCTGTGAAGAAGTTAATCAAATTAAACATGCTCAATTTCAAAAATAATATGTTTCAGAGGCAAAACGTAGTAGGTACCTAAAATGTTATAATAAGATAATTGTGATCTTAGATATCGGTGTCTATTTATATCATGGTTGTGTAGTTGCAAAATATAGAATATTAAATATAGATGAATGTGTTAGCCGTCAATTTCAGATATGTGATAGTTGTTCTAGTCACACTCTCATCATAATCGTGATAAATGCCATATTGTTGCTTATCAGTCACATAAGTATCATTAGGGTACTACTTCCTTATATTAGTTCGTTGGGTTTTTTCATTGTTTGATCCACGTAGTTAAACGTGATAAGCAGTTTTAATCTATCAAACATCATTTAGTTAAATTTTCAATGTATCTTCAAACACAAGAATAAAATAAAATACATAATTTATTAGAGAAAGAAGCAAAAAAAAAGAAACAAATATTTAGACTAAATTGAATTATCAATTGAAATTCGCTTTAATTGAAATAGAAATTAAAGAATTTTACAATTTATGAAATTATAAAAATGAAAGGAAGTGAAGATAGCTTTAAATAGAAGTGGTACATACGTTCATCTACTAAAACAATTGTTAAAACTGCAGTCAATTGATAAGGAATTAAATAATGCTTCGCTTGAAATTTAAAAATGTCGTCTACAGGTAATTCATAACATATCATAGGTTAAGCATCGCATATTGTTTTTGTAAATATTATACCGATATTTTAATAAAAAGAATATCATTTATATAAATATATTTATATTTATTGTTTTATAAAATTATTTGAAAATATAAAGACTGTTAGAAGTTGTGTTATAAATTCGGACATTCCATTTGCGTGTATTGGACGTTCTATAAAATGTCTAATTTGATGTTACTGTCTGCAACTTGCAAAATTTAAGGGTTCCCGAAACGACCACTCAATATTCCTTATTGATGCGATTATTGATCGTTTATTTGCAATTGAAACGATTGTCAATATTTTTACACGTATTCACGTAATCACGTAAACATTGATCAATCTTAATTGAACGTTTCAGGGACCCTGTATGGTGCGAACTTCTCGATCTCATTTTCGTAAAAAAAAATTGTAATGAAGAGTTATTGCGTGTACGAATAGAAATGTTATAGAATCTACTACATTTTAATACCAGACGCGTGTCGCCGGTTTGCAGTCAATATCAGTGCATCCAATACAATATAAATTAAACTTAATTCCGTTCACATACGTCATATTTTTGAACACGCTTTCCATGTTGTAGTGTCGTGTAACGCTTTCGAGCAAATTATGTAAGGCATTGGTGTGTTAATTTCTGAGCTATTACGGAAACTAAAAACATTCCTACAGTAATAACTCTTCAAAATTACTTATCCTAGGCGTTTAATTAAGCGCTGTTCATTTACGCAGTATACGCTGCGTTAAACGCATTGCGATTGACGCGCACTATTTTACTACATAAGCCCTTGTTCGCACGGGCACTTTTTTAAGCGCGTTAACAGAAGCTCCCGAATGAAACAAATAGGGAACTATACATCTGTTTGCGCAACAACGGTTTTTTTTACGCCGAATTCTAAATCGCATACTGTTGGATTTTCAACGCTCAGGGCTAGGCGTTGATTCGAATATGCCTTGACAAACGCCTACGACGCTTTTTTTTAACGCGCGTAAAAAATCTCCCGTGCGAAGGAGACCAAAGCAATTGCAATGATTTTACTCAGAACGCAGCGGAAATCGCAGCGCGCGTTAATAGCAATGCGTTTAACGCAGCGATTTCTACATAAAGGACCCTCGCACTCAGAGATTCGTGGTCTTGGCCTAAGTTATTAAATGTTCGTATAGTATAGTCTACTCTATGTCCGCCGCTTACGTCCGTGTTAAATGTTCTACGCTTCGTTGTGTATTGCTAAATATACGTTGCACATAATTTTGTGTGTTTTATTTCTGTTTCCAGTCCAAAAGTTACCACAAGTAGATTTAAACTTAAACCTCCTAATTTATAGACGATGATTAAATTAAACGGCTCTTATGTCAATTGTCAACTATATTCATTGTCATACAAATGACAAGGATCTTTCTGTAAGGGGGAAAGTGTTTGGTATTCTGGACAAAAAAATATCTCGTTTAAAATTATTTTTAATTTTTTATACCTGAACACATAATAATTCTCTTTGAGAATGTTGCTGAATGAAAGCTGGTGAGCTCCAAAATATTACAACAAAATAATAAAGAAAAACCAATTGACTACCAAGCTATAAGGTGTTGTGAATAAAGACAATTTTTAACCGACTTCAAAAAAGGAGGTTCTGTATTCGTCCCGTATGTATGTAAGTATGTATGTATGTATGTATGTATGTATGTTTGTATGTGCGCGATTTTCTCAAAAACTACTGATTCGATTTGGATGGGGTTTTCACTAACGTAATCTACATACTTTCAGGAAGGTTTTAGTATATAATACATTATGTAATCATTCCTATGTACAAAGTTATATGCATTAACGTACACACTCCGTAGAAGATTTACTGTTGAACGAATGCGTGAAAGTAATCTAACACGGGATAAAGAACTAAAAAGGGAAAAATAAAAAACTTTTTTAACAAAAAATAACCGACTTCAAAAATCCACTACAAAGAAAATAATAATTTTGGTTTCGGAAGTCGGTGGCTTTGGTTTTTGTTTGCTTTTTTTAACAAAAAACTTTTTTAACAAAAAATAACCGACTTCAAAAATCCACTACAAAGAAAATAATAATTTTGGTTTCGGAAGTCGGTGGCAAAAAAAAGCAAACAAAAACCAAAGCCACCGACTTCCGAAACCAAAATTATTATTTTCTTTGTAGTGGAATTTTGAAGTCGGTTATTTTTTGTTAAAAAAGTTTTTTATTGTATTATACAAGAAAAAATACCTTGGATTACTTCCATTACATATACACTTTAAAATCGACTTGAACTGCTTGAAACATACATTTTTTGATGAGCACTCAAAACTACATCGGTAACTAAAGAAAAAATAAACAACAATAATGACTTCACCATACGCTCCGTCACGTCCCAGATTAGTGAACCAAGCGCTGGCTCACTCAAAACACCCATAAAATCTTAAGTAGTTTACACTTCGTTGTTTTAGTATCAGCTGTCGAATAACACCTACTTGTTTCTCAGGAATGTATTAACTCCCTGGCATCTGACGACCACACCGGCATGGACTCCTTCCACGAATGTCTACAAGAATATGGCGAAGGTCTCGAGGTAGTACAAATATGCCTTGAACCCGAAGAAACTTCTATAAAGGACGATGAGCTGTCAGCCTTAGGAGATCTCAGTCTCGAAGATTGCAAGAAAATAAAAAATGATCTAATTATAAATGTTAAAACTGAAATAAAAATTAACGGTGTGACAGAATTGAAATATTCAAAATCAGACGAGTCTTTAGATGATCATGATGATGATATGACAATAACTGAAGACGATATTTTAGTCGCTCCCAGAGAACTCCAAGATACTAGAAGTAAATCCGCTGATAGGAAGGAAGACGGTGAAAGATGTTTATCCAAACAGCAAAGTAAAGACATTTCTACGTCCGACGAAATGGTTTTTGCAGTTACACCGACCGGATTAGAAAGAATAAGTTTCGATAAGTATTGGAAAGAAAGCGATGCAAAAATAGAAAAGGAATTAGTCAAAGTGAAAAGCGATGAGAGTTGGAAAGAGTGCCTCAATTCCCCAAACGAAGACACCGTCAGTTTCTTCGATGCAGCCACAAGAATATCCGTCCAGGAAGAGAACAATTCCTTACTGTATATAGATCACGAGATAGACGGTTACGAAACATGTCTGGACGAAGATTCGTCATCACAAAAGTATACAGTAAAACACGCTCGTAAAATAAACGGAGATACTGACATCAAAGAGTTTAGTAAACACGATGAAAAAATAGCATTTAAAAACAAAGACAACGACGTAAGTGCCAAAGTAGTGAAGGAACAGAACACTGCCGATGCGACGGGTGACGACGACGTCTCGTACAGTCACCCATACGTCCACGAACATATAATAAAGCAGATGAAATCCTTGAGGATAGAACCCATTAATGTAAACATAGGCCACAAAAAGAAAAAGAAAGACAGAAGTCCAACGAAACCGTCCAAACAAGAAAGGATACAATGCGTCGAGTATTACAACGACCAAGCTGAATGCCTGAAAGAAATTCGACAGAAAAAAATAGAAGAGGAAGAGAAAAAACACAAAGATACACACAAGCACAAAGAAAGGAAACACACAGAAGAACATAAGCACAAAGGAGAACACAAGCACAAAGTTGAACATAAAATAAATGTGGAAACAAGTCTGATGGTTATGGACAAAAAGATTCATTTTACACAGGAACCTAGTGAAGAATCTACTGATCTTGAAACACACTACGTACCGGGCTGTCATAAGTGCTTTTTAGAGAACTATGCGTATGCAATAACTAAAGCATACATGGCTGAAGCGAATGCGTGTAAATATTGTGAAGTGATTAGGGAGATGTTGGAAGTTCCCAAGAGTGCGAATAGACGGGGTTCGGCTCCAGCCTTAGTAAACCTGGACAGTAGCTCGGAGACTGATGAAGAAAACCTTCTCATGGTGCCCATGATTAAGGATAGGAGGAAATCTGCGGGGATTTTGAAGTTTCCCACGTCTTCGAGAAGGCCAAGGTAAGTGCTTGTTAAAATTTTGTCTAGAACATGGTTATGAAAGATTTTTATCTCATTTCGCTGTGCTATTGGAAATTGTGGTGTGAATTTTCAGGTCTCAGGTTTAAGGTAAATATTTTCACTCTGAACTTAATTCTGTTTGAATGTCAAACGTAGTGGCGTAATTAGAGTGGCATGACTGACAAAATGGCTCTGGACTCTAGGGGGCCCCGAGAGGTCCCGACAACTCGGATTTTAATATCCGTGGCAGCTAGCTTGATTCGGCAACACAAGGCAAAACGCAAAATGATTCCCCAACCGTATCTTATTGCGAATTCGGGTTTTGAAATGAATTATGGATGGGCCCCATTTAAAAATTTGTGAGGGATCCCACCACGGGTTAAACGATGGATTAATCTTTACTTGAAGCCTACGCTATTTTTATAATTAACAATAATGATCAAACACAAACACACGGTGCACCGCAAAAGATTTCCTGCCCACTCGCGCTAATGCGATGAAGCCCTACTGAAAGGACGGGCTTATGTCTATCTGTTTAGCCCTTTAATACTAACTACCCTTAAATGAACCTTATTTTGTCAGCAACTGAGTTCAAACTGGTTCGACAGTCACCGTCCTTAGTTCTAAGTACATAAGACAGTTGAATTTAGGCTCTATTCGGAGTAAGTGAAAGTGGATTTTCGGTTGTGTTAGGTTGGGAAGGTTGATCTTATAAACGTGATGTTTACTCTAATATCGTCGTCAAGTTCAAAGTCATTGTTGAATTCACGCGATAAAGAACATAGAGTCGTTTGAAATTATATGAAAGTCATAGTTATCTTTTGACCATGGGGGCCCAAACGTAAAGTAAGCAATACTAAGTAAAAGTAAGCAACACTGCCTGTGCTATTTTTCAAAGGGCAGCCGGTAGGAATCGTATTGTAGGGACTCTTCGCCAGCGACAGCTACCTACTTTTGAAAGAACTAGTACCTGCAGCAATTATTTTTTTCAAAGTAGTTATCAATTTTTACGACATTTTATGAGCGGCCTTAAACGTCAAACTGGCCTTCATAGCGTGCTGCTTGTGTAGGCCAAGATCCACATTAAAACCATAATCCAATAATTAAATTGACCTTTTCACTTTCACATAAATTATGTTCGGGCTTATCAATTTAGCAAAACTCCACTTTTGAAACTGCCCCAACAAACGCGAATAATTCGCATAGTAGGTACCTACCTACTCCTGTTGTACTAATTTGGCTAAGTGGGTCCCACTCCAGGGACAAAGCTGGTATTAATGTAATGAACCATGTACCTCAGATACCATTCGACTTCATCAATATGCGAGCGATGACATTGCAGTACCCCCCTATCATGAGTTTTTTTGACGTATAGTTTCGTTAATGTAAGCATATTTTGAATTTAAAATACAGCAGTCCTGGAACATTTTGATAACATTTTATACAATTTGCACATTTTAAAAAATACAGAGAAATTAATTAAGTATTTAACTTATATAAATATTGTGTAACAAACGTGTATTTTCAATTCAAAATATGCTTACATTAACGAAACTATACGTCAAAAAACTCATGATCGGGGTACAGGAAGCAGGTCGATTAGTTACGCCTTAATTTTTTGCTAAATACTCTTTTTATGGAGGATGCTCTAGGGCAGTGTTCAAACTTTTTGTGTTCAAGGTCTAGGAAGGTCTAGGAAATCAGAATCTACTTCCCTTCGTCAGTCGCATTTGAGAAACAATTGATTATGACCCCCAGGAGGCTTCTCTACAGATAAACGTTTAACACAACATAGCAATAAGCGACGAAACAAAAGCGCGTCGTGAATTTAAATTTAAGAGATAACCTTATTTTTCCGAGGCACACCAACTAATGACCCACGGTACACCAGTGTGCCGCGGCACACCCTTTTGCGGAACACTGCTCCAGAGTAGCGAAATTCAGTTTTTTTTTTAATTTTTTGCAAACTGTATCTCTGTTATACGTCGTCTCATCATGCGCCTAGCCTTTTCCCAAACAAGATTGGGGTTGACTTCCAGTCTAACTAGTTGCGGCTGAGTACTAATATTTTACATGGAGCGACTGCCATCTGACCTCCACAACTAGGGTTGCCAACTTTTATTAGAAGAAATAGAGTACATCTGATTTCAAAGGAGGTAAATAAAGAGTACGACTTCCGAAAAAGAATATCATTTTTTTTTTTAAACAGGTATTTTTTGTGCTTTTTGCAGCACAATAAAAATTTTTCATGGTTTTTAAAATAATTGTATGACTCCAAACATTCTAACTCTAAATTTATAAAGATCAAAAGCTCATTTTGAATCAATTTCAATGAAGCTCTGTTTCTCTCTTTCTGCCACTTCACATCCATAACCGAAAAGACTCTCTTAGTAAATGCTGTAGTAGCTCAGTAAAGTTTTCCAAACAAAAAACAGAGTCACAAATGTCACAACACAGTGGAAAATCGATAATTTTTCTTGCGCCAAAATTAATGTAACCTCAAAACACTTCTCAAAACTTGTGACATGTCAATGTTATTGACATAATAACATTAGTGGCTGCGTTCAAAAACATCCGAATGTGGCTTTGGGAATATGGTTTTGCATAATATTACATGACTGAATGACTGGCACTAGTAGGTATAGTAAACTTTGTGTAAAAAAAGAGTATTTTAGCGTACTCTATTAGTGTTATAGATTATAGAGTACGCCTACATGATATAGAGTACAATACTCTATTTTAGAGTACGGTTGGCAACCCTATCCACAACCCATATTAGAGTATTATTTATTTAATAGAATTGAATTACGGCTTCTGACACTTAAAGGATTGTGGGGTGCAAAAGTATTCACAATAGTAAAAAGCCAACACCTCACACGTGATGTGTAAGTACTAATGACAACTCTCCTTGGCCCTAATTAGCGTTGTTATACGTATTACGTAAGTTCACGTAAGATAACATAGGCGTACAAGCTTATAACCATGGATGGTCTATAACTTGGAATAGCTGTTTCAGAAGAACAAACTTTTTTAGGGTTCCGTACTCAAAGTAAGTTTAAAACGGGACCCTATTACTAAGACCCGCTGTCCGTCCGTCTGTCACCAGGCTGTATCTCATGAACCGTGATAGTTTGACAGTTGAGATTTTCACAGATGATGTATTTCTGTTGCCGCTATAACAACAAATATCGTTGGATAGGTCTTTGAAAATAACATAAAGGTTTCCAAATTACTTTTGTATTTTAGTGCATACCTACTTACTAGGAGTTCCGAAAGTCGTGAAGAATGTTCCCCCCCCCCCTGTAAATTTCCAACCGCATTATCAAAAAAATAAATCAAACTTGTAGCATCTAATAAATACTATCGATTAAAATTTGTTGGAACAAGATACGTCAGTTAGTTTTTGAAATATTCATTATTGAATTTTGAATTTGCTAACCGCAAAATTAAATCTATAATTCATAATAATATTTTTAAATACAAATTTATATTTGCAGTCGGAAGATTGAAATACTTCTTGCTACGGAACCCTAGACAGTGCGTGGTTCGACACTCACTTGGCCGCTTTTTTATTTTCTTCATGTGTAGTGCAAGTTTGCATTTGTTGAGCGACCCTTTCTTGTATAAATACAAAGAGACTTATCAATTAATTAAGGCGTCTGTCTGTATTGTATACAATATCGCGTGACCAACTGTCCTTGGAGGCAATATAATAAAACGGCAATGAAAAAACTGTTGTGTAGAAAATTAATGAAAAATAAAATCCAGGCCCGCGACAGCTTATGTCGGATTAAAGAAAACACTAGTGGTGGGACACGGGTGTAGTTTGTGTGTCATTGTCGATAGTTTTGAAGGTTCGTAGTTGTAGGTGTTATTTCTGTTACCCTGTAAAGTAAGTACTAAGTATATTTATTTGCATAGTGTGGCATACCAATATTTTTTAAGAGCTAGGAGACATTCCACCTTTATAATACACACATCAAAAGTATCTAGGGATCAATATATATTTTTGCAATAACTTTTCTCCTGATTGATATTAATTAAAATTTTCTTTAAGGATTCATCAAATAAAGTGTTTTCGTTTGTCACAGTAACGATAAACCAAGTCACCTTTGCATTAATAAAGAAATTTGCCATTTTCCTAATAAAGGGATTTTTGACATTTGAACCACTAACATTAAAGTTCGAAAAAAAGACTGAAATAACAGTTTTCTTTAAAATTTTATTGGGTAACTTAAACAATTAATAATCCGTGTTTCTACCGCGAACACTAACAACACAAGAACATCGGTTTGGCATACTCAAAATGAGTTCATCCAAATCACGCTGTGGAATGGCTGCCCATGTTCGTTGCAACAACAAAAAAAGGTCTTCTTGCGACTGTATACCCTCCATATTCGGCAGAGCTCTTCTCTGTAGCATATCCCATGCATGCTCAATCGGGTTCAAGTCTGGCGACTGAGCAGGCCAGGGCAGGACATTGATGTTAGCTGCGGCGAGAGTCTGTCTTACAACTCTTGCGGTGTGCGGTCGTGCATTATCATGCATTAACTGAAATAAGGGACCGATTTGCACTTGTAGAGGAACGATGACGTCTGATACAATCGTCTCAGCATAAATTTGAGCGTTGAGGTTGCCTCTGATCCAAATCAACTCAGTTCTTCCGCCGATCCAAATACCCGCCCATACCATGATGGTTCCACCACTATAAGGATGGACTTCCTGGCAGGATTTTAATCGCTGTTGGCGTCCAGGGGTTCTCCAGTGTCGTATACGTCTTGTATCCGGTCTCATACCAAAACGAGACTCATCAGAAAAGCACACGAAACGCCATTGTTCTTCTGCCCAATTTCTGTGTTCAAGAGCCCATTGATATCGAATCCTACGATTGTGCATTGCTATAGGTGGTACCCGTAGCGGTCTTCGGGAATGAAGGTTCACTTCATGCAAGCGGTTTCTGACTGTTTGGTCGCTAATTAAGTTCCCTGAAGAGTGATGAAGCCTCACGGCTAACATCATGGCGGTTATTGTTGGAGCTCTTCGAGTTAAGATTTGAATGTATCGGTCTTGTCTCCGTGTGGTGCAGCGATACCGTCCTCCATGGCGCTCAGCCACGGTACCAGTGCTTCGGTAACGTGTCCAAAGTCGACTGATAACACTCTGACTTGTATTCAGAGCTAAAGCTACAGTACGTTGCCGGGAACCAGCTTCTATCATTCCCACGGCTCTGAGCATTTCTTCCCTGCTTAAATGACGTCGCCGCTCCATAATAACGTTGGTTTTAATCAGTAGTAGGGAAACAGTAGCACTAATAATGTCTTCAATGCGTTGTATGTTTTTATAGGGAAAATATTGACAGCTTATTTTCATCTTTTACTCGAATTTGATTGAGAGTTCCTGATTCAAATTATGAAATGCACCAAAAAGGATCCATATAAATTTATAAAATCATAAATTTATTACAAAGCCACATCTCAATCTCAAGAAATCCGCATAAAAATGCTTGATCCCTAGACACTTTTGATGTGTGTAGTAACATGCAAAATGATTTATGACACAGATTCGAATTTATCGTACACTAAACATAACTCAACACGTAGGTAGATATTTTTATCATTGACTAAAATAATCTTAAAAAAAAATACGTAAAGATTATATCTAAAATTGACATTCTAGCAATTATAAAACTACTGAACGAATTTTGATTAAACTTTACAGTATAATAGCTTATACATCAGAATAACACATAGGCTACCTTTTATCTCGAAAAAAGATAGGCAAAGCCGCAGGCGGAAGCTAGTCGTTTCATAATCAGCACTGAGTTACAGAAACACGCCTACATAAAATTGACATTTACTTCAATAATACATTAATGAAAATCTCAAACATGTAAAAAAAACTTGCAAACATTTTATTCCTCGATTTCTTTGAGAAAACTGTCCATGACTCAAGCGAACGTGAAACAATTACCTACTCAAATTGCTTCAAAATTCAGTAAGCAGATAAATACACGGTGATGATATTTTAACGTTAACATACTTTGACATAACCATTATATCTTGGCATCTCATGGTGGCGCCACTTGCTTAGCCGAACGTCAGCTTGTATCAAATTTAGTATATTTAAATATAGTTCTACTGTTCTCCGTCGGTCAAAAAACACTAGATGGCCTCAACTGTTTATTTTAAATAAGTTTACACACCAGCGCATAAAACTTAAAGATTTACGCTGTAAACAATTATTAATTATTTGTAACATTTTTATATGTTTTCGTCTTCAGTACTTTGAACTCTTGGAGTAACTACAAAATGCGCCTATAACGGCCAAAAGCGTCAGATAATTTATCAACAATGTTATTAAATAAAGTTTTCAGTTCTCTGTCTGAATTTTTGAACAAATATTGTGATCATTAATCAGTCTGCTCATTCTGTCGATATTCGATTGTTCTTTGTAGTGTCCGATAATTTATTAAATAGAATTAGACGTAAGTATTGTGAACTTGTCTGTGTATCAATGAAGAAAAAAAAAATAAATAAAAACGTGGTAATAAAAAATCACTGGCTTATAAGTATCCAATCACATAAGAATTTGTACATATAAATAAGTACCCAACTTTTTGTGCCACTAAGATTTTTCGCTGAATTTTTTATACAATTAAAAATTACTAGTTGTTGCCCGGACTTTATCCCCGTTGAAATGGATGAAAAGTACCGTATGTGCCAGGTCCCAGGCTACCGCTTTATCAAATTACGTCCAAATCTATCCTGCCGTTTCAGCGTAAAATCACCCACACATGTAATATGTATGTATGTATCTTTATTTATCAGCGTTTCACAATATTCATATAACTAAACAAAGCCCCACAAAACTGTTTTCACATACACACAAACTTTCGTAATTAAAGTATTAGTGTGACAATTATTTTTTCAAATTTTATTCAAACGCTGATGCGTTTGAATAAAATTTTGAAACGTTTGTCATCATCTAATCTTTAACACTATCGACAAATCACTCCTCGACAAGTCACATCACTATTAGAAAATTGTTAATACCCGTAATTGAGTTACGTGAAGCGACCTCAATGCTCCACTGCGGATTGTCAAGCCGCTGCCTGCAAACGTTGTGTACGTCATTAGCCGATATATTCGGCGAATCTATCGTTTTGCCGAAAACCTGTAATTTCGGCGACAGTTTCGGCCAAGCCGGAGTCGGTGGTATCGGATTGTTTGACATGTAGTGTTGGCTGACGCTGACGGTGTATAGTGGTTACTGTATCGGTGAGTTGTTGTTGATTCATTATTTTTAGTACATTTAATGGTTTTTTTTTGTGTTTTAGTAAGGTATAAAAAAATATTTTGACAGTTCGCGCAGTGGCTGAGTGATTGGCTGTTGGGCGACTTATTGTGGGTACGTGGGTATTGTGGGACTTATTCCCCTATTGAAAAAATATTTGTTTATGGTTTGAGTGTTCGTTAACGCACAATGAATACAAGGAAAACCTCAAAATATTAGTGTGTTTTAAAGAAAACAACACATTTAAAAAAATCTTCCGACACCCATGTACCTATCTCCAATCGCTAAGAAACAAAAATCAGCTGTATAGACGTCATGAACTTTCGATCAAGATGCATTTCAAAAATGTCCTATTAAGTAATTAGGTACCGTATTATAGTATCCGGCAGGAAAGATGATCACAGACCGCGCGTTTACATTTTTGGCCCAATAGACAATAGACAGTTGACAATACGTAATAGAGAAAGTTCCAATAGACGACGAGCATCGACTGACGAGCCAATCGCGTGCAGCCTCGGCGCCCCCCGTCTTCTTCATTCCGCCAAAGGGACCGAAAAACCAGCTAATGCGCAGGTGACGTTTGTGATCATAACTGGTGCCGCTAGTTATACCTACATATTTTCAGATCTAAGATCGCATTCAGGTAAAAAGAGCAGAATGCTCCGATCTGCCAGCGGAGGGGCTCGTGGCTAAATGACAGCCGCGCTGATCGATCGATCTGCGAGGTTAAGCTGCGCTTGCCGCGGTCAGTCCTTGGATAGGTGACCGTTCTTTACACATCGAGACCCCTCCGTGCCTCGGAGAGCACGTTAAGCAGTTGGTCCCGGTTGTCATAGGAGTATCATTGACAATCGTTACGGGTATTCAGGAGCCCTAAAAGTCTGACAGCTGGTCTAACATTCGAATACCGGTATTACCCATTAATTGGGTTGTGGAGGTCAGACGGCAGTCGCTCCACGTAAAATATTGATATTCAGCCGAAACCAGTTAGACTGGAATCCGACCCCAAAATAATTTGGGAAAAGGCTAGGCAGATAATGTAGGCTGATGCTCCGGTCTGCCAGCGCTTATGGGAACCGATCTGCGCAGGCTGCAAGCTGGTAAAAGCAGGGAAATCTCAGGGAAATCGGCTTAATGTTTTGTCGACTATTCATCGTTTTTCTGCTATAATTATATATCTTGGCATTAACACGCGTGACGTAGACATGTAACTGAATTATAATGTCCGAACGTTCTCTATGATATTGTCATTAGCCAATGATCACTTAAAATAAACAGAATAGGATCCTACTAATATTATAAACGTGAAAGTTTGTGAGGATGTAAAGATGTATGGAGTTTTGTTACACTTTCACGCAAAAACTACTGAACGGATTTTGGTGAAACTTTACAGTAATATAGCTTATACATCAGAATAACACATAGGCTACTTTTTATCCCAAAAACGCGGACGAAGCCGCGGGCGGAAGCTAGTTATTTCGATGACAGATCACAGATAGGTATAGCGATTATAAAATAATTATAATGTAATCTTAGTCTTCAAAGACTCCTTTGAATGTGTATGTTATTTTAATGAGCTTCTAAACGAAATACACAACGTTTGCCTCTTTCTCATTAGGAGATTCTATTAACTCAAAGTCATTTATAGAACTGACTAGCTGACCCGCCCCGGCTTCGCGCGGGTAAGTTTAGTTTATCCTTATGAATCGAGTCACGTGACATTCGCTCCTATAAAGTAATCTCACAAATTATGTGAGTGCACTCCGTCGCGCGTTGATTACATCGTATTATTTCTGAAACTATTCGTCAAAATATCATACTGCAAACTGCAAAAACCTTCTCTTTCTAAATACTTGTGACGATGTAACTACTTATTTTGTTAAGGATTAATATTTTATTGATAACTGTCCCAATTAAACATTACCCAATTTTTTAGAACATATAGAACTGATACTTATCCACGTACGTATACTATACTATTAGGCTAAAACTGCATCGCGTCCGCTGCATGTCGCTAACACAATTTCGCGCTACGTTGAGCGGAAGAATTTGTGAACGGCGACATTGGCGGTGCCGCATCAAAGTGGACCAAATTCTATTTAATTAGACAGCGGATTGTGATGGAGACCGTAGATAAAATTATATTGGACTACAGAGAAGACACAGCTATAACTACCTAGCAGAGTTTCATAAAGTGGGGTCCACGGACCCCGTGACATGATTACCAGGGGTCCACAGCCACTCAGATATTTTAAATTAGGGAAATTATGCAGTAATTTACGCATGTTTGACTGCTCGTTCGTTTGTTTTCCTAAAATTTTCTTCGACAGGGGTCCGTGTTTCTAAAAATTCTGAAAGTAGTCCGCGGCCACAAAAACCACTACTAGGGTGATGGCAAGGAATGACGCGAGCAGATTTGAATTCGCGACCTCTGCCGAACCATGGCTACTGTAGCTAGTGCTTTCAACCAACTGAAAAGAGGCGTATGCAACGAGATTTCAAATTTCGAGTGAAGCGAGCGGGTCGCGATAGCTCAGTTGGTTCAGAACAGTGCCACGGTTAGGCAGAGGTTGCGGGTTCAAATCCCGCTCGCGACATTCGATTTTTGAAAAGTCTTTGATAAGTATATTATTCAATAACACAAAGTTTGTATTTTCCAAGTTTATCATAAATTAACATACTACTATTATCTTATATAATACATACACCATTTATAAGCTAAAAGAAAATATAAATAAAATTAAAATTTAAGCATCAAAATATTCGTCCGCATCGCTGTCAACGGGTAAAGTGCCCAGAAGGCTGGCCGCATTGCCACGTTGAATGGCAATGCTGATTCTTTGACCGAAGAACAGGCCAGCCGACACAGACAGTCACGTGAAGAGTCGACTAGCCTTTTGGAGATAACACAAAATGTTTAAGTTCGGACATGAGCCAAATCGGTCAAGGGGTTGCCGAGATATATGGGGTTATAAGAGGGTACACCATGAGTTCACCGTTCGGGGCTAGTCAGTTATGGGCACCAATAATTCTTTGTTTCTCTAAACATGATGTTTGAGTTTCTAAAGACTACAAGTTCAGATCATAGAAACAAGGGAGATGTGCCAAGGCGCTATTGAGTTTGACGCTTTAGTTTGGTCACAATGACCATAATTCAAACACGCTGGCGACGGCGTCGGACCGAACGCGATCGACGATATAAATACAGTGTTTTAGTTTAGTGTTAGTGTTGAGTGACGAATAACAGTGTTAGATTGAGGGTGTGCGGATTTTTTATGTGTGGGAGATCTTTATATTCACAAGGAGCGCTTGTACCTAATTGTGGCGCAAACTGTTCTTAACGTGGCGACAGTCGTTCCCGTACTAATTTGCTATGATGACATTTCCTATTTTCTATGACCTGAGACTACAAGACTACAGGGCCCCAATTCTGCTATTGCAATAGTGTATGAATGGTGTCATAATGGCACCATAACGGTCAAAACCTAAGCGCTCATTGGCTTAGAGTAAGACTATCTGTTTCGTCATTGGTCAAAACGATGTCATTGATAGACCATTCTGACACGATTACGACAATTGTATTAGCAGACTTGGGCCCCTGATCTACTGATAATAATGGCACCGTTCTCACGTGTTGCTACAATTTATACCAATGACACAAGTCGCGTGTCTCGCAAATGATTCTAAATCGCTTCCCCGCGCGTCGGGCACAATGTATTGTTTCACTGGCAATTGTTTTAATTACCTAATTGTTGTTAATACGTCTCTGTGACGGTAATGCTGGGAGAAGAATGATTCCTAGTAATTTGTTTTTGTTTAAAGACCCGTATTAATGGTAATCAAATGTTGAGCAACATTGTTGATAGCAACTTCAAATGTTGCTGAAAACAATGTTTTTGGCCACTGAACATTGTGTTGTCAGCAGCATGTTTCTAGCAACACAGAAACACGTTGCTGCAACAATGCTGCGTAATATTTGTTTACCATGAATACGAAAAAAAAGCGGTTGTATTAGAGAAAGATGCGTAGTGAGTGTGGCCTCTCTGTTAGTGTCCGAGAGAAACATGATTTTCAGCCGAAACTGAAACCGAAACCGAAACTTTGGCCACGGTCTCAATTTTGGCCGAAACCGGAACCAAAAGCGAAACTTCGGTCCGACACTACTTTCTGTTTGATTAGAATCATTAGGTACCACGTTTGCTTCTTCATATCGTGTCAAATAGATTGTCAAAATATTTTTTTAATTTAAGTGAATACAACTACAAAAATAATTTTGCGAATCCCACTGGTAGGTACTTCCAGAGATCAGCGCATTTAAACAAATAAACAATCAAAGAATCAAACAAAAAACTCGTCAGCTTTATTATTATTAGTAGCAATAGATTATGTGGAAAGAGAAACGTGCTATGAAAGATCCCTAAACAAATCCCTATTAAGTTATTAAATATTTAAGAGATTCTCAAAAATCGAATGTCGCTAGCAGGATTTGAACCTGCGATCTCTGGCGAACCGTGCCAGTGTAATGGTTTTGCGATAGATGTCGCCAACGCTCATAAGAGGCGTTGCAAAGGGATCTCAAAATTCGAGTTGACCGAGCAGGTCGCGGTGGCACAGTTGGTAAAAGCGTTGGCACGGTTCGCCAGAGATCGCAGGTTCAAATCCTGCTCGCGACATTCGATTTAAGAGAATCCCTTAAATATTTAATAACATAAGAGAAGCATAACATGGCTTTGACATGTTTCAAATTCACAAAAAATATACATTTATAAATCCCTATTACTTAATAGGTAATTTAAATGATCGAACCAATAAGTTTTCACTATTCATAAATACTTATCCAAGGTTGAACCAATAAATTTCCATTATTCATAACGCAAATACTTATCCTTGGTTGATGCCATGTGCTCATCAGGTCAGTGAACCACTCATTCTATTATATCAATCGTTTTCCCCGCAGTGTCAGTGTACTATCGAGTACAGTGGATATAGATATGTTATGAGGCGCGCCCTCGCTCCTAGCGCGATTGATTCCGAGTATGCAACTAGTACTGTCGTCAACACAACCTATTCGAACTTAATTATTTCACAACTAGCTGTTCCCCGCGGTTTTACCCCGTTGCTCGGCTCCTAAAGGTCGTAGCGTGATGTTAAATAGCCTATACTTATTCCTCATGAATCTGGCTATCAATACAAAAAGATTTTTTCGCATCTGACTGGTAGTTACAGAGATTAGCGCCTTTAAACAAACAAACAAACTCTTCAGCTTGTGACGGAGTCATCCTTCATTCATCATTTAGTGCTGGCAATCTTCCATTACTGGCCACTTCATCCATTCCATTCTTCCAGATTTAAACTTCAAATTTCAAAATTAGAACATCTCATATTTTTATGCATTTATTTCATTGTTTCCTCATTCTTTGTCTGGTCTCCAACGACATCACTTGTGGACCGCTGAACCCCTGTTCTGTTATAATATTACCAATTTATAAAGTGCTCAATGCTATAAGCAAACGTCTTTTGTAACAGTTATTTTTATACCAGTTTTGTATCAGTGTTGTAAAGTGCAATAAACGATCTACGTCGCAATATACCCCTTCAACCATCCTGCTACTGTTTTATTTCATCAAGATTTGTGTCTATGGAGGCTCCCTCTCATAGCTAGCCGAGGCTTGAGAGGTCAGAGGAGGGAGGCACTCCGCGACAAGCTTAATAATATGTATTAGTATAGATTACCCAAAGATAGGGCACAGTAGAATATCTCGCTCAAGTCGAGAGCATCTCGACTAGGGAAGTACATACCTTACAGAACACCACAGCCAAATAGCGCTACTGTTCGGTAGTGTTGTGTTCCTGTGGTGAGTAAGGTCGCCAGAGCTGCTGAGGATGCGCTGTGTTGACAGCGGGGGACCTGCTTGTTCCCTAAGCTGTCGGTACAGCGAATCCTCCACAGCCACTTTGGAGATTATCCAGAATAAACATAGGTACCTACAGACAGTCAAACATTTTTTTTTTATATCAACCTACTTCATATCTATACTATTATAAAATTGTAAACAAGCTGTGTCTGTACATTGAAGATATTCCAGAAAAAACAGTCGGGATAGGGGACGTAACTATACCCAAAAAGATTAGATAGCAAATAAATGTTTTGATTTTGATTTTTTTTTTATTTTTTGTCTGTTTGTCTGTTTATCTATTTGTCTGTTTGTGCGCGCATCACGCAAAAAGTACTGAACGGATTTTGATGTGGTTTTCACAATTCGATAGCTTGGGGTCCAACTTAAAATCTAAGCTACGTTTCATCTAATTCTGATTGAAGGAACCAGAGATATAGCTTGACCTCTTGGTACTACTAGCCACTCTACACTGCGGAGGTCATTTAAACTGGTAATTTTACTGTAGTCCAC
This sequence comes from Thalpophila matura, assembly GCA_948465475.1. Lineage (NCBI taxonomy): Eukaryota > Metazoa > Arthropoda > Insecta > Lepidoptera > Noctuidae > Thalpophila > Thalpophila matura. The sequence continues at coordinate 12,539,364 of OX419199.1, forward strand.
GCGGACGGAGTCGCGGGCAAAATCTAGTACTTTTATATAAATCTATTATTTTGACATAACAAACAGATACTTCAGTTTTATTTATTTGTATAGATTTCGAAAACCTCATCAAGTTTTGCTTTTGTCTGTACTATCAGCTACTACGGCTAGTCGACAGGTATCCCTTTAATCCATTCCGTTTTAATTTGTTTGAATGAACGTTTTAATACTTCGCATCGCTGACCACGGCATATTGATGTTCAGTTAATGGGTTCGGTTATAACGGGACTAGTTTACTGTTTTGCGTATGCAGTTAACCTCCGCACTGACCTCAGATCATAGAAAAAAGGAGATTTATGCCATCATAGCAAATTAGTACGGGAACCACTGTCGCCACTTTTAGAACGGTTTGCGACACAATTACAAGCGCTCCTTGTGAAGATAAAGATCTCCCACACACAAAAAAATTCGCACACCCTCAATCTATAACTGTTATTTATTCGTCACTCAACACTAGCTCTAAACTAAAACACTGTATTTATATCACCGATCGCGTTCGGTCCATCACCAGCGTGTACGTTTTAATTATGGTCAATGTAATCATACTAAAGCGTCAAGTTCAGAGCACCTTGGCACATCTCCCTTGTTTCTATGATGTGAGGCACTGACAGACGTCAATTAACGTTAAAAGCGAAGGCTTATTATGATCCGAAATGGAGCGCTTATGGTCAAAAACCTAGAATTCAAGTTCAATTTGATTTATTGGCGATTGGTCATTAACGTTAACTAAAGTGAGTTCAAACAAAACTATCTTAACTCGTCCACGCCTAATATTGATTTGAGCTTAATTGAGGCTTTAGATACATACATAGAACATTCTTCTTCTATCAGCCGTAATAATCAATCTAGCTTGTCTGTTCTGTACCGAGACACCACGTCATATCACCGTGAGACCTGCCCATTTGTTTGCGAACGTTCGAGGGAAAATCTCACCGTGACATTCTCCCTTGAGCGTTCGCAAACAAATTGGCAGTTCTCACGGTGATATCACGCGGCGTGTCGGTACAGAATAGCCAACCAATTGATTCTGTTATACCCTCAGATCAAAGAAACAAGGAGATATGCCATCATAGCAAATTAGTACCGGAACAACTGATGCCACTTTTAGTACATTTTTCGACACAATTACGCGCATAATTAAGCGCTCCTTGTGAATAAAACGATCTCCCACGCATTAAACATTCCGCACACCCTCAATCTAACACTGTTAATCGTCACTCAACACTAGCACTAAACTAAAACACTGTATTTATACCATCGATCGTGTTCGGTTCGTCGCCAGCGCGTACGTTTTTAATATGAGCAATTTGCTCAAAATCAGGCATCAAGCTCGATAGCGCCTTGGCACATCTCCCTTGTTTTTATGATCTGAGGTTATACCTAAGACGGCTTTCTTTACAAATCTAGCTGTTACTTTTAGCACCCAGTCCTTTGTTGCATACCTAGACCAATTTTCAAAACGACTGATTCTCAATGAGATCTAGTTTGAAGAAACGTTTGTTGGACAAATTGAAACAATTTACACGAACACCTATTTGGCTCGAAGGACCATTTTTGGTTCTTCGAGCCGCGGGGCTACTAACCACGCAACTCCCTCTTGATTTAATGTTTCAATTCAATACGGGATTACAGTCTACAGTCGTTGGCTGGACGTAAACTAATAAAATACAAAGGAACTAATCATCCACCTATTACGAACGAAAAAAAAATTCAATCCTTAAACACTACTGAACAGATTTTGATGCAACTTTACAGTAATATAGCTTATACATCAGAACAAGACAAAGGCTATAATTTGTAAAGATATTGTGTAAAAAAAACTAACGCGGGCGAAGCCGCAGGCGGAAGTTAGTCTTAAATAAAAATAGAATAAATGTTAAAACGACGTGTCCCCATAAGCAGTTTCTATTATACTATACATTGGAGCAAGTATCATCCACATATCACGCCAGCCGGCGTCGCTCACAGTGTGCACCTCTCAATTGTCACGTTCGTTGTCACGTATCGCACTTATCCAATTTAAGCAGTTATCCGTCACATTGTCCACTTAGGTACATGATTCTTTGTAGAGGTCGATATGATTCTTTATTCATGCTGATTTTATATAGGTATCTATGATGGCTTCGTATCATTAAAGCAAGGAAATCTAGAAGTAACGTACCAGTATGATACTCCTAAGTTACACATTTTGCATGTCCTAGGGGCATTTGAAGCAATTATCAGTATAATAATGTTCCCAGTGCTGGGACATAGGCTTCTTCTCTATGAGAGGGAGCGGGCCGTAGTCCACCACGCGGGCCCAGTGCGGGTTTATGGACATCACATGTCTTCGAATTTTTGGTTCCAGGACATGCCGGTTTCCTCACGTTGTTTTCCGTCACCGTTTTTAGAGCAGTAGCGATGAAACGAATTGCATCCAGTGTGCACCTGTCAGGTTCGAACTTGCGACTTATGATTAAGTAAGTCGGGAACTCTATCATTGGACCACCACTTAATGCATATTAGATAATGACCACTATGAGTCTTCAAGATCCCCTTTAGCGTACATCAGTTTAAAAACCCCCGCGAGTGACGTTATGGTTAGATATACATGTTAGATTATCACTAAGGGCTGTAATGATCTACGTAGATCAGCAAGAAACCATCAGATTTCTGAAGAATTTTACTTTTGGAGCAGTGGTTCCCAAAGTTGACTAAGCTGCGACCCACCTAACAAAACCTGCCAAATTCGGGACTCACTTCGTAAAGGGGGCATAAAATATTGATTGGTAACGCTCAGATTCCCTAGTAGCGAGTCGATGAACTACATAATTGTGTTTTATTTGTTCGGACTATTTATTTTGGGTTCGTTCGTTTTGCCCCCGGTTTCCTTTGCCCCCATGTTGTTTGCTCCGGATTCTATTTAGGTTGTTTGTTTTAAAGTATTAATATTATAATGGCAGTCAAAATATTTCATATTGTACCTACAGCTCACAAACAGTCTGGTTGCCCGATCGGTCGGAATATCGTCTTATGATTCAGGGCCCACTCAATATTCATTCATAGTTTGGAAAAAGCTGTTCTAGAGTGTCTCAAATATGAATGTCCCACAGCTTCGCCCCACCGACGATGACGGTGACGGTATCATCGGAGCGGCGCGCCGACGCGCTGGCGGCGCAGCGCTGGGGCTCGCCGCGGCAGGTCACGCTCAAGCGCAGCCCCGGAGCCCCGCTCGGCGTCAGCATCGTCGGCGGCAAGGTGGGTAGTGCACCATACGACGGCAAACAATAAGTTTTATGGTAAGAGCGATACCATGGTGTGGCAGAGGTCGCAGGTTTAAGCCCCGCCTGTGTCAGTTGTTTTTGATAATCTTATCATGGCTATAACATTTTTAAAGTTCGCAAAATATGCATTTATAATGTTATTAAATATATAAGAGATTTTCAAAAACAACTGACACAGGCAGGGTTTGAACCCGCGACCTCTGCCTAAAACGGGGGCAGTCCTCCAACCAACTGAGCTACAGGCGTAAAAAAGAGGTTTCCAATTTTAACTGATTTAGGCATGACATTGTAGCTCAGTTGGTTAAAGCGATGCCACAGTGAGGCAGAGGTCGCGGGTTCAAGCCCCGCTTGTGTCAGTTGTTTTTGAAAATCTCTTATGTGTAAAGTAATAATTTTCAAAAGCAAGCAGAAGTTTAAAAGTTTACAGCTCAAGATCTGCCACATGTTGATAAATAATTAGACCATGTGCACAGGTTGACATAATCTCCAACCGTGATGGCGACGAAGGTGAAGAGAAAGCCATATTCGGTATCTTCATCAAGAACGTGGTGGCAGGCAGTCCTGCAGGAAACTGTGGGGAGTTACAAGTAAGTACCATCAACCTCTCAAGTCCCGCTGACCTATCAGTGATTCAGGAACCATTGTTTAACTATAGTGTCATTAGCTGGGGTTTGGCGCGTGAAGACACAACGCGACGTAACAAACCTTACTTTCTCCTTACTTTACCTGATGCCTCTTTAGTGGTGGAAACAATGGTGGTGATGGATGGTGGATGGTGGCAAATAGGCGTACGACCCGCCTGATGGTAAGCGGTTGCAACACCGTGTATTATAATTATGCGCGTTGCCGACCCTTTCAAATAAGGGTTCACTGTGCCGTCAGCTTGGGAGACAAGCAGGTCCTCCGCTGTCAGCCCAGCACACTCTCAGGAGCTCTGGCGGCCTTACTCACCAACACTACCGAAGAGTAGCATTATTTGGCTGTGGTATTCTGTAAGGTGGAGGTACTTCCCCAGTCTGGCTCCAGATTTGAGTGAAATATCCCGCTGTCCCCTACCTCTTTCTTTCTACAGATCATATCCTACTGGCACAGGGGTGGCCAAAACCAATAGATCATGGCAAGGCAAAGAAAAATACATTAAGTATGTAATTGGTAGATCGCACAGAGTCTAGTCAGTACACAGTAGATCTTGGGTCGAATCAAGTTGGCCAAGCCTGTTCTAGCATCTATAACAATCTATTTAGGACAATATAACCAAGTCACTTGAACTTACTGTCTCTCATAGACTGGCGATCGAATCTTAGAAGTGGATGGCATCTGCGTGAGATCAGCACAACACGAGCGAGCCGTGCAGCTCATCAAGGCAGCTGGCGACACCGTCACTCTCACAGTGCAGAGTCTACTTGCATGGGTAAGTAGTAACCATAAGCCGGTCTTTGTAATAAGGACTTTTTAAAGAAAGCAATAGTTTTAACTTGTGGCATAGCATGATCAGCCTATAATGTTCCCACTGCTGGGACACAGGCTTCCTCCTTGTGATAGGGAGTCGGCCACCACGCGGGGCTAGTGCGGGTTGATGTTGATGCACGTCACGTCTTCCAATTTTTGGTTCTAGGACATGCCGGTTTCTTCACGATGTTTTCCTTCACCGTTTTTAGAACAGTGGCGATGAAACAAATTGCTGAAAATGGCTTAATTTTTCGCTACAAATTATATCCTGGTTACTTACAAAAATGACGAGCTTAAAACAAATAATTTATGCTTCTCTGACCGATTCAAGAAGGTGGGTATTTTCAATTCGATTGCATTTTCATTCTACAAGTTCTAACCTGGACCCTTGTTATAGAACACAGACTCTTCGGACGTGGAAGCGTCATCTCCCCCCGCATCTCCCACGCCGTCAGCCAGAAAATCTCCCACGCCATCAGCGAGGAAGTCTCCCGTACCGCCACTCTTGGAAAAAACACCGCAGCATGAGATCAAGGTAATTCCATTTAAGGTGTTGGTGTAATTCGTATGGCTTCGATGTAGCATGTTCAATATCAGAAGCCCAATTATTCTCGTAAATAAAATTGAATTCCGATTTGGTTTCGATATAATCTCAATGCCATTTATGTCAGAAATGGTATTCTTTTATCCGTTTCATGTCGTCATAGTACATAATGACACCACTAGTGACATCTAAGGCATTGAGATTATATCGAAACCAAATCGGAATTAGCGAGTGTATTTTGAATATTCATATTTACGAGAATTGGCTAGCTTAACTCCAACTTAAAGATTTTTGTGTGTTGTTGGGAACCACTTGTCTCAAATTGTTTTGGTCCTTCGTTCATTAGTGCAAATAAATGACTTGGTCCTACTTCAATTTCTGGTCTTCTGTGAACTATTTTGTTATCTAGTGTTTGCAACTGATACACTTACTGTTACTGCAACTGTTTATTGCAATACAAGTTTTTAGAAATTATAGAAATGCAAAACATAGTAACTAATATTTTAAATGCGAAAGTTTGTGTGCGTTTGTCACTCCTTCACGCTGAAATGGCTGGACGGATTTGGATAAAATTTGACAAAGAGGTAGCCTGGTACCTGTCAAGCACATAGGCTAATTTTCTTCCATTTTATCACAGACGAAGTCGCGGGCAAAAGCTTGTTGTAAATAAAGACAATGCTAAAGACAAAAATAAAGTTGGCCGTGAAACCGTTATGTGTTTCAAAGTTATTAGACGGTGTAGGTATAATTTATTGCCACGAGTAGCTACATACCAAGAACTTTGAATTACCGCATAAATCAGGGCAGTCAAACAAAAGTCAGCGGATTTACATATTTTAAATTAATCGCTGAAGCTGACGATCTTTTAGAGAGTAATTTTAAGAATAACGCTGTTTTTGCAGTTATTCATTAGATATTAACAGTGTCCTTCATGGCAAATGAGCAAATTACCATATCTTTATTATGATAGCGTAAAAAAGGCTGTAATAATTATTTGCAAAATCTCTCAAAATTTTTAGATTTCTAGTTGTAGGTAATGTTACTCAACTAATCACAAGACAATAGATTACAAATTAGAAACTTTTCCAATATCAATATCAAGTCTATAGCATTAGTAGTTGCTAAAATAAGCAGCCGTGAGAGACAGACAGACAGACAGACGAAGTCGGACCATAAGGGTTCTTTTTACCATTTTGTTACGGAACCCTAATTAATTAGTTTTACAATTGACGCCTCCTCTTAAGCCAATATCTTGTACAGATAACGGTGACGTCAGAAGCTGACGAAGAGAAAGAAGCAGAAGGTGATCCAGAAAAGCCAGAAAAGGACACAGAAGCGTCAGAGGAGCCTAAGCCCGTGTATTCTGACGACTCCGAGAGCAGTGACGAGGAAGACGAGAGAGAGTTGCAGGGCAGGACTTATTCTGACAAGGGAGTGGAGGTGAGTACGCATTCACGAATGACAGTACTTAAGTACGCTTTAGGGCCATATCTCATTAGGATACAATGGCAGTGACGCCAGCAGCGCCGCCAGTTAAAACATGTCAAATTGTATTACAACGTATCTAACCTTACCTTACTTGGCGACGGCTTGGCGTCACCGCCACACATTTCTTCGATGTCCTTTTTGGTTGCGTAAACAAGCGATACTAATCTCGTCTGGCATCCGCTTTGGCGTCTCACGGACGTCAAGGGTAGCCACGGAAGCGCTGCTGGCATTCTAGTTATTTCTGTCTACCAAAGTGTGGTACTATATTTGTTAATGTAAAAAAAATACATAGTGTTTTGTATAAAGGTGTTTGCTTTATTTCCCTACTCTAGTTAAAATAACCCTTCAGGTTATTTTAGCTACAGGTATTCTAATGAGATATGGCCCTTAGTCCCTTAACCAACCGACGACGTCACCTATAAATACTTCGCCACCTAGTGCTAAAGATCTCCTAAATTTTTCCTCTATTCTCTAGATTGACCGCGCTTCTGCTGGAGCAGTGAAACGGACCAAAGAAGAGAAAGAAGCCGACCCTGAGCAGGAAGACGACTATGGCTACACAACAAGTGAGTGGAAAGATACATTGTTCACGCTAATTAACTTCTCTTTCTATATTGTTCACGTGTACTTCTACGCGTGCCTGATAGAACATAACAGGTGAAAATTTGTTTAACAAAGTTTTTTTCGGAAATAGTTATCTAGAACTAATGCCTTGGTCCTTTGGATCGCAAAAATTGCGTTTTTTTACCGGATTGTGAAAGATTTGTCTTCGTATTTTAAGAATTGAATTCAACTCTTGGTCAATCACACGGGTTGATTTTGTACCAAATCTTTAGGATTGGAGGAATTCTGAAGCTATGAACAAGTTACATTTGACATCAACTTTTAGATTAATAAATAATTGATCAATTTGAAATACAACCTAAGGACGTTTTCATTCATGTATAGGTACCGGCACTAAAGATGATCACAGATCGTGCATTTACATTTTCAGCCCAATAGACAATAGACAGTTGACAATACGTAATAGAGAATGGTCCAATTAGACGACGAGCATCGACTGACGAACCAATCGCGTGCAGCCTCGGCGCCCCCCGTCTTCTTCATTCCGCCAAAGAAACCCCAAAATCAGTAAATGCGCAGGTGACGTTTGTGATCAAGACTAGTGCCGGGACTTAAATCTATCCGTCGCTTTACTTACTACAGACAGAATTCTGACTTACGTACGTTACGTTTATGTTCAATCTCTAGTATGGTAAGAGCAGACGGATAGGTTATTGAAAACAATCATTGATCGTTAATTGCTAAAAACTGTTCCTGACAACTACAAACAAGACATTGACAAATTGACAAACGCAACCAAAAAGATTGACTAATCCTAGTTGATCAGTGCGTTATTTCTAAAAGATTTATTTCAGTAATCTGACAGCACAAATTAAGCTAATAAACGTGAGGAGCAAGATAAAGATTTCGAGGCGCATGGCGTAAAAATATAGGTTTTAGAGATACCTACTAAGATAGGACCGAATTTGTCATTATGAGAAGCGGATATTTTGAGAAGTTGTCATCCTGCGACAGGACATTTGCGTCCGGTTGTCATTTTGAGAAGTTGTCATTTTGAGCTGATACGAAAAAATATTTATTATAATTTGTGCCTTCTGAACAAATCAAAGTAGTACCTATAGATGATCTCGCCAAAAAAGAAAAAGAAAGCAACAATCAATACTGATTTGATACAATAATGACAAATCGTTCAAAAAAGTACCCGATCCGTCGGGTTTTTACCCATCCGATGCTAAATTGTACTGCTCGTAAAAAAATGTTTTTTCCTATTTTTTTATATTGTGTATCGTGCTCATAAAACACCGGTCCATCAACCACAAACCACCCAGGAAACCATATTAACCAGTAGCTACATAAACACCATAACGCGGAGGCGGAAGCTTGTGGCGCTAACAACGTCCGCTCAAGGTTACTCACGGTTTAAATATAAGTCACCTGTGGTTACCTGTTGCTGGGTTAGTTTAGGGCATGGTTTCTGAAAGTGGGGTAGGTACGCGAACCGTTAAGGGTTCGGCATTTGATGGTAGGAGAGGCTGGTTGACTGGCTGGCAAGCGGATGACATGCATGATAGCGTGCGTGAACAACTTCCAAGTTATTTTAGTTAACTTTTTAGCCCTAAGGAAAACCCGGAAGCTAATATCTTATGACAGTTAGCTATCACATGCTTGGCATAATAATCGGCCTATAATGTTCCCACTGCTGGGACACAGGCCTCCTCTCTGTGAGAGGGAGTGGGCCGTAGTCCACCACGCGGGCCCAGTGCGGGTTAGTGGACGTCACATGTCTTCGAATTTTTGGTTCTAGGACATGCCGGTTTCCTCACGATGTTTTCCTTCACCGTTAAAGCAAGTGATAATTAATTTCTAATACGCACATGACTTCGAAAAGTCAGCGGTGCGTGCCTTGGAATCGAACTCGAACCATTCATCACATGCTTATGAGCACTTTATTAAATTCAATAAAAAATACTACAAACTCACAAAACTAATACGTAAAATCCTACTGCTCAATATTTAAACATATGTCACTCCCACAATGAAGATATCTAATGACACCTCATACTTATATTAATACTAGATTTTGCCCGCGACTCCGTCCGCGTGGACTACAGTGAAATTACCAGTTTAAATGTCCTCCGCAGTGTAGAGTGGCTAGTACTACCAAGAGGTCAAGCTGTATCTCTGGTTCCTCCCATCAGAATTAGATGAACCGTGGCTTAGATTTTAAGTTGGACCCTAAGCTATCGAACTGTGAAAACCACATCAAAATCCGTTCAGTACTTTTTGCGTGATGCGCGCACAAACAGACAAACTGACAAACAGATAAACAGAGAAATAGACAAAAAAATCTAAAAAAAAAACTTTTTGGGTATAGTTACGTCCCAGTACCCTAACCCGACTGTTTTTTCTGGAATATCTTCAATGTGCAGACACAGCTTGTTTACAATTTTATAATAGTATAGATTAAAACCTCAGATCATAGAAACAAGGAGATATGCCATCATAGCAAATAAGTACGGGGACAACTGATGCCACTTTTAGTACATTTTTCGACACAATTACGTGCATAATTAAGCGCTCCTTGTAAATAAAAAGATCTCCCACGCATTGAACATTCCGCACACACTCAATCTAACACTGTTAATCGTCACTCAACAATATCACTAAACTAAAACACTGTATTTATACCATCGATCGTGTTTGGTTCGTCGCCAGCGCGTACGTTTTTAATATGAGCAATTTGCTCAAGATCAGGCATCAAGCTCGATAGCGCCTTGGCACATCTCCTTGTTCTATGATCTGAGATTAAAACCCATCCAGCCATTTAGGATAGAGAGCGTGCCAAAGATATACATACACTCGAAAAATATTACTCTTCTTCTGGAGCAGTCTGGTAAAGAAGGTCTCTACTAACACCTGCTATAAAAATATTACTCTTCTACTGGAGCAGTCTGGTAAAGAAGGTCTCTACTAACACCTGCTATAAAAATATTACTCTTCTTCTGGAGCAGTCTGGTAAAGAAGGTCTCTACTAACACCTGCTATAAAAGTTTCCCGCGAGCGACTTGGCGAAGCCTCCGGCCAGCCAAATATTTACAGCTTGCCAACTTTATCAAGAAATATTGTCTGTAAGTCTTGTTCAATATTTTGTTGATGGCTGTAGTTTCGGCATTGCTTGGAGGCTTTAAGTACAAGTTGGGTACATAAATGTCCTTGTAGTCTTACAGTGGTGAGGGAAAGACGGTAAAATAAAATAGTTACAAAATTGTAATCATAATTTCGTTTTAAGTGTCATACCTATTCGTTTATTGACTGTATGCCTATAAGCCTCATATCCACTAGGCGATATTTGACGCGCAACACGTGATGCTCAACATGTTCGGCAACGTTGCACAACAACGCGCGACGTTGCCAGCTACTGCGTTGCTAAACAAAAGTTCCTCGATGCCGATCAACATGATAAGCATCATGTCGCGCGTCAAATGCTGCCTAGTGGAGACGAGGCTGTATTTTGAATAGGCGAATAGTGAAACGGTATTGTTCATAACTTTTGTTACTATTTTATTGTACCGTCTTCCCCTCACCCTTCGCTACTGGTACCTACTTTAGCGAGAAAAACTATATTTTCTACTGGAAATTGCGATATAAAATGCTGTTAGGAAAAGTTTAACTCGGACCCAAAAATATAAACGAGAAAAGTTAACTAAGTTACTTTTTGGGCAAACCAAACGAAAATACCTTTGTACGCGTTGTTAGAAGGATTGGGTGAAACTTCAAGGTTTTGTGGTGCGAAAGTTATGATTTTGGGTACACCGTGTTTTAGCAGCTAAAACGAGTTCTGGTTTCGGCTTTACATACATTGTATACTTATTACTTAATTTGAAATATCTGTCTGTGATTTTAAAATAAATGCCATAACTAAATTAATCTATACTTATAATAATTCTGTAGAGAGGTCAATTCTGTACATGAAATATATTTTCAAAATAACTATCAGGGGGTGATTAGTGATCGATACTGATGCCAAAAATGCAATCAGTAAAATTTTTGTCTGTCTGTCTGTCTGTCTGTCTGTATGTTCCTTCCTTCCTTACAAAAACTACTCGACGGATTTTAACAAAACTTGGTACAATTATTCTTCATATTCCTGGGCAGGTTATAGTATACTTTTCATCACGCTACAATCAATAGCAGCAGAGCAGTGAAGGGAAATGTTGGGAAAACGGGAGAAGTTACTTCATTTTTTAAGCTTCCGTCGCGTGTGCAGCTTTAATGGTTAAAGCTACATAGAAATCATGTATGACGGAAATGTTCTACATAAAATTATCTAAAACATATCCCACAACAGCATATGTCTATCTTTTATGGTTGACTCACAATAACACGTGTAACTCCCGATAGCTTAGCAGTTCGGAGCTTTCTGATTGTATTACACACAAGGAGTTACACGCTGGCTGATGGAGTCGCGGGCACAGCTATTAATAATAATATTCCGCGGTTCCTTATTGCGATATTTTTCAACAGTATTGTGGATTGACATATTATATTTCCCTACTAAAATACGAAAGTTAATCTATCTGTTACATCAAAACCATTGAACCGTGAGGAAGGACTTAGGCTACTTTTTTACGAAAAACGACGGAAACGCGGACGAAGTCGCGGGCATAAGCTAGTAATTTAATAAATTGATTTATTGGACCATAAGAACATGTTTACACAACATGTTTATACAATTAAGGGAAAACTGTTATTTATATGATGCCTTATCTATCATAAATGATATTTTTCGATTGTCTATGTTTTGTCTCTCAGAACTAGGTCCAAATGATGTTATTTATGAGGAAATCAACATTATTAATATTGTAAAAACACCTGACCTTTTATCAAAAAACAGTTTTCATCCTAATCTTTAACACTTAGGGCCGTTAGGGCCGTAAGATCAACAGTACCCCTATCATGAGTTTTTTGACGTATAGTTTCGTTAACGTAAGCATATTTTGAATTTAAAATACAGCAGTCCTGGAACATTTTCATAAAATTTTATACAATTTGCACATTTTAAAAAATACAGAGAAATTAATTATGTATTTAATTTAAATAAATATTGTGTAGCAAACGTTTATTTTCAATTCAAAATATGCTTACGTTAACGAAACTATACGTCAAAAAAACTCATGATAGGGTTACAGAAGAGAGTTTAATCTCCCGTCCTCGATTGTTTCTTTGGGTTTTTGTATTAGAAAACAATCGAAGACAGGAAATTAAACTCTCTTCCGTAGTAAAGCTATGATGATCTTACGGCCCTTAGTAGTGCTGATTCCTTTGCTTTAAACGCTACTACCTAACACCAGCCTGCTTTTTAGAATATTACTTCGATAAAAGTAACAAGAAGACTTGGAAACATTTCACACCGTACCATCGCTTTGAACAAATACTTAATACGAATAATGTTTTTCACCTTGGTTATGACTTGGGACATTCTGATATAAAACTGGACAAGTGCGAGTACGACTCGTGCCTTATGGGTTCCGAGATATGCAATCTATGCCGCTATTACATCATAGTAGATATATCATATACTTTAGTGGCGCCATCTATGAGCAGATGGCTCCACTCATGGTCATGAGTGGAGTGGAAAATAATAAGATTTGAATAATTTCTATTATCAGTCTATGTTTGTAATTATTATAATTTTGTACTTTGATTTATGTAATTGGTGTGTATATGCCGTGTAAATCAATAAAATAAAATAAATAAATAAATGACAGACGGACAACAAACTGATCCTATAAGTATTCCGTTTTGCCTTTTGAGTTACGGAACCCTAAAAATCGCAAAGTATAAAGAAGTATAAATCGCTAAAGGTTAACGTTTTTCACATTTATCGATAACGATGTGTACCTATGTTGTTATAATTACAGAGCCCAAACATTTATCGAACTTAAAATTTTACAGAACAATCCAAAGTGAAAAATATGTAGGTACAATACTCAAAAACTACAATCGAAGCGAGGTCGCATTGTAATATAACTGCCTATAGACTAACAACACATTTAATTTTAATCACTATTATACGTAGATGTTACGTAGTTTTAATTTATTTCCATTTATTTAAATAATGTATCTTTTCACTGCTTGTTTTTATTTGTTTGTAAATATTGTGTTAGTTTTGTAAATATATGTGTATATTTTTTTACAGAATTTTATTATTTTGCTTGCACAACCCGACATAATTTATTTAGTACACACCTACCTACAATGTGCCTCACTGCATCTTCTATGTATATAAAACTGATAACCCCACTCACACTAATCCCTAAAATTTAACAAACAAGATCTAGCTCGCTTCGCTCGCTCGGCTCGTGCCGTTCTAACCTATGCGTATTTTTAGCGACTATCGGGATAGTTGTGTCGCAGATGAGTCTTTCGCTGTAGTATTTGTTAAAGTTCAGTCGTACACTCCAATGATGGAAATCTATAGTACGGTAATATTAATTTAGTAAAACTGCCCTACATATTGATTAATCCACATGCTAGTGTATTTATCTGTTACCATTACCGATAATGTTATCAGATACCTAGTACTCCTAGTAAACATTGTGACCAATAATACTATGTACCTAATTAATAAACTTCTGAATATTTGTCTGCCTGTCTGGAAGTTTGTCTCAAATAATCTCCGAAACGGCCCAACGGATTTCGATGAAAATGTTAGGAAATTAAAACAGGAATTTTAACTTAAATGTTCTTGTTTGCTCTATTTCGATATCTTGCAGGGTTTAGAAGATATGAATAGAAATAAGTATTTATAAAGCCTATTACTGCCATCTAGCGGGTATCATGACCAACATGCCGCGCCAAAAGTCCCGCGCGAACGAAGTCGCGAGTATAACTAGTAGATAATAATATCAGCCTGTTTATAAACTGTCCCACTGCTGGGCAGGGCCTCCTCTCAGAATAGGGAAAGAGGGGGTTGGCCATAGTTTACCACGCTGGCCAAGTGCGGGTTGGCAGACTTCACGCACCTTCAAGAACTTTATGGAGAACTCATGCAGGTTTCCTCACGAAATTTTCCTTTACCGTTAAAGCAAGTGATACTTAATTATATTTTAATATGCACAATGCGCATGACTATGACTGAAACATGAAAAGTCAGCGGTGCGTGCCTCGAGATCGAACTCGGACCTTTGCCGTGGGAGGCGCATGGTTATACCACTAGGCTATCACACCTTTACAGCTAGTGGAAAGTACGTAAAAATATTTAATTATGTACACACGAGTATCGCACCGCGTACACCTGTTCACCGTATTGTTTATTGGAAGTGACCTTCGGCCGTCAAAAATAGATACTTACACGTACATTATGAAGAACGCGGACAGAAGTACCAGTTGTTACAATATTATCTTATAAGATGTCTTTATAAACTTTAGGACGTTTTAATTACAACCAACAAAAAAAAATACCGGCCAAGTGCGAGTCGTACTCGCGCACCGAGGGTTCCGTATCAATTTTGGACGTATAAAGTGAAAAAATCCGGACTGCATAACTAAGTTTGTTGGTGAAGGAATTTTGATGATTTTGAAAAAACTGTATTAGTTAGGAATATCGTTTTATTTTTGGTGCCATATTTGGGTCAATTCCTATCAACCCTAATTATTTCAGATTTTTCGTTCCACAAACTTCGGAGATAAGGGGGGGGGGGGGAATGGTATTATTTCAGACATTTTTCATCATATGTCGAAAACTGTGAGACATAAAATAAAAAAAAAAAATATTTTGAAATGTGCAGACCAAGCCCTTTCATATGATATGTCACTTGACCTAGTAACCCCACTTTGAAATTTTGGACCCTCACTCCGGCCCCTTTTGCAATGAAAATAAAAATATTTTTTGACTTTATTTATTTGCAATATGGTTGGACAAGCATTCTTTATAACTGTTCTAAATTTCAAGTCGAAAGCATTAGTAGTTGCTGAAATAAACAGGTGTGACAGACAGACAGACGAAGCCGCACCATAAGGGTTCCTTTTTTACCATTTTGGTATGGAACCCTAAAAACAGCTGTTCCATTTTTTGTCTATTGAAGTGAACACAAAATGTAAGGATCAACTGATTTTTCTTTTCACGATTTCAGTGTTGGTCGCATAGTAAAAGTTGTTCATAAATATGAGTATAATGACCCCTTTTCAGCTTTCGCTTTAACTAAGAATAAGGTTGTATATGATAAAGGGGAGGGATTAATTCAAGTAAAAGATGTTTTTTTTTGGTTTTCGTTTGACCGCCATCTCGCCGGGTATGATGCGGTCTACGATGGAGCACGCTTGCCTAGAAGAAACTAATTCATTCGCGACTTGATGAGATTGAGATTGTATGGATTGATTGTATTGTACGATATATTACGTTAAAACTTGTTTTTATCACTGCCTCTGCACTCCGATTTATCTTTGTTCAATGTGTGCGTGCGTAGGATTTGATTTCTTACGCAATATTTATACAGGGTGGCAGGTTAGACAGTGGAAATATTTTAAGCGGTCATTGTACTCATCATTATGAACAACTTTTACTATGGGACCAACACTGAAATCGCGAAAAAAAATCAGCTGTTCCATACATTTTGTTGAGTTATGTGAACATAAATGTATGGAACAGCTGATTTTTTTTCGCGAGTTCAGGGTTGGCCCCATAGTAAAAGTTGTTCATAATGATGAGTACAATGACCCCTTAAAATATTTCCACTGTCTAACCTGCCACCCTGTATTATTATGGTCCTTCTGATTTAATTTTTGTATACGCACACATACATACAATCCGAACGATTTTATTTAGTTAGTCACGAATAACTGCTAATTATCCCTTACTACATAAATCAAGAAATAACTGAAAAAGTATATTTTTGTGAAATAACAAAGTCTATTGCCCTGTTTTTGGTGTGTTCAGTCCCATCAAGTTACATATCTGCGAATACCCCGATCATGAGTTTTTTTGACGTGTAGTATCGTTAACGTAAGCATATTTTGAATTGAAAATACACGTTTGTTACACAATATTTATATAAATTAAATACTTAAATAATTTATCTGTATTTTTTAAAAAGTGCAAATTGTTAAAAAAAAATATCAAAATGTTCCAGGACTGTGTATTTGAAATTCAAAATATGCTTACGTTAACGAAACTATACGTAAAAAAAACTCATGATACTACTGTACTACAGCAATCGATTCCATTATGGTGAGTAGGTATAGACTAGAACATTTTCTCAAGCATTGCTGTGTTACAAAGTGGCGATCGTGCTCGACGTCTGGTTCGTGAAGGGTGATACATTCTACTAATATTAAACGTGAAAGTTTGTGAGGATGTAAAGATGTATGGATGTAAAATGTATGGATGTAAAGATGTATGGATGTAAAGATGTATGGATGTAAAGATGTATGGATGTAAAGATGTATGGATGTAAAGATGTATGGATGTTTGTTACTCTTTCACGCAAAAACTACTGAACGGATTTTGATGAAACTTTACAGTAATATAGCGCCTATGTAGGTACATAAGAATAACACATAGGCTACTTTTTATCCCAAAAACGCGGGCGAAGCCGCGGGCGGAAGCTAGTTAGAACATATCATAGAGCGGCTCGTTGTTATGTTACAAGTAAATGCTCTAGTCCAGTGGTTCTTAAACTTTTTGTAGCCACGGACCACTTTTAGAATTTTAAAAATGCCACGGACCCCTGTCTATGAAAATTTTAGGAAAAAAAAACCGGCCAAGTGTGAGTCATACTCGCGCACCGAGGGTTCCGTATCAGTTTTGGACGTATAAAGTGAAAAAAACCGGACCGCATATCAAACTTTGTTTTTGACGGAATTTGGATGATTTTGGAAAAACTACTCACTAGATCTCGTTCAAACCAATTTTCGGTGGAAGTTTACATGGTAATGTACATCATATATTTTTTTAGTTTTATCATTCTCTTATTTTAGAAGTTACAGGGGGGGGGGACATACATTTTACCACTTTGGAAGTGTCTCTAGCGCAAACTATTCAGTTTAGAAAAAAATGATATTAGAAACCTCAATATCATTTTTGAAGGCCTATCCATAGAACCCCACACGTATGGGATAGATGAAAAAAAAAAATGAGTTTCAGTTCTAAGTATGGGGAACCCCAAAAATTTTTTGTTTTTATTTTTATTTTTGTGTGAAAATCTCAATGCGGTTCACTGAATACATCTACTTACCAAGTTTCAACAGTATAGTTTTTATAGTTTCGGCAATAAATGGCTGTGACATACGGACGGACAGACAGACAGACATGACGAAACTATAATATTCCTAGTTTTACTACGGAACCCTAAAAAAACCAGCATACCTACCTGATATTAAAAATCACATTTATTGGTTAGTTAACCAACCAATGCATGAATTACTGCATTATTTTCCTAATAAACATGTGAGTCAACTGAGTGTCTGTGGACCCCTGGCACTCACGTCACGGACCCCCTGGGGCTCCGGGGACCCCACTTTAAGAAAACCTGCTCTAGTCTATACTCACCCTTAGATGTCAATATGAAAGTTACAGCAGTTTCACAGTCGGTAGAATTAGAACGAGCTCATGTTTACGCAAAAATTGTTTCTTATGCTCATATTGTAGGGGTTGCGGAAAAACATAATTCTGGTTATTTTGCTGTCGTAAGATATTTTTTATGAGGGTTAAAGGCTAGGGTGAAGAACATTATTTTAATTTTTGAGATGGAGGAATGAGGAATGTTTCTCCAATTGTCGTCTGGTGGGTCTTTGACCCACGGTAAAAAAAAAACAAATTTGTTAAAAATCAGCACTTTCCTTTAGTTTGCCGTATGTCATTACTTCCCAGAATTTGATCCTTGTTAGTGATACTTTATCAAATGGTATAATAATATAGGATGTGTTCTTTTTCAAAATCAACGAGATAAGAAATACTTATTCTTTTGAAAAATTTAATGTTGCAGTTTTAATTTTTATCAAAATCGGCCCCGAGACTCCTTTGAGTGTTTTTTTCTCACAGTTTCGAATTTGACCATCCAAGCCCAGTTGAAAAATTCAACCTGTATAATACTTTGTAAGTCTCAGGCTCGCTTTTGACGCCTATCTCATCTCGTAAATAGGTATTTAAGTTGGGCTAATGGTAGCGTGCCAGTTTGTTGAGACTCACCCGAATTGGCTCTATAGATCGGACGTCAAGTTTGGTCGTTCATACGCATCTTTAGATTTTTGAGCGTCCAATGACGTTATCTGTCTATTCGCATCACATTTAAGATTACGTCATCACAAAAACACGAAACAACATACCATCATAATTATTACATCACTATTTTGCATCTAAGTTTATTTCTCCATGAAAACATAACTATTCAGTACCGGAACTTCGGCAGTAAAATAAACAGAATTTACGAGTTTCGTGTGATTGAAATTAATTCGTCAGAGTACGCGTCTGTCCGACGACTGATCTTATGATGTATCGCGAGGTATGAAGATATTTTATTTTATTGTGTCGTAAAAATGTAACTACGTGTGTACTGGAATGCCTTCTATTTTTGTTTTGTGATGTACGGACAGTTTGGGGTGACCAGCATGTTCGCGAGCTAAAAGTTTAAGGCTTGAAACTGCGTTACGCGGGTGCGGGCGCGGTCCCATACAAAAGTGCTCCGTCGCGGGGGCCGGCGCGGGCGTCCGTCGCGGGGCCCGCACGCGGTGCATGCACGCCGCACGGGGCACGGGCTTGTTCCAGGATATATGTATTGAACTAGCGACACTGCGTAAATAAAATAATTCGGTCTCCGCGACTGGTACCAGCGATGGGGACCGTCGGGATCCCACAGAGCCCATCCGCGTTTCCACGCGCGTAGACACGCGACGGGTGCCCGTCGCGGACGCCCGCTTAACGCAGTTTCAAGCCTTAAACCTAAGTGGTCCATAGTGAATAGTGTTGTTTCCAATAGAAAACTATGATCTAATAAATAATATAATAAAGCTGAAAAGTTTTTTTTGTTTGATTGTTTGTTATAACGCGCTAATCTTTCCGACAACCAGTCCGATTTAAAAACATATTTTTTTTTGTGTTAGCCAGATTCATGAACATTAGGATAGCGCATAGGGTATTAATTTTACTTTGTAACCCTTAGGAACCAAGCACGGCGAGTGAAACCGCGGGACACTACTAGTTGATAATAAAAAACCGGCCAAGTGCGAGTCGTACTGCACACCGAGGGTTCCGTATCAGTTTTGGACGTATAAAGTGAAAAAAACCCGACCGCATAACTAAGTTTGTTTGTGAAGGAGTTTTGATGATTTTGAAAAAACTGTACTAGTTAGGAATATCGTTTTATTTTTGGTGCAATATTTGGGTCAATTCCTATCAACTCTAATTATTTCAGATTTTTAGCTCCGCAAACTTCGGAGATAAGGGGGGGAATGGTATTTTTTCAGACATTTTTCATCATATGTCGAATACTGTGAGACATAAAATAAAATAAAAATATATTTTCAAATGTGTAAATCAAGCCCTTTTATATGATATATCACTTGACCTAGTAACTCCACTTTAAAATTTCGGAACCCACTCCGGCCCCTTTTGCAATGAAAATAAAAATATTTTCTTACTTTTTTCATTTGCAATAAAGTTGGGCAAGCATTATTTATAACTGTTCAAAATTTCAAGTCGATAGCATTAGTAGTTGCTGAAATAAGCAGGTGTGACAGACAGACAGACAGACGAAGTCGCACTATAAGGGTTCCTTTTTTACCATTTTGGTACGGAACCCTAAAAAATCCAATAAAACTTTAGCTGGCCACGGGGTCGGCCAAAGTGTTATGAGTTTCTTGTTTGTTATTGGTGATTTGTATGCCGAAATACATACCTATATTATTAGGCGTAAAGAATAACAATTTTATTAGTTGCATTACTTAATGGTATTTCTATTTATAGTTTGAGAAATCGACTCCACCTAACACGGTCTTCTTCTATGTAGATAATTTCCCCAGAAATAAGGTGCGTACGAGCGACCCTACTTGACGCGCAATCTGTAGGACCGATCCAAACGAGTCTCGACGGATAGGCACGTTACTATTAGCCCAATTTGTTGAGACTCGCCCGGACTGACTCTACAGATCGCGCGTCAAGCTGGATCGTTCGTATGTTCGTTAAGTCGCCACGTACATCACTTATTTTTTGGTCCTCCGAAACGTATTTTAGGTAGGTATTGAAGCGTTCACTGCGGCGGAGAGCCGCCCACTATCTGAACGCGCCCCAAAAGGTGGTAGCCGTAAGGCTGATCCGGGGCTACCGCACGATCTCGGGCGAGGCGGCAAGCCTCCTTGCCGGACTGCCACCGTGGGATCTGGAGGCGATAGTCCTCGCGCGCCTGTATGAGTGGCGCGCGGAGGCACTACGTCGGGGGGAAACCCCGCTTCCGCGGCAAATTGTGGCGGAGCGGACGGACCTCCGGCGCGATCTCATGGTGGCATGGAAGGAACGACTTTCGCAACCCAGCGCAGGGCACGCCGCAATAGCGGCGGTAAGACCCCTCTTTGAGGAGTGGCTAGGGAGACGTCACGGCGTCCTCACCTACCGCCTGACGCAGGTCCTCACCGGACACGGAAGTTTCGGGAGGTACCTGCACATCATCGGGCGGGAGGAAACGCCCGGATGTCATCACTGCGTTGATCGCCCTGAGGACACGGTGGAGCACACGGTGGGGGCCTGCCCTGCATGGGCGGAGCACCGCCGTGTCCTCGTAGAGGCGATCGGCAGCGGCGGCGACCTCTCGCGCCCGGCCCTGGTTCAAGCCATGGTCCGGGGCGAGGGGGAGTGGGAGGCAGTCGCCTCCTTCTGCGAAGCAGTCATGCTAGTGAAGGAGGCGGCGGGACGGGAGAGGGAGAGATTCTCCCGTCCAAGCCGCCGCGGTAGACGCTCCGGGCGTCGGGAGCCGCGTGACGACTCCCGGCCACCGTAGGCGCGGGCCTGCGGGCGGTGAGTAATGGGTAGCTCACCGTCCAATCAGGACCAGGCCCGTGCCGAACGGCGCGTACGTGTTCCACGCGCGCCTCAAAGAGATGTCAGCATCAGAGAGGGGGCCCATTAGGGCCCAAGCCTGCCGGGAAAGCGGGATCGTCCGGAAGGGATACCGCTGACCCGGACAAAAGGGCTAAGGAAGGAACATGGGTGGGTTTTAGTCAGTAAGAGTCTGACACTCCCTTCCGCTCCGCCCAGAGCGGGAGGGGTCATTTGATGATTTCCCATCCTCAAAAAAAAAAAAAAAAGGTAGGTATTGAAATTGTTATTAGAAATGCCTTTGGTCAAAATCATGAATTCATGATTGAATTATTACACGATTCAAAGTAAAAGACTTATCAAAATATTTTAGCAAGTTAACCATTATAACGTGCCGTGTGTGTTATAGAACGGTACACTGAACGGGGCACCTGAATGCATTCAAGTGGAATTTGCGCGAATTTGTGTGCCGTGTTATTCTGTATGCTCTACGTTTGAATATTTTAGATAGTTTGTGTTTTGCTAGCATACGATAGACTTTAACCTTGAAAAGAAAAAGAGCATAAAACATTTTCGACATCTGAAGCATCAGAGGCCCTAGACAAGTTGCTTTTCTGTTAGCGTTCACGCCAAACGCTACGGACAAAATGTATGGAATTGACATTTGTGAGTCACGTGATTTTTCCGCAGGTAATGTCATTGCCATACATTTTGGACGTAGCGTTGGGCGTGAACGCTAACAGAAAAGCAACTTGTCTAGGGCCTCAGAGTCACTGACCAGGTCGGATGAACCTGATGCTTCGAATGTCGAAAATTAGCCCAAAATCATCTTTTTGAGGTACGGAACCCTAAAAATAAAGCTGCAATTGACTAGTTCAGTAGGTTAAATGATTAAATGAAACGTATTGACGCAATTGATCCGCGGACGTGGCGTTCGACTAATTTGTTTTGAACACGCTCCTGTGATTTATTGGCCCCTGGTATTTTGAAAAACTTAAAAAGCTTTTTTACTCGGCTATAGCAAAGGCAAAAGAAGAATTCTGATTTTAGCAATCTAATAAATCCATACTATTATAAAACTGAAGAGTTTGTTTGTTTGAACGCGCTAATCTCTAGAACTACTTGTCGGATCCGAAAAATTCTTCTGTATATGATAGCCAGGTTCATGAGAAATAGTATAGGCTATTTAATATCACGCTACGACCCTTAGGAGCCGAGCAACAGGGGTGAAACCGCGGGGAACAGCTAATAAAAACCTAAGAATGGAATATACCTACAGTTATCAAAATCTAAAAAGTACCCTTTGACAGATGTCAAATTTATTAGACTAGGCATGGGAATCAAAAAATCGGTAGGTACCTACATTATGCGAATCATAAGAGATATCGATATTGATCCTTTAGAGTTGGTAATCGATTACACTTTTATCTACATTAACGCCAGAATAAATTAGAACAGGATAACTCAAAACACGAAATTTTCTGCTAATTTCTCGAGAGCCAGAACTAAATAAATTAAAGACTAGATTGTGTGAATAAGTTTATTTAATGACTTTCACTGCAACTACTTGAGGTATCGGCATCGTCATCATCGTCGTTTAATTTAATTATTATTATTTCGTTTTCAGTAATGCTCTCGAAATGTATTGTCTCTTTCGAAATGGTTCATCATAATTTTCTTTGTCTTGTCCACCACTTTGGCTTAGTCAACAGTCATCCACCAAAGCCGGAAATTATAAAAAGTTAAGTGTTATAATTAATATTTTGTAATTTTTAAAATATAAAGTTTCGATTATTTAAATATTTTAATCGATTATTCGTATGCATGAATTTGAATCATCGCAACACTATGGTAAAGGACCTAACGACATTAAAATGAAGTGATGCATAGTGTTCGAATATAAAATAAGATTTGACTTAAAGGTCCAGTTACCAGGTCATAAAATTCCAAAAAAAAAAAAACAACAACATTGTATTGTTTTAAAGTTCCATGGTTATTGACGTTAGTAGAATAAACTATGTCGGGATTTACACCATGTACCTGTTTATTTTTGAGACTCCGATATTACTAGTATCGAGCGTAATAAACGAACTAGACGGAGGGTAGACCGCTTCGTCTGCCAAAAACATCTACCCGCACGTAACAATCGACAGTTCTTCCGTGATCATGGCGCATGCAACTGCGCCGAAATATCGGAGTCTCAAAAATAAACAGATACATGGTGTAAATCCCGACATAGTTTATTCTACTAACAACAACATTGAAACAACGTCAAAAACAAATGAGAATCAGGTTTTTTGCTTTATTTGACAGATTCGAATTTAAATTTCGAATTTGAATCGTGTAAGTATGCTTGTATGTGCAAAGTTACTGCGGGATGACAAATGTGAAACGTCAAACGGTACTTTTTAGATTTTGTTCACTGTATGTCTTTAGATCCACAATGGTCCTTGCGACCAATACTACACTATGAATAGGTATAACGATGTATTTGCATCTGTTTCAACTTACACCAGTGTTTACACGTTCGCGCCAACTGCGGTCGGTTTAATCGAACTATAACTATTAATCTTTGGCAACTAAACTATATACTAACGCGCCATGAATCATGAGGAAACCATGCAATTGAAATGCTATATCATTTGCATTTTTATTGTTTTTTAACCGACTACGGCAATAATTAGATGAGTAAGTAATTATTATTGGATAACATTAGTTTGTTTCCTAGTCGTCAACCCATAAAAGATGTCCGTCGATCTGTCACAGAGGTTTTTTTCAAAAACTAAGTAACGTAGAAACTTGAAATTAGTGGTCTTAATAATTATATTATACTTAGTTAAAATGTATCTCTTCGGTCATTGGTCAAAAGTTCAAAACGATGTCATTATGAGACCATTCTGACACGATTATGACAATTGAAATAGCAGACTTGGGGCCCAGACCGTTTGTAACTCAATCGGGACCAATCCAGTTGATCTCATATTATTTTGCAATGAATTTCCTCTTATACAATGAATTCCACGCAGAAATTCTACCGTTCATGAATATTTCTCAGATCATTACCTAAATAATGCTCACCTTATTACCAACTTATATTTGCCGTTGTCAAACTCCATTCCTTAATTTGCCATTGCAATTTCAACTTTATTACCTTCGCATTACAATTTTTTAATTTCCCATATTCGGAAAACCAGCCCCATATAAAAAAGCTTTTGCTAACGAGCGAAAACTTCCGAGCGGTGACGGATTTTCACGAGTTGTCAACTCCATATTTGAAAAGTACTTGAAGGCCATTTGCCAAATCATATCACACCTTATTGATATTAAAATATGGTTTGACGTCGAATGCATGTTTTTATTCATGCTTCAGTTTTCTCCAGCTGAATTCAAGATCGGATTTTTTTTAAATTGGACTTTATAATTAGGTGGTAAGGTTTATTGTTGTTTGTGTGGCGTTGTATAAGGAACCACGTGTTTAGTTTTCCTTCAGTGGCGCGTCAGCTATGGTCGAGGTCAGTCGTCTACTGTGACGATTTTCGCGCGTTTTTCCTTTCAATGCCGTATTTTCATTTCAAATTGTTTTCCGCGAGTTTGTTATAAGTTTCAATAGTGTAATCATTATGTTATTAAAAATAAGTGTTTGTGTTAAAATAAAAGTTAAAAAAATATAATGTAAACAAGTGTAAAAGTATGTAAATTAAGTAATTGTTTTTTCATGGATTTTCAGTGAACGGTAAAGTCGTAATTACGTTAATAACAATAACATTTTTTTAATGTGTAATTGTTTACAACGTATAATTTGTAATTACTTTTCCTTCCTTAAATACAAAAGTATTTGATAATATAACGTCCCAATATTAATAACTTGGTACTACAACTTACAGCGTTGGTATTTTTTTCAAACACCAAAATTAAATACGTTTCGACAGTTCATCAAATTGTTTAATTATTACTTGATTTTGCATGATTAGAATTATCATCAAGTTAATTTTTCTAACGGAACACATTGTGTTAATCTAAGTACATTATCTACAAAATTACTTGACATTATACAGTTAGTTATTTAAAATTTTGTATAATTATGTATTCGTTTGTAGTTAACTACTGCAGCAGGAACAATTTTAAACATTAACGGCCTTACCACTAAAAAGATAGACACACGTTAAACGCGAATGCTACCAAAAATAATACACACTTCTTTTAGACAAGTTAGTGCTAAAACAATTGCCTATTATTTTTGGTAGCATTCGTGTTGAACGTGTGTTGAACAGATGTTTATTTTTTTGTGGTACGGCCGTAAAGGTATTTCATATATTTGGTGGACAGTAGGTCGAACAGCATCATCGCTTAACATCAGGCGAGATGGCGGTCAAATGCAAGCCTATTATTAATTTAAAAAAATTCAGCAGAACTATCTTTGCTACGAACCGACCCTATTTACTACAAAATACAGTTCAAATAGTATATCATTAGTGTTTCATATACAGGGTGGCAGGTTAGACAGTGGAAATATTTTAAGAGGTCATTGTACTCACCATTATGAACAACTTTTACTATGGGACCAAACCTGAAATCGCGAAAAAAAAATCAGCAATCATAAATGTATGGAACAGCTGATTCATTTTTCGCGATTTCGGGTTTGGTCCCATAGTAAAAGTTGTTCATAATGATGAGTACACTGACCCCTTAAAATATTTCTACTGTCTAACCTGCCACCCTGTATATACATGTCAGACTAATAATAGCTGTATGTACACAAAGCTATAATTTCACGCTTGTCGATTGAATTACCTACCTGAAATTACCTTGAATGGTGTTTTAAATTACTAGGCTTTTGTATGTGACTCCGCGTGGACAATCAATTTAACATTTTAAATAACCTCCTCAGTGTAGGGTGGCTAGTACTACGAAGAGGTCAAGCTGTATCTCTGATTCATCCCACCGAAATTAAGTGAAATATGGCTGGACCCCAAGCTTCAAAACACATCAAAATTCATTCAGTACTATTTGCGTAAATATTATTTAGGGCATGGTTTCAATGTACCTACAAACACGGATTTTTTACAGATTGTACAAATAAAAAAACTGGCCAAGTGCGAGTCGTACTCGCGCACCGAGGGTTCCGTATCATTTTTGGACGTATAAAGTGAAAAAAACCGGACCGCATAACTAAGTTTGTTCGTGAAGGAATTTTGATGATTTTGAAAAAACTGTACTAGTTAGGAACATCGTTTTATTTTTGGTGCCATATTTGGGTCAATTTCTATCAGCTCTAATTATTTCAGATTTTTTGGTTCGCAAACTTCGGATATAAGGGGGGGGGGAATGGTATTTTTTCAGACATTTTTTATCATAAATATGTCGAAAACGACGAATAAAATGAAAATATATTTTGAAATGTGCAGATCAAGTCCTTTCATATGATATGCCATTTGATCTAGTAACCCCACCTTAAAATATTTGGCCCCTTTTGCAATGAAAATAAAAATATTTTTTTACTTTTTTCATTTGCAATAAAGTTGGGCAAGCATTCTATAACTGTTCCAAATTTCAAGTCGATAGCATTAGTAGTTGCTGAAATAAGCAGGTGTGACAGACAGACAGACAGACAGACAGACGAAGTCGCAGTATAAGGGTTCCTTTTTTACAATTTTGGTACGGAACCCTAAAAACGCTGATTGTTTGGTTCTAGAGTGTCGCTTGTATACACTGTAGACCTATGTACACAATGGGCACACTTTGACCTTTCATACGCCGCTATAGGACCTCTCTAAAGTAAATAAGAATAATTGAGAACGGTAGTTTCTTATAGGAAGCAGTGGCGAAGGCTTCATACAATTCGATTCCTACTGGCTTTCCATTGAAAATAACACATAATAGAAAAGTAAAATAAGTAAAGTACCTAAAGTTTATACTACAACACTTTGGAGCCAAGAAGCCAGCCACACCGATTGAGTTACTGTACTGCATGCGTCTGACGGCACGCTTGTCAGAGGTAAGCATTTTTTGTTCGGCTTACCTCTTACAAGAATTGACCTTTCGCCACTGATAGGAAGGAACCACAAATTGTTCTTATTAGAGGATATGCAATTAGTCAGCTTCCTTTTAAGTCATTTTATGGTATACTAGCTGTGCCCCACGATTTCACCCCCGTTATTCAGCTTCCAAGGGTCGTAGCGTGATGTTAAATAGCCTATACTGTTCCTCATGAATCTGGCTATCATATACAAAAAGAGTTATTGAAATCTGACTGGTGGTTCCAGAGATTAGCGCGTTCAAACAAACATATCTGCTCGTTTCTGTGATTTGTGGGGTTACTGAACCTATTTGGAATATTCATACTGTCACAATTTTAATAAGGTAACATTAATATTATCGCTACTAAAACTACGTCTTTCTTACATACTATATGTCCATTTCTACCATTTCTATGTCGGTTTAAGACCGCACTATCTTTTCTTATAGCTAAGATAATAGATTTCATTAAGATAAACGTTCTAAGAGAATGAGGCTTCATTATGATGAGTAGACGGTATCATACTTGTATGCCTAAACAATAGAAAGGAAATAAATAATTTTATTTGTAATCCTAAGATACGATTTACGGATTACAAAAGAAAACCGGATAAGTGCAAGTAGGCTTCGCGATCTGAGGGCTCTGTACAAAATGTATGTTGACAATCGCAATTTTTTTTGTGTGATTCAAATTAACGATTATCGGATTTTTTGCTCTGCTATGAGACCGAACTTGATGAATGAAATGGTCTTACTTTTTGATTTATTTAATTTTTTTACACTTTAAGAGGACCTTAGGTATAATATAGTTAGGCACTAGTATTTGATATTAATTTCAATTTGATACCTTTACCCGTTACTGAGAAAAAGAGTCTTGACAGATGGACAACAAAATTATCCTATAAGGGTTCCGTATTTTTTTAGGGGTCCGTACCAAAATGGTAAAAAGGAACCCTTATGGTGCGACTTCGTCTGTCTGTCTGTCTGTCTCTGTCTGTCTGTCTGTCACACCTGCTTATTTCAGCAACTACTAAAGCTATCGACTTGAAATTTGGAACAGTTGTAAAAAATGCTTGCCCAACTTTATTGCAAATAAAAAAAGTAAAAAAAAAAAATATTTTCATTGCTAAAGGGGCCGGAGTGGGGGTCCGAAATTTTAAAGTGGGGTTACTAGGTCAAGTGACATATCATATGCAAGGGCTTGATCTGCACATTTCAAAATATATTTTTATTTTATTTTATGTTTCACAGTTTTCGATATATGATAAAAAATGACCAAAAAAATACCATTCCCCCCCGGGAATATTTATACAACTCTTATTTTTTATACAACTCTAATTATTTCAGATTTTTCGCCCCGCAAACTTCGGAGATCTCACAATTTTCGACATAATTATGAAAAATGTCTGAAAAAATACCATCCCTCCCCCCCTTATCTCCGAAGTTTGCGGAGTGAAAAATCTGAAATAATTAGAGTTGATAGGAATTGACCCAAATATTGCACCAAAAATAAAACCATGTTCCTAACTAGTACAGTTTTTTCAAAATCATCAAAATTCCTTCACAAACAAACTTAGTTATGCGGTCCGGATTTTTTCACTTTATAGGTACGTCCAAAACTGATACGGAACCATCGGTGCGCGAGTACGACTCGCACTTGGCCGGTTTTTTTTGTTGTGTGTGTATATTAGTTGTTTATGTCTGGGCAAAGTCCATCACCTATCCGCTAACCAATCCAAGCATGATGATCAAGGAAATGTGCCTGTTAAATCGTAGTCGTCATTGAGCCATTGCTCCTTGTTGACCAGTGAATCTTTCCGGCCGGTAAGGACCACAGAATGCAATAAAACGTACCGTGTCACTCTTCTGACAGCTTGATCATTCAGAACCAAAAACACACGCACGGCTAGCACCTATAGATGGTCATCATTTAATTCTCGGAATAATAGACTCGTCTATGAATTATTTTATTAGTGTTATTTAAGGTGACTACTTTGCATTGGCGTGTAATGTAAGAGTTTAGATTAGAGCCAGTGGCGAAGGGCGATTCCAAATGTTTATAATTAGCTTTTCGTGGCCAGGTAAGCATTTATAGCTCCGGCTTACCTCTTACAAAAATTTACCCTTCGCCACTGATTTGAGCATTACCTACATCAGTACAGTACGCGGCAGTAAATATTACACATCGAGCTTCAGAAAGATATTTGCTAGCTTCGACTTTATAGAGCGTCATCTCTGTCCCACGAAGCACCAACAGTCTGGTATCTAATAAACAAGTCAGCGACAAAACGTCGCATAGGTATGAGTGACGGATACGACGCTCTACAAAGCCGAAGCTAGCCGATTATCTCTTTCTCAAACTTGATGTGTAATATTATTTATTGCCGGGAATTGTAAATACGTCCAGCCGGCCTAGCATGACCACCATAGAAACGGGTTTTGTCTACAGAAGAATAGACAAAGTGACAGATTGTAGAAACATTTCTACCGTTTTATGCATACAATGAAGAGAAGAAATGTCTCTATTCTAGTCATTGCGTAACTCGATTGCTGTCACCATGGCATTGATTTTGACGTTCATTACGCTCTATGTTTCATAATCCGTGCTCCCGTAACTAACTCAACGCCGCAATGAATGGTGTTGAACTGTCAAAATGAAGGCCATGGTGATAGAAATTGAGGTATTACAATTAGGCTGCGGGTCGCCGCGTGCTCAAACAGAAGAGATAAAGATTTGGATAGAAAGAATTTTGTCTATTCTTTGGTAGAATAGAGATAGAATTGGTCATGCTAAGCAGGCAGACGAGCATTACACTGCACACACTTGTAATACAAATGTTCGCAGTTTGTGCATGCTTCGAGCGGTTACAAACGCGAATGCTCCTAGGTCAGTACGTTGAGCTGTTGCAATATTATAATGTAATGCTCAACATAAAATGCATTGTTACATTACATGCGAATGCTGCCGTGAGTACCTACCTTTATATCCATAAAAATTTTTTTGGTCCTTCGAGCCGGAGACCAAACGTGGGCCTTTAAATTGTTTCCTAACTCTGTTTCTTACAACTACTCTGTAACTTCTCAAATATGATAAGTAATTCAACTTCAACTTATACAGGGTGGCAGGTTAGACAGTGGAAATATTTTAAGGGGTCATTGTACTCATCATTATGAACAACTTTTACTAT
The DNA here is from genome assembly GCA_948465475.1 of Thalpophila matura. NCBI lineage: Eukaryota > Metazoa > Arthropoda > Insecta > Lepidoptera > Noctuidae > Thalpophila > Thalpophila matura. Next base: position 12,569,940 of record OX419199.1, read on the forward strand.
GGGACCAAACTATCACGAAAAAAAATCAGCTGTTCCATACATTTATGTTCACATAACTCAGCAAAATGTATGGAACAGCTGATTATTTTTTTCGCGATTTCAGGGTTGGTTCCATAGTAAAAATTGTTCATAATGATGAGTACAATGACCCCTTAAAATATTTCTACTGTCTAACCTGCCACCCTGTATTACTGTAAAGTTTTCTCGAATCACCTACTTAGCTACTTGACATTATGAACAAATCGATGCTGTTTGCATACATAACTTTGCGAAGCATTCAATATGATATTGATCCTATTGAGCAAAGTGCTTTGGGAATCCCTGAGGGGAGGCTATAATTTATTAAAAGAGTTTCGTGGGAGTATCCACTTTGAATTTAGTTAGTAGTTTGTTATTAACCTGGTTCTATTTAGACTGCAAACACCGACATAGGGAAAGATCAATAAGGATGTTGACTGTCGTCAGTTCTTCTTTTAATAAATAATTACTTGATGAACCCCTTTAATAAGACTACTGCTCATTCTGAACTGTCGTTTTATTAAGCTTTTATTTAACTTGCCTTGTGATGAGGTGAAATCTCAATTGATTTTTAGACCAGTTTCTCCCAAACGTTTGAGCCGAAAGGACACGGCGGACGCCCATAGAACGCTGGGCTTCAGATTGTGTATGTCGGTACGGATATAAAATTAGTTTGGTGTGATCGAGTATTTCAAGAGTATTTAAATTCATTTTTTATTTGTTTTTGTACGTAATTGGATTAAAGAGAAATCTTCGTATTTGTGACAGTGAGGTTGAGTATGGTGTGAATGATCCAATGAAGTACAGCCCAACTAACGAGTTCTCAATTCAAAGGTTTTAGTTGCTGTCGACATGATATTCTATGGAGGCACGCGCCAGCCAGCATGCACCCGTTTTTGTTTTATTGGTTTTTTTTTAATTTTTTTCAAAATGTCAACGGCATAATCATTTTATTTCTTATTTATTTCGATTTTTTAATCCAATTCTTAATCTGTAAGATAAATTAGGCAAAGCAAATTAGGCAAATAATTAAAATATATTTTTATTTTTGGTTATGCTTTTATTACTGTAGGTACCACAGAACAGTACTTTATTCCGTGGTAGGTACCATATCAAGCCCAAAACTACCAACGTCCTTTGGAACGCATATGTCACTTCGATGACAATGCAATAGTATAGTAGCATGGAGGTGGTCTCATGATGGAGCCGGGCTATAAGAACTCCTCAACTTCATAATATAACTCCGTCGTGTTTGGGCTCGTTGTTGTCTTGATAATTACTATGGACCTAGATGATGTCCAGTGTCCCATGATGGAGCTGGGAAGTGGTAATTGTAAAAGCTTGTTTTGAAAACTTCAACATAAACTGTTACCTCTTCTATTGAGTTACTGACATTACAAATTATAAACTGTACTATTACTGATAGTACCAGAATATCAGTCGTGAATACTCATGCTATATTATAAGGATTATTTTTGTGTAACGGTTGCCGCGCTCGACGCGGAATCGGTTAGTGGTGATACTGATGAATTTGCGGTATTGCTGTAATCGCGTGTGTTTATGTCACTCAAAATAGAAAAATAAAAAATTATTCACCCCCTCGGGGGTAAAACAGCTCTTCTGCGGGGGTAATAAGATTGATAATCTTCTATACAAATAAATAAAATTGAAGTGTCTGTTTGTACTGTCATGTTGTTGTAGGTACTGTTATCAACCGGAGAGTCATATAATGGTACCTAGTTAAAGTTTACTCCTGAGGTACGTTCCCATGGGATAATTTCCGACGTCCACGCGGGCGAAGCCGCGGGCGAAAGCTAGTTTATTAATAAAGACTGAGTACATTCTATTTTTTTCATCATTGCAATTTGATTGAGTATGAAAAATCTATCTTGAGATCACAATTTTTATCGATATGGAACCGTCTCGCTGGAAGAATCGGTCATCTCCTTTATTCCCCGTGGTGTCGTAAAAGACATCGAAGACATAATAATTATTTGGAACAGAAAAAATCTATACCAATAAAATAATTTTTAGGGTTCCGTACCAAAATGATAAAAAAGGAACCCTTATGGTGCATCTTCGTCTGTCTGTCTGTCTGTCACACCTGCTTATTTCAGCAACTACTAATGCTATCGAATTGAAATTTGGAACAGTTATAAAGAATGTTTGCCCAACTTTATTACAAATAAAAAAAGTAAAAAAATATTTTTATTTTCATCGCAAAAGGGGCCGGAGTGGGAGTCCGAAATTTTAAAGTGGGGTTACTAGGTCAAGTGGCATATTATATAAAAGGACTTGATCTGCACATTTCAAAATATATTTTCATTTTATTTTATGTCTCACAGTTTCCGACATATGATGAAAAATGTCTGAAAAAATACTATTCCGAAAAATCTAAAATAATTAGAGCTGATAGGAATTGACCAAAATATTGCACCAAATATAAAACGATGTTCCTAACTAGTAGTTTTTTCAAAATCATCAAAATTCCTTGACAAACAAAGTTACTTAAGCAGTCCGGTTTTTTTCACTTTACCTATACGTCCAAAAACGATACGGAACCCTCGGTGCGCGAGTACGACTCGCACTTGGCCGGTTTTTTTTTGTTGCCAACAATAATTATTATAACCTTTGGAGTAGTCATTGATGTAACTAGAGGAGACACTTTGTGTCACCGTGTGACTCGCGACAAAAAAATTTAAAATTAAAAAAACCCGACTGCCAGAAAACAACTAAAAAGTTCAAAAAAAGAGCACTTTTCAAGCAGTCTGATGCAGTTGGTGGCAATTATTTGTGTTAAATCTTAGATTTTATGCCACCAACTGCATCAGACTGCTTGAAAAGTGCTCTTTTTTTGAACTTTTTAGTTGTTTTTTGGCAGTCGGGTTTTTTTAATTTTTAATTTACTATTTTTATTTTTCACTTTTTAGTTTTTAATGTATGTTTTCGTTATTTTCTTTTTTGTTTGTATATCGTTAATACTTGAAATAAAAACTTAAATCAATAAGTAAGAATTAGCGAGAATGATTGCTTTGTTAAACAACTTTAAATCGTTATATATCCTAAACTATTATTTAAAATGAAAAATGATAAAAGAAACCTAAAGATGATTTTAAAATACCTATTCAACGACACCCCACTTGACATAGTTCATCAACTTTTTTTTTTTTCATTTTGACAATATGGCGTCTGGTTGTCGATGTGGTGAATTTTGATTACTGTTATGTCTTTAGTGACACTCGCAAGGTTAAGACGAATCGATTGACGTAAGAATTATCAAAATCGGCCTACGCATTTGGTCTCTAGAACGCCACATAGAAACAAACATACATACATACATACATACATACATACATACATACATACATACATACATACATAGACTGATAAACACATTACCCTCCTTTGCGTCTCGCAGTCGGGTAAAAACAATAGAATAGATGCGACATTTACTACGTGAAGTGCGACTGTTTTACCGCAGTTGATTGGGACAGCACCGTCTAATGCGGTGTCTTCTAAAACTAACTGTTCGCCTGTTGCGTCTGTCATGCTGAGAACGGGTTTCAACTCGTCTGTATTCATTTATACCATTATTTATTATTTGTGGCGACACAAATAGGCTTATCATGTGTCTTGCTGTTGCGGAGTGGGTAGGTATGTAGGTACCTATTCCTTCTTTCTCTGTCCCTATGTTTATTTGCTTTTTGTTTTGTATTTTTCGCTTTGTATAGGTATGTTATTAACACACATTATGATATTCAAATAATTTTAATAAACTCATGCACTAATATAATTATATATACATATATAGATATACTTACTCGTATTATTACTAACTTTAAGCAATATCTATATCTAGTTTTGCACAGTCTATATATTATTGGTTTACATCCGTCACGTCCAACTCGCAATGGGTCCAGTTGAAAATCAGCGCCAGGCACTAGTGGTCTGGCATAATGCTGAACTGGACCTATTTGGCAGAGCCGCGAGACACACAGCAATCACTTTATTATATAAGATCTTTTATTTTCATTTTTTATTTTTATTATTTGCTTTGTGTCTACCTGTGCCAAATAAATGTTTTTTCTTTCTTTCTTTCTTTCTTCTCTGGTGTATACCTCAATGGTAGGAGTCGGTAGTTATCACTTTCGTTAGTAGCTACATTTTACATGCAAAATAATGGTGCCGATTCTGTTGTTTACGAACTAAACTAATTTAGTCTCATTATGTCTCTTTCTAATAAAGAACATGGAAAAGGGATAGAAGATATTTAATGCTGTCAAATTAGTCCGCTTGAACAGTTTTAATGTCAATTTAGTCGTAATCGCAAAAGGTCACGGCTATTTTCCCGTAAATGACAAGGGCGTAGACTAATTTGACAGTTCTAAATATTTTCTGTGCTTTTTCAATGATATTTGTAAGAAAGAAATATAGAGCGATTAAAATTAGTTTAGTGCGATGTTCAATAGAATCAGCACCAATGTATACAAAAATTCTAGCCCATTCACTAATAGGGTAGATTGTATCTATAAAACTTGACAAAACGGCTACTGTTTCATTCGACACCGCTGTCAATTGACCCCAATTAATTTAATTCCGCTAATCGTTTATGAGAATGGATCTATTGCGGTAGATTAAATCAATCTACTACATACATATAGACATGATTTCAATTAAAGCTATTGATGCATTAATGTATGATCATGAATCATAACCGGCATCGATTTTATAATTTCTTCACAATCGTAATAGGTTCGTTTTGACAGTTTAAAGGTTCAATCATACACACATATTAGACACGTCCCAGTACCGTCAAAAATACGTCCCGTCACGTCATCGGCACGTTCACAGAACAGATTTCTTTTCTGTTCTGTGGGCACGTTAATCACGAACGAAGCTGCTGGCCACGGTACAGCAGAGGTCGCGGGTTCAAACCCCGCTTGTGTCAGTTGTTTCTGGAATGTCTTAATATTTAATAACATTAAGACGCTGATAACTGCCAACGGCCTTGAGTGATTTGGGCGGTATAACTTGAGTGTTCTGCGCTGAGCTCAAGCAACGCGACATACGTCCACCGAGCAATACGACTCGCCTATCAAGGAGCGCGCTGTGCAGAATTAGACGTATTATTACTTTTTAGTATCTAAAATATAAAATAAAAATAAAGTAACAGGCAATATTATAGGTAGTAACATAGTCTTTTCACACAAAACAAATCATGAAAATATCATAAGCGATTTGAAAGTAATTACGTTTTTATGTTTTGGGTAGACACGAATTCATGAATTTATTTCATTAAGTATTTTACTACAATAGTTAAATATTCACAGGTACGATTGATGTATATATGTTCCAGTTTAACATAAAAAAATTGCACAACTAACCTGTATTATTTGACGGCGAAATAAGAGATTTAAAACTTGAGATTTACGGCCGTTACCATTTACCGTCGCCTTAAGATAAGCATAACATGGCTTTAACATGTTTAAAATTCGCAAAAACACACACACATTCACATTCGCACATTTATAACGAACGAAGTTCTTTACACCTCGTATATAACAGAAAGTGACAGAGAAAGAGGAAATCGCATGGAGGGGGCATAACGCTTTTCCCTTACGTGATGATTTCTACCAGTCAACTCCTACTGCAAGCCGTGATAAGGAACTTCGTTCCAATAAATATTGACGGTGATATTTTGACAGCGAGCTTAAGATCAAAAGCTGTTGTACATTGACATAGTAAGTTCTTGACTTACAAAAGGCTACGTCTCGTCAAAAATGCATGGCACCGACAGAAGAAAAGTTCATTTTAAACTAGGTTGAAAGGCACCCATAACAGGCTGAACTTTGGAGGTTTTCCGCTAGCATAAATAGGTCATGATGCGATCCAGTCATTTGTTTTTATCTGATCGAGCGGTAGATGGAAGAAAAACAGTGTGTCGTTTATTTTCTTGTCCTAGATAAAGCTCCCCAAGTATTCTAGGAACTAGCTATTCCCCGCGGTTTCACCCCAGTTGCTCGGCTTCTAAGGGTCGTAGCGTGATATTAAATAGCTTATACTATTGCTCATAAATTTGGCTATACTACACAAAAATATTTTTTCGAATCTGACTGGTAGTTCCAGGGATTAAGGGTTCCAGAGGAAAAAGAAAAAAAGTCAGGAAGAACGCTAAGCGAAAAGAAATAATTACGTGGGCGTATAAATTATCAGATTTCTTGTTAATTTAACCACGGGTGAAAACGCGGGGCACAGCTGGTTCATATATAACACGCCGTTTTCATATATACCTACATATTATGTACTAGCTTCCGCCCGCGTTTTTGGGATAAAAAGTAGCCTATGTGATATTCTGATGTATAAGCTATATTACTGTAAAGTTTCATCAAAATCCGTTTAGTAGTTTTTGCGTGAAAGAGTAACAAACATCCATACACCCATCCATACATCTATCCATCTATCCATACATCTTTACATCCTCACAAACTTTCACGTTTATAATATTAGTAGGATGTATGTATGTATGTATTAATTATAGCTATTATGATAATTCTATGATGATTAATTACTCAGCAAAAGGAATTAATTAGCACTAGTGTCCATTTTATTGATGTTTGTGACATTCAATGGTTTGGATAACAAAATGGAGGGACAAGTGGGTCACTGCATAGTCGTTCAACCTCAAACTATGTTTGTTTTGGAAAAAATGTAGTCCACAAAATCTTCAATTCTTATTTTTCATGATTATGCTATTTTAACCAGTTTTTAAATAGCTCATATTACGATTGTTTTGTCATCTTTATAACTTTAGTACAAATCCTTCTTTCTACAATGAATAAAGACATAATTTCAACGATGCACGAATACAAAGAAAAGAAACCTATTTGGAACTGGGTTGAAACTTAATCACAAAAATGGAAATAGGTACCTATAACACTGAATGGGGAATTGTTTGAAAACAAAAATAGGTCGTAGAGTAGCACATATTCGCTAATATACATACATACATAAATTATACATGAACACAAACAGATAATGACGTCGTGAAATGGAGTAAAAGAGATAATAGACGGAAATTTTAAATACAGCGTGTGTTCTTTAGAAAAACGTGCGGTTTACCGTGAAACGTCGCATTTATTTCAGCCTTTTTACACCATAGGATTAGGGAATTTTTTCTCCCTTTTATGTGAGGTGGTATGCAAACCCAAAATTGTTTTTGGGAGTTTTAAAATCAGAATTGTATATCTATACTATTATAAAATTGTAAACAAGCCGTGTCTGTACATTGAAGATATTCCAGAAAAAACAGTCGGGATAGGGTACTGGGACATAACTATAGGTACACAAAAAGATTTTTTTTAGATTTTTTGTCTGTTTGTCTATTTGTCTGTTTATCTGTTTGTCTGTTTGTCTGTTGTGCGCGCATCACGCAAAAAGTACTGAACGGATTTTGATGTGGTTTTCACAGTTCGATAGCTTGGGGTCCAACTTAAAATCTAAGCCACGTTTCATCTAATTCCGGTGGGATAAACCAGAGATACAGCTTGACCTCTTGGTAGTACTAGCCACCCTACACTACGGAGGTCATTTAAACTGGTCATGTCATTGTAGTCCACGCGGACGAAGTCGCGGGCAAAAGTCTAGTATGTAGGTAATATATTTGAAGAATTTAACACGTTTTATGTTGAAAAACGTTCTTCAAAACAAGCATTTATAATAACCACTTTCAAACTCCATCATGAGACCCTGGACATCATTTAGGACCTAGGCCTACAGCAGTACTTGTCAAGACAAATTCAACGATCCCAAACACGACCGAGTTATGCTCACAAGTTGAGGAGTTCCCATGGCCACCTCCCGGCCTCATCATAAGACCACCTCCGTGGTTCCTTATTATTGCATTGTCACCGAGGTTACATAATTATGTGTAATCGGTTGGAGGGAACTGAGGGCCTAGCACAAACAATTTTGACGTTGCGTATCGTAAACGTAAGCATATTTTGAATTGAAAATACACGTTTGCTACACAATTTTTGTATAAATTAAATACTTTATTTTTATCTCTGTATTTATTAAAATGCACAAATTGTATAAAATGTCATTAAAATGTTTTAGGATAGCTGTATTTTTAACCGACTTCATTAATTAACCGACTTCAAAAAAGGAGGTTCTGTATTCGTCCCGTATGTATGTATGTATGTATGTTTGTTTGTATGTGCGATTTGGATGGGGTTTTCACTAACGTAATCTACATACTTTCAGGAAGGTTTTAGTATATAATACATTATGTAATCATTCCTATGTACAAAGTTATATGCATAAATGTACACACTCCGTAGAAGATTTACTGTTGAACGAATTCGTGAAAGTAATTTAACACGGGATAAAGAACTAAAAAGGGAAAAAAAACAGGTTTTAAAAAAACCGACTTCCAAAAACTACACTAAAAACTATGAAATAAAAAGTTTAAACTTCCATAATTAAAAATCTAAATGTATATTGAAGCCGGCGGGGCCTTTTCAGGTTTTTGCCTCTCAGTCTTTAAACAGGAAGGGTGTGCGCAGTGTGTGCACGTGGAAATTAAGATTTCCTTTTATTCCTTGTTCATCTGCAATTTTGCTTATTTTCATGCTAGGCCCCGCCGACTTCAATATACATTTAGATTTTTAATTATGGAAGTTTAAACTTTTTATTTCATAGTTTTTAGTGTAGTTTTTGGAAGTCGGTTTTTTTAAAACCTGTTTTTTATTTTTAACTTTTTAGTGTAGTGTAACATGTCATGTTTTTTTTTATAATAATACCTTACGTATATAAAAGTACCATAAAATCATGGATAGAGCGACTTTAATAATATACTGCCTTTGACACACATTTTGTATGTACTTTTACCGAGATCGATTGCTTTCACGAATTTAAATAGGTACTTACCTTCTACGATATTTATGGATAAGTACGTTTCAGTAATCGAAAACAATGTTTTTTTCAGCAATAGGCTCTTTCCCTAACTTTCTATCAAATAAGACTTGAACATAAAAAAAACTGTGTGTACTATACACCTCTGCCTAACCTTGCGGAAAATACTAGCGTGATGTTATGCATGTATAATATCGAGATCGATTGCGTCCAGGAATTCGTGTACCTACATAATATGACTTTTTTATTATCGTCATGATGTCATCGATATACACGAAAAATTCCGTTTATTGAAGCTGGTTACAAAACTATTCAACCTAAGTTAATACAATTTATATGGGACCACCTCGCGAGCTTCTTCTACCATATGAAAAAAAAATCACGTAAATCGGCTCACAGATCACAGAGTAATCGGTGTACATACATTAAGAAAAAAAAAAAAAAAAAAAAAAAACCAACCGAATGCAGAACCTCCTCCTTTTTGGAAGTCGGTTAAAAATAAAAAACTTTTTTAACAAAAAATAACCGACTTCAAAAATCCACTACAAACAAAATAATAATTTTGGTTTCGGAAGTCGGTGGCAAAAAAAAGCAAACAAAAACCAAAGCCACCGACTTCCGAAACCAAAATTATTATTTTCTTTGTAGTGGATTTTTGAAGTCGGTTATTTTTTGTTAAAAAAGTTTTTTAGATTCAAAATTCGCTTACGTTTACGATACCGTACGTCAAAATTTTTCGTGCTAGGCCCACTGGTCTAAAATTCTGTTGCAAGATTTTGCCTCCCACTGACAGGGCAAGTTAAATAAAAGTTGTAATAATTCGCCCCTATTAAACTACCGATAACTAAAAGAAAATGAATAATGGCGAACAGGCCAAATGTACCAAAATAAAGATCCCTTCATAATCTGATTTCCTTACCAAACTCCGATTCCGTGGGAATTTGCATTTTGTTAAATAATTTATGCAAGAACTTGAGTAACATTTGATAACTTATCAGTGAGTTTTAAAGGTTAAGGCTCGGTATAAATAGTAAGTTAATTTTATCCCGGACTCTTAGCTTCCCACGCACGATCAAGATAATTATTTTTTCTCAAAAATCCGTCATTGATCCTGTAACTTTATACAGGTTGTAAAGTTCAAGGGACAAATTGAAGAGAGTATTCAGCATTGACTACGTTACTAACCTTGAATACACTGAAAAAAAAATAACTGTCCCATACAAAAATATCCATATTATTATCATTCAACAAAATGTATGGAACAGTAGGTCTTTAGATTTTAAGGTTGGTCCCATCGTTTTAGTTTTTCCTTGCTTTATATTTAAACTACTTAAACTACTGGTTTAAATTGAATGTAATTTGAAAATACACCTAGGTACTTAAATAATGCCCTTTTGGTCGCTGAAAATTAAAGCTTCTAGCTTTATCCACAACGAAGTTGTAGGGGATCGAAAATGTCCTGAATGGTTTCGACTTGGCAGATCTGAATAAAATGGAAAGAGCCAGGACAAGCGAAAAATTTAATATTCGAACGCAACGTGCAAATCTTAGTTGAGATTACAAGAACCCTAAGACAGATATTGCCAGAACGTAATATCTTTTGTATGTAGCCATGTAATTTATTGTTACAAGATAGTCTCACAGTTTTATGTCGGTATTTAATACTGCAATAAACGTGCCATCCTCGTTTAAAACATCACGTAGAATAGCGATTCATTGGTTCTTCTTTTATTGCAACCACAGTGTGTTGGACCGTCTTCAATACTGTTAGATTATTTGTAGTGATTCTTATTTGTGACCATGAGAGGTCAAGCTCTTCTTGTTTTGGTTAAATGAATCTAATAACCTCAAACTCGAACTTTTTAGGGTTCCCTAAATATGCAAGATCTCGCAGCACACCTAAAGGAAAAATCTGAAAATTGTTAATTTGTAAAAAAAGTACATTTTTTTTGCGATTACAAACTTTTGCACGGAACCCTCAGGCCACGAGACCTACTCGCACTTGTCTGGTTTTTTAATGGTTCGTAGCCTCTACGAATAATTCATTCATGCATTTTGAGTATTCAGCCCACTTGCTATAACAGTACCTGAAATAATTTGTGCTTACCTACTTTTAACTCGTGTTACATTAATTATTGAAAACACCATAGAAGTACATAATTTAGAAAATCATTAATGAGTCGATTTGTTCACTATTTTTAAGTCTCCGAAGGAATGTTGGAATACAGATGCACGTGGTCAAGAATTTGTTTAACAATACTGTTTTAACATCATACGTTACAAACGGAAATACATAATTATAAATAGCTGCCTCCATATATTTATATAGGATTAAACCCACGCGATGTATCAAGAGAATATGTTGCGTGTTACTGATCGATTGCAACGGTCTTATAACTAAGGATGGTGGAACTGTATCGCGTAAAAAAGTGGTCAAAAGTAAAAAATATTTTTTAGTTCCTTTTTAACCTTTTATTAATACCCGGCTTTATATCTTTGATAGTCGTTACGGGTAGTCAGGAGCCCGAAAGTCTGACAACTGGTCTAACATTCGAATACCGGTATTACCCAGTAATTGGGTTGTGGAGGTCAGATGGCAGTCGCTCCATGTAAAATATTGGTATTCAGCCGCAACTAGTTAGACTGGAAGCCGACCCCAATCTAGTTTGGGGAAAAGGTTAGGCAGATGATAATAATAAAGATAGATAGTTGTATCTATACTTATAATAAGAATGTAAATTCCACGTGTCTGTACATTGCATATATTTGCATAAAAATAATATGGGGGACTAAAAATAAGTAATAAAGTAAATTTCTATAATTTTGAGAATTAATGTCTGTCTGTTTGTCTGTCGGTTTGTCTGTCTGTTTGTCTGTGTGTTTGAACACGCATCAAATCAATACTACTGAATTGATTATGAGGAAGTATAAGAAATGTATAGGCAGTATCTTGAGGTAACATTTAGTCTTTATTTCATTAAAATCGATCCATTCTATCAAAAGTTATTACAAAAAATCTATCAGTCAGGAGTAACTTTGCTAACATGTATTATGCCGGGTCCACATAATGTATTTGTATTGTTAATAGGTGAGTGATAGGTTAATTGCGTGGTGGTGATTGGTGATAGATGATATCAGATATGTGTCGTAACGATTGGTGAAACATTAAGGGTAAGATTGGTACTGATCGATTCTGTGTGCTGCATGGTGTTTGCATAATATTATTATTGTTTGTCGATTTTTATGCGAATGATGAAGTAGCATACCTATTACCTACATATCATTGTTCTTTAATGAAATAACGACCTCATGTTATTTTCCGACTTCCACGCGGACGGAGTCGCGGGCACAGCTAGTTCTGAATAAGGTGATAAGAATCACGAGGATTCCTAAAGTGAAAAACATGGTGTCGCGGTACATACAAGAAGCCTTGTCCCAGATAATGATGTATAACGGATGATATACTACCTTTGTTAGCCAACCCTACAGCAGCCAAAGCTATAAGCGTAAATTTAGGCAATGCACTTAAAGTTGATGCGATGCAACGCGCTAAAGTTGGCACGCTTCTCTGTGGCTACACTGTATGGGTTTAGATTGTTACTGATGTATCAATTGTTACGTTCGGCTTGGAATTTTGACGTAATTTTCTGGAATTGTTGTGTTTGTTTAAAAGTCAATGTATTGGGAATGGGGAACGTGTCTTGTTCAGACTTTGACTTTCATTCTTGACAATTTTTGCTTGATTAGATTTGATTTCAAGGTCATTCTTCTAATTATATTTGTTGCAATCAGCCACTCAGCATTTATATACACCTAGCTGCTCTCATATTGTTTTAAACGTCTTTGAACTGTTCTGTCTAGAAATGTCGAATATTTTCTTCTAATCATTCTGGTCATTCTTCTAATTATATTACTGACTAATAAGCTGGCCCAATACGATCACAGCTATACCATGGAAATTAAGACGTTGATTCATTAAATTTTTCACACAACATAGAATTTCAGACTATCATACAAGAATATTTTTTTGTTTCATAGTCGGGTTTTTGTTTTTATCTTAATATCTTGTTTTAATACACCACGTTTGTTGATCCCCAGATTAAAATGGGCTCACGATACTAATATTAAAAACCTCAATTTTACGACTATTTTGATGACCCGTAAAATATTTAGTTTTTTCAATTAACCCAATAATTTTAATGTTGTTTAGTTTTTTACGACGCGTTGTAGCAACAGTGTTGTTTCATTTATACTCTTGTGGATAGATGTGTTAACTGTCCTTTTATTATTTGTTTATGAGCTGTCGTTGCGATGTGTCTAATTACTTTTCATCATTTTGTTCTTGCTCTATTTGCAATTAGTATGGTATGTTGTTTATTATTTCTTTCGTCATTATTACCACCATCAATTATTTTGGTTCGAGCTAAAACTGAGTTGGATTCAAGCAATGAAAACATTTTTTCATTACATAGGTACATCTCTCGTTTTGTCTTTCACAATCTACCCACAGTTTGTTGTCAATAGCATTCCTTAATTCCACAAACTCGTGCACCGAGCAATTTGATAGAACGAAATCTAATTTCAATTTTCAATAAGTAAATTCAATTAAAATAGTTGGAAAGCATAAAATAAGGAAGTAATGTTTATAAGAGTCAAGAAATTCAAGCTACTGATTATTATTCACCGCGCAGCAGATAAATTGGCGATGCTAATAGAATACAAATTACTAATTAATCGACCAACATAATTCCTTCGTCCCTTCTCATAACTTTGGCAAAGGTTTGGTAGGGAATCCTACCAAGGACAAACACAAACTCAATTAATCAAAATATTCTGTAAATTAGCTCCATGAAGGTACCCTCCCAAACACACATCTTCATTAACAAAACGTAATATATGTTGGAACGTGCCACTAGTTTAGGGCTGCCATAAATATTAAAATGCCGACCGGGACATTTAATTGAAATAGAAAAAAACCGGCCAAGTGCGAGTCGTACTCGCGCACCGAGGGTTCCGTATCATTTTTGGACGATAAAGTGAAAAAAAACGGACCGCATAACTAAATTTGCTTGTAAAGGAATTTTAATGATTTTGAAAAAAACTGTACCTACTAGTTAGGAACATCGTTATATTTTTGGTGCCATATTTGGGTCAATTCCTACCAACTCTAATTATTTCAGATTTTTCGCCCCGCAAACTTCGGAGATAAGGGGGGGTAATGGTATTTTTTCGGACATTTTTCATCATATGTCGAAAGCTGTGAGACATAAAATAAAATGAAAATATATTTTGGAATGTGCAGATCAATCCCTTTCATATGATGTGTCACTTGACCTAGTATTCCCACTTAAAATTTCGGACCCCCACTCCGGCCCGATGAACAAGCATTCTTTATAACTGTTCCAAATTTCAAGTCGATAGCATTAGTAGTTGCTGAAATAAGCAGGTGTGACAGGCAGACAGACAGACGAAGTCGCACCATAATGGTTCCTTTTTTACCATTTTGGTACGGAACCCTAAAAAAGTGAAATGAGAATCTTTTACACTTAGAGGAATTTCGACGTTTCGTTTTTGGCAGATATTATTAAAACTCAATAAAATCTGTAAAATCTCTTTAAAATGTGTAAAGCCCCTTTTCGTTTTGACCTCATCGCAGTGGACGATACTGCGATGAGGTCAACGAAAACAACATTTCACATGAGCATTGTAGCCTGGGATTGCAAAGAGAGATTGGGACATTTTGAGGTTGCTTTTCTTTCATGTATACCTATGTATGTCTAATTACCAAACCGGGTCAACCTACTTACTGACCGGTACACCGGGACCCAACGCCTCAAACCGGGACATGTCCCGGTGTAATGGAACGTATGGCAGCCCTACACTAGTTACCTAGTCTCCTTGAAGAGCCCTGTAGGCTACGTGATGATGTACTAAAACGTATCGCTCATACAATTAGTGGTACATCTCACGGTCGTTCATTGTATGAGAGTATTGTATGTTATTTGACTGTCATGTGATTCTATTATTAATGTCAGCTGATTTGATTGGTCAATCTTGTTTTTTATACGTTTATTACTGCCTAGCTTCCGATCGCGGCTTCGCCCGCGTTTTTGGGATAAAAAGTAGCTTATGTGTTATTCTGATGCTATATTACTGTAAAGTTTTATCAAAATCCGTTCAGTAGTTTTTGCGTGAAACAGTAACAAACGTCCATACATACATCCATCCATCCGCACAAACTTTTACGTTTATAATATAAGAAGGAAGTAGGTATGTTTGGATGTTCATTGTTCATAATAAATGTACATTTATTTGGAAGATTACCAGAAATGAGATCTTTAATTTTGTTACTGATACTTGAAATAACCTTTTTGGAATGAAATTGCTTAACGCGGTTTGCGGTAAGAGTTGACTGGTAGAAATCGTCTTGTAAGGAAAAAGCGTTATGCCCCCTCCATGCGACTTTCTCTCTCTCTCTTTCTGTCTCTTCCTATATATAATACGTAGAAAACTTCGTTTCTGATGGGGTCCCCGACCGTTTTCGTTTTTTTTATGAGTATTTTAAAAGTATATTTTCTTGTTTTATGAAAACGTAGCAAGAATTTTTAATGTTGTAGCTATTTTGACGCAATATGTTAAACTGTTTGTCAAACTAATTATCGCTCATACGTCAAGTCAATAACTGTGCGCTAATGTCACACGATGACGCGATAGGTTTGAAAATTACAACCATACAAGAAAAGTATGTCACGCCTATGATAATGAACATAATAAACCAATCAGTGCTCAACAATGTCTGAGGTCCGGAGTACTATCGTGATCCCATCACCTACCTGTCCCGTCATCCTCTCTAAAAATTAGTACTTAACTGTTCACCACTGACATACTCCACTTAGCACCCGAAATCATAGCAAGGATGAGGGTGCAATGAAATTCCCAAGTTGTGGTTGTACCTACTTGATAGTTGATGTAGTAGCTTGTAAGTGACAGGGGAATTTTAACATCGCGATTCAGAATCGTCGCTAAACTAACAACGCCATCTATTGACACAAAAAGTAGATTATAATTCAAACATTACTTTGGCTTAGGTTGACTCGTTGGAACATTCATCGTTTTATCTTCACTTTAAGAGCGAGGTCCCATTGAGAGCTATTATCTAGTAGCTAGGAGCTATTTCGTAGTTTAAGAAGAGCAAAACTGCAATTTGGTGTACAAAGTTAGACAGAAATGGCAATGGAATATAATAGTTTATGCACTTGTTTTAGCAGTAACTTGTCTGAAACAAGTGTGTATTATTTTTGGTAGCATTCTATCTTTTTTGTGCTAAGGGTGTAGAAGTCTAGCGATGGCATGAACTAGTAGTTAACAGCTTGCCAATGTGACCACTTTAGCTCACTATCTTATAATTTGTAGCTGCCCAATGATTGTAACTGCCATGCTAATAATCTAACAGTTAATAGCTCACTATCTAAAAGTTAATAGCTCTCAATGGGACCGCACCCTAATGGCCTGTGGCTAAAGATTTATTCACGTCCAAAAACGGATCGTATTTTTATCAAACGTCAGTGACTAACTGGTCTTTTATAACGACTTGATGATGACAACTTCATGGTTGTTGATATTCGTAAGTTACATTTAAGGCTGGTGAGGAATAGGCGTAATCACCGTACTGCTGTACGTTGTAAGCCTCTTGACATCATTGAGCCTAACACTAGAGGAGACACTTTGAACAAACATCATGTTCCAAACGCCGTGTGACACGTGACAAAATACAATAGAATGGATGCGACATTTACTGCGTGAAGTGCGGCTGTTTTACCGCTGTTGATTGGGGCAGCACCGTCTAATGCGGTGTCTTCTCTAGTGTATACCTATGTTTGACATCTCATTGTTCTTTGGCAACCAAGTTTCGTGATAGTAGGAAGTTCAGCTTTTTCTATTGAAAAAGTAAACTGAATAGTTTCTGAATTCCGGTCAGCTATTATAACTTCATCGAGAGTACTAATTTGGCTGTAGTGGTGGCTCAAATAATAAATTGTACCCATTTTCGACCGTAACTAAAATATTCAACAAATACATAATTTAACTTTGTTTGTTTCGTACAGTTTTGGTTTCAAAACTAACAGTTTTGTTTCTCGTTCAAAACTAACTCCTGTAAACATTGCAAGTAATTCCAAAAAAAGGGCATAAATAAATTTAACTAAGGGCCTCTAACACTTTCAAAATACATTATTTTGAAACACAAATAGGCTGAAAACTAAAAAACTATAAGTGCACCACTTAACAAAGCCTCAATATCTACGTGCAACACCAAAAACAAACCAAAACTAAATCTTACACAAAAAGGAAAAAGCAAACACCAAAACAGTGCAACAAACACCGCGCCTCACCAGTGCAGTGCAACGACAGTGATGTGCAGTGCAGTGACTCCCCCGTGACGCGACAACAAGCACGTTGTTGCTGACGACGTGCGGCGAGTGCGCGCGGCGTGCCGGGCGCGCGCGTTGCACGCTCGCGCGCGAACTCGAGCCATGCGCTGACCGGGTCATGGAGACCATCTCCGAAGATGCTGAGGCTGAATTGGAACTTGGTAATTTTGTAATAATATTTACAACCATTTGTACGAGCTTTTCTTTAACTTGCCCTGTTAGTGGGGGGCAAAATCTTGCAACAGAATTTTAGACCAGTTCTACCCAACCGATTGAACTGAAATTCGGAACACATTCCGTGACAATGCAATAATATGGTACCATGGAGGTGGTCTCATGATGGAGCCAGGAGGTGGCTATAGGAACTCTTCAACGTCTTAACATAACTCCGTCATGTTTGGACTCGTTGGATTTGTCTTGACAAGTAATGTAGACCTAGATGATGTCCAGGGTCTCATGATGGAGTTGGGAAGTGGTCATTATAAAAGTTTGTTTTGAAAAATGTTTTTCAACATAAAACCTACTGATGACACTGATGCATGATGGTATACGCTTGCTTATAATTAACCCATTCAATCTAGACTTTTTTTATTGAGGATGGGAAATCATCAAATGACCCCTCCCGCTCTGGGTGGAGCGGAAGGGAGTGTCAGACTCTTACTGACTAAAACCCACCCGTGTTCCTTCCTTAGCCCTTTATGTTCCGGGTCAGCGGTACCCCTTTCAGACAATCCCGCTTTATTCAATCTAGACTTGAAGACTCCTAGGTTACCTATAGCTATCGAGAAACAGATAGGTGTTCCACTCTTTGGCTGTACGCACAATGAACGTATTATTAAATCAGTCCAGATCGTTCACTGTGCAGTCTGCAGTTCGTTTACTCCAGATTTGTTTTGACGAAAAGGATGGAAAGAAACTTTCCTTCATTGTAACTTCTCAAGTTAAGACCCAAATGTTGCTTGTACTAACTCATTAAACTTTTAATTAGCCTTGTATGTAATCGTCACAGGAGTAACATGTGAAGTAATTATTTGTTTGATAAATAAAGGTAGTTAAAGAACATTTTCTTAAGTTTACCCTTGAAGTTTCAGACTGTTATGGTTTATATTATAGCATTGTTATGATGATGTGTCGATTATTTTAATTAAGCTAATTCTGGGATAAAAACTCTGGGAATTGACAATTGTTACGGGTAGTCAGGAGCCCGAAAGTTTGACAACTGGTCTAACATTCGAATACCAGTATTCTCCAATAATTGGGGTGGGTAGATCAGATGGCAGTCGCTCCATGTAAAATATTGGTATTCAGCCGCAACTTTTAGTCTAGAAGCCGACCCTAATCTAGTTTGGGAAATGGCTAGGTGGATGATGATGATGATTAAAACAAGGATGACTCAACTTAGAAGGTAAAAAAAATTGCACTAACCATTTGGTAGACCAAAAAGGTTAAGAACCTTATCCGTTCGATCTATGGCAACGCTAACACAATCCACACCTACTTCTCTATTATTTACCTACTCAACAACGAAATGTCCTATAAATAGTTCATCGATCGCCCTTTATCAGTTCAAATAGAATATCGACTGACTCTCCTTTAATTGGTTCTAAATAATTGGTATTTAGGGCCACATGTGAACTAGGCGTATTTTTCTCACGTACAGAGGGTATTTGTCCATAGTGAATAAGAAATTTAAATTGTCATGACCTTTCAACAAAGAACTGAGCCCTCCTATGATTATGACCAACAATATATTTTTTAATATTGCCTATTATTCGTTTGTCTGTCGCACTTGACAGACACAATATAAGAACATAAGGGTCGGGTGAGCGCCAGTGGCCTTGAGTGATTTGGATGGTATAGCTTGAGCGTTCTGTGCTGAACTCACGCAAAGTGACATACGTCCACCAAGCGATACGACTTGCCCTCTTTTATCTCAGTTTATACAGACCCCTCATTTATGGCACAACACTTGGCAGGTTTTTTCAAAAGGTCCGGCAACAACCAGTCACGTTGTGAAGGGTTGAAACTTGCTACGAGTCGTGTATCACGTGCATCGGAAAAGGGTTGAATGTTTAAATGAGGGTTGAGTTAAACAGATTTTCCTGCTACGCCATTGTATTGGAGATTTGTCAGCACGTGGAATTTTACTGTTGAGAATCTAATTAATTTTCTATACGCTTTTGCCCACGGCTTTGCTCGCGTGGATGAAAGGAACCCTTTTTTGTACCCCTGGCAACGTTTATGCAAAATTTCGTGATGATCAGTGCAGTCGTTTAGACGTGAAAAGGTAACAAACAAACTAAATTATTTTCGCATTTATAATATTAGTTAGGAAGTTAGGATTTCATAATGGGCTTGCGTTAGACCTCCGTCATCTCGCCTGATGATGCGGTCTACGATGGAGCACGCTTGCCTAGAAGAAACCGATTCACTCGTGGCTTAAAGACACCAGATTGTAATTATCGGGGAACGTATTAGGAAAACTTTTCGTCCTCAGGTCTAAAAGTGGCCACTTTCCATCACCACGCTTAGCCTGACCAATTCTGTCTATATTCTACCAAAGAATAGACAAAGTTCTTTCTATACAAATCGTTATTTTTTCTGCCCGAGCACGCGGCGAACCGAGCTTGGTTTATCAGAATTTTGTCTACTGAAGAAATGTTTCTATCGTTCGAAGAAATGTTTCGATTTGGATAGAAATAACTTTGTCTATTCTTTGGTAGAATAGAGACAGAATTGGCCAGGCTAAGCTTGGTGATGGAAAGAAGTTACGGCCAATTTTAGACCTAAGGACGAAAGGGTTTCCTAATACGTTCCTCGAGAATTACCGTTAGAAATCTCTCTACAATCTGTCACTTTGTATTCTTCTGTAGACCTAACCCATTTCTATTGTGGACACGCTAAGCAGGTGTACCGTGGCTGCATTTGGCATCTATAGTTAAAGCATTAACTCTATCTTACGATTTGATTCTTTTAATCCGGCGCACACGGAGCGGTGTGATCAAACTGTTTACTTATTTAATTCGCGCGGGCCAGGTGTTCTCGATTGTGAAGCTATTTATACCCTCACACCAGATAGCTCGCGAAATTGCGATGAAAAGATGTTTTACAACACTTTAACATTCAGCTTACTGGCTATTCACACTAATGTTATTGAGAAAGCCGGTCTTTCTATATCAGTTTAGTATGGTTTCATGACTTATAAATTGATTATAGAATGTGTATTAGAGATACGTGGTCATATTTTAAGGGAATTGTTTGGAGTTTTATTCAAAGCAATATTTGATAGGTCAAATAAAAACATTGGGTCAATTCGAGTCTTCCACGAATTGACCCAATGAACTGAAACCCAATTCTTCATAAAAATGAGTTCCGATTTGGTTTCGATATAATCTCAATGCCATTTATGTCAGAAATGATATTCTCTTATCCGTTTGACGTTGTCATTTAGACAAAGTCAAAGTCATGTCAAAACATTTATTTCAATTAGACCATTTACCTACAGGCACTTTTAAATTGTCAAGCAATTAGAATTCCTAGTACATTAGAACATCATTTGTGACATTTAAAGCATTGAAATTATATCGAAACCAAATCGAAATTACATTTTGAACATTCTTATTTACGAGAATTGGCCTTCTGATGTCATTTGTATGGAGAGTCGAAACAATAATCTCCTAATTTTATACTGTGTGAGTATTTTTCAATATTTCTTAGAGTTTCGGATTTAACCATTCACGCACACTTAGAAAATTCACCCTGTATATCTAGCCCTTTGAAGACAGCCCAGCCTGTATAATAAACGAAAGAAATATCGCCAACAGTAGTGTAATTTGGGTTGGAAGGACCAATTTTGAGCGCCGTAACTCTCCGACTACAAACTGTAGCTTACAAGACAGGACCTCTTACTTGTATAATTAATCTTGTTCTTTCTTTATTCCCTTGTCGAGGAGATATTGCGGATTCTTTTCTCCAATTTCATATTGTACGAGAAATAGGACTGACAGACAGTACCTACTTTGGGCTGTTCTCAGATTTTATATACTACGACTAGCTGCTCCCCGCAGTTTCACCCCGTTGCTCGGCTCCGAAGCGTCGTAGCGTGATGTTAAATAACCTATATTTTTCCTCATAAATCTGGCTATCACACACAGAAAGATTTTTTCCAATCTGACTGGTAGTTCCAGAGATTTGCGGGTCCAAACAAACAAACTCTTCAGCTATATAATATTAGTAGGTATATAGCTGCAAATAAATGTACGGCCAGCCTGATAGTAACTAGTTATTAGGGTTCCGTACTAAAATGGTAAAAAAGGAACCCTTATGGTGCGACTTCGTCTGTCTGTCTGTCTGTCACACCTGTTTATTTCAGCAACTACTAATGCTAAATGCTTGTCCAACTATATTGCAAATGAAAAAAGTCAAAAAATATTTTTATATTCATTGCAAAAGGGGCCGGAGTGGGGGTCCAAAATTTCAAAGTGGGGTTACTAGGTCAAGTGAAATATCATATGAAAGGGCTTGGTCTGCACATTTCAAAATATATTTTCATTTTATTTTATGTGTCAGTTTTCGACATACGATGAAAAATGTCTGAAAAAATACCATTCCCCCCCCCTTATCTCCGAAGTTTGCGGAGCGAAAAATTTTAAATAATTAGGGTTGATAGGAATTGACTCAAATATGGCACCAAAAGTAAAACGATGTTCCTAACTAGTACAGTTTTTTCATAATCATCAAAATTCCTTCACAAACAAACTTAGTTATGCGGTCCGGTTTTTTTCACTTTATACGTCCAAAAATGATACGGAACCCTCGGTGCGCGAGTACGACTCGCACTTGGCCGGTTTTTCGTAGCCTATGAAACGCACGCAATACTGAGTATCACATGGCCGACCCTGCAATATGAGAATTCACTGTGCCGACAGCTTAGAAAACAAGCAGGTCCCCCGCTGTCAACACAGCGCATCCTCAGGAGCTCTGGCGACCTTACTCACCACAGGAACACAACACTACCGAACAGTAACGTTATTCAGCAATGATATTCTGTAAGGTGGAGGTACTTCGCGAGTTAGGGTGCTCTAGATTTGATCGAGATATCTCGCTATCACAATACGACCCAGCAAACCCTACGAAATGCTATACAGATACGAAGACTCTCCATTTATAATACTTAGAGAATTTCCATCGTAAGATAACAGTATTACAATATGCAAAGTATACCAATTATCAATTCAGTTCATGATTCCTCTTCATTCATGAGGTTCTACACAAACACGGCACATTGTAGACGTCGCCATTTTCCTTGAGCTTGCGAAGATAAACGAGCTCAATGTTATCATTGTATGTTTATGATTATACCTACCTACTTATAATTGTATAGAGCGGAGCTTTTTACAAGCTTTTATTTAACTTGCCGTGTGTGTATGAGGCGAAATCTTTCAACAAAATTTCAGACTAGTTCCTCTCAACTGATTGAGCTGAAATTTGGAATGCATATGTCACTTCGATGACAATAAAATAATATGGTACCATGGAGGTGGTCTCATGATGGAGCCGGTGGCTATAGGAACCCCTCAACTTCTTAACATAACTCCATCGTGTTTGGGCTCGTCGGATTTATCTTGACAAATACTCGTACTATCTCAGATCATAGAAACAAGGAGATGTGCCATCATAGCAAATTAGTACGGGAACAACTGATGCCACTTTTAGTAAATTTTTCGACACAATTACGAGCATAATTAAGCGCTCCTTGTGAATAAAAAGATCTCCCACGCATAATCGTCACTCAATACTAGCACTAAACTAAAACACTGTATTTATACCATCGATCATGTTCGGTTCGTCGGCAGCGCGTACGTTTTTAATATGAGCAATTTGCTCAAGATCAGGCATCAAGTTCGATAGCGCCTTGGCACATCTTGTTTCTATGATCTGAGCGTACTATAGACCTAAATGATGTTCAGGACCTCGCGATGGATCTCATTATAAAATCTTGTTATGAACAATTGTTACAACATAAAACTTATTACCTACTTGATGTAGATTTATGGATAGCATGACAATGGTTAAACTATGTTCTCATAGTTGGCGCTATTACCAATTAAATCAAATAAATGGTTGTACTTTTGATTGCGTTGACAAGTTTGAATTTTTTACACCTCCAAAGGACCATAGACATTAATTGATATTTTTGAGAAACACCCATTTCTCAGAAAAATGGCCTCAACAGACGGACAGATGGACAATAAAGCGATCAATAAGGGTTTCGTTTTCCCTTTTGAGGTAGGGAACCCTAAAAACAATTGACATACAAATGAATCAAGTACCATTTTCCTCCAATTATAATCCTCAGAAACGAGTTCTATTTGATTTGCGTAGAAAAGAAACAAAGGAATTACGTTGTTATCCGTTGTTCTTTGTTTGTGTTCGATTGTTTTTAACACGGTTTTGTTTGTTAAAGTTGTTTTCGTGCGAGGAAGGAAGCAATGTGTCAGTTGTTTGACAGTCAGAAATTGGTAGAATCAATTATAGGAGATGATTTGTTGATGTTCTAAGTCTAATATACGTTATATGTATTTCGCATTTTGTTGTGTGCCTAATGGTTTCGCCGCACATATCGCAATAACATACCTACGCGTGAGAAAACTTCGTCTTCAGCAAAATGCATGGAAATAAAATTTTTAAACTGCCTTCAAAAAGATCACAATAATGCTAATGTGAAACACTTTTGAAAGTCGGTGCCGAATCAAACTAAATCAAAAATCGAAGCCATCGACTTCCGAAACTCTTTCACACATAATATTATTATGATATTTTTGATGGCAGTTTTAACTTCTTTTAAGTTTATCCATCCTTAAATCCCTACAAACCACCCTAATTCGCCATAGAAATACCAGCCATTTGTAATCAAGTACCAGGGGCGCATGAAAAACAGGAGCTAATAAATAAAGTCCCCAACATTCCCTAGAGTACTGTTTACGTCACTAATATGAGTTCCACAAGGTCAACGCCCTTCACGTTAGTTTTAGCCAAATAGCAATAAGGCACTTTGGTTGGCAATAAGAACTCAGAGACACATTTGGGGTAAAAGGATCAATGACTTATTGCTTAAACTGAAGTGCTTTATTAGCACTTTGGTAGAATAGCGATGCTTTTTATGGTCGAAAGTTCGGTTACCGCATTGGGCGTCACACTTTTTGTAGGTCCGACAATCGGGCCGAATTTTTTGTCGATTTTTATCACCGACCAGCCGTCCCCGCGGTTTTACTCCCGTTGCTTGGCTCCTAAGGGTCGTAGCGTGATGTTAAATAGCCTATGCTATTCCTTATGAATCAAACTATCAAATGCAAAAATAATATTTTGAATCCAACTGGTAGTTTCAGAGATTGGCGCTTTCAAACAAACAAACTCTGGCTTTATAATATTAGTACCTATAGAATTATAGATAGTACACAGATTGTTAAAATCGGAATCTTTCTTTTGGCTTTGCCATAGCCGAGTAAAAAAGCCTTTTGAGTTCTTCAAAATACCAGGGGCCAATAAATCACAGGAGCGTGTTCGAAACAAATTAGTCGAACGCCACGTCCGTCGATCAATTGCGTCAATACGTTCTATTTAATCATTTAAACTACTGAACTAGTCAATTACAGTATAATTTTTAGGGTTCCTTACCTCAAAAAAAAACAGAAACCTTTATAGGACCACTAGGAATAGTATAAGCTATTTAACATCATGCTAGGACCCTTTGGAGCCAAGCAATGGGGTTGAAACCGCGGAGAACAGCTAGTGTCTTATATACATATTTAATAACAACCTAGTAAAACTGCCCAACCTGGTGATCGAATCTAGGTCCTTACAAACAGCAGTCGCGCCGACAACCACTGGATCTAGAGGGTATTGCGTTTTTTAGTTGCTGCATACCCCGATGGGAATAAAAAGAGAAAATTAAAAAATTTATATAAACCCGACCGCAGTGTGCTCTACGGCTTATCTCGTGTTATAGAACCACCAAAAAGAAAAGGAAAACAAGACATTGCAGTCGGGACCCATTATATGACTATTACCCTTTTGGGCTTCGCAGCAGTCGGGTAAAAATATGCAATTATGCATGTGCCTGTCTCATTCATATTTCATCTCGGGCAATATGAAAGTCGAGCGTCATTAACCCCTGTAAGTGGACAGTTATAATTAACGGAGTGGCGCGTTGACAGCCACTTGGCACTGCCGGCCGGCTTGTCCACTGACGGGTAACGTGCGTTTATTAAAATTGTCTTAGGTTATTAGTAATTTCTTGTTTCTGAAGATTTATTTGGGATATTGAATAAACAAGTTCCATGTTGAAAAAAATATTTTTCAATACAAGCTGTTATAATGACCGCTTCCCAACTCCATCATGAGACCCTGGACATCATCTCGGACCAGAACACTTGTGAAGACAAATCAAACGAGCCCCAACTCGATTAGGTTACGTCGTATCGTTACAAAGTTCCTGTGACCACCTTCCGGCTCCATCATCAGGACCCTGGACAGCATCTAGAACTAGAGTACTCGTGAAGACAAATCAAATAAGTTCAAACTCGATGGGGTTACATCGTTTCGTTACAGAGTTCCTATGGCCACCTTCCAGCTCCATCATCAGACCAGCTCTATGACATCATTATATTGCATTGTCATGCAATTTACATGTGCATTCAAAATTTCAGGTCAATCGAACGCCGGGAAGTGGGTCAAATTTAACATGTAATATTTGATTACCCACAGACAACGCGACAGGTGAAGCTAAATAAAAGCTTGTAATAAATATTGTTTGTGGTGGTCCGTGCCGAAATTGGCTTAAAGGAGTCCTATCATTCCGGTGCCTTTATAATATTGTGTAAGAATGGTGTCATAATGACGTCATAACTGTCAAAACCAATGCGGTCATTGGCTTAGAGTAACGGGTCAAATACACCTAATCCGTCATCAGCCGAACTTTGCTCGGCCGATGACGGACGAACTCGGACGATTGAATCAAACACTAAATTGTAAATTATAGAGAGCGCGTACACCAACACGACCGCCATCGGCCGACAAAATCGGTCGTGTTGGTGTACGCGGTCTCTATGGCAGCCGTTACACGCTCAATCCAGATCACGATCCAATCAAGGTGACGGACGATTATGACCTTTAAAATTATGACCACCTTGCTTGGATCGTGTTGGATCGTGTTCTGGATTGAGCGTGTAACGGCTGCCTATAATTTACAAGTGTTTGATTCAATCGTCCGAGTTCGGATTTGGTGTATTCGAGCCGAGACTATCTCTTCGGTCATTAGTCAAAACGATGTCATTATGAGACCATTCTGACACGATTATGACAATTGCATTAGTGGACTTGGGGCCCTGCACGCTTGACATGACCACGATAGAAACGGTTTTTTTTTAATTTTGGAAATTTTAAAACCGTTCGGTAGTTCCAGAGATTAGTGCGTCCAAACAAACAAACTCTTAAATTTTATAATCTACTATATAAAAATAAGTCGGGTTTTCCTTCCTGACGATATAAGTCCAGAACGGACGAACCGATTTCCACGGTTTTGCATTCGTTGGAAAGGTCTCGGGCTCCGTGAGGTTTATAGCAAAGAAAATTCAGGAAAATTTAAAGCTTTAAAGCGGGAAAATCTTTTTTCACATACAGCGCTATCTCTGATACATAGCATGTACTACGGTGGCGAAACGGAGTTCGCCGGGTTTGCTAGTACCTATTAGAATAGATATCAATATGTTTCATTTCAAAGTACAGTCCATATTATTATACCTACCTACATATAGGTACACGCGTGTTGAATGCAATTCTGTATGAAAGGTGAGTCCAGTGATGCGTTGAGTTCAGAGCCTACTGTACAGTCGACGACAAAACAGTTATCGGATAGTTCATTTTTTTAGGGTTCCGTGTAAATTATTTTCGAAAATAACTATTGTAGGTGTTTTATTTTTTCCTGTAATCATTATGATTTCTACACAATTATGCCTCAGGAAGTGATAAATTTTAATATAAGTGCGAATTCTAATTCATTAGAATGTTATTACTAGATGAACGAACTAGATGGCTAGACCAGGGAGGCAGACTAAGCAAGTATATTATTTCTAAATAATGTCATCCCTCTTTAGGAGTTTCTTGCTGTATCGTGGGGACGTTTGCAAACACAATATACACAACAAATATTATAACACAAATACACCAACACCCAGATGCGGAACCCGGAACAAATATTTGTATCAGTGGCGAAGGGTGAGGAGAAACTGCTACAACAAGATAGTAACAAAATTATAAATAACTAGCTTCCGCCCGCGGCTTCGCCCGCGTTTTGGGATAAAAAGTAGCCTATGTGTTATTCTGATATATAAGCTATATTACTGTAAAGTTTCATCAAAATCCGTTCAGTAGTTTTTGCGTGAAAGAGTAACAAACATCCATACATCTATCCTCACAAACTTTCACGTTTATAATATTAGTAGGATTCCATTTTACTTATGTCATACCTATTCCCGTATCCTATTTTACTTCTTACTAATATTATAAATGCGAAAGTTTGTGAGGATGGATGGATGTAGGTATGTAGGTATGGATGTCTGTTACTCTTTCACGCAAAAACTACTGAAGGGATTTTGATGAAACTTTACAGTAATATAATTATCTAACTAGCTTTTGCCCGCGGCTTCGCTGGTGCTGGAATTCACCCTCTTGGGGGTACAATTTTCAAAAATCCTTTCTTATCGCATGCCTACATCATATAAGGAATACGTCCTCCAAATTTCTCGTTTCTACGACCAGCGGTTTAGGCTGTGCGTTGTACCATCAGTCAATCAGTCAGGACAAAGCATTATATATAGAGATATAGGTTGTCCCACGGCTATGCCACGTAGAGGGAAAGTACTTTAAATATTTCAGATAGGAAGTTTTGCTTCATGGAGACTTGACTTAATTTTTTTAAATTAAGTAATACCTACTGCATTCAAAGATTTTTAGTTGCTTGCTTCATCTGGGAATCGAACCGACAAAATGTGAAATAATAATTGTAAAAAAAGATTTGTTAAAAAAACCACGTTTTTAAAACGGACTAAAAAGTATAAAATAATTTCTGATAAAATGAAATACGCGGGCGCATCTTACTATTATCTATTGCATGTGCTCCACGTTTTTCATTTCATCAGAAATTATTTTATACTTTTTACTTAGTCCGTTTTAAAAACGTGTTTTTTAAAAAAAAACTTTTTTTTACAATTATATTTTTTTTACTTTTTAGTCCGTATTATTGCATTGTCATCCAAATTACATAGGTATACCAAATTTCAGCTTAATCCGATGACAGGAAGCAAGAATTTGTACCGAACAGACAGACAGACAGACAGACACGAAAGCGAATTAGCAAAGAAATCCACTCGTGGGCACCGCTTCTAGAAAATTC
The DNA here is from genome assembly GCA_948465475.1 of Thalpophila matura. Classification (NCBI taxonomy): domain Eukaryota; kingdom Metazoa; phylum Arthropoda; class Insecta; order Lepidoptera; family Noctuidae; genus Thalpophila; species Thalpophila matura. Next base: position 12,598,752 of record OX419199.1, read on the forward strand.
GGGCAATTCAGTAACGGGAAATAATTAAGGATTCCATTATAAGAAGAAAACACAATAGTATTCAGCAAATAAGCCTCAAGTGTAGAATGTGTACTTATAAAATAATATAAATCAACCAAATAAGGAAAGAAACGTAGGTAACTAACATCGAATATTTGAATAATCCGCTCTGTCTGTTTGTGCGCTTTTATCTTGAGAACCACTCATAAATTTTTTTGCCAAATGGCAAAAACTAAACGGACAAGCGGGTCCCCCGCTGTCAACACAGCGTATCCTCAGGAGCTCTGGCGAGTTTATCTCACCACAGGAACACAACACTACCGAACAGTAGCGTTTTTTGGCTGTGGTGTTCTGTAAGGTGGAGGTACTTCCCCAGTCGGGTTGCTCCAGATTTGAGCGAGATATCACGCTGTGCCCTATCCCTCTTTTGTGCTCTACCTCTCTCTGTACCCTATCTCTCTCTGTTCCCTACCTCTCTCTGTGCCCTACTTATTTTCTGTACCCTACCTCTCTTCTGTGTCCTACGTCTATTCTTGCCCTATCTTCCTTTGCAGTGACGAAGGGTCAGTTTTTGTAAGAAGTAAGCTGGAGCTACAAATGCTTATCTGGTCACGAAAAGCTAATTAATAAAAGTAGGCAATACTGCCTATGCTATTTTTCAAAGGAAAGCTGGTAGGAATCGTATTGTAGGGACCCTTCGCCACTGTTTTGTACCCTACCTCTCTTCTGTGCCCTAGCTCACTTCTGTGCCCTAGCTCTCTTCTGTGCCCTAGCTCACTTCTGTGCTCTAGCTCTCTTTTTATCCCGAAAAATTATAGACTATATTATATTCGTAAGCAAAGCCGCAGGATAAAGTTATAAGTACCTAATTAATAAAACCAGCCACGTGCTAAGGTAACTTGTTAGATTTTGGGCGCCATTACGAAAATAAAATGGTAGATGAAAAGGATCGTCATTATATTTGTTTGTTTCCGCCGTGGTTCCTAATCTATTGTTTGTTTTTTCTTAATGTTTTTGCGAATTATATTGTTGTATCCATTTAGAAGGGCCTTCGATCAAACATCATTATTGAAAATTCATCTAAACTTGTTCTTAGAAATCGGCTAAGTGTACACGGAGACAGACATACAAATGCATCTTTGACAATTTGCCATAGGTACTGACAAGTCGGTTAAAAAAAACAGGTTTTAAAAAAACCGACTTCCAAAAACTACACTAAAAACTATGAAATAATAAGTTTAAACTTCCATAATTAAAAATCTAAATGTATATTGAAGCCGGCGGGGCCTCTTCAGGTTTTTGCCTCTCAGTCTTTAAACAGGAAGGGTGTGCGCAGTGTGTGCACGTGGAAATTAAGATTTCCTTTTATTCCTTGTTAATCTGCAATTTTGCTTATTTTCATGCTAGGCCCCGCCGACTTCAATATACATTTAGATTTTTAATTATGGAAGTTTAAACTTATTATTTCATAGTTTTTAGTGTAGTTTTTGGAAGTCGGTTTTTTTAAAACCTGTTTTTTATTTTTAACTTTTTAGTGTAGTGTAACATGTCATGTTTTTTTTATAATAATACCTTACGTATATAAAAGTACCATAAAATCATGCATAGAGCGACTAATATACTGCCTTTGACACACATTTTGTATGTACTTTTACCGAGATCGATTACTTCCACGAATTTAAATAGGTACTTATATTCATAGATGTTGGTGGATGAGAGCATTTCAGTAAACAAAAACTGGGCAAGAGCGTGTCGGACCTCGCACAGTGTAGGGTTCCGTAGCAAGAAGTATTTCAGTGTTCCGACCGCAAATACAAGTTTGTATTTCGTAATATAATTATGAAATATTATTATTTTTACGGTTGTCAAACTCAAAATGGAAAATAGTGAATATTTCAAAAATTTAGTGACGTATTTTGTTCAAACCAATTCAATCGAAAGTATTTATTAAATGCTATAAGCTTGATTTTTTCCAGATTTTTCGATAGCGCGGTTGGAAAATTACAGGGGGGGGACACATTGTCAACGACTTTGGGAGCTCCTAGTTCACTCAATATGCACTTAAATAAAAAAAGTATTTAGAAACCTTCATGTTATTTTCAAAGACCTATCCAACGATACCCCACATGGTGGGGTGCGCGAAAATATTTTTTTTCATCCCTCAGTTTCATGTATGGGAGCCCCCCCCTAATAATTTTATTTTTCGTAATTTCACTATAGGCCTTAATGGCGGCTTATAAAACACATCTACCTACGAAGTTTCATACAAATTGGTTATGAACTGTAGATTTGACGAGGGTGTGACAGACGGACAGACGGACAGACAGACGGTCATGATGAAACTATAAGGGTTCCTAGTTTTACTACGGAACCCTAAAAACAGTGTTTTTTCAGTTTGTAATAGCAATAGGCTCGCTCCCTAGCCTTCTATCTAATGCGACCTAAGCATGAAAAAATTGTGTGTACTATACACCTCTGTCTAACCTTGCGGGAAATATCGGCGTGATGTTATGTATGCATAATATCGAGATCGATTGCGTTCAGGAATTCATGTACCTACACAATATCACTTTTTCATCATCGTCATGATGTCATCGAGATACACCAAAAATACCGTTTATTACACCTGGTTAAAAATCTACTCAACCAAAGTTAATAAAATTTATATGGGACCACCGCGCGAGGTTTATCTACCATATGAAAAAAGAATCACGTAAATCGGCTCAGAAATCACGGAGTAATCGGTGTACATACATTAAAAAAAAAAAAAAAAAAAAAAAAAAAAAAAAAAAAAAAAAAAACCAACTGAATGCAGAACCTCCTCCTTTTTGGAAGTCGGTTAAAAAGGGTTTGGAAATACTTTCAAATTCCACTATAGGCATGTAAAAGATTTTCAGTTGTCACCGGCGACAATGTGAAATAAATCTTACAAATTATGTACAAGAAAAAACTTATGCGGTCGGGGGACCCCCGTCAGGGGGGCTACCTACTCTGTAAGTCCGTCAATGAAGAAACGGGCCCGTCCGAAAGTACAATAGACATAAGATTCCATCAAAATAAGTGTCAAATTCAATTTTTTGGACGGATAATAACACATCGGGACTAGGGACAACTGTCAAATCGTGCTATCATTCATTCTTAGTTCGGGCCCCGAACTAATCTTAAGTCCGTAGGTGATACGGAGTAAGAAACGCCCGTAACTAAGGTCGAAACTACGGATTTCGTGCTTAGAGAGTAGACCCCCAGGAACGAAGTTCCAATCTTCGTATGAACGTTTCTATCACCCACTACCTACTTCGCACGGGTAAAGTTTATTTTACCGTTGCGCATTGATAATATCGTGTTATCTCTTAAATTATACGTCCAAATAATACACAGTAAACAGCAAAAATCATCTCTATTTAATACTTGTGACGAGACTACTTATTTTGATAAGGATTTATATACCTACTTTTACGAATTAACTCCTGCCACAAACCGAAGGAACTACGTTCTAAAAATCTTTTTGGAGTCGTCCAAATCTTTCAATTTAGAGACGAAACACATTACTTAGATACTTCGCAACAAGAAGTTACAACCCCCCAATTCTTTCTAATCCCCAAAAGGGCTAGTAAGTACTAGAAACAAACGTAAACATTGTCTGTGGGCTACTCGGCCACGCCTTTCGTAACGTTTGATAAAACCATTAAAACTTTATAATGAGGGTAGCCGGCGCGGTAACTGACACTGTGGGGGACAGGGTTGTCACGTTGCAGAAACGTGGGAGGAAATACTACAGTTGTACGGCTTTGTTTACGAGTGATGTTTTGTTATTGTTTTTTTTTGTATTTGTGTTTTATTTGAAGAATTACAGTCTTGTATATTTATGCGTGTGTCTCCAAAAAGTTGTATTACTTGGAGCATTGACCTATATAGTAGTAGTAGTTCCGAACACGTGACGTCAAAGTGAATGTGAGGCTTGTGTTGTGCCCGCACAACACTTATAGGTTAGAAAAAAAATGAAATTTGAAAAGTGTAGTACTTAGTTTTGCGGGCCAGTGTATTTCTGTAAGTTATAGATACTTTTACAAAATCAATGTATCGGTAGATTTTGTTTCATTACGAGACGATTTCTGAGAAGAAATCCCAAATCAAACTTAGAGATTATGGTAATATTGGGAGTGTCAACATTTTGGGGCAAAAAATTAAATGTGCGAAATCTTTTTGTCAGAACTCGTGCGTGGCAACCCTGAGCGAATAAATGTTCAAGTGTACTCTCATCTTTTGTTGTCAAATAGAATTAGTGTTGCCAGCTGTTCCACTATTGTTAGATTTTTGTTTGTCGAGGGATTCTACAACTAGCATTATTTAACGACAAAAGAATTTTCTATTGGTTTTGTGCTAAATAAAAATTGTTTTGTCTGGATTGCTTTTGGTCTCGGATTTATGGTTCTACATCTATAATGGTACCGATTCTCTTGGTTACGAACTAAACTTATTTAGTCTCAATAAGTCTCTTTCTAATAGAAAACACGAGAGAGGGATAACATATATTTAATCCTGTCAAATTAGTCCACTTGAATAGTTTTAATGTCAATTTAGTCGTAATCGCAAAAGGTCACGACTATTTTCCCGTAAATGACAAGGGCGTGGACTAATTTGACAGTTCTAAATATTTTCCGTCCTTTTTCAATGGTATTTGTAAGAAAGAGATATAGTGTGATTAAAATTAGTTTAGTGCGATGTTCAACAGAATCAGCACCACTGTCTCCTTTGCCCATTTCACAATGGATTGAACTATATGAGCTAACTGATCCAAACTTTCTACCTCCTTTATAACAAAAATAATAAAAATATTCTCCGAAATAACTTGAAAGAAACGGTCCATTCATGAATTGAAAATAAGTATAATCGGCCTATAATGTTCCCACTGCTGGGACACTGGCCTCCTCTGTGAGAGGGAGTGGGCCGCAGTCCACCACGCGGGCCCAGTGCGGGTTGGTGGACGTCACATGTCTTCAAATTTTTGGTTCTAGGACATGCCGGTTTCTTCACGATGTTTTTCCTTCACCGTTAAAGCAAGTGATAATTAATTTCTAATACGCACATGACTTCGAAAAGTCAGCGGTGCGTGCCTCGGAATCGAACTCGAACCATTCGCCGTGGGAGGCACATGGTTAATCCACTAGGCTATCACTGCTTCTACTAGGCTATCACTGCTTCTTGAATTGAAAATGTTGGCACTGATTTATATTCTTTTTCTCGTCAGTTCCACCGAAATATAAATCTAATACTAATATTATATAGCTGAAGAGTTTGTTTGCTTGAACGCGCTAATCTCAAGAACTACCAGTCGGATTCGAAAAATTATTTTGTATATGATAGCCAGATTCTTAAGGTACAGCTAGTAGTTCCATTACCGATTACTGATTACACTTTCAGAATTATTTTCAGTTTATTTAAGAGGTAGGGCATAGCGGGATACCTTGCTCAAAACTAGAGCAGCCCGACTGGGGAAGTACCTCCACCTTACAGAACGCCACAGTCAAATAACGCTACTCTTCGGTAGTGTTGTGTTCCTGTGGTGAGTAAGGTCGCCAGAGCTGCTGAGGATGCGCTGTGTTGACAGCGGCGACCTGATTGTCCTCTAAGTTGTTGGCACAGCAAATCCTCATTTTAAAGGGTCGACAACGCGCATGTGATACTCGCTGTTGCAAGTATTTCATAGGCCACGGTGGTCGCCACCATCGTCATATAAAAGAAAACGTTTTTTTTTTGTCCCTGCCCAAAATTGTATCAAAATCATTCAGCGTTTTTGATGGTAATTTTTTCTACTTCGGCCATATTTTTTTATTAATACCAAAACACTATCTGATGGGAACGAAGATAGGTACTGTATTTAAATTTAAAATATGACAGATCTTTCTTGTTTCTGGACTTATGCCAGTCGTATATTGCTTTGATATCATCTTTAACGGCCGTGTCTGCGATTGGCAACAATGTGCCAAGTTGTCTGTCTTTAGCTGGATAGATCTTAAATGATTAATAGCTGTTGGAACAGCGACTAATTCATGTGTTATAGACACTGTTGCCAATTTCGCGACTTTTGCGCTAGAAATGTATGCAAATGTCATAAATGTCTAGCGCAAAATTGGCAACAGTGAATAGACTTTGTCCTCTTAGCAACTAAGTTAAAATGTGTTACGTATACAGGTACATGCTTTTTACAAGCTTTTATTTACCTTGCCGTGTGTATGAGGCCAAATCTTGCAACTGAATTTCAAACCAGTTCCCCCCAACCGATTCAGCAAAAATTTGAAACGCATATCGACGGCGAAGTGCCAATACCTCCTATCTCCTAAGTGTTATTCTTGCGAATCTGTCCTTTCAATTAAAAACCACAACATAAAAAGTGTAATTCTCGAAAAATGTCAGATAGAACGTATTGGCACTTCGCCGTCGAATATGGGACCATGGAGGTGGTCTTATGATGGAGCTGGGAGGTGGCCATAGGAACTCCTCAACTTCTTAACATAACTCCGTCGTGTTTGGGCTCATTGGATTTGTCTTGACAAGTACTGTAGACCTAGATGATGTCTAGGGTCTCATGATGGTGCTGGGAAGTGGTCATAATAAAAGCTTGTATTGAAAAATATGTTTCAACATAAAACTTATTACCTCATTAGTCGTTCAGCCAGATATACCAGTCTTCTGCTTGGAAGAAATGTAGTAGAACGAGCTGTTTCTTAAAGAAGTACATAGCAAAATCAGCCTTTATTTTATCCACTGCTGGGACACAGGCGTCCTCTCTGTGAGAGGAAGTGGGCCGTAGTCCACCACGCGAGCCCAGTGCGGGTTGGTGGACGTCACATCGATTTTTTGTTCCTAGGACATGCCGGTTTCCTCGCGATATTTTCCTTCATCGTTTTTAGAGCAGTAGTGATGAAACATATTGTTTGAACAAACGACCTACGTCTTGAAGTTGTGTTGATAATCTTTTAAAAACCCATTTACGCCTTTTTAGGGTTCCTTAAAAAGAAAAACGGAACCCTTAAAAGATCACTTAGTCGTCCGTCAATCGATGTTCATTAGAAGAAGTATGTAATAGCGACATCATTCTCATAGATGGCGCTGTTGCATATTTCAGTGGAATATTTTGTTTTATACAATTTATATAATTAAGTTTGCACGGAGTCCTTTTCGCACTTGTCCGGTTTTTGAAAAACCCACACACCCACAGTTGCTTTAAACGGGCTCATCTACTTCACATAATCCCTAAATCATCTCTAATGATACCCACAGGTGATAAAGGCATAGGTACCTAATGAAGTCGGTTAAAAATATGCTGTCACGTTAGCAAAATATTTTCATTTTATAAAATCTTGATGAAACCTTTACACTTCAGCCCTCGCGCGTACCATTTTACATGTCGTAATGGAATCTCGGTAACCGTCGAGACCGCGCACTATCGACTTATTATAACAACGTTTTGGCGTTCTGACAGCGATTGTACTTACATTTTGATATATTTCAAGATAAAAATCTACCTAAACGAATTGAAATAATGCTCTTTGCTATTTAAAAAAAAAAAAAACTTGGTGGAATATTATTGGTCATATATTCAAACTTTGAAGCAAATCCGAATCCGAATTGCTTCGAAGTTTGAACATACGACCATATGAATGATAGTGTACTTGCTAAAGGATCCCTTTCCCTGACTTTACATAAAGAATATGCAAAATTTCATGCTTCTGGATAATAATCTTCTTCTCCTTCGCTTCGCTCTTGACAGAGCGGTCGTGGTCACGATGAATTGGGTCCAATCGCTGATGTATTTGTAGCTCGCCTCACGATCTCTCTCCATCTAGTTTTGTTAGACGACAGTCTGGTGCACTTATTTACGGGACCTCCCACCGCGGATTTAATTTGATCGGTCCAGCTCATTGGTGACCTCCCGCGTGGCCTATTACCATCTACTCTGCCCTGCACAACGAGATGCTCTATGGAGTCATTATTCCGCCTCGAGACGTGACCAAAAAACTTTAGCATACGAGACTGTACTAGTGCTGATAGCCGCTGTTTGATGCTGAGTTCCTGGAGTATGGAGACGTTTGTGCGAAATTCTGTCCATGATAGGGAACTATATTTTCTGTCATCTAAGTTTAGATTGGTCACCAATCTGCGATACCCTAATTAATATATCTGTTCCCAAGAAATATATTAGTCATCATTTTAATTAAAACGGTCTCTAAGTATAAATCATGAAGTTAATGTGAATATGTAACTTAAATTATAGTTTGATCACTTTTTTCTATAGCCCAAATAGAAGTTCTATGCTCAAAAAATTTGTTCTATCATCAAAATGATAGATCTGTCACCTAATAAATAGATCAGTTCCATAATTTTATGAAAAAATGCCTAATACAGATTAGTTGGATTGAGAAAATCGGTTAGCATAAAAATAACATTAGGATCCGAGAGCGAGCGAAGCGAGCTCAGGAACTTGGGCACCCCGACACGGACAGGTTAGGTTCGAAGGGGTTGACGGGGGCTTCAGTGAGCGAGCAAAGCGAGCGAACGAAGCCCCCGTCAACCCCTTCGTGTTAGGTTACTTTTAACCTTGCAGACAGAAATAGGAGCCCCGCGTAGCGGGGCTCCGTCGACCACCTTCCTTCCTTATTGCTGTAGATTTAAATTTCAGGTGAAATATTCGGTACTAGACCTTATATCTCAGGATTTTAGGTGATTTATTGTGGAACTGATTTTGCATTGTTTGGTGACTACATTTTGGTGACAGATCTACTATTTTGAGGACAAACCCTATTATTTAAGAAACACAAAACTAATTGAATTGGTGATAGCTTAAATGATACCCTCCATGATATCCCAAGCATTCTTCTCCAGCACCACATTTCTAGGATAATAATAGCATAACTTAATTCCGTGTTTATTTATTAGGCCCTTATTTTCTAACCCCTTCATGAGAAGTAGTTTCTATTTTTACTCCATCAACACACAGTACCTATCTTTTTAAAACCGGAAAAAAAATCATTGTATCATACCTACTATTTAATACAAATGTACACCAAAACACCTGTATTTTCTTCATACAATTAAGTTTTTCCTGCCAACTGATCAAACGAAACAAAATTAATTTTATCAGCCGATCGACATTACGTGGACGTTTGTCGACATCGCGACGTCCCGAAGTGGGTCAAACAGATTCGTTAGTTTGGACTCCCTTGGGACTCGTAGACTTAGCGACACCATTTTGAGCATAGGTGAACTTGATTGTGGTAATTTGAACGATAAGCGTTTATTGGACAAAGGAACAGGGCTCCATGTGTGCTATTGCAAATTGTGTATGAATGGTCTCATAATGACATTATAACTTCAAAACCTAAGTCAAAACCTTCGGTCATTGGCTTAGAGTAAGACTATCTCTTTGGTCATTGGTCAAAACCAACAATAAGGGCGCTTGTAGACGTCCGGTTTTTTTCACCGGACAACGGACCGATTTTTTACCTTTGTATGGTTTATAATGAATCTGGCGTAAATTGTTCGCCGGACCAATGTCCGGTGCATGTACACACATTCATTATAAACCATACACTACCGCGAATCCGGTAAAAAACCGGACAAGTGCGAGTATGCCTCGCGCCCTAAGGGTTCCGAAATATGATCATAGATGGCGCTATTGCATACTTCTAGTGGTGTCATCTATGAGCAGATGGCTCCACTTATGGTCCGGTGACTGACAGCGGACAACAAAGTGATCCTATAAGGGTTCCGTTTTTCCTTTTGAGGTACAGAACCCTAAAAACTGGTCCGTTGTCCCGTGAAAAAAATCGGACGTCTACAAGCGCCCTAACGATGTCATTATGAGACCATTCTGATACGATCGTGAAAATTGCAATAGCAGGCTTGGGCCCAGTGTATGTTCAATATTGAACACAAGCCTCCATATAGATACTATGTCGAAAGATCTTCCCTTACTAATAAGAAGAAAACAATTTGATTAAATTATACCATTTGTAGGCACTTTTGAATTCTTGTCACCATCAAACGTAGATTCCAAAGTAAAAGTAAGTCGTCAACATACACATCTATAACAATTTGATAATAAGCGCTATGTAAATCAGCAGACCCAAATTGTGCGGAAAACGAACAAATGACAAAAACATTAGATAGGTACCCTCGGTAAAAAAGGACGGACTACATTAACTCGTAGGATCCTAAAAACACACTTGGAAACTGGAAATTATGCGCAAATGTAATATAAAAGTTGTGCCGTGGGTACGTAAACATAGATCGCTAGAACAGAATGTAAGAGGCTAACTTAACTGAATGTGATGTACTACGCGTTTTGTTTCTTTGCTAGACTGCAAAATTCAAAATAGGACTGGTGGTCTAGGACTGTTAGAAGTCTGAATCCATCTGAATCTGAATCTTACATACGTGGCAAGATGTGCAAAAAGGATTTTACCACAAAGTATCGCAATGCTGTCTTAAGGCCGATTTACATCAGACGAGCGAATGCTCATTCTATCTCCTCTTTATCAAATTCTTTTAGTGTAAACAGACGTGGAGCATTATTTCGTTGTTCTGTCTGCGTTCACAAATTCTATGGAATATTCTAAAAATCGCTCACTCGCTTGATGTAAATGGCACTAGAACGTGCGAACAGTTGCTTAGAACGTTCTTGCATGTTCGGACGTGAAGCATTCTTGTGTTCTAGCGATTCGTTCGGCTGATCTAAACATCTATTGTGCAAGAATTCTAGTACTTGGTTCTCATTTTTGCTCGTTGATACACACATCAAAAGTATCTAGGGATCAACATATATTTTTGCAATAACTTTTCTCCTGATTGATATTAATTAAAATTTTCTTTAAGGATTCATCAAATAAAGTGTTTTCGTTTGTCACAGTAACGATAAACCAAGTCACCTTTGCATTAATAAAGAAATTTGCCATTTTCCTAATAAAGGGATTTTTGACATTTGAACCACTAACATTAAAGTTCGAAAAAAAGACTGAAATAACAGTTTTCTTTAAAATTTTATTGGGTAACTTAAACAATTAATAATCCGTGTTTCTACCGCGAACACTAACAACACAAGAACATCGGTTTGGCATACTCAAAATGAGTTCATCCAAATCACGCTGTGGAATGGCCGCCCATGTTCGTTGCAACAACAAAAAAAGGTCTTCTTGCGACTGGATACCCTCCATATTCGGCAGAGCTCTTCTCTGTAGCATATCCCATGCATGCTCAATCGGGTTCAAGTCTGGCGACTGAGCAGGCCAGGGCAGGACATTGATGTTAGCTGCGGCGAGAGTCTGTCTTACAACTCTTGCGGTGTGCGGTCGTGCATTATCATTATCATGCATTAACTGAAATAAGGGACCGATTTGCACTTGTAGAGGAACGATGACGTCTGATACAATCGTCTCAGCATAAATTTGAGCGTTGAGGTTGCCTCTGATCCAAATCAACTCAGTTCTTCCGCCGATCCAAATACCCGCCCATACCATGATGGTTCCACCACTATAAGGATGGACTTCCTGGCAGGATTTTAATCGCTGTTAGCGTCCAGGGGTTCTCCAGTGTCGTATACGTCTTGTATCCGGTCTCATACCAAAACGAGACTCATCAGAAAAGCACACGAAACGCCATTGTTCTTCTGCCCAATTTCTGTGTTCAAGAGCCCATTGATATCGAATCCTACGATTGTGCATTGCTATAGGTGGTACCCGTAGCGGTCTTCGGGAATGAAGGTTCACTTCATGCAAGCGGTTTCTGACTGTTTGGTCGCTAATTAAGTTCCCTGAAGAGTGATGAAGCCTCACGGCTAACATCATGGCGGTTATTGTTGGAGCTCTTCGAGTTAAGATTTGAATGTATCGGTCTTGTCTCCGTGTGGTGCAGCGATACCGTCCTCCATGGCGCTCAGCCACGGTACCAGTGCTTCGGTAACGTGTCCAAAGTCGACTGATAACACTCTGACTTGTATTCAGAGCTAAAGCTACAGTACGTTGCCGGGAACCAGCTTCTATCATTCCCAGGGCTCTGAGCATTTCTTCCCTGCTTAAATGACGTCGCCGCTCCATAATAACGTTGGTTTTAATCAGTAGTAGGGAAACAGTAGCACTAATAATGTCTTCAATGCGTTTTATGTTTTTATAGGGAAAATATTGACAGCTTATTTTCATCTTTTACTCGAATTTGATTGAGAGTTCCTGATTCAAATTATGAAATGCACCAAAAAGGATCCATATAAATTTATAAAATCATAAATTTATTACAAAGCCACATCTCAATCTCAAGAAATCCGCATAAAAATGCTTGATCCCTAGACACTTTTGATGTGTGTATTTTAGTGTAAACGCTTTTGTTTACTAAAAGATCGAAAAATTATGTTCTTGTTCTACTCTAGCTCTTTGTTCGTTTGGTTTAAATCAACCTTTAGACAAATGGTTCAAAGAATTTTTCTTAAAGAACAGTACAACTTACTGTGAGTCACAATCTACCTTCCAAAGCTCATAAAACTTCGGAATCCGGAAATCTTCCCTTTGCATTCGTACACAACCGCATTCCGTTTGGCCAGTCCATAAATATTTACAAGCTATGATTGAAATATTACCACAACGACGCATTGTTTGGGAAATGTGTTCAATTAGATGAACTTTATGAGAATTCACAGTTACTAGGGCAACTGTGTGTTAATGTGTTAAATGGATTATTTTCTGATGCAGTTTTAGTTTGACTTCAAGGTTATTGTAAACGTTCAAACGATATGAATTAGTCGACTAGATCCATCGCATACAACTGATTGCTACCAGCTAGAGTCCGGAGAAAAATATTAATGACTCTAAACTTAATATTATACATGCGAAAGTAGTATCTGATATTTTTAATGTAAATTAAACCTCTGATCCAATTTTAATGAAATTTGATACAGAGATAGCTGGAGCTACCTCTATCTCAAACACCTAAACACCATAGTAGGTATATTATTTATTCGGGCACACAAAATAGCTCCCATGGAATGGCAATGAAACCCTAGATAAGAGGTGGTTAGCTATGATTTTCCAGCATTTCACTGTTCGACCGCTGTTGTACTTACGAAAATAATGATCATTGATGATAACGCTTACTCTCTGCGTATTATTAAATACAGGTCATTCAGTCCAAGTTTCCTCATGATGTAATTTCAACACTGTGTCTTTGATGCGTGCATTTTCACAGACTTTTCGATCTTGTAGTGTAGACAGTAAGCAGGCATTCCTGCTTTCAGGCACCTAACATGAAAGAAATCAACAAACAATTAACATCCCACTACAATTAGTTTTCGTGGGCAGTTCAGTGTTTATGTTTCCATGGGCATTGGCCTACTCCCAATACACCGTTACAATTTGCTCATTATGTTGTTCTTTGATACGCGTTTCGATGTACACACAAAACGATAGAAATAAATGAAGTCACTAATTGATTTGGTTATAAACATATTGAATGAAATCTTGGGTATACTTAGACTGGTTATTTTGAAGTTATTTGTAGTTTTAATTAGACTATCGTCAGTGTTAAACATACTCGTATTGCTTTCTTTCAAGTTCATCGCTTGAATTCATCAATGTACTACTGTCTATCTTCTGTTGAATCTATCAATGACTATGTCAGTCTATTTATTCTCTTTGCCACAACACTATTGTGCTACATTATTTCCATTTCAGCTGTCTTCTTTGAATTTATCGCGCTGATGTATGTTTTTAAAAATTCTTTTGCTGTTTCAATTATTTCTTTAGCATCTGCAGGCATATTATTAGAGTCTACGCGAAAACCGTAAAAAAAATGTATTATAACCAGAAATATAAGTAATTTTCGCATAGCAATTCGCATCGTTAGACTTCGTAAAATATCACACTTTATTCGGAAATTATCGTGTTTGGCGAAATTTGCCGATGCTTCTTCATCAAAAATAATTTTTATATCTCGAATTTCTCATAATTGACTCCAAGCGTCTTATAGATATTTGTTACAGACGCAAGATGTTGGGGACATCTCAGAACCATTTTAAGTGCCCATTAAAGTTATCGCCTCTTGCTTTCTTCGCTTTAAAGCGCTTTAATATACCACTAAAACAGATAACGAGATGCAAATCGCGTTTTTTACAAAAGGAGCGGTTACTTTTATGCTGTATTGACTGCTTTTCATCCTTTTGGTAACAAAATAGGGTTTGAGTCTATTTCATTCCTTTGTTGAAGATAGGCCTTTAGTTACCTAGTATTGATGGGATTGGCCTCTTATATGAGAGCGATTAAACCTGAGAGGACTGGAGATTTTTATAACGTGGTGACAACGTTATAAAAATCTACAGGGCAAACATTATTTCCATGTGAGGAGCTACTTTAAGACTCACATATACATACACAAATAGATGAGTATCTATCACTTTTGTAATCCAGACTAGTAGACCTACTGGTCTAGATTACAAAAGTGATAGATTCCTATTCTTCTATTTCTAAGAGCTTGATCCCTATTCAGCAAATCGTTTATGTCAGTTGTTGTTATTATTAACCGACTTCTTTTGTATCAAATGGAACAGCTAATTAGACAGTTGACATGCGATTTTGTCAACAGTAGGTATCAATTAAATATACCTACTTTTACCCCCCATTGTACTTAGTCTAAATCGGAGTTGCATGGCGGTGTGAGCCGTCATCTCACAAAAACGCCCTGCCGATGGTGGCGATGCGTGCCCGGCCGCCGAGTTCCCTAAAATATGGTTGAGCTAAGCGGCGCGGACATGTACGTCATGCCCGTGAACGGACGCCGTCGATCGGAGCCGGTCGAGCCACACCGCCATGAAAATCCTCTTAGTGTTAAGAATAATATTGTAATGTGTAAGAAAGTGATGGAATCACATAGAAATAAGATCCGTAATGTACGGTCCGGTGCAGGAGCACGGAAACCGAAAACTTCAATAACACCTCCAAACAATAAAACAAAAATAAACAAAGGCGCGGACTCACAGGTCTGCAATTATTGGATCTTTATATTAAAAAAAAAAAAAAACTTTTAAAATCCCTATGCTAGTCAACTAATGAATACAAATACTTACCATTACGTACTAGTTGTTCGCCCCGAACGGTGTACTCGCGAGTACCCTTCTTACAACCCTCTATATCTGGGCAATCCCTTAAAAAATATTTATATCTCATAATTTCGCCCACCAAATTTCCCGACGTTCCAATCAACTGTACTCGAGTTATCATCGAACAAATATTTATACATACACACAAATGCCGGATTGTTCCAGTAGACTCGCAGAACTTCGCTCGCTCGTTCAATAAGCCTTTTTAACCGACTTCAAAAAAGGAGGTTCTGTATTCGTCCCGTATGTATGTATGTATGTATGTATGTATGTAAGTATGTATGTATGTATGTATGTATGTATGTATGTTTGTATGTGCGCGATTTTCTCAAAAACTACTGATTCGATTTGGATGGGGTTTTCACTAACGTAATCTACATACTTTCAGGAAGGTTTTAGTATATAATACATGATGTAATCATTCCTATAAATGTACACACTCCGTAGAAGATTTACTGTTGAACGAATTCGTGAAAGTAATCTAACACGGGATAAAGAACTAAAAAGGGAAAAATAAAAAACTTTTTTAACAAAAAATAACCGACTTCAAAAATCCACTACAAAGAAAATAATAATTTTGGTTTCGGAAGTCGGTGGCAAAAAAAAGCAAACAAAAACCAAAGCCACCGAATTCCGAAACCAAAATTATTATTTTCTTTGTAGTGGATTTTTGAAGTCGGTTATTTTTTGTTAAAAAAGTTTTTAATTGCCTGCATACTTGTTTTTGCCGTCTCTATAACGTACTCACCAGTCATCTGATCCTCAATACGTGCAAATGAAGTTGTTTAAAATCTTAATCAACATGTCTGCAGTGTTCGACGGTTATAAGAGATTCATTAAAAAGCAATTATTTCAGCCGCCAGCCTGTGGCGTCACTATGATTGCGGTGTAAACTGTGTTTAACTATTAGACTAACAATCTAACACAGTAGATTATGACTAGAACGATAGCTGTGTCAATGGCCCGTTAAAACCCCCAAGTTAAAACATGTTTGGCTTTATTTTTCAGTTTTTAGGGTTCCTTACTAAAATGGTAAAAAGGAACCCTTATGTGTGACTTCATCTGTCCGTCTGCCCGTCTGTCACAGCTGCTTATTTCAGCAACTATTAATGCTATCGATTTAAAATTAAAACCTATTGCACCTACCTATAAAAACTATTGCAAATAAAGTTAGAAAATATTATCATTGCAAATGGCGCCAAAAAATTTCAAACCCCCAGGTTTGAAATTTTGAAGTGGGATTACTAGGTCAAATGGTATATCACATGAAAGGGCTTCATTTGCACATTTCAAAATATATTTTCACCGTGTGCCCAATCAAACCGTATCAAATATCAAAACTGTTTCACACATAACATTATTGCGATCTTTTTGAAGGCGGTTTTAACTTTTTTTTATTAGGGTTCCGTACCAAAATGGTAAAAAAGGAACCCTTATGGTGCGATTTCGTCTGTCTGTCTGTCTGTCACACCTGCTTATTTCAGCAACTACTTATGCTATCGACTTGAAATTTGGAACAGTTATAAAGAATGCTTGTTCAACTTTATTGCAAATGAAAAAAGTCCAAAAATATTTTAATTTTAATTACAAAAGGGGCCGGAGTGGGGGACCGAAATTTTAAAGTGGGGTTACTAGGTCAAGTGACATATCATATGAAAGGGCTTGATCTGCACATTTCAAAATATATTTTCATTTTATTTTATGTCTCACAGTTTTCGACATACGATGAAAAATGTCCGAAAAATTACCAATAAAAATCTGATATAATTAGAGTTGATAGGAATTGACCCAAATATGGCACCAAAAATAAAACGATGTTCCTAACTAGTACAGTTTTTTCAAAATCATCCAGCAGCGGTCCGGATTTTTTCACTTTATACGTCCAAAAATGATTCGGAACCCTCGGTGCGCGAGTACGACTCGCACTTGGCCGGTTTTTTTTTATAGTTTTTCTTTCATTTTACAAGGTCAGCCATCCACTTATTTCCTTAACCAACTCTTTGATACTCTCTTACAAGCTTAGTAGTTGACATTTGACACGAGGGTATGAAATAGCCTCTTGTAAACTATAGCAGGTTAATTATAGCATCGTGTTCACGTCTCAGTGCATGTTGTATCACGATCTTTCGAGCTTACACTTGACCTAGAAGCCAGCAATGCCGTTCTTCTCTATACAAAACGATGCATGCTCAGTATGCACGGTTTTGTATACAGGGTGGCAGGTTAGACAGTGGAAATATTTTAAGGGGTCATTGTACTCATCATTATGAACAACTTTTACTATGGGACCAACCCTGAAATCGCGAAAAAAAATCAGCTGTTCCATACATTTTGTTGAGTCATGTGAACATAAATGTATGGAACAGCTGTTTTTTTTTTCGCGATATCCGGGTTTGCCCCATAGTAAAAGTTGTTCATAATGATGAGTACAATGACCCCTTAAAATATTTCCACTGTCTAGCCTGCCACCCTGTATAATATGAAAGAACTGCAATGTAACAGATTTTAAAAAGTGTTACAAGCCTTACAGTTGGGTGTTATATCTACACCTATCAAAACAGTTTTCGACTATTTTTGGAAGTAATCATTACCTATGTAAAATCTATATCTTTGAAGTGTCTTTCTGTGATTTCAACGTTATTTTAACTTTTTATGGAATAGTTAATTGAACTGAGGGGCTCGTGGCTAAATGACGGCCGCGCTGATCGATCGATCTGCGAGGTTAAGCTGCGCTTGCCGCGGTCAGTCCTTGGATGGGTGACCGTACTTTACACATCGAGACCCCTCCGTGCCTCGGAGAGCACGTTAAGCAGTCGGTCCCGGTTGTCATAGGAATATCTTTGACAATCGTTACGGGTAGTCAGAAGCCCTAAATGTCTGACAGCTGGTCTAACATTCGAATACCGGTATTACCCATTAATTGGGTTGTGGAGGTCAGATGGCAGTCGCTCCACGTAAAATATTGGTATTCAGCCAAAACTAGTTAGACTGGATGCCGACCCCAATATAATTTGGGAAAAGGCTAGGCAGATGATGATGATGGAATAGTTAATTGAAACGACAGAATTACTGTCGGTTGCAGAAAGATAACTAAATTTTAACGGAGGCATTATCCATACAATTTTTATCGTTAAAGTCTCCTTTAAAACATAATGACCTTTTCTGCAACTCAGCGATAGTGTTCAATAAATTTAATAATTAATTTATATTAAATTAATTAATTTTAACTGACCTTAAAATATTTCTCATCTTATAGGAGTTAAAATCACTTTAGAAATAGGTACGTGGTAATCATCCTTGATACTGATAAAGTTATAAAGAATTTCGTAGAAATTAAAGGGCCTCGTAGCTAAAAAATGGCTACGCCGTAGCAGACGTAGCAGTGTAACAGTCTTCAAGGCATAATAATAATATTCAGCACTGTCTTTGGATAACTATAACACATTCAGTAGAGCATAACAGGATTGCAGTGATAGCCTAGTGGATTAACCATGTGCCTGCCACGGCGAATGGTTCGAGTTCGATCCCGAGGCACGCACCGCTGACTTTTCGAAGTCATGTGCGTATTAGAAATTAATTATCACTTGATTTAACGGTGAAGGAAAACATCGTGAGGAAACCGGCCATGTCCTAGAACCAAAAATTCGAAGACATGTGACGTCCACCAACCCGCACTGGACCCGCGTGGTGGACTACGGCCCACTCCTTCTCACAGAGGAGGCCTGTGTCCCAGCAGTGGGAACATTATAGGCCGATTATAAAGCATAACAATGCTTTACTGATTGTTATATAAAAATAATAAGGTTAGTTCTCACTGCGAATATACTCAGTGTGTCACTGCTTTGTTAGTCGACAATGTCCGGGTCAAGTGTGCGCCTGCCTTAACTTGGTATTTTGCGATGTAGAAATATGACAGAAATAAAATTTTATGTGAGTTTGTAAATCGAGGCTGACCCTCTATATTGCGAGACAAAAACTTTATAAAATTGTACTAAAAACTGCTATTTCAACCTTACACTATCTATTCCATAATAAAGCTGAAGAGTTTGTTTGTTTGAATGCGCTAATCTCTGGAATTACCTTTGTGTTCTTCAAAAAACCGACATTGGCGAAGCACGTGCGAGCACGAGTCAAACGCTCGAGGCGCGCTTGTTAGTCGGTCCACACTACGCGAATTTGTGCTAGGCTTGTGCTCCGCTCGTGCTCGGTTCGTCTAGCGTAGACGCACTGTTTGATGACGTATTTGGGGTGAAAAATTCACTAAACCAGCGGCACGTTAAGATGGCCGGTTCGACGTTTGTCCGCTCAAAAAGTTTTGTATAAATTGACAACTACTTTTAAAAGAACAATTGCTGTACTTGTTAGGCGTCACTAAGTATAAACTATAAAGTACAGCATTTTTTTTTTCAAAAGTAGTTGTACATTTTTATGAAATTTTATGAGCGGACTTAAGCGTCAAATCGGCCATTATAACGTGCTCTTTGTGTATACAGGGTGGCAGGTTAGACAGTGGAAATATTTTAAGGGGTCATTGTACTCATCATTATGAACAACTTTTACTATGGGACCAACCTTGAAATCGCGAAAAAAAATTCAGCTGTTCCATACATTTATGGTCACATAACTCAACAAAATGTATGGAACAGCTGATTTTTTTCTGCGATTTCGGGGTTGGTCCCATAGTAAAAGTTGTTCATAATGATGAGTACAATGAACCTTTAAAATATTTCCACTGTCTAACCTGCCACCCTGTATTTACAAGGGTGCCACAAACTTGCACTTCTGACATGTTCTCTTGTAGTGTCGCGATGGCCTATATCTTGACCGCCACAATTTAATAGCGTTTGCACTGATAACAACCCTCCACTTCAGTCCCTCACTTGAGGTACACTCTCGTATCATACGGTATTGGATTTTAATTATTTTGTTTAAGACTTTCTTCAGAACACTATAGAAGATTTTTGATTTTTTATGATTATTTTTTTGGCAAAAACTGTTTAGGGAGGATTTGTTGTGAATCGAGGGCTTTATAATCTTGTCTTGTACCTCAGATCATAGAAACAAGGAAATATGCCATCATAGCAAATTAGTACGGGAACAACTGATGCCACTTTTAGTACATTTTTCGACACAATTACGCGCATAATTAAGCGCTCCTTGTGAATAAAAAGATCTTCCACGCATTAAACATTCCGCACACCCTCAATCTAACACTGTTAATCGTCACTCAACACTAGCACTAAATTAAAACACTGTATTTATACCATCGATCGTGTTCGGTTCGTCGCCAGCGCGTACGTTTATAGTATGAGCAATTTGCTCAAAATCAGGCATCAAGCTCGATAGCGCCTTGGCACATCTCCCTTGTTTCTATGATCTGAGTCTTGTACCCTACTCAAAATAGGTCAGCACTAAAAATAACCTATTTATAATGGTACTCAAACTCACCATAGCCGAAAACGTAACAACCTAAAAATACTAGTCTATTTTGTACAAACGTGATATCACCGCGAGAATTGTCAATTTGTTTGCGAATGTTCGAGGGAGAATGTCACGGTGAGATTCTCCCTCGAACGTTTACAAAGCAATTGACAGTTCAGAAAAGTCAGGCTTATCACCATCTGAAAACAATGAAAAGTCTGACCCATGTTATGAAGCAAAACAGCAATTTACTATCCAATTTAAAAAATATTTTTGGTAGATTAATAACACTATCACTATACTTCCTCAACATTATTTTCAATTGCATTTTACTATTTTCCTTCGTGAACCTTTAAACCTTTAAAAGAAAGCTACACGGAGTCGCTCCATCCATTACTGAGGAGCAACCCGCGCCTCCCCTACAACAAATTGAGTTTATGCGTCGATAACGTCCCGATATCTTCGATATATCGCTTGAGGAGACAGGGTGAAAATGGAACAAAGAATTGTGTGTTACAGAAGTTCCACTTGCTTTATGCACGACTAGCACTTTGCCGGCGACTTCGTCCGCGTGGCCCACAGGAACTGTGCATTTTTCGGGATAAAAAGTAGCCTATTTTACCCAATGATAATCTAGCTTTTTACTGGTAAGAATTTTTAAAATCGGTCCCGTAGTTTTTGAGTTTATTCATTACAAACATGTATACAAATATACAAAAAACCAAATTATTAACCGACTTCATTTTTAACCGACTTCAAAAAAGGAGGTTCTGTATTCGTCCCGTATGTATGTATGTATGTATGTATGTATGTATGTATGTATGTATGTATGTATGTATGTATGTTTGTATGTGCGCGATTTTCTCAAAAACTACTGATTCGATTTAGATGGGGTTTTCACTAACGTAATCTACATACTTTTAGGAAGGTTTTAGTATATAATACATGATGTAATCATTCCTATGTACAAAGTTATAGGCATAAATGTACACACTCCGTAGAAGATTTACTGTTGAACGAATTCGTGAAAGTAATCTAACACGGGATAAAGAACTAAAAAGGGAAAAATAAAAAACTTTTTTAACAAAAAATAACCGACTTCAAAAATCCACTACAAAGAAAATAATAATTTTGGTTTCGGAAGTCGGTGGCAAAAAAAAGCAAACAAAAACCAAAGCCACCGACTTCCGAAACCAAAATTATTATTTTCTTTGTAGTGGATTTTTGAAGTCGGTTATTTTTTGTTAAAAAATTTTTTCTTTAAATATTAGTGTAGACCAGCTGCGCCTGTGACTTTGGTTGCGCGTCATGTTGGTGATACCCGCTAGATGGCAGTAATAGGCTTTACAAATATTTATATTCATATCTTCTGAACCCTGCAAGATATCGTAATGAAATATTCACGAAAATTTAAGTTAAAATTCCTGTTTTAATCCGTAAAGTTTTCATTGAAATCCGTTAAGCTGTTTCGGAGCTTATTCAAGACAAACTTTCAGAGAAACAGACAGAAAAAAAATATAAAAAGGTACGCGGTTCGTTTTCGTACGCGGTTATTCGTTCACTCGCTGAAATGAGTTCCTTTATTTGAGCCTTTGCCCACTTAAATTGGTTGAGAGGGGAGCCAGCAGCATAATTGTGTAACTCAATTTCTTTCGCCATGGCTTTCATTTTGACAGTTGAACAACATCCATTGCGACGTTCAGCTAGTCACGGGAACATGGATTTAGAAACTTACGCCGTAATGGATGTTAAAATCAATACCATGGTGATAGCAATTAAGTTACGGAATTAGGGTGCAGGTGTGTACAACCAACTTTTTATTTATTTATTTATTTATTAAAACACACACACACTAACTTTACAGGCTGACCCAATACAATAGTGGTTTACACACACACACACATAACATAAATTGAAAACAAACTCACGGCTAATAATTATGTAATCATTTAAATGTAACTTACAAAATTCAACAAAACTCTTGCGAATCCACTCAGATCGCACGAAAATATGTCAATCCTCTCATGCACTTCATTTAGTACCCGTATTGTGCGGGTGAGGAGTGTCTTTGACAGCAGGTTAGTTCTGGCTCCCGGCACGGCCAGCAGTGGCGGCCGCCGCCGCTTCCATACGTACCGGTCCGGCACGCACAGCTGCAGGTGACGCAGCACACCCGGGCTATGCGCTACTCCACGCAGGAGCTTTAGCGCATACGCCGCGAGTGTAAATTCCTTGCGCACTCTGAGTTCGTTATACCCCACCATACCCAGTACAAAAAGTGTAGGATACATCAGCGGGTAAAATGAGTAGACCCCATAAAACTAACTAAACTTGACTTTCAATAAGCGTTTCAAATAGGTTACACTCACTCATCATTATAAGAGCGTTATTTTTGAATTATACGTATTATCAACACAATGCTGCGGAGCATCACAGGACATCAAGTTTGATATTACATTTGTGTAAGAATGGCGTCATAATGACATCATAACTGTCAAAACCTAAGCGGTCATTGGCTTACAGTAAGACTATCTCTTTCGTCATTAGTCAAACCGATGTCATCATGAGACCATTCTGACACGATTATGACAACTGGAATAGCAGACTTGGGGCCCAGGTCTCTTGTAATAATTAAAGTTTTGCCTTCTGTATGTTGATTCTCAATGTCTTGAGAACAACGGCAACGATGTAACTATGAAGTGTTGGATTTATTGTCCTGTCGCCGCGAGGGTTGTGCGAATTATGTTCGTTCCCGTTCGTTAAGTGCACACAGATTATGTTGATGTGATGACCCTGTGACTTCGAGTGTTTTTCTTTCGTCTTGCGTAAAGCTACGTACTCAATAGGAAACATTTGTATTGTATAAACATAGTCATTATCCGCCTAGCCTTTTCCCAAACTGGATTAGGGTCGACTTCCAATGTAACTGGTTGCGGCTGAATATCAATATTTTACGTGGAGCGACTGCCATCTGACCTCCACAACCCAATTATTGGGGAATACCGGTATTCGAAAGTTAGACCAGTTGTCAGCCTTTTTGTCTCCTGACTACCCGTAACGACTGTCAAATATATTCCTATGACAACCGGAACCGACTGTTTAACGTGCTCTCCGAGGCACGGAGGGGTCTCAATGTGTTAAAAACGGTCACCCATATAAGGACTGACCGCGGCCAGCGCAGCCTAACCTCGCAGATCGATTGATCAGTATTGTCGTCGTATTATATTTTATCGTAGGTATATGCACCGTATTGTATCGTATATGTACGGACAATTAAGGGTTCTTATTTTGCCATTTTGGCACGGAACCCTAAGAAGAGTAAACTTTTCCACGCAAAGGAGCACGGAATAAAGACATTCATGTCCTCAATCTGCCAATTTGGTCCTCGCTGTATAAGCGACTCTTGATAGAAACCTCAGATCATAGAAATAAGGGAGATGTGCCAAGGCGCTATTGAGCTTGACGTTTTGATATGGTCACATTGACCGTAACTACGTAAACGTACACGCTGGCAATGAACAGAACACGATCGATGATATAAATACAGTGTTTTAGTTTAGTGCTAGTGTTGAGTGACGATTAACAGTGTCAGATTGAGGGTGTGCAGAATTTTTTATGTGTGGGAGATCTTTATATTCACGAGGGGCGCTTGTAATTGTGTCGAAAACTGTTCTAAAAGTGGCGACAGTTGTTCCCGTAATAATTTGCTATGATGGCATATCTCCTTGTTTCTATGGTCTGAGATAGAAGCGGAGTCGACTTACATTGTCAACCGACTGACAATGAAATGTTCCGACGATTTAACACGTCACAGACTTTTAAATTGAGCTGAACATTTTCTTTGGCATAAAGACGGTTGGAGCAAAAATGCTTTTTTTTTACGTCGGAAAGTGAATAAAAATGCCTTCTACATAAGTTAAGCCCTCGAATCGGGTATCAAATCTACTGTTAATAAAATCTTTGTTTTTATGAATTTTATAATTAAGTCAAGTTAAGCTTATCTATTCTTATAATAAGAATGTAAGTTCCACGTGTCTGTACATTGCATATATTTGCATAAAAATAATATGGGGGACTAAGAATAAGTAATATAGTAAATTTCTCTGTCTGTTTGTCTGTGTGTTTGAACACGCATCAAATCAATACTACTGAATTGATTATGAGGAAGTAGAAAGAAATGTAGGCAATATCTTGAGGTAACATTTAGTCTTTATTTCATTAAAATCGGTCCATTCTATCAAAAGTTATTACAAAAAATCTATCAGTCAGGAGTAACTTTGCTAACATGTATTATGCCGGGTCCACATATGTATTTGTATTGGTAATAGGTTAGTGATAGGTTAATTGCGTGGTGGTGATTGGTGATAGATGATATCAGATATGTGTCATTACGATTGGTGGAACATTAAGGGTAAGAATGGTACTGATCGATTCTGTGTGCTGCATGGTGTTTGCATAATATTATTATTGTTTGTCGATTTTTATGCAGATGATGAATTAGCATACCCATTACCTACATATCATTTCTATAATGAAATAACGACCTCATGCTATTTTCCGACTTCCACGCGGACGGAGTCGCGGGCACAGCCAGTCTCGTTAATAATAATTAAATACAAGATTTTATAAAAACCCGACCGCAGTGTGCCCTACGTCTTATATCGTGATAATGAACTACCACAAAGAAAAGGAAATCAAGATATTGCAGTCGGGACCCACTATTATGACTATTACCCGGAAACACTGGGTCCCGACTGCAATGTCTTGTTTTCTCGTCACGGCGACAAGATCAAGTTAAAATTTTTGATATTAATAAGAACAATAATTTTGTTGATCACAGCGTCAATAGACAACTGCGGTAATCGAATAACATTGTTTTTCCACTACTTCCCACAGTTGTCTTAAATAGGCCAGCAGCCCGCGGCACTATGACATCTAATACAATTTCTATCGACGTTCGCGGTACAGTTCGATCAGTTGTTGTTATTGCTTGAGGCTAGGGTTATCAGATCAAAATTAAATAATGAGGTTTCCTGACAATGTACCTAACTTTTCAGTAAACCTGACATTTTGTCTAAATGTTGTAAGTGAAAATATATGTGTGTGGCAGCGAGAATTAAAAAATATCCTTTCATTTTGTTAAGGGTTCATTATTTCATTTTCGAGAACTTATATTTTCCTCTTTCAATTTCAGAAAAACCTGAAAATTAAAATGTTTCCTTGCCTCCCTGACAGAGGGCCAAAATTCCGAATATGTCAGGAAATGCCTGTCGTCTGGTAACCCTACTTGAGGTTGCTTTGTGTCGTAACTTTCGTTTTGATCCCTACTTCTCTGTAAAAGTGTTTAGTCTACTAGGAAATGACGTTTTTTTATTTTTTTTATTGTTTATTTATTTTACACCACAGACTTTTCGTCCATGCCCTTTTAATGTCAGTGATTTTACATTTTTCTTATTCTTATAGTAGGTATTCAACTGTTTACATACTACATTTACCACTAGTTAATTTGTCATTGTTGTAACATAGTTAATAAAACAAACAGAAACAACGCATTGCCATGGTGGATCGAATGGACCAGTTCCAACTGAAGGCACCCGTTCACGAGCATGACGTATGCATCAGCGTCGCTCCGATCAACCATTTTATAGGGAACGGAACAACCCAACGCACAACGCCACCAACAGCAGAACATTTAAGTGAGCATGACATTTGAACCCATCCGGCAATGAGTTGCTTCCAACTGTACTGATCGGGTTTAAAAACTTCCTGGGCCCCAAGTCTGCTAATACAATTGTCATAATCGTGTCAGAATGGTCTCTCAATGACATCGTTTTGACCAATGACGAAAGAGATAGACTTACTTTAAGCCAATGACCGTTTAGGTTTTGACCGTTATGGTGTCATTATGACACCATTCATACACAATTGCAATAGCAGAATTGGGGCCCTGTTATTGTTAATCAAAGAATTATACCCACAATGATATGTACATCTTTGATGTGATGAAGAATCGTTTCAAGGGAACTGATGAAGAAATAATCACTACATAGTATAAAACAAAGTCACTTCCCGTCTGTCTGTCCCTATGTATGCTTAAATCTTTAAAAGTACGCAACTGATTTTGATGCAGTTTTTTTTAATAGAAAGAGTGATTGAAGAGGAAGGTTTATATGTATAAAATACATCCCGAAAAACGTGGGTGAAGCCGCGGGCTTTCATATTGCTTTATAACCAACTAGCTTCCCTAGTTGGTTATAAAGCAATATGATTTATTATAGGTAGGTAGTACAGTGTAGCCATTTACTACTTAAGATTTTAATTGAATGTCGCCTGGTGGTTGAGAGTATGTCATGCTCACTAAAATGTCTTGCTGATGGTGGCGCATGCGTTGGGTCATTCGGTTCCCTTTAAAATGGTTGAGCTAAATGGCGCTGATTCATGCGTCATGTTCGTGAACGGGCGCCGTCTGTTGGGACTGGTCATCTCTGAACTGCTATGGCCAATATTTGGAGTTGTGTTTACTATTATTCTAGACTTTTACATTGTTCTCTCATATTTGTGTTATTTCCGACAAAAGCAATGTAACCATGATATTGTAATCATTTGATTTAAAAGAGTAACCATGGAGTTTCTTGCCCGTTCTTCTCCATAGGAATCTACGCTTTGGAACGGGCATCTAGCTTCATCATTATGACTAACTGACAGACTCCTTGACAATTCAAAAGTACCTGTAATTGGTCTAATTGAAATAAATGCTTTGACTTTGACTTGACTTTGACTTTGACTTTGACTTTGACTTTGTATGAATTTTATTGATAATGCAATTCACTTGAAATATTTGGTGTTTCCGTCGCCTCTAGAGCAAACGAAACTGATAGTTATGATGTATGACATAGTATTGATTTATCGTGACAATCGCGAGATATATTGCGCTCGTGTATAAAAACACAATGACATACTGACGGATAGCTGTCACTGCGTCCTCCCAAACGTCTCTTCCGCGTGAAATCGGGGCTCTCTGATAAGGTTAGAAGTATTCACAAGTGGTACGCTATGATGGCCGGTTTTACGTTTAAGTCCGCTCATAAAGGTTCTTAATTAACAACTACTTTTGAAAGAACAATTGCTGTACTTTATTGTCAATAGTGACGCACTTTTTTTGAGGTGGAAATCCTCATGGATGTCCCCCGCCCTGGGAGGGGTCTGTCAGACTCTTACTGACTAAAACCACCCCGGTGTGCGTCTGCTGCGGATGGGGAGAGAGGACACCGCCTCCCTCTCCCTTTCCGCCGCCTCCTTGGCGTACATCACCTCCTCGCAGAAGGAGGCGACGGCGTTCCAAGCGCTCTCGCTGCCGACCATGGCCTCAACCACGGCTGGGAGCGAGAGGCCACCCGCAGCACCGACCGCCGCGACGAGGTCACAGCGCTGCACTGCGACGCGCCACTATCCTATCCTATCCTACTTCCTACTAATATTATAAATGCGAAAGTTTGTGAGGATGTATGGATGGATGTATGGATGTTTGTTACTCTTTCACGCAAAAACTACTGAACGGATTTTGATGAAACTTTACAGTAATATAGCTTATACATCAGAATAACATATAGGCTACTTTTTTATCCCAAAAACGCGGGCGAAGCCGCGGGCAGAAGCTAGTAAACTATAAAGTACAGCAACTGTTCTTTCAAAAGTAGTTGTAAATTTTTACGAAACTTTATGAGCGGACAAACTTCAAACCGGCCATCATAGTTTGCCACTGATATAGTAGAAGCGGCCGTAACTCCTCAATTTTAAAAGTAATAAATGCAGTGGAACATTTCCTTTTGCCTAAACTAATGTCAACATCAGTCTGCAATAGACCAAGTTCAATAAAACCATTTTCTGACAACCCATCTTCTTTCCAGACAAAATCCGCAAGAAATACGGGGGTCTCGGCGACTCGGTGGTCACGGTGCGGCTGGAGCGGTCTCCGCGCGGCGGTCTTGGCCTCAGCCTGGCCGGTCACAGAGACCGCAGCCGGATGGCCGTGTTCGTCTGCGGCCTGAACCCCGCCGGCGCCGCGGCTAAGGCCAGCCCGGCTGTCAAAGTTGGCGATGAGATTTTGGAGGTGAGTTTAGGATTACTATTCTTTCATTTAATTTAAAAGAGTAACCTTGGAGTTTCTTGCCCGTTCTTCTCCATAGGAATCTACGCTTTGGAACGGGCATCTAGCTTCATCTTTATGACTAACTGACAGACTGCTTGACAATTCAAAAGTACCTACCTGTAAATGATCTAATTGAAATAAATGCTTTGAGGACTTTGACTTTAGTGTTAGCTGAATCGTCTTTGCACCTAGTTTGGCCACTGTAGACCCAATAATTATGTGCAAGTGGGGATTCAAGGTCTTGCTCACTGTGACTGCGGTATCACAGAGTAATGTAATGTCACATATTATTTAGCTGGTGGATCCCTTGTGTGTTCGATTACATACTCGAGGGACAATTTTTACGTAGCGACTCCTAGTGCTATTGAAGTGGTCACATTAATGTTAAAAAGATGTAGAAGAAGTGTAAACTTTATAAGAGGTAGAGCACAACAGGATATCTCTCTCAAATCTGGAGCAGCTCGACTGGGGAAGTATCTACCTTACAGAATATCATAGCCTAATAACGCTACTCTTCGGTAGTGTTGTGTTCCTGTGGTGAGTAAGGTCGCCAGAGCGCTTGAGGATGCGCTGTGTTGATAGCGACCTGCTTACTTTTTAGCTGTCGGCTTCATAAAATTCCAATTTCCTGAGGTGGTTGCCTAAAACTAAGCCAAGGCCACGCTAACAAATTACTGAGCAAACAAAATAAATTAAAACTGCATACAACTGGTGATTCAGTGTAGAGAACAATAAATAACAGCTGTACCTACACATACCATAGTATGTAGGTACGTGTATATCACTCTATCTAGTTCCAGATAGTGCCAAGAGGACAATGTTACTGTGGCAGCCATTTTATTTAGCTGTCCTGCTTTGGTTCTGTGTGTTCTCAGCTTTAATAGTTGTTATAATCGGTTTGCCACAAGGAGCGTGGCATTCTGTAGTTTGTGACTTAGATTCTTTCAGCTTTGTCTTATGAAGGCGGTAGAATGCATTATGACACGTAAAATGGCTACGCACGTCCCTTTTAACTTTAAACACTGATTAAATATACAACTATCCCTGTCATTTGTATGACAATGAATAGAGATGACAATTGACATAAGAGCTGTTTAATTTAATCATCGTCTTTAGATTCTTTCAGCTTTGTCTTATGAAGGCGGTAGAATGCATTATGACACGTAAAATGGCTACGCACGTCCCTTTTAACTTTAAACACTGATTAAATATACAACTATCCTTGTCATTTGTATGACAATGAATAGAGATGACAATTGACATAAGAGCTGTTTAATTTAATCATCGTCTTTAAGCAAGGGGGTGGAAGTTTATTGTTTTTGGCAATGAAATCAATTTTGCCTGATGGCAATCGCGGTGCCGACCCTTTTAAATGAGTATTCGCTGTACCTATAGCTTAGACAAGCAGGTCCGCTGTCAACACAGCGCATCCTCAGCAGCTCTGGCGACCTTACTCACCACAGGAACACAACACTACCGAACAGTAGCGTTATTTGACTTCGGTGTTCTGTAAGGTACTTCTCCAGTCGGGTCGCTCTAGATTGGAGCGAGATAGCAGGACATCTCTCACTACCCCTCTTAAATTATACCATCATTACCGTCAGACAATCACTTCTTAACATGGACTTCCGAAAACAACTAAAACAAAATTTGACGACAAACAAAACTTGACCGCACGGTTGTCGCAGTGGCTGAGAGATTGGCTGCTGCGCAACGTGCCGCGGGTTCGATTCCCGCATTGCACATAGGTCTGGCTGTTTGTGTATGTGAAATTTGTGTTTGTAAACGCACCCACGATACAGGAGAAATCCTAGTGTGGGGCAACGTTTTTGAAAAAAAAAAACAAATGTATGTTAAAGAAATCATAGCGTTTAAAGATACCGAAGGAAATGAATACGAGCCTTCAGAAGCGATTGCTCTAAGAGTTGATAAAGTTCGTAAATAAGTATTCGAGACACGTGGCTGTCTGAACGAGATCAATGGAACTTGTACAATTTGCTACTGAGATTCACGTTTGTTGGATAACTGAGATTGTGGCGTAAAGAGCTCAGATATGCCAATTTTTTTTGGATAGTTTATCCTTGTATAACAAATAACTATTGTTATACAAGAGTGCAAAGTTGCTTTTTAACCGCGTGCTTAATTTTGATGACCGCGCAAGCGAAGGATTCAAAAATTAGAATCCTGAGCGTTAGCGAGGGAATCAAAAGAGCACGAACCATTTGCCTTGGGAGGCACATGGTTATACCACTAGGCACATAATATAATGATTCACATTCTATTAAATAAGCTATTTAACATCACGCTATAACCCTTAGGAGCCGAGCAACGGGGGTAAAACCTCGGCGCATGGTTAGTCATCGTATAAGAAAATATCATGATAATTATTCTAACATTACAAAGTTTCTTTTTCGGAAGTATCATTACTCATCTCCATTGAAAATGTGAAGCAAACAAATGACCGTGTCCAATTGTCGTCGTCCATGTTTTACATACGATCTTGGATCGTATCCAACTGTTCGCTCCGACGATTTATCTCAACGATATGTTACGTAGAGAAAGACATCAAGTCTTCAATTTGGTTGATCGGTAATGTATCGTTTTCGCTGAAATGTGTGTTTGATTGTGGCTATTGGCTAGAATAATTGGCTATTTGTTGATAGCTTACACCTGGGAAACCAGTCATTACGAATTTAGATGATTTGTACAATACATGAAAGAACTATTGATTTCTTAGTGATACTAAGATAGATTATTCTGTTTTATTACTCGATGTTCGAAACAAATAGTACGAAATTAGGTACCTAACCTACCTTGTTAAAATTACCTTAAATAAAAATCGTATTTCACTGGACTGATTTAAACTTTTAAAAGCAGGTAGAAAACTTTGCTAGAAGTAATGTAGGCTGTTTTATGTTGTTCGATTGAGGTTGTGCGGAATTTTTAATGTGTGGGACATCTTTATATTCACAAGGAGCGCTTGTAATTGTGTCCCAAACTGTTTTAAAAGTGGCGACAGTGGTTCCCGCACTAATTTGCTATGATGGCAATTATCTCCTTTTTAGGGTTCCGTACCAAAATGGTATAAAAGGGACCCTTATGGTGCGACTTCGTCTGTCTGTCTGTCTGTCTGTCTGTCTGTCTGTCACACCTGCTTATTTCAGCAACTACTAATGCTATCGACTTGAAATTTGGAACAGTTATAAAGAATGCTTATTCAACTTTATTGCAAATTAAAAAAATCCAAAAATATTTTTATTTTCATTGCAAAAGGGGCCGGAGTGGGGGTCCAAAATATCAAAGTGGGGTTACTAGGTCAAGTGACATATCATATGAAAGGGCTTGATCTGCAAATTTCAAAATATATTTTTGTCTCATTTATGTCTCACAGTTTTCGACATATGATGAAAAATGACCAAAAAAATACCATTCCCCCCCCCCCTTATCTCCGAAGTTTGCGGAGTGAAAAATCTGAAAAAATTTGAGTTGATAGGAAGTGACCCAAATATTGCACCAAAAATAAAACGATGTTCCTAACTGGTACAGTTTTTTCAAAATCATCAAAATTCTTTCACAAACAAATTTAGTTTTGCGGTCCGGTTTTTTTCACTTTATACGTCCAAAAATGATACGGAACCCTCGGTGCGCGAGTACGACTCGCACTTGGCCGGTTTTTCTATGATCTGAGGATCACACCAGATCGCTCACCGCCGTCAATTCCCTCTCATATTATTTATACGTCAATACTCTCTACTGGTCCGCATTCCACATCGCGTCCAGATGCGCCTGCTATCGCCCATAATGCCCACAATAGATACAGTTATAGCCCAGAGCTATCGACAACTGATAGATATAATAACGCCTATCTTTGTTTGTACCGTGAAGTAAATAGTTGATAGTCTAGTACAGTACAGTTTTCTAGCCACTTTTAGGGGAACCCTAAAAGTGGCTTTTAATGACCATTTTAAATGACCTCCTTAGTGTAGAGTGGCTACTACTACGAAGAGGTCAAGCTGTATCTCTGATTTTTAGGGTTCCGTACCAAAATGGTAAAAAAGGAACCCTTATGGTGCGACTTCGTCTGTCTGTCTGTCTGTCACACCTGCTTATTTCAGCAACTACTTGTGCTATCGACTTGAAATTTGGAACAGTTATAAAGAATGCTTGTTCAATTAAATTGCAAATAAAAAAAATCCAAAAATATTTTTATTTTCATTGCAAAAGGGGTCGGAGTGGGGGTCCGAAATTTTAAAGTGGGGTTACTAGATCAAGTGACATATCATATGAAAGGGCTTGATCTGCACATTTCAAAATATATTTTTATTTTATTTTATGTCTCACAGTTTTCGACATATGATGAAAAATTTCCAAAAAAATACCATTACCCCTTCCGAAGTTTCGGTTTGGTCTAAAATTCAGTTGCAAGATTTCGCCTCATTACACACGCGGCAAGTTTTGAATAAAAGCTTGTAACAAAAGCATTACTACCTAGTCCCTAAACTCCATGAAATAGGCGTACTCACACCGTTGAGTAAATAATCATGATGTCCTTACAAATATTGTCACAATCAAGAAGTTTGGTGGTATTGTTGACGCGAGTTGTTGTTTTGCAAGCGAACGCTACCCTTGATTGCTACCCTGAGGCCCTAGACAAGTTATTTTTCTGTTTGCGTTAGCGTCAAACGCTACGGATAAAATGTATGGAAGTGACATTTGTGAGTCACGTGACTTTTCCGCAGCGAATGTCATTGCCATACATTTTGTGCTTATCGTTTGGCGTGAACGATAACAGAAAAGCAACTTGTCTAGGGCCTCTGTTGTTAAACTTAGCGATAATCCCCCCCCGATTGCTATTGTATTACTTACAAACTAGCCGTGTCCCGTGATTTCACCCCCGTTGCTCGGCTCCTAAGGGTCGTAGCGTGATGCTAAATAGTCTATACTATTACTTATTTATCTGGCTATCATACACAAAAAGAATTTTTCGAATCTGACTTGTAGTTCTAGAGATAAGCGCGTTCAAACAAACAAACTCTATAATTTATAATGTATTATGGTCCATTTCAATAGAACTTGTAAACTATGTAAACAAACTTTCTATACAAATTCATAAAATTTTGACAGTTGGCCATACTGACATTGTTTACAAAGTTAACAAATTCAATTGAAATGGACTACTATAGATTAGGATAGATACATAAATGCTGCCTATTTTTGGCCTATTTAAAGACATTTCGTCGAAATAGAAGAATTATGTTCCTCCAAAACTAAACAATAAGTCTATTCATCAAACAGAGTCAACAATTAGAAGTTATATCATGATGAAGTATACGCTGTTGATGTATTTACATAAATTAGCGGCTCGTCTGTTGTTTTGTGCGTGGTGCTGGCATTGAGCCAGTGTGATGCGGGCTGAGCGTAGCGGAGATGGTAGCGAAGCGGACAAGGTTAAGAAAAGTTTTGTGTAGTTAGTTTAGCCATGAATTTAGCATTTATTTTATTTTGAGCTCTCGGCGAAGTGGTAGTGGTTTGTGTGCGCGTCGTATTGTTTCTGGAGTAAGGTCCAAAACCGCTTAAAATTAAGCCTAAAGCTCAAGATTTGTTACCTCAAAAGGAAAAACGAAACCCCTATAGGTTCACTTTGTCGTCCGTAGCAAGTCCGAGGCATCTACTCATAGATGGCGCCACTAGAAGAAGTATGTAATAGCGGCATCTTGCGCATTACCTAATGGTGTTTTTGCATATTTGTAGTGGAATGTTTTTTTTATATTATTACCTAGATAAAAAAAAACATTCACATCATTCACATCATTTTTTTTATATTTTTAAATGTTTTTTTTTTATTTATGAGGAATAGTATAGATAGGCCATTTTAACGTCACGCTACGATCCTTAAGAGCCGAGCAACGGGGGTGAAACCGCGGGGAACAGTTAGTGCCATATAATTTTACAATCGCCTCCGCCCATGCTCCGCTCATCACCAATCCCGCACCCCAACCCGCAACAAGATGGAAACTATTCCACATTACCGCCTGTTGCGATTGAAACATTACCTCGAATCGTAACACGTGAACTGAAACGAATTCCCTCTCTGTTCAACGTACAATGTTGGCTGACTTCTGTGGAGTTATGTTAAGAAGGTCAAATGAGGTCAAAGGTTACGTCCAGGTCAGATACGATCACGAAAACTTCATACCTTCTGAACCCTGCAAGATATCGAAATGACATAGGTACCTAACTACACGAAAATTTAAGTTGTAATTCCCGTTTTAATCTTTATCATTCAAAATCCGATAAGCCTTCGACAAAAATTCTAAAACCGGTCATTTTCATTACAAGCTTGCCATGTGTGTATGAAGCCAAATCTCCGTGGGTCAAATCTCCGTGGGTCAAATCTTGCAACTGAATTTTAGACCAGTAGCCCCCAATTGATTGAGCGGAAAGGAACGCTTATGTCACTTTGCTGACAATGCAATAACATGGTACCATGAAGGTGGTCTCATGATGGTCGGGAGGTGGCTTTAGGGTCTCCTCAACTTCTCAACATAACTCCGTCGTGTTTGGACTCGTTGGATTTGTCTTGACAAATACTAAAGACCTAGATTATGTTCAGGATCTCATGATGGAGTTGAGAAATGGTCATTAAAAAAACCGGCCAAGTGCGAGTCGTACTCGCGCACCGAGGGTTCCGTATCAGTTTTGGACGTATAAAGTGAAAAAATCCGGACCGCATAACTAAATTTGTTTGTGAAGGAATTTTAATGATTTTAAAAAAACTGTACTAGTTAGGAACATCGTTTTATTTTTGGTGCCATATTAGGGTCAATTCCTATCAACTGTAATTATTTCAGATTTTTCGTCCCGCAAACTTCGGAGATAAGGGGGGGGGGAGTGGTATTTTTTCGGACAGTTTTCATCATAATATGTCGAAAACTGTGAGACATAAAATAAAATGAAATGTGCAGATCAAGCCCTTTCATATGATATGTCACTTGACCTAATATCCCCACTTTAAAATTTCGGACCCCCACTCCGGCCCCTTTTGCAATAAAAATAAAAATATTTTTGGACTTTTTTCATTTGCAATAAAGTTGAACAAGCATGATTTATAACTCTTCCGATAGCATTAGTAGTTGCTGAAATAAGCAGGTGTGACAGACAGACAGACAGACGCAGTCGCACCATAAGGGTTCTTTACCATTTTGGTACGGAACCCTAAAAAGCTTGTTTTGAAAAATGTATTTCAACGTAAAACTTACAATATTAGTTTATGTACATAGATAATAATAGATAAGTATAATTACACGCTCTCTTCATACATTCAATACAATACCAAGGTATCCTGGATCTTTGTAATGAGGGCAATATTTCAAAGGAATCTCTCAGTAAACTCGTTGTTTAATCTCGCAGTTCAAAAAAGCGAACACGCGGACAATACCTAGTATTATCGGAAGGAGTTATCGGACATACCGTAATAAATTTATTATTCTCTGGAAGACATGAGGGGAAAATTGAAAATTATGAATGAGTTGTGTTTGTTCGTATTCATAATGGTTTTCGTTTTGAAGTTGGTAGACGGACAAACAAAACCACTGGTCTGTAGAATAGATTACTGGATTCTTTTGATATTGAAGGGTTAAAATATCGTATAGCCTGGAGGTCTAGTTCTTTGACATCTGCAATATCCAGGAGGTAGGTACTTAAAGCTGGCTTATCTTTAGAAATTTTGTCATAATCACAGATTAGCGTCACCCATGAGTATATAGTTAGTAGGTATGCCTTAGTCGCTATTCACTGCCATGCCCTCAGGAATAAAAAGTGTTTTTTCCTTAAACTATTTGTAGGCGACAAAGCCAAAAGGAAGGGTTATAATTTCAGCAGTCTAGTGTATATTTAACGTGAATTAAGATATAATTGAACGTGAACAAAGTTGAAAGCAAGGGATAGTGAAGCCTAAATAGATTAACAAGTCGGATGAACATTTATTAGATAATTCTGACATTTCTGACTTAAACGCGAAACGCCTACCATTTGCTAAAAGCAAATGTTACGTTCCAAATCTTATTGCTAAGAAGTTTTGAGTAGGCACTACGTTTATTAAGTTTCAATGTTTACCAGTGACTACTGAGAAATGCGATGGCTTATGGCTATTAGCTTGCTTCAAAAGCCAAGCTATTAGGCTAACTACTGATAGCTCCTACTTGGTTAACGCCGGTATAGTAGTACATTAGATAGGGAGGCAAGGTAGGGATCAATCTAATGTAGGTAAATACTAGGTACGTATTTACTCCGACGGATTTATTTCGTAAACAAGCCGACAATGTACAGTCACCGTGTATTTGAAATAGAAATCTCAAGTTAATGTAATAATCTTTAATAATAATAATAAAGCTGAAGTGTTTTTAGGGTTCCGTACCTCAAAATAAAAAACGGAACCCTTATAGGATCACTTTGTTGTCCGTCTGTCCGTATGTCAAAACCCTTTACCGGTGGAGGCATCTGCTCAGAGGTAGATGGCGCCACTAGAAGTATGTAAAAACAGCATCTTGCTCATAGATAGTGCTATTGCATATTTCGGAACCCTCAGGGCGCGAGTCGTAACCCTCAGGGCGCGAGTCGTAACCCTCAGGGCGCGAGTCGTAACCCTCAGGGCGCAAGTCGTAACCCTCAGGGCGCGAGTCGTACTTGCACTTGTACAGTTTTTTTGTTTGATTGTTTGTTTAAACGCGCTGATCTCTGGAATGCCACTGGGATTCGAAAAAATCTTCTATATAATATATTATGATAGCCAGAATCATGAGATATTGGTATTTAACATCACGCTTAGGACCTGAGCAAAAAAAACCGGCCAAGTACGAGTCGTACTCGCGCACCGAGGGTTCCGTATCATATTTGGACGTATAAAGTGAAAAAATCCGGACCGCATAACTAAGTTTGTGAAAGAATTTTGATGATTTTGAAAAAACTGTACTAGTTAGGAACATCGTTTTATTTTTGGTGCCATATTTGGGTCAATTTCTATCAACCCTAATTATTTCAGATTTTTCGCCCCGCAAACTTCGGAGATAAGGGGGGGGGGGGGAATGGTATTTTTTTGGACATTTTTCATCATATGTCGAGAACTGTCAGACATAAAATAAAATGAAAATATATTTTGAAATGTGCAGATGAAGCCCTTTCATATGATATGTCACTTGACCTAGAAACCCCACTTTAACATTTTGGACCCCCACTCCGGCCCCTTTTGCAATGAAAATAAAAATATTTTTGCACTTTTTTCATTTGCAATAAAGTTGAACAAGCATTCTTTATAACTGTTCCCAATTTCAAGTCGATAGCTTAAGTAGTTGCTGAAATAAGCAGGTGTGACAGACAGACAGACAGACGAAGTCGCACCATAAGGGTTCCTTTTTTACCCGACTGCGAGACGCAAAGGAGGGTAATGTGTTTATCAGTCTATGTATGTATGTATGTATGTATGTATGTATGTATGTATGTATGTATGTTTGTTTCTATGTGGCGTTCTAGAGACCAAATGCGTAGGCCGATTTTGATAATTCTTACGTCAATCGATTCGTCTTAACCTTGCGAGTGTCACTAAAGACATAACAGTAATCAAAATTCACCTCAGCGACAACCAGACGCCATATTGTCAAAATGAAAAAAAAAAAAGTTGATGAACTATGTCAAGTGGGGTGTCGTTAAATAGGTATTTTAAAATCATCTTTAGGTTCCTTTTATCATTTTTCATTTTAAATAATAGTTTAGGATATATAACGATTTAAAGTTGTTCAACAAAGCAATCATTCTCGCTAATTCTTACTTATCCTCAAAACCTATCATGTGGGGTATCAAAATGAAGGGCTCGAAAAGAAGATTACGAAAACATACATTAAAAACTAAAAAGTGAAAAATAAAAATAGTAAATTAAAAATTTAAAAAACCCGACTGCCAAAAAACAACTAAAAAGTTCAAAACAAGAGCACTTTTCAAGCAGTCTGATGCAGTTGGTGGCATAAAATCTAAGATTTAACACAAATAATTGCCACCAACTGCATCAGACTGCTTGAAAAGTGCTCTTGTTTTGAACTTTTTAGTTGTTTTTTGGCAGTCGGGTTTTTTTAATTTTTAATTTACTATTTACCATTTTGGTACGGAACCCTAAAATTGTAAAATCGCGGGGCACAGTAATACATAAATGTAATTTCTGTTACCAATGTGAACTGTCAACCGTGAAAAATGTATGAGCATGCAAATGTCTTGTATGAGTATCACATTATTCATCACGTGATAAGTTGAATAGTCTGTCAATGCCACAATAATTTGTCACGTGTTGCACTGCGAGAATGTACGGGAAAATGTTTTTTTTGCCCACGGGATAAGTTCATATTCTGAACTTATCCCGTGGGCAAAAAAACATGTGGGTAACACAGAAGGGGTGGTACCGGTGTGTTCCACTAAGGTCCCACTAGAACTTAGAAGCTTGAATTTTGAACAATAGCTGTCCCCCGCGGATTTACCCCTGTTGCTCGGCTCCTAAGGGTCGTACCGTAATGTTGAATAGCCTATACTATTCATCATGAATCTGGCTATCATATACAAAAATAAATTTTCGAATCCCACTGGTAGTTCCAGAGATTTGCGCGTTCAAACAAACTCTTTAGGTTTATAATATTAATATAGATAAAGATCTCGTTGTCAATTTATAGATATATTTAAAGATAATTCATATTGTTTCAGGTCAACGGCATTGTGCTCCATGGCAGGTGTCATCTCAACGCGTCTGCCATCATCAAGGGTCTGGTGGGACCTGTCTTCAAGATCATACTGCTGAGGTAAGCGGAAACCACCTTCATTTCCACTTTCAATGTCTTCAGCACGCGTAGCATAACCAATTCTATTTCTATTCTACCAAGAATAGACAATATATCCAACTCGTTATCTCTTCTGCCCGAGCACGCAGCGACCCAGACGTACTTACCAGACTTTTGTCGACTAAAGAGTAGAAACATTTCTTTTCTTCTTTTTACATCACCATGCTTAAATCGGTAGAAATCTTGCCAAATCTGTCATCAACCCCGTTTCTATAGTGCTTATGGTGCGCGTGCTGAACCAATGGTAACCGACATAGCCCGAAGAATTGCCATCTCAGATCATAGAAACAAGGGAGATGTGCCAAGGCGCTATCGAGCTTGATGCCTGATTTTGAGCAAATTGGTCGTACTAAAAACGTACGCGCTGGCGACGAACCGAACACGATCCATGGTATAAATACAATGTTTTAGTTTAGTGCTAGTGTTGAGTAACGGTTAACAGTGTAAGATTGAGGGTGTGCGGAATGTTTAATGCGTGGAAGATCTTTTTATTCACAAGGAGCGCTTAATTATGCGCGTAATTGTGTCGAAAAATGTAGTAAAAGTGGCATCAGTTGTTCCCGTACTAATTTGCTATGATGGCATATCTCCTTGTTTCTATGATCTCAGATTGCCATACATAAGTGGCAGTAGGCAGGCCACATTGCTCACAGAATGATAACCGATGGGGTTGAAAAATTCTGGAGTGGCGATCGCGTACCGAAAAACGCAGCGTGGGTAGCCTTACAAGGACCGATGACCTGGTGAAGGTCGATGCTAGTGTTGCCGGTCGATAGTTCCAACATAGGTACTATCGATAGTTTTCATCTAAAAAAGGCTATGTATCGATAGTATTGCTTTATAATAAAACTATCGATAGTTCAAAATAATCGATAGTATTGATACTAATGATGCCATACTATCGATAGTATTGCTTTATAATAAAACTATCGATACTATCGATAGTTCAAAACAATCGATAGTATTGATACTAATCAATATACTATCGAACGGCAACACTATTGGATGCGAGAAGCACCTCCACCTCCTTGCGTCGTTTTCCTCATTACTGAGGGTCGTGACTCCCCCGCTGCATCAGTTTTTCCCGTACGATTTCCGTCCATCTGCTGCGATCCTTAGCTTCATGAAGGGCATTGTGGAAGTTGATGTTCAAAGAAGATCGTATTTGGTCCGACCATCTCGTGGGACTGCGTCCTCTGGGACGTTTGCCATCTACCTTGCCTGTCACCATCAGCTAGCTGTTCAAGATTGTGACCCTCTTTACGAGCAATATGTCCGAAGAATTCCAGCACCATTCCAGCGAGAAGCACAGGACCGGTCAATGTGGCGACGGCGATGCTTGGGGGAGGGCTGTGTCCAGCAGTGGACGTCTTTTGGCTGAAATCATCATGATGAATGTCTTCTGGCGCCACTTGCTATAATAAAACGGTAGCTCAGATGGTCATCGCCAAGGTGCGGCAGAGATCGCGGGGTCAAATATCCCGCATGTTAGTTTTTATTTAAATCTCTGAAAATTTTAATAGTAACAATCAGTAAAACGGATCTAGTTAGGTACTAACCTCAGATCATAGAAACAAGGAGATATGCCATCATGGCAAATTAGTACCGGAACAACTGATGCCACTTTTAGTACATTTTTCGACACAATTTTATTACGCGCATAATAAGCGCTCCTTGTGAATAAAAAGATCTCCCACGCATTAAATATTCCGCACACCCTCAATCTAACACTGTTCATCGTCACTCAACACTAGCACTAAACTAAAACACTGTATTTATACCATCGATCGTGTTCGGTTCGTCGTCAGCGCGTACGTTTTCAAAATCAGGCATCAAGCTCGATAGCGCCTTGGTACATCTCCCTTGTTTATATGATCTGAGGTACTTACTAATCGTAACTTGACAGCACAAAACGGTTGCTACCCAATAATGTTATGTATGTAGAATAGATGCAAGATAACGAGTGTATATTTAAGTACCTACGCTCCATTCTTCGGCATGACAATACATATACCGGTAATAGGCACCGATATAGACATCGTTAAAAACGACTCAATGAGCTATTTATAAATTCTTTTGTAGTAAGTATATAAATAGGAATAAACGCGAGTCTGCTTAGCAAAATAGTTCATTATAAAAATTTAATTATCAAATAGGTATACGGCCGGCGAATGGTTCGAGTTCGATCCCGAGGCACGCACCGCTGACTTTTCGAAGTCATGTGCGTATTAGAAATTAATTATCACTTGCTTTAACGGTGAAGGAAAACATCGTGAGGAAACCGGCATGTCCTAGAACCAAAAATTCGAAGACATGTGACGTCCACCAACCCGCACTGGGCCCGCGTGGTGGACTACGGCCCACTCCCTCTCACAGAGGAGGCCTGTGTCCCAGCAGTGGGAACATTATACAGGTTACTTCAAGAATACTGATTTTCTTTCAGTACATTCCTCATTAAAACTCATCCTGTATTTGTAGGTACTATATTATAAAACTGTAAAAAA
Source organism: Thalpophila matura (assembly GCA_948465475.1). NCBI lineage: Eukaryota > Metazoa > Arthropoda > Insecta > Lepidoptera > Noctuidae > Thalpophila > Thalpophila matura. The sequence continues at coordinate 12,640,836 of OX419199.1, forward strand.
GCCGTGTCTGTAGTCTGTACATTGAAGATGTTTCAGAAAAAAACAGACAGACGGACAGACAGACGGACATGTAAGGGTTCCTAGTTTTACTACGGAACCCTTAAAACCGGACAAGTGCAAGTACGACTCGCGCCCTACGGGTTCCGAAATATGCATTAGCGCCATCTATGCCGCTATTACTTCATAGTAGATATATTATATCATATCTTGAGAATAGATGGCGCTATTGTATACTGCTAGCGGCGCCATCTTTGAGCGCTCTACTCGTTCTCGGTTCTACTCATGGTCATGACAGACAACAAAGTGATCCTATAAGTGTTCCGTTTTCCCTTTGAGATACGGAATCCTAAAAACAGTCGGGATAACAGGTTCAATACCACACACATCTAAATCTGTTCAGGCGTTTAGAAGTTATGGTGGAATAAAGAAACTCACAGACATAATACTTAAATGAACCCCATAAACATAACACTCCTTTTAATGAGCAGTCGTGTGAAATGGCGACATGACATTTGTCAGCACCTCAGATCATAGAAACAAGGAGATATGCCATCATAGCAAATTAGTACGGGAACAACTGATGCCACTTTTAGTACATTTTTCGACACAATTACGCCCATAATTAAGCGCTCCTTGTGAATAAAAAGATCTCCCACGCATTGAACATTCCGCACACCCTCAATCTAACACTGTTAATCGTCACTCAACACTAGCACTAAACTAAAACACTGTATTTATACCATCAATCGTGTTCGGTTCGTCGCCAGCGCGTACGTTTTTAATATGAGCAATTTGCTCAAGATCAGGCATCAAGCTCGATAGCGCCTTGGCACATCTCCTTGTTTCTATGATCTAAGGTCAGCACATTTATAGATTTACACGCTGTGCCCCGCGGTTTCACCCCCGTTTCTCGGCTCCTAAGGGTCGTAGCGTGATGCTAAATAGCCTATACTATTCCTCATGTATCTGGCTATCATATTTAAAAAGAATCTTTCGAATCTGACCGGTAATTCCAAAGATTAGCCTATTCAAACAAACTCACTCGTCAGCTTTTAATTTATTGGGATACCGTACATAGATAAGATGCGATAGTTAATGTGTAACGATCGATTGGTTATTAGGAGACTGAAGAGCTATGGTGACGTCACCGACACAAAGGGCCATATACTGTAGGAGTAGGTACGTATGGGCCACATTAAATTGACAAAAGATGCTGTAACCGCCTTCCAAAGATATATGTATAAGACTAGAAGAGAACACCCGAACTAGCGAAAAAGACCTTTTGATTTTGACACTTTAAACGCCACGCCACCAGACACAATAGAAAGATTTTTGGGGAATGGAGGAACGAGGTGGAATGTCCCTCCATTGAAAAGGGAGGATCCTCCTACAAGACCGGGTGATATTGGTCTGGCGGGCCACAGATTTGAGTGGACCTGACCTGACTGTGCACGCATGTGCCGGGTATCGTGGCAGCTCAACCTTGACTAAGGGAGCTCAACGACCCGACGAACATTACCATCAGAAAGGACATTTACTTCTCCCGTCTGTGTCACATCTAGCACTTCTCTATATCCTCCGTCCACAAAGCGATTCGTATTTATTAGCTTGTCGTCCCAATTCCGGCCATCCCGAGCCTTAACTGTTGCCACTTGATGGCTCTATTTATCTTCATCCCTATCATACGTTAGGGAGACAGGTAGACGTGTAAGTTTATAACTGTGGGGGTCAAATCAAAATCAATTAAGAATTGAGTCGTAGTGGCTAGATTGGCTGCTGCGCAACGTGCCGCGGGTTCAATTCCCGTTTGAAACAAATTGACGGTTCCTACGTAGAATCCCCTAACTACAAATGACATACAGGAGAGCGCTTCAAACATTCAAACGCGCGTATATAATGTTCTACAACAGTGTGTGTGGTTTTATTTAATGTTCAATTGGCCAACTCATAATTATATTATTTAAAAAAAACACAAATCACGTATCTACCACTTAAGGGATTGTACTGAGGGACCGTCGAAGTATTTGTTTTGGGTCTGGCTTTGTAGATGTGAGATTTGTTTCAAGAATGAAGTTCCAATAATGTACATACTCGCTGAACGTTTCCTATAATTTCAAGTACTTTTCCCCTATCCATACTTTTTAGGGTTCCGTACCAAAATGGTAAAAATGAACCCTTATGGTGCGACTTCGTCTGTCTGTCTGTCTGTCTGTCTGTCTGTCTGTCTGTCACACCTGTTTATTTCAGCAACTACTAATGCTATCGACTTGAAATTTGGAACAGTTACAAAAAATGCTTGTCCAACTATATTGCAAATGAAAAAAGTTAAAAAATATTTTTATTTTCATTGCAAAAGGGGCCGGAGTGGGGGTCCAAAATTTCAAAGTGGGGTTACTAGGTCAAGTGACATATCATATGAAAGGGCTTGATTTGCACATTTCAAAATATATTTTCATTTTATTTTATGTCACACAGTTTTTGACATATGATGAAAAATGTCTGAAACCATACCATTCCCCCCCCCCCCTTATCTCCGAAGTTTGCGGAGCGAAAAATTTGAAATAATTAGGGTTGATAGGAATTGACCCAAGTATGGCACCAAAAATAAAACGATGTTCCTAACTAGTACAGTTTTTTCAAAATCATCAAAATTCCTTCACAAACAAACTTAGTTATGCGGTCCGGTTTTTTTCACTTTATATGTCCAAAACTGATACGGAACCCTCGGTGCGCGAGTACGACTCGCACTTGGCCGGTTTTTTCCTAATAGAGCTTGACCTCAGTGCATAGAAAAAAGGAAATGTCATCATAGCAAATTAGTACGGAAACCACTGTCACCAATTTCAGAACAGTTTGCGACACAATTACAAGCGCTCCATGTGAATATAAAGATCTCACACATTAAAAATTCCTCACACCCTCAATCTAACACTGTTATTTGTCATTCATCACTAGCACTAAACTAAAACACTGTATTTATATCATCGATCGCGTTCGGTCCGTCGCCAGCGTGTACGTTTTATTTATGGTGAATGTGATAATAAAGAGTCAAGCTCAATAGCGCCTTGGCACATCTCCCTTATTTCTATGATCTGAGAGCTTGACTTATGAAATCATTCGAATTTAATGCTCTATGGTTTTATCATTTTAAAGATACGATCCCTCAAAAATCGATTTTATTTATAACTCCTTTAGTCACTTCTCCTTTTACACCGTGATGAGTTAGCGAATAACTCATTGAGTGCAATCACCTTTTGGTAAGGATCGTTGGCCCGGCGATATCAAGCAAAGAACGTCATGCAGCAATTCAAAAAATAATGATAGTGTTTTGTTTTGGTTTGCATAGCTTGGCACAGACGGATACAATACGCGTAGTCTAATATCGGCTTCCAACGGTCAGTAATTTTATGGATTGTCCCAAAGGCAGTTTCTCTGTCTTCTTTCGCTCTGAGGCAGCCCCGGATCTAGGGGGGGGGGGGGGGGGGGGCTAGCCCATGCCCCGGGCGGCAAACTCAAGCGTGGTAGACGAATACACTGAGTAGTGTATTAGCTAATAATCGCAAAAAGATGTCGACACGTTTGCTCCGCCAAGGTCAGAGAGATCAGAAAACCACTTAGCTAAAAAAAACCGGCCAAGTGCGAGTCGTACTCGCGCACCGAGGGTTCCGTATCGGTTTTGGACGTAAAAAGTGGAAAAAACCGGACCGCATAACTAAGTTTGTTTGTGAAAGAATATTGATGATTTTGAAAAAACTGTACTAGTTAGGAACATCGTTTTATTTTTGGTGCCATATTTGGGTCAATTCCTATCAACTCTAATTATTATTTCAGATTTTTCGCTTCGCAAACTTCGGAGATAAGGGGGGGGGAATGGTATTTTTTCAGACATTTTTCATCATATGTCGAAAACTGTGCGACATAACATAAAATGAAAATATATTTTGAAATGTGCAGATCAAGCCCGTTCATATGATATGTCACGTGACCTAGTAACCCCACTTTAAAATTTCGGACCCCCACTCCGGCCCCTTTTGCAATGAAAATAAAAATATTTTTGGCCTTTTTTCATTTGCAATAAAGTTGAACAAGGATTCTTTATAACAAACAAACTTAGTTATGCGGTCCGGATTTTTTCACTTTATACGTCCAAATATGATACGGAACCCTCGGTGCGCGAGTACGACTCGCACTTGGCCGGTTTTTTTTCTTTATTGATGATTATTTCTTAAAACTTAAGACTTCATACAGTAAAACTGTTACAATAAGAAAGGTATTAATTTGTCGAAACTAACGAAAGCAATGAATACTACTTAAGTTTAGTTAAACAGACGAAATCAGTCCAAAACAAAAAGTCCGTGGCCGCGCGGTCGAAACGCTACTTTGTACGCTGATTTCTCATTATCTATAAATGTCAGGATTTCAGCGTGATCATCTATTTATTCGACATATTAACCTCATTACAATGCCATATCGTTTTACCTTCAGAACAGTTTTCAACGCGTGTAATCTCGAAAATGATATTATCTCCTACAATGTTCCAGCAGGGTAACCATAATTTCAATTTCGGGAATACCTCTAACTGGAGACTAGAGTCTGGCAAACGAAAGCTGAGCCTAAGATTTAATCGAAACTTTTTACATGGCAACATTCTTTATAGGGTTATTTTACCAGATATAGTTTTGATACTTATACTAAATAAATATTTCAATTTGTCATATTTACCTTATTCGCATAATCTATATTAATAAAATGCTTTATCCTGACTGACTGACTGACTGACTGACTGATGGATCAACGCACAGCCTAGACCGGTGGTTGTAGAAACGTGAAATTTGGTGGACGTATTCCTTATATGATGTAGGCATCCGATAAGAAAGGATTTTTGAAAATTCCACGCCGAATAGGGTGAAAAGGGGTGACAAAGTTTGTATGGGAAAACGTGTTTACTTGGTCTGATCAACTTTAAACTTTAAATTTTTAAATATAGAGTTCAAAATTCAATTGGTTAGAGCACTGAGCAAGGACTTAAGCTGAATGCCCATTTACCCAAGCCGAACGCGTGGAAAGAGCCGACCGAACCGAATTTTAGAATTCTTTGTATGGAATTCTATGAAACCTCGCCCAGCTATCCGCACCGAATCAGAAGAAAGATCCTCAAAGTTCTGATGACGTCTTAGAATTTACGAAGCGAAGCGCCTGGTATGCCTAAGTAAGGAAAATGGCACATTCGTTTTCATACCATTAAAGGAGCATGCTCTATCTAGCCTATTCTATATCTAGGTAGGTACCTATGTTAGATTCGGTTACTTCGGCGCGGATAGGTGTGCAAGACTTAAGAAAATTCGGTTCGGTCGGCTCCTTCAGCGCGTTCGGCTCGGATAAATGGGGGTTCAACTTTAGTATTAAAAGGGTAGTATTTAATCTTACAACTGTAAATCCACATTTTTCTATCAAAGTATTCGCAATTGCTAACAAAAATACTGAATTGCACACTAAATTTGCCCATCAAATAAATCAAATATACTACACTGTTTGTTGTTTAAAGCTAAACTATTTTACTGAACTACTATCTGTTAACTTATAGTAAATCTAATTATCCTTTTAGTGCAACGAAACATTTAATCTGTTTTTTTGGAATACGTCACCTATAAAATTTGAAAGAACATGAGTTATTCTAAATAAAACAACGGTTAATCAGTCATGTTTATTAAATTATTGTTCTCAAAAAATCAAATAAGTGTTATCATCATAATCACTAATTAAGGCACAACGGTAAGACTACTCAGACTTTTTCAACAAATTAATTAAAATATTAAAAAATATATATTTTTATTGTACGATTAGGGCAGGTCTTGCTTTTGATGGACGTCTGCGTTTTCGTTTTATCCCAATAGGTATGTTTTTAGCTTCTGTAGGTGGTGTGACATTTATATTATCAGAAGCTATTGAGGAGAGACAAAATAAAAGACTTTATTTTTTGATTTACAAGGGGGTGGGAGGTGGTCGACGGAGCCCCGCTACGCGGGGCTCCTATTTCTGTCTGCAAGGTTAAAAGTAACCTAACACAAAGGGGTTGACGGGGGCTTCGTTCGCTCGCTTTGCTCGCTCACTGAAGCCCCCGTCAACCCCTTCGAACCTAAATTGTCCGTGTCGGGGTGTCCAAATTCCCGAGCTCGCTTCGCTCGCTCTTGGACCTTAGTTATCATGAAATATAATAGCTAGCGTAAACTGAATGCTATCGGCGAAAGATTCGTTCGTTTACACTTAAACTCGAGCAAGTTATATTTATCTAATGAACGAAAACAATAACAAATGCACGCGACCATGCGCCGTGTACGACTGCGGAATAACATCACTCGCTCTCTCTCACACTCGTGCCGCCGTGCTTGTGAAGGAGCGAGCGCGATGCAACTAGCGCGAGCGTTGAGTGAGTGCAGTCAAAAGCGCGCCAAATAAGTTTTCAACAAAACAGTTGTACAAAGAAAAATATAGTTGGGTTAAAGGGATTTTAGTTCAACAAGTAGCAAATTAGTGTAGTCATTAGATAACCTATAACATGCATTCTTTGTTATGCAATTTAAGATAATGATTTTAGTAATTCGGTGGTAATATTGGATAATTTAGTGTGCAAATCAGTATTTCTGTTATATGGCGAGTAATTTTGTTTTAGAATGCTTATATCTGTGGTTTTAGCAAGTTTTTCGTAGTGATATTAGATAAATAAAGTCGCTAACTTTGATATATTTTAGACATTTTCTTATACGACACATTTAGATATACAATTATTTAATTTGATAAAGAGTCATTTATTTGATATGCTGGTACATTATTAGTGGATAATTGTTGTTTGCTTAAATTTTAAATAGAGGTACAATTTAAAATTCCCCGTATTAAAATATGTTACGAACTATTCCAAATTCAAATACCTAGATATAAAATTTTAAAAACAAAATAGTTTACATTCGATATTCAACTTCGTCTGCTCTTGAATATTTAAATCAAAAAGTTTCATTACTTACCTTGATTTCCTTCCAAAAACCTACTAAGTATCCTACTAATATTATAAATTAATGTGAAAGTTTGTGAGGATGTATGGATGTTTGTTACTCTTTCACGCAAAAACCGCACTGAACGGAATTTGATGAAAATTTACAATAATATAGCTTATACATCAGAATAACACACATAGGCTACCTTTTATCCTGAAAAATGTGGGCGAAGCCGCGGGCGTAAGCTAGTTATGTAATAAATGGTTTATTTAATGTATAGAATCTTTATAAAAAATTAATCTACGTAAAATTAAAACCAATTAAAACATAATTACGTACATTTTTTACTTACGTTCGATTTTTCAAACGTCAGTTAAATTTTTCTGAGGAATAGTTGTGTTGTTTGGCATATTTTGAGTAGAAAACATGTCAAACCAACCACCGCATTTATTTTTCAAACAATTGAAATATCCGCCCCTAACATATTATTTGTTGTCAAGAATCAACACAATTTATTAGGGTTCCGTACCAAAATGGTAAAAAAGGAACCCTTATGGTGCGACTTCGTCTGTCTGTCTGTCTGTCTGTCTGTCTGTCTGTCTGTCACACCTGCTTATTTCAGCAACTACTTATGCTATCGACTTGAAATTTGGAACAGTTATATAGAATGCTTATTCAACTTTATTGCAAATGAAAAAAATCCAAAAATATTTATATTTTCATTGCAAAAGGGGCCGGAGTGGGGGTCCAAAATTTTAAAGTGGTGTTACTAGGTCAAGTGACATATCATATGAAAGGGCTTGGTCTGCATATTTCAAAATATATTTTCATTTTATTTTATGTCTCACAGTTTTCGACATATGATGAAAAATGTCCAAAAAAATACCATTCCCCCCCCTTATCTCCGAAGTTTGCGGGGCGAAAAATCTGAAATAATTAGGGTTGATAGGAATTGAACCAAATATGGCACCAAAAATATAACGATGTTCCTAACTAGTACAGTTTTTTCAAAATCATCAAAATTCCTTCACAAACAAACTTAGTTATGCGGTCCGGATTTTTTCACTTTATACGTCCAAATATGATACGGAACCCTCGGTTCGCGAGTACGACTCGCACTTGGCCGGTTTTTCCTACTGTTCTTAGTGATACCATGATGTGTTTTTAGGGTTCCGTACCGAAATGGTAAAAAAGGAACCCTTATGGTGCGACTTCGTCTGTCTGTCTGTCTGTCTGTCTGTCTGTCTTGAAATGCAAAAGAATGCTTGCTCAACTTTATTGCAAATATGCGGTCCGGCTTTTTCACTTTATACGTCCAAAAATGATACGGAACCCGGTGCGCGAGTAAGACTCGCATTTGGCCGGTTTTTAAAGATACGATCCCTCAAAAATCGATTTTATTTTATAACCCCCTTAGTCACTTATCCTTTCACACCTCAATCACCTTTTGGTACAGATCGTTGGCCCGGCGATATCAAGCAAAAAACGTCATGCAGCAATTCAAAAATTAATGATAGTATTTTGTTTTGTGTCTTTAGAATTAAGACTCGCTGTTGTTATCACTAATGACGCGTATTTAATTTGGCATAGCATAAGCATAGCATAATCAACCTATAATGTTCCCACTACTGGGACACAGGTCACATAGGTATCCTCTCTGTGAGAGGGAGTGGGCCGTCCACCACGTTGGTGGACGTCACAATGTCCTCGAATTTTTGGGGCTAGGACATGCTAATTTCCTCACGATGTTTACCTTCACCGTTTTTAGAGCAGTGGTGATGAAATAAATTGCACAAAGTGTGCGCCTGCCGGGGTTCGCACCCACGACCTACGACTTGTAAGTCAGGGCTGCTACCACTAGGGCACCACTGCTCTCGTCCGTAGGCGGTGCGCGTTGGTATCCACTGGGAATCGGTAACTTCAAAATCAAAGCCAAAACATTTATTTCCATTAGGCCATTTATAGGCACTTCACTTACTTCCAAGGTGCAATGCAGCGTCACGACGCACTACTAGGGACGCGTCTGCGTTACCTCAGACGTACCTATTTTCTTTGATCTGCGGTCCGAGCCAGCCAGTGCTAATCCGTAAAATCACTGACTGTTGGAAGAGCGTCGGTGCGGTCCGTGACTGTCTGTGATCGTCAGCTGTGGTGGTATGATCCGTAAAATCACTGACTGTGGAACTGAAGTCGGGAGTTCGTGCGAATAGCGTCACACAGTTTGTTTTTGTGTGTTTTCTACTGTAGGTAGTGTATCATTCCATTATCAACTGGTGTAAAAGAGCTGCCAAAAAATTACGCAATCTCAATATTATCTTAAAAGTAATGGCTAATAATAAAATGGCTTTCAAGTTCAAATTTTAAGATTGATTGTTACCAATCAATCTTAAAATTTGAACTTGAAAGCCATTTTAATAAGATCCATGCCCTTTTTTTAGGCAGGCATAAGTTACATATGAGTGTCTCATATGTTCAATATGATTTCAGGCGAAAAGCTGCGTTAGAAGACGTTGCAGTCAAACCTCTAACTCCTGCGCAGTTCCCCGTCGCATTAGAAGAAGAGGTAAGTCAACACACTACTTTAATAAGCGAAGTCTTACCTTGCCCGTGGCGTATCTTGCATGCAAGCATAATGCACGCAGGTACCTTACCCGTATTGTATAATGTCATCATATCTTAGACAATGGTGACGATTCTATTAGTGAACCTACTTAATTTAAGTTAGGCTATTGCTATCTTGTTCTTTCTAACAAATCAAGAAAGAGACGGAAATAAATAAGAGCTGTTAGACTAAAATTTACATATAATTTCACACGCTCAAATTCATGCAAATCAGCATGATTTAGTTGACAGCACTCAAGCCGTCGAGCGTCACTTGTCTTTTTCTCGTGCTGTTTGTTAGAAAAAGATAGCAATACTTTAATATTAGTTTAGTTGGTGTATACGAGAATCAGCGCCAATATTCAATATCGACAGAACTTAATACAACGCCGCTTTATGTATCCTCCTATATGACACAGCTATGCGTGCGTGTAATGCGTGCAAAACGTAGGTACATTACGAAGCCTATACTTTTAATGTAACTACATACATTGGTGGTATTTTGTACTAAACGATTCCATTAAACTTCTGATCTTTGTCACCCTACAGGTGACAATATTTCACACCCACACTCTGCAATAAAGTTATTTATATACTTACAAATAAACGGTAAACATCGAATACTTGCATTGTTGGTAAATATGTGATTTTCCTCTCTTTGTCAGTTCATCGTTGAATATGTAATAGAATACATACATTAAACATAGATTATACATAATAACTTCTGTACGTAACATGTAAGAAATTCATGGTCATATTTATTGATTTTGAGATTTGGGATTTGGACACTTCCTTTCGGAAAGATTTACCTTTTGGAAACGGTGTTAGTCTCGTCATTATTAGTTTTTGAGGGTAATAATTCTAATTTTGTTCAACCGATTATCAATCACACTAATATTATAAACTAGCTTTAACCCGCGGCTTCGCCCGCGTTTTTGGGATAAAAAATAGCCTGTGTTATACTGATGTTTAAGCTATATTACTGTAAAGTTTCATCAAAATCCGTTCAGTAGTTTTTGCGTGAAAGAGTAACAAACATCCATACATACATCCATCCTCACAAACTTTCACATTTATAATCCGTAGGATGCAAAAGTTTGCGTGTGTGTATGTTTGATACTTCTTCACGTTGAAATGGGTGGACGGATTTGAATGAAAGGCAAAGAGGTAGCCTCGGACCTGGAAAAATACATAGGCTACTTTTCATGAATTTTTACGTAGATGAAGTCGCGGACAATAGCTAGCATAGAGACTAGCATAAAGACGCTATTACGTCAACATGATGTCATTTTAATTTTTCAAAACCTTTAAACGTTTAATTTAATATTTTACGGCTACACGTCTAATATAGAAAAACACATAAAATCCTTAAACAGTGTGGTGACAGCATGGCGCCGAGAACACACGCTATTATTTACCTTACAAGTGTTCTTGAGATAACAAGATAAGACCAACGTTTTATTACCCTAGCTTATGTTTCTTTAGGAGTAAACAATATTTTAATCCCGCTGTGAAGAGTTCAGGGCCCCAAGTCTGCTATTGCAATTGTGTAAAAATGGTCTCATAATGTCATTATAACTGTCAAAACCTAAGTCAACCTTTGGCTTAGAGTAAGACTATCCCTTTGGTCATTGGTCAAAACCAAGAAGAACGATGTCATTATGGGACCATTCTGACACGATTATGGCAATAGGGATGTTGAATATATTTTTTTTATTGTGAATCTGTAAACTATTTGAAAAAAGATAATTAACACCAAAAAAACAGATGAAACATCTACAAAATTGGCAAAGTTATAAGCATTTTAAAATGATTTGCTAGACACGGACGGCATGCATGATAAGTGACGTAACACCACCTATGTCCGCTTCGCGCGACAAAGACGGAGCGATACTCCCTCCAAAAACTTTAAAAGCGTCTATGTTTTCCATTTTGTGATAAATTATTATTATTTTTTTACTTTTTTGTTATTCCTATTCCTTCTTTGGAATAAAATAATTTATTTGTACTTTTTTAATAGTAGTCCACTACCGTATGCACACTTTCGAGCCCTGGAGCCGTACTATGATATAATAAGTGCCATCAACGTTCCAGTGTGAAAGGGAGGGAGCTAGAGGATGAAGGCAGACCATGGGAAAATATGCTGTCTGTAGGAACGCAGACGCATCCGTAGCAGGGCGTCGGTATCCGCCGCGAGTTAGGCCAACCATACACGGACTGCTTGAAACAGTCAGTATCGACTGCTACAAGCTTCAACTACATAGCAAACTACAGTATTCTACGTACATACGTAATTACGTACACGGAACCGCTCGAGCAGTCCGACTGTTCAGGACGGTCGTGCGGTCAAGCAGTCGCCAGGCATACACTGACTGCTCGAGCTCTCGACTGCTACTTGTCGAGCACGGAGCAGTTGATACCGACTGCTGGAGCAGTTGATACCAACTGCTGCAGCAGTTATCAATGACAGCTTCAAGCCAATGAGTTTGACTGCTCAAGCAGTTGATCACTAGCTGACTGCTCGAGCAGTCCGTGTATGGTCAGCCTTAGTGACTTCAAAGATGCGATGCGGCGTCGCTACGGACACGTCTGCGTTGGCACATACAAGGGCTGATCCAGGGGTGGCGTCATGGGGGTCATGTCATGACCGCCCTGGACTGGGCCTAGGTTGACTGCTGATAATATTTTTAATACAAAAAAAAAATACTTTTTGGCCATTAGTACTAGCGACCCCCCTGATTTGAAGGCTGAATTCGCCCTTGGGCACTTATGTGCCTATTTCCCTTGGTCTGCGCTCCGAGTGTGACCAGGATAAGAGAGTCAGTGCGGTCCGTGGCTGTCTGTGATCATCAGCTGTGCGTGGATCCGTAAGATCACTGACTGTGCGAAGCCACCATAAATGTAACAGGGATTTTTAGCATAAATTAATGCCTTCTAATAAAGCGCTACAATGAAAGACTACCTACCTATTTATAGAAGAGATTTATACGATTATATACCAGAAATGATAAACATGCAAATCATAATCAGAAGAGAAATTATAATCAGTTGATTCAATATTATATTCTGTGTGTTTCTCCCACTGTGAGCACTGACCCACGTGTGAAAAACACGTGTTTACGCAAAACTGTGCAATTCCACATAATTTACAACATTTATACGTACACAAGGATTTATGTAAAAAATCTCTTTCGTCTCGAACTAAAAACATTTGGAATCAAAAAATTCTCAATTATTTTTAAAGAACATTTACATATTATTTAAAACCAGTCTTTATTATATGAGGAATAATTCTCAAACTTTATATTATTATGTGTTATGACGCTGACCTTGTCGATATATTCTATCTCTCTCGCACTCGCGGAATCCATGCCCCTGGAGATTTTCGAAGCGTTTTCCTAAGTGCCTCCCGCGAACAAATTTAAACTCTAATTTATTGTGTATAAAATTTATTATCGATTGCCTGTTATATTTTTCAGTGTTTATCTTTTGTACCGTTTCGAGAATGACGCAAGTACGACTTTGTAACAAAAACAACGTGAACTTTAATCCATGCGAAACACGATTGATTTTCAACTGAATTGTTTAGTACCGTTACGGTATTTATCAGTGGGTGTATACTAAACGTATTATCTGGCATTTTAGCAGTGTCATATTGAAAACACTGTTAGTATTTAGTACGATTTCGGAGACGAAGTATCGCGTTTCGATTTTATTACTATTATAATAAAAAAAAACTAAAAATATGTAATAAAAACCTCGGTATACCTGAAAATACGGAATTATACAGTGATATAGTGAAGTGATATGGTAATTTATATGACAGTGATACATAAGTGTTTTATTTATAAAGTGTAGTGTGTAACAGGTAAACTAAATTACAAACTAGAGGGTTTTGTGCTGGTATATGTAATCAATACAAATAAATACACGGAAAGGTTTATTTTCATATTTGTAAAACATTATCCTGCAAAATTATTGTTGCATTTAAACTGCCGTGCCCGCGGTTTCACCCCAGTTGCTCGGCTCCTAAGAGTTGTAGCGTGATGTTAAATAGCCTATATTATTCCTCATGAATCTGGCTATTATATACAAAAAGATTTTTTTGAATCCGACTGGTAGTTCTAAAGATTAGCGCGTCACACAATCAAACAAAAAAACTCTCTCGTAGAATATAGAGATCAAAGTTTAAAATAAATCAATATAATTAAGCTGTATGTCAAGTTTTTCATGTTTTATGACATTTCTAGTACTTTTTGTTTTTGTAGTTCACTATAAACGTGTGGCCATGCGCCGGCGCCGGTTATTCCTCATCATCATTGAACGTTACAAAATATACAGCCTACAAGTGATATTACTTCTGATAAAAAATCTTATCTTGATAAGACAAGTCTGTACAAATGTTTTAAGAAGCTAAATAAATTACTCAATTCAGAAATGGAAAATTTTAATTGCAAATTCCTTTAAAGATTTTAATAATGAATCCTTGCCTAAAAATAAAACCTGGTCAGGGGCGAGTCAGGCTCACATAGTTAGGGTTCCGTACTAAAACAACAAACAGCAGGTACACTCGACGCCATTTACGGTCGACCAATTTTCACCGTTATGTTCTTAGTAATAAGGGCGAAAAGTGGTCGACCGTAAATGGCGTCGAGTGTACCTAGTCGATAGACCAAATAAACTTTCTTTGTATTTTATTTGTTAAGGATTGATAAATATTAAGTGTAGGTAAAAACTACTTACTTTTATTAAAAATATTTTTTTTCCGCAACTATTACACTGTCGGAAAAACCAGCAGTTTTCCTGTAATCTATGGCTTATATTATTATCTATTAGGTAGCCCTATTAAAATCAGAAAGTTAGGTTTAAAAACCTAGGAGAACAGAGGGGAGGGAGAATTTCATTTTTTGCACATTTTTATTGTGGAGGCCCCTTTTTTGTGGAAGCTCCGGGACCACTGCCACTGTTGTCCTGCCCTAAATTCACTGGTCGCTCCACCTGGGCCCGAAATCTGCTATTGCAATTGTCATAATCGTGTCAGAATGTGACACGATTATGAAATGAAAGTTTTCAACCGTGGGAGAGCTGCTTCGGCACGAATGGGCCGGCTCGACCGGAGTAATACCACGGCCTCACAGAAAGCCGGCGTGAAACGACGCTTGCGTCGTGTTTCGCCGAGTGAGTGAGGGTACCGGAGGCCCAACCCCCCCCCCCATGATGGCGCAGTTGATAAATCCATTGTTGTGGGGGGAGCAAAACTGCGCTCAACAATGCCCAAGACAAGAGCAGTTTTTTAAAGGCCGGCAACGCACTTGACTCATCTGGTGTTGCGAGTGTCCATGGGCAGCGGTAATCACTTACCATCACATGATCCGTCTGCTCGTTTGCCTCCTATGATATAAAAACAAAAAAAATGGTCTCATAATGATATCTTAACTGTCAAAGCCTAAATCAAAACCTTAGGTCCTTGGCTTAGGGTAGGTAAGTAAAACTATCTCTTTGGTCATTGGTCAGAACGATGTCATTATGAGAATAATGACATCGTTTTGACTTGAATGACCATAAAAATAATGCAATTGTCATGACACGATTATGACAATTGCAATAGCAGACTTGGGGCCCTGAAGTCCTGCAACTGATTAACGGCACCTATTAGTATATGAGGTCAACCGTTACCTATTCTTAGCCGTGCATCACATCGCCATATGATTAGTAACTATGCTCAAATTCGGTCACATCTGTGTTAGTTTACTCTAAACTTGTTTAACATAGTTATAATAACGGTTTTTATTATATTAGTTCCAAAACGGTACAGCGAGATTCAAATTATTTAGTATCTTTGGAATTTTGAACTTTCGATTTAAGTGTACAAACTCAAAGAAATCGGATTATTTAGTCTCCCGCGCTATTTCTTCGTTTTCACTTCGCTTTCTTTCTATTTTTTTTTCTTTTTGCTCGGCTCCTAAAGATCATAGCGTAATGTTAAATAGCCTATACTATTCCTCATGAATCTGGCTATAATAGACAAAAAAATGTTTTCATCCCACCATCGCGGAAAGATTATTATTGCTCTTCGATATCTGAGTGCAAAAGCCGTTTCTTACCCGACTGCGGCGAAGCCCAAAAGGAGGGTATAGTGTTTCACCTGTATGTTAGTATGTATGTATGTGGGTATGTATGTATTTCCGTTTCTGTGTTCCCTCCTAGAGACCAAACGA
Organism: Thalpophila matura; assembly: GCA_948465475.1. Classification (NCBI taxonomy): domain Eukaryota; kingdom Metazoa; phylum Arthropoda; class Insecta; order Lepidoptera; family Noctuidae; genus Thalpophila; species Thalpophila matura. The sequence goes on from OX419199.1 coordinate 12,656,644, forward strand.
GCGAACGGATTTTAACATGGCATATCATTAGATTTGTATTGACATCGCGAGTAACATAGGCTAATATGGATTATGAAAAAAACCAACATGGCGGATCTTAATCGCCATTAAGTGAAGTCGTAAAAAATAAAAAAAAACTGATATGGTCATGTGGGGTATCGAAATAAAGGGCTTAAAGAGAAAGACAATTACGAAAATATATATATATCTTTTACATAAAAAAAAACATTTATCTAAAAAAACATTAATCTAAAAAAAAACTGATTTTTATTCTCTTGTTACATCATCATGTGGGGTATCAAAATGAAGGGCTTAAAAAGACCATACAAAAATTAGGAATTTTATAAAAATAGTAAATTAAAAATTAAAAAAACCCGACTGCCAAAAAACAACTAAAAAGTTCAAAACAAGAGCACTTTTCAAGCAGTCTGATGCAGTTGGTGGCAATTATTTGTGTTAAATCTTAGATTTTATGCCACCAACTGCATCAGACTGCTTGAAAAGTGCTCTTGTTTTGAACTTTTTAGTTGTTTTTTGGTAGTCGGGTTTTTTTAATTTTTAATTTACTATTTTTATTTTTCACTTTTTAGTTTTTAATGTATGTTTTCGTAATCTTCTTTTCGAGCCCTTCATTTTGATACCCCACATGATAGGTTTTGAGGATAAGTAAGAATTAGCGAGAATGATTGCTTTGTTGAACAACTTTAAATCGTTATATATCCTAAACTATTATTTAAAATGAAAAATGATAAAAGGAACCTAAAAATGATTTTAAAATACCTATTCAACGACACCCCACTTGACATAGTTCATCAACTTTTTTTTTTTCATTTTGACAATATGGCGTCTGGTTGTCGCTGTGGTGAATTTTGATTACTGTTATGTCTTTAGTGACACTCGCAAGGTTAAGACGAATCGATTGACGTAAGAATTATCAAAATCGGCCTACGCATTTGGTCTCTAGAACGCCACATAGAAACAAACATACATACATACATACATACATACATACATACATACATACATACATACATAGACTGATAAACACATTACCCTCCTTTGCGTCTCGCAGTCGGGTAAAAAAACTCATGATCGGGGTAGGTATAGAGAAAAGGAAAACACGACATTGCAGTCGGGACCCAGTGTTTCTCTAGAGGATAAAGTAAATTGAATTTAGAACATCGTGTGCAATAAGTTTGTGAATTCAAAACATCAATAAACCTATTTACTTCTACCTCCATGGTGCCGAAATTTATAATACAACCTTTTTTTCCTCGCTGAGGTGAGATGAAAAGTTACGTGTTGCACTCGAGTGCAAAGATTTTCCACCTCGTGCTCTTTTGATTCCCTCGCTAACGCTCAGGATTCTAATTAATGAATCACAAGCAACAAAAAAACTCTTCAGCTTTATTATATTAGTATAATTATAGATTAGGTATTTCCATGATTGTATAATAATTATATTCTACTAGCAAACCCGGCGAACTCCGTTTCGCCACCGTAGTACATGCTATGTATCAGAGATGGCGCTGTATGTGAAAAAAGATTTTCCCGCTTTTCTCTTTAAATTTTCCTGAATTTTCTTTGCTATAAACCTCACGGAACCCGAGACCTTTCCAACGAATGCAAAACCGTGGAAATCGGTTCGTCCGTTCTGGACTTATATCGTCAGGAAGGAAAACCCGACTTATTTTTATATAGTAGATTAAAGTCCACAAGTACAGCATAAACACATTCTAATATTGTTATTATTTGTAATCAATATCTACCATAAAAGTATTATTAGGCCATTTTCTTTCCAAATTAGTAATATTTTGTGACAAATCTCAGGCAGCCCCGAGGCATATTATTAGTAATAGTATCAGTATAATATCGATTACTTATAACATATCGCTTTACAGCGTGGGTGGATTAACTGTTGAACTGAGCACCTACTACAATGTAATAGTTAATTATTATGTACCGTATTTACCTAGTTACATATAAACAGTCTGTTAGATTAAACTAGGTACATACTGAAGGAGGGTAGGTACATAATATACTATTCGATAAAGGTTATTTTTTTACTATTTTAATACAGAACCCTAAAATTCAGCTGTTCCATACAGTCTGTCGCGTGATAATAGAGGTTTTTGTATGAAACAGTTGATTTTTTTTCGTGATTTCAAGTCGAAGTCAATCGAAATAGTATTGATAAAAATGAATAATTATCCTCTTTCGATGTGTATTCTGTCACGCAGTTTAAGTTATATTATCTGATATTTTCATATATTTTTAAGTCTACCTCCTGGCTCCATAATCAGATCAGTTTGATGGTACCAAATTATTGTATTGTCATCTACATCACATATACTTACAAACTTTCGAATCGATACGACAATTAGAAGTAGGTTAAAATCGACTTCCAAAATTCGTTTACGTTTAAATGAAGCGTGTAAAAAATTAAAAAGTATCCCACACTTTATAATATGCCCTTGAATTAACATGATCTCTGGATTATGTGGGCTTTAGTTATTTACTATCGAGTGGAACAGCCTTATCAGCCGCGATCCATACCGCGACGCGCGTAGGCGACGCAATCGCATCCTCTGTAGCCAGCCTTAGATAACCCGCTTTTATTCAGTGCTTTATAATCCAGGCTGGAATTTAGGAAGTGTGTGGATTGATAAGGTTTTAATGTTTGTTTTGAATACATGTAAATTCTTGCCTTTTTAGGGTTCCGAACCAAAATGGTAAAAAGAAACCCTTATGGTGCGACTTCGTCTGTCTGTCTGTCTGCCACACCTGCTTATTTCAGCAACTACTAATGCTATCGACTTGAAATTTGGAACAATTATAAAAAATGCTCACCCAACTTTATTCCGAATGAAAAAAGTCAAATATTATTTTTATTTTCATTGCAAAAGGGGCCGGAGTGGGGGTCCGAAATTCTAAAGTGGGGTTACTAGGTCAAATGACATATCATATGAAAGGGCTTGATCTGCACATTTCAAAATATATTTTCATTTTATTTTATGTCTCACAGTTTTCGAGATATGATGAAAAATGACTGAAAAAATACCATCCCCCCCTTATCTTAAATTACCCTTATCTTCCGAAGTTTGCGGAGCGAAAAATCTGAAATAATTAGAGTTGATAGGAATTGACCCAAATATTGCAACAAAACTAAAACGATGTTCCTAACTAGTATAGTTTTTTCAAAATCATCAAAATTCGTTCACAAACAAACTTAGTTATGCGGTCCGGTTTTTTTCACTTTATACGTCCAAAAATGATGACTCGCACTTGGCCAGTTTTTTTCCCATGGGGGTAAGCAGAATCTACGGACCCCCATGTGCTACGATCCTTAAGAAGCTGACAAGACCTAGGTTTTATCGATTCACGCAATTCCCGCCTATAAAAGCTAACATATACGGGTCACAAACAATAGAGTGTGTTCAAAAAGATGGTAAAATTGAACAAATCTTTTATTACGAAATAGGGAAAAATGTAAGATAACTATGTTCTTTCTAATCATCATGGTAGTCATGATGATTAAGAACATGATAATTATAAAATAACCATTTAAATTAATATTTAATAATCGACATTTTTGTATTATTTTTTTTTTGAGGTGCCGATTTTCTTCTACCGATCGAAAATAGTGGAATCGTGTTATGGGCTCAATACGGTTCTTCAAAATATCGTGAATATGTTTTTTTTAAAAAGTTAACCTTTAACCTTATAGTTAACCATGTGGTAAAAACGTGCACAAAAAAAACCTGTTTTTGCTTCATTCACATTCATGAATACAAATCATGGTCATTGATACACGCGATTGCTACGAACCTAAAAAATATAAAATTAAAATAAAAACCTTATCAATAATCCACGCTGTAACATAGGAACTGTGCGGATTGATAAGGTCATTTAGTATTTATCTATATTATGGCAGTATTTATTGTACAACTTAACATAATTATTTTGGTTGAAATTGCAAGATTTTGAATAATTTAATTTTTTTGTAAAAATAGTACAAATAATTGTTCCAATTATCGTCATAGCTATTGCAAAATCATTAAAATACTTATTAGCTTGTTATCAGTACCTCTTACGAAAGTTTACAGAATCCCTGTATTTTATTCTATTTGATTAAACTGAAAGCCAAAATAATATGTTACAGGTTAAAAAAACCGGGCAAGAGCGTGTCCGGACCACGCTCAGTCTAGGGTTCCGTAGCAAGAAGTATTTCAGTTTTTCAACCGCAAATATCTCAAAACTGAAAGTAGTGAATATAACAAAAAGTTATTGACGTATCTTGTTCAAATTAATTTTAATCAAGAGTATTTATTAGATGCCATCAGTTTGATTTTTTTCAGATTTTTTGATTACGCGTTTGGAAAATTACAGGGGGAGTTTCGGAGTTCCTAGTTCACTCAATATGAGTCCATATTGAGTGAACTAGGAACTAGATGCTATTTGTTAAAGTAAAGATATTGCTCTGTTTCTCATTATTTTTGGACTTCATGGATATGTGGTATTTTTTTCTACAGAGAATGTACTGTAAATAACAGTTTTTTTTGGGCCCAGTGAAATAGTAACGGCGCATGGTCATAATTACATATAAAAACCGGGCAAGAGTGTGTCAAAACACGCACAGTCTAGGGTTCCGTAGGAAGAAGTATTTCAGTCTTCCAACTGCAAACATAAGTTTGTATTTCCTAATATTATAATGAAATACAAAGTTATTTTTGCGGTCAAAACTGAAAATAGTGAATATTTCAAAAAGTTATTAACGGATCTTGTTCAAACAATTTTTTCAGATTTTTTGATAACGCGATTGGAAAATTACAGGGGGGGGGACACATTGTAAACGACTTTCGGAGCTTCTAGTTCACTTAATAAGAACTTAAATATAAAAGTCATTTAGAAAACTCTAAGTTATTTTCAAAGACCTATCCAACGATACCCCACCCGAAGGGGTGCGCGCAAATATTTTTTTTCATCCCTCTGTTTCTTGTATGGGGGTCACCCTTAATTATTTTATTTTTTGCAATTTCACTACAGGCCTTTATGGCGGTTTACAGAAGACATCTAACTGCGAAGTTTCATACAGATTGGTTATGAACTGTAGATTTGACGAGGGTGTGACAGACGGAAGGGACGAAACTATAAGGGTTTCTAGTTTTACTACGGAACCCTAAAAAGCTATAAATATAAAGATTAAAAAGAAGAAATAATCTGAAAATCTTTTACTAGCCGCAACTGATGATAACTAAAAGATAACCTTATTATTGAATAAATATAGGTAATCTTATAAAAGCGAATCTACGAATATTTTCACAGAGTTTATGTAAAACAGGTGCAAAAGTTAGCAGGTTATATTGAGAATTAAGTTTGAGGTTAGTCAGCTTCACTCATAATTTTATTGTCAACTTTCGTATTTTTAGCAAAACAGGGTAAACTTAAACATAAACCATATACCAGCATAAACCTCTATACAAATAAGTCTAAAATCCAATTATTTCAGAAAAAAACAATCAAAGTATCTGTGACTAAAGTGAGTGTCAAAAAGTGCGACTTTATCGACTGCAGGAAAAAGTGCGACTTTACCGCATGCCACAAACAGTGCTCCTTTGCCGTCTGGCACAAAACATCGTCAGTACTGTCTGGCACAAAAAGTGTAACTTTCCACCTGCCACAAAAAGTGCGACTTTACCGACTGTTACAAAAAGTGTGACTTAACCGACTGTCAAAAGTGTCACTTTACCGTCTAGAACAAAGGCGATGTTGTAACAAAGTTATGACTGTGATGACTGAGGTGCGCTCCCGGCGCCCCCTGTCGGAACAATACTGCATACCCTCCACATTTCTGAGGACAATATGGCGGCGCACGTTGTCCTTCAAAAAAAGGAAGGTGAGTTGTAATTATGTTTTTTCTTAATCTAAACATGTTTTTAATAACACGGATCTATAGATGAATCATATAAATGTATTGGTTTCAAAATGTATCCAATGAAGCAGCTTGCGTTCATAATAAAAAGAGAAGAAAAAAAATTCTAAAGAACCTAATCATTAATTTGGGTATGGCTAATAAAAACTTTTTTAACAAAAAATAACCGGTGGCTTTGGTTTTTGTTTGCTTTTTTTGCCACCGACTTCCGAAACCAAAATTATTATTTTCTTTGTAGTGGCTGTTTGAAGTCGGTTATTTTTTGTTAAAAAAGTTTTTATTTTTCCCTTTTTAGTTCTTTATCTCGCGTTAGATTACTTTGACGAATTCGTTCAATAGTAAATCTTCTACGAAGTGAGTACATTTATGCATATAACTTTGTACATAGGAATGATCACCTAATGTATTATATACTAAAACCTTCCTCAAAGTATGTAGATTACGTTAGTGAAAACCCCATCCAAATCGAATCAGTAGTTTTGAGAAAATCGCGCACATAAAAACATACATACATACACACATACATACATACATACATACATACATACATACATACATACGGGACGAATACAGAACCTCCTTTTTGGAAGTCGGTTAATAAAAAAATAATATTTGTGCAAGGTTTGCGATTTTTCTGATGTTATTTCATTTATTTTGGATCATAATATTATATATAATACTTTAGGGCCCTTTTAATAAAGTCAATTGATTTTTTTGGAGTTGTTTATTTTATTCGGTGCCTAGGCTATTTTTGGTGACCGTCTAAATTATACCCAAAAAAATCAGCTGCTTGTTGAGTGGGAACATAAATGTATAGAACAGCTGATTTTTTTTCGCGATTGCAGTGTTGGTCCCATAGTAAAAATTGTTCATAATGATGAGTATCAGACCCCTTTTGGGGAACAGTAGAGTTTTTGTTACATGCTGTATTACAAACTACAGATTAATTTATTATACTAGATAAACATCATATTTGTCTAGCCATCCGTTGTTCTATCCTAACATAATGCACATTACCTATGCAGTGTGATAGCAGCCTCCTATCACTGTATCACTAAGTAAATATTCCGCCCGTATTTGCAATGGGCGAGTGACGTAAATACTCATCTCTTGTACTTGTGTGAGTTGTGCGGTGGGACACGCGTGTGAAGCGTGCAGTTTCTAACACCTACATAAACTTGTTATGCGCATATACTATACTCACTAGCAGTGCCCCACAGTTTCACCCCTCTTGCTCGGCTCCTAAGGGTCATAGCGTGATGTTAAATAACCTACACTATTCCTCATGAATCTGGCCATCTTTAAATATAAAATTACTTGTCCTGACTGATTCATCAATGCAGAGCCCAAACCGCTGAACATGGAGATTTGAAATTTAAACAGTGGGTTTCTTTTATGACGTAGACATCCGCTACGAAAGGATTTTTGAAAATTCTACCCCTAAAGGGGTGAAAAGGGGGATGTAAGTTTGTATGGAAGTACCGTTAGTTTTGAAGTTAGAGTGATGGAAATTGGTATTAGGCTTTTCTTTTCAAATAATTAAACACGAGTTTCAGGGTTTTTGGAAATTAGCCCCCAAAAGGGGTGCAAAGGGAGGCTTGTATCAAAGTACCGTTAGTTTTGAAGTTAGAGTGATGGAAATTTGTATTAGGCTTTTCTTTTCAAATAAAGAAATACATGTTTCAGGGTGTTTGAAAATTCGCCCCCAAAAGTGGTGCAAAGGGGGATGAAAGTACCGTTAGTTTTGTTAGTAAGTAAGTATATGGAAAAATGCACAGTTCCCGTGGGTCCGGCGGACGAAGACGCGGGAAAAGTGCTAGTCATATAGGTACAAAAAGAATTTCTCGAATCCGACTGGCAGTTCCAGAGATTAGCGCGTTCAAACAGACAAACTGTTCAGCTTTATAATATTAGTATAGATACAGGTTAAACACAAACCATCCCTTTGGGCTTCGCTTCAGCTAAAAAACTCATAGCTGAGAAGCAGGTCCCCCGTTGTCAACACAGCGCATCCTCAGCAGCTCTGGCGACCTTACTCACCACAGGAACACAACACTACCAAAGAGTAGCGTTATTTGGCTGTGGTATTCTGTAAGGTGGAGGTACTTAACCAGTTGGTCTGCTCTAGATTTGAGCGAGATATCCCACTGTGCCTTATCTTAGAATAATAACATTAATTAGTGTATTTTAAACGTTATGGTTAATAAAAATAGGACTCAAAATTGTCTGCCCTAATTTATATCCTTTTACAATCCCCAATGGTGAGATATTTCCGGAGACCATAAATTCCGATATTATTCATTTGTTTTTTTCAGACATTTATGGCATAAAAGTAATAAAATAAGCCATCTCGCAATATTGATTATATGGTTTTTATTTGATTTTCGTCTGCAAAAGTCATATAACCTGTTCTAGGGGATCATGCAAATAATGTGACTTTTGATTTTATAATCTTAATTAATTGCGTACTGGTTTTTCTACGTTTTGGATATAAGTACCTACCTACTTAATGCTTTTTAGGGTTCCGTACCAAAATGGTAAAAAAGGAACCCTTATGGTGCGACTTCGTCTGTCTGTCTGTCTGTCTGTCTGTCACACCTGCTTATTTCAGCAACTACTTATGCTATCGACTTGAAATTTGGAACAGTTATAAAGAATGCTTGTTCAACTTTATTGCAAATGAAAAAAGTCCAAAAATGTGGGGTCCAAAAGAGTGGTGGTCCGAAATTTTAAAGTGGGGTTACTAGGTCAAGTGACATATCATATAAAAGGGCTTGATTTGCACATTTCAAAATATATTTTTATTTTATTTTATGTTTTATAGTTTTCGACATATGATGAAAAATGTCTGAAAAAATACCATCCCCCCCCCTTATCTCCGAAGTTTGCGAAGTGAAAAATCTGAAATAATTAGAGTTGATAGGAATTGACCCAAATATGGCACCAAAAATAAAACGATGTTCCTAACTAGTACAGTTTTATCAAAATCATCAAAATTCCTTCACAAACAAACTTAGTTTTGCGGTCTGGTTTTTTTCACTTTATACGTCCAAAACTGATACGGAACCCTCGGTGCGCGAGTACGACTCGCACTTGGCCGGTTTTTTTTTATTTTATTATTGGACCAGTTTAAAAGTCAGCCGTGCTGCCTGGCTAGTCTCGTCACTACAACGTCAGTTTACTCTCGTAATCTCATAGCTTACGGATTACCTATCGAAGATGCAAATGCGTCTGCCGTCTAACTTAGGCAAAAACCATTACGCATCATGGATGCTAAAAATAGAAAATAAACAGAAAAACTGTTATTGACATGATCGAACAGATGTTAAAGATTATACAAATATCTCAATTTGTTGTGATAGTGATTCCGCTTTTCGGTAATACATTTTATATCTATTTCCATAAGACTAAGTGTGAGATCGATCATTAGAGCATACCGAGACTTTGCCTAGCAAAATCTTAATGCAATCTTTCAATCAAAAGTTCAGTCACACTTACGAAAAAAACCGGCCAAGTGCGAGTCTTACTCGCGCACCGAGGGTTCCGTATCATATTTGGACGTGTACAGTGAACAAATCCGGACCGCATAACTAAGTTTGTTTGTGAAGGAATTTTGATGATTTTGAAAAAACTGTACTAGTTAAGAACATCGTTTTATTTTTGGTGCAATATTTGGGTCAATTCCTATCAACTCTAATTATTTCAGATTTTTAGCACCGCAAACTTCGGAGATAAGGGGGGGATGAATGGTATTTTTTTGGTCATTTTTCATCATATGTCGAAAACTGTAAAACATAAAATAAAATAAAAATATATTTTGAAATCTGCAGATCAAGCCCTTTCGTATGATATGTCACTTGACCTAGTAACCCCACTTTAAAATTTTGGACCCCCACTCCGGCCCCTTTTGCAATAAAAATAAAAATATTTTTGGACTTTTTTCATTTGCAATAAAGTTGAACAAACATTCTTTATAACTGTTTCAAATTTCAAGTCGATAGCATAAGTAGTTGCTGAAATAAGCAGGTGTGACAGACAGACCGACAGACAGACAGACAGACAGACAGACAGACAGACAGACAGAAAGACGAAGTCGCACCATAAGGGTTCCTTTTTTACCATTTTGGTACGGAACTCTAAAAACTACATTTTAAAGACTTGATAATAATATTTCTAGTTGACATCAACTTAAAACCTTTTTAATGGCTTGTCCATTAGGAGATACAAATCAAATGTTTAATTGTCAGTCTGTCAGTGTCATATTTTTAATTATTACAATAAGTTTCATTCAATGATTTTGACGAATGACACGACATTATGACGAAGGGTTTTTTTGGGGTGTTATAGTTCGTAAAACATAGCTTGATCTCTGCGAAAGATCTGCTCTGCTCTGTCTCTGCTCTGTCAAATACGAACAAATAATGTCAAAATCCATTAAAAATGTACGCATTTGGCATCTGTCGCAGAGATCAACCTATAATTATTTTTATGAACCATAGGTGCTAAATTCCAGCCCAATATTTAAACGAGATTGACAAGTAGGTAGAGTGTACATCCCAGCTTACATGGGTTTCATGCAAAATCTTGTATTTACTTCAAAATAAGATATTATGTAGATACTACATAGTTTGATAAAGTCATTTTGACTGCAGTGCTTGATAAAATTTATGTTATTTTTGATATAATGTTTGAGTTGTACTTGTAACAGTCAGAAATAATGATTAATCATTACCTACCTATGTACGGCCAACTGGATCGTTTCAGGAATGTAATAATTCATTATCGTCTCTAGAATTCAGAATCTAATTCTTGTTTACAAGCTTTTATTTTAAATATAATTATCATAATACTAATTATATTAGATATCGAAGTATTGCCTGCTCTCCAATAAAGTTAAAAGCAAATAATAATTGTCAAGTTTTCAATCATAAAACTTTATCAAAGTTTGAACTGATGTTTAACGACTTAAGTCGCTGACTGTACCACCATATCTCTTTATAATATCTTTGATAAAACAATCTCAATATTTAACCTTCAAAGTGATGTTACAATTCATAACCCTTTCATGCTATCGCACACATGTACCACAAACACAGCCGTTAAACACAAAAACAAAGCATTACCGCGCCGGGAATACAACCCGGAACTGTACGCACGGCCACAGAGTAGGTGAATACAGAAGGCTTAATTTTTACACAATGTACGCTATAATAATACACAGTACACACCAGACTTAGGTAAGTGTCGTGACCGTGAATCGTGATGCATCGGTAGGTACCTAAGGGTTGTAGCACAATCACAATAATTACCTATACAAAAATATTTTTTCGAATCCGCTTGGTAGTTCTAGAGATCACGCGTTCAACCCAACAAACAAAAAACTCTTCAGCTTTATTTTTTGGCATAACTCGATCCAATAGGGGATTAATCTTATTTTTATTCACCAATGACTGCCGCGTGCATTTCTTATCCTATAGTGATATTTAATATTGTCTCAATCAGCATCCATGCGCAGTGCAATACGCAGTGATAGCCTAGTGGTTTAACCATGTGCCTCCCACGGCGAATGGTTCGAGTTCGATCCCGAGGCACGCACCGCTGACTTTTCGAAGTCATGTGCGTATTATAAATTAATTATCACTTGCTTTAACGGTGAAGGAAAAACATCGTGAGTAATCGTGAGGAAACCGGCATGTCCTAGAACCAAAAATTCGAAGACATGTGACGTCCACCAACACGCACTGGGCGCGCGTGGTGGACTACGGCCCACTCCCTCTCACAGAGAGGAGGCCTGTGTCTCAGCAGTGGGAACATTATAGGCCGATTATGCTTATGCTTTTTTTTTGAGTATGGGAAATCATCAAATGACCCCTCCCGCTCTGGGCGGAGCGGAAGGGAGTGTCAGACTCGTACTGACTAAAACCCACCCGTGTTCCTTCCTTTGCCCTTTATGTTCCGGGTCAGCGGTATCCCTTTCGGACAATCCCGCTTTCCCGGATTATGCTTATGCTTATGCAGCATCCATGCACTCAAGCTTTTATCGCATTGTAAAGTGGGTCTTCTGAACTATCTATATTGTTACATGACTCACACTCACGCCGTGTTATGTAAACGTGTTAATAAAAACATGTTTATGCGTAATTTATGCGTAAAACTGTCGAGATTCGTTCATCAGTTAGTAAATAGGGTTCACTGGTGGCTCATGGCTACATACCAGCAGCGTTAAGCCGGGCCTGCTTCGCTTACCCCGGTCTATCTTTACTAAGCCTCTAGACAGACGGACCGCATTTCAACTGCAATCCAACCGCAAATTGCAGTTCAAGTGCAGTTTGAATGCAGTTGACACGACTGCAATAGAACTGCAAACCAAACGTGCAGTCCGATTGTAGTCGGTGTGCAGTTCACACGATTGCACGCCGACTGCAATTGAACTGCAATCGGACTGCACGTTTGGTTTGCAGTTCTATTGCAGTCGTGTCAACTGCATTCAAACTGCACTTGAACTGCAATTTGCGGTTGGATTTCAGTTGAAATGCGGTCCGTCTGTGTAGAGCCTAAACATGTATAGACATCCTCATCCGCCTAGCCTTTTTCCAAATTAAGTTGGAATTGGCTTCCAGTCTAACTGAATGCAGCGAAATATTTCTATTTTAGATGGAACGACTGCCATTTGACCTCCACACCTAATTACTGGGTAACACTGGTATTCGAAAGTTAGCCCAATTGTTTAAACTTTCCGGCTTCTAATTACCAGTAACGAGCGTTTAATATTCTCTCCTAGGCACGAAGGGTTAAGAGAGGCTGAAAAGATATAACTTTATCGATTCACGCAATTCCCGCCCGTAAAAGCTAATAAGTACGGGTCACAATAGAGTGAACGGAAAACTGTCTGATAAAGGCTAAACTGTTAGATAAAGGCGAGTTGTAAAATTACGAAAATAAATTCTGCAAAAAATACACCTGCCTATACGTATACATATTGTTTGCTTAGTAGCTAGCTAGGTACTAATATTGATTTAAATTTAAATAATAATGCAGGAAAACGTACTGGGAAACACTACCAGTTAATTATAACGTGCTCTTGTATACCTACTTAGGAATAAGTTCACCGACAACGAAATAACCAATGTTTTCCTAATCGGTTTGATAACCGAATACAGTCGTTTAACCACGAGGCGGCAATTTTCGTGTTCATCACATAAAATTCAACCTCGATTTTGTAATCGAGCGTTACATGAATGAAAGACCTAATTATGTATAGTATAGTTAGTTATGATTGGTAGCAATACACGTAATAAACCGTACAAAAACTGAACTTTTTAAAATGGTTGCATTATGAGATTACCTTTCGGAAATTAAAAGTCCCGATTATGACATGTCTTAATATATTTTGGTTACTGGAAACATTGATTTTTAATTTAGCAGCATTCAATCTGTGATGCCATTTTCAAACTTGATTGTCAATGTCAATTTTTATTCGAATTGCTAACCTACAAATAATATTCTAATAACTAAAGTATGTTGGTGATCTGAGAATTGTTTAACATAATGGATATAAAGAAGTGCATTGCTAATTTTAGCAACGATAAAAATAAGATTGTTTGGAGTTTTTTCACAAATTCGTAATTGTCAAATGTCAAAATACCCTGAGTAAGTACTAATCGGGATGTTAAACGACCTCTCCCACCTTGGTTAGATATAACGGTTGATTACTGTGTTTAATCGGTCGATTAGCTTTGGTGAACATGAAAAGTCATGATAAACAGCCGTTTTCAATATATCGGACTGTTATCTTGTTGGTGAACATAGCCCTTAATATACTAGGTAGGTATAAGTCCCGGCGTGTTTCTTGATCACAAACGTCACCTGCGTATTACCTGATTTTCGGTCTCTTTGGCGGAATGAAGAAGACGGGGGGCGCCGAGGCTGCACGCGATTGGTTCGTCAGTCGATGCTTGTCGTCTAATTGGACCATTCTCTATTACGTATTGTCAACTGTCTATTGGACGGAAAATGTACATGCGCGATCTGTGATCATCTTCCCTGCCGGATACTATACCTAGGTACTAATTACAGCAGAAACATTGCTCCAGATAGAGGAACCCCTTAGCAATATGAGCCGCATCCAGCCGGCTTAGCATGACCAATTCTACTCTATTCTACCAGGGATAGACAACGTTATTCCTATCCAACTCGTTATCTCTTCTACCCGAGCAAGCGGCGACTCGTGCTTGGTTTATCAGAATTTTGTCTACTGAAGAATAGAAACATTTCTTCTCTTCATAGTATGCATAAAACGGTAGAAATCTTTCTACAATCTGTCACTTTGTCTAATCTTCTGTAGACAAAACCCGTTTCTATCGTGGTCATGCTAGGCCGGCTGGACTGGTCATTTCTGCTCTCTTCCAGGGTCTATGCTCTGGCTGGCACCGCCCTAGTTACATCACTGATGAAGATGATATTATGCTCCTATTCGTTTTCTTCTGAATGGATCTGAATGTATAAATGGTGATATCACATCGATGTTCTATAACTGCAAAGATATAGGCATTGAGTTGGAGTTTGTAATGGTTTCCGATAGATGTCGCCAACGCTCATAAGAGGCGTTGCAAAGGGATCTCAGAATTCGAGTTGACCGAGTATGTCGCGGTAGCTTAGTTGGAAAAAGCGTTGGCACGGTTCGCCAGAGATCGCAGGTTCAAATCCTGCTCGCGAGATTCGATTTTTGAGAATCTCTTAAATATTTAATAACTTGGGTATTGAACTAGATACCTACCTCATGAAATCACGACCGATGCTGTCACCACTGAACTAGTACAGCATTATATCTACACACTAAGGGACCGCGTGTATCACGTCCACAATAAGTATATAGAAACAATTGTTCAAACATTGGCATGCTTGTTTACACTATACAATGTACATAATTACTTAACCCGTGAATTCCCAGTGTCACCTGTAGGTGACAGCTGTTTATAATTTTTTTTCGACTACACAATTTTATTTTTGAATCCTACTATTGTGATAAAAAGCCTATAACTGGGTAGCATCTAATACGACGTTTAGGTACTACTTATACGTCATTTGTCGAATTCCTCCACAAAAAAAGCGTGGGGCAGTTCTTTTTTTTTTTTTTGTTTTCTTGTTGTCCCAAATGTATTTATAATATTTAGTAGAAGAGATGAGTTCTTTTTTCAATAACAAAGGCATGGGAATTGAAGAGTTAATGGTGGAAGGTGTATCCTATACGTTTAGTAAACTACTGCACCTAACTATAATGGCTCTTTTTTACAAAAACAAAAGATGCGCTTTACAAAGTCTGCAGTGTGTGAGCATGCCCTAGGCAAACCCAACCATTTCCTACGTTTTGATAAACCTCAAATCCTCGCAAAGGAGAACCGATATGTATCTAGAATGCTTCGCGAGGCTATTAAAATTAAAAAACATTCTGATTTCAATAGACAGGATGGTTGGCAATTACCACCTGTTTGGAATCCAGTTCTTAAAATAATCAAGTCCCAAAATTCACACCGCACTACAATACATCGAGACACCGCGAGCGATTATTGTGTGCATCGAAACGAGTACGATTCGAATAATATCGATTAAAAATAAATCTTGTGCGGGTAGATCGAGAATATTTTTTCTATAAATTAGCTGTCATGACGCCTACCACCTCAGTCGTCCTGCGACCATAGACTAATATGTATATAGGAAATAGACTGCTAACTCGGCGTTTTTTTTGGTACCGTTAAAGTGGCTCCATCTAGTTCTCAACAGACAAATGATTTCAATGGTACAACATACCTAGCTATAACTATATAGGTATAGCTAGGTATAACATACCTCTATATAGGTATAGGTATTTCAAGTTTTTAATTTCACAGGTATTTCAAGTTTTAGGTAGGTATTTCAAGTTTTTAAGTCACAACAACACAACACAAAACACTTTGGAGTCTTATCTCAAGCAAAATTGGAGTCTTATCTCAAACAAAACTGGAGTTTTATCTCAAACAAAACTGGAGTCCTATATCTCACCAAAACACAGTGTATATTTATAGAAACTTGACACTAACTCGGACGAACTATTGCTCTTCTCAACGAGATTATGAAGCACTTTCAAATTACACACTTTAAGCAAATTCTACTTGTTCAAAACAGATGTAAAAAACAAGTAAAGTTCGCAGATTTCCAGTGAGTGAGAAATTCAAAACAATATGGTACTAGGGATGCGATCTGAAATCGATTAATCGAATAATCGATTTTTGGAGCCAATAAGATCGATTTTTTAAATCGATATGTAGTATTGAATCGATTCAGTGAATCGTTTTTTCACCCTTGAAAATCGACGTTCGATTTTTTTTTTTTTTTTAACCATAAAACTATTTACAATTAATTGAATGTACTCGTATTATAAAAGTGCTGCCGGTTAAAGAATGAATTATTCAAAAACTCGCGAGATGGCTGTATGTATAGATTCCTTCGCGTCTCTTGAATAAAAAAAGTTACGTTTGTAGTCTTTGACTTAGTCTTTGACTATTAACTTTGTAAACCATCATTCTTAATAATTTTCTTAAAACTTTGTAAAACTTCTAAATGTAGAAAATAAATGTCTTGTTTTATACTTGATCTGTTAGTTTGATATGGTAATAAATAGTAGATTGTTATACAAGGGTGGAAAGAAATCAATTCCCATACGAGGTATTTAGACGCACGAGCGAAGCGAGGGCGGCTATAGTCCGAGTGGGAATTGATGACTTTCACCCGTGTTAAACACTCTACTTTTCATTTCAAATATAAGGAAAGTAAAAAATAGTAGTTTTCTTTAACGGAATTGGGGGTCGACATTTCAGCATCGCTTGAACTCATTTTTAATCAAATAATTTCGGTACAGAGTTAGTATCCCGCCAAATTATACATAAATAGTCTTTTTTAATTTAAATTTCAAATATGGAACACACCGCCCGCGTCACCGCCGCGGGCCATCCCACTTTAATAGGTATTTTTTTTAATTCACATTGGCCGTATACACTCACAAGACCGCAGCATTTTTTTTTAATCGATATTTTTCTTAATTATGTAAAAAAAAATATAGCCGACTAAATAACCAATTTTAGTTCTATTTTAAAAATTCATTCCCGCCCTAGGGAGGGAAGCAATTACTATGAGTCTTTCCCGCCCAAGGGAGGGAAGCATCGTTTTCGACCCGCTGCTCTGATCAAACAAACACTACTTTCCGAGTATGAGAAATGAAATAGTAGATTGTTATACAAGGGTGGAAAGAAATCAATTCCCATACGAGGTATTTAGACGCACGAGCGAAGCGAGGGCGGCTATAGTCCGAGTGGGAATTGATGACTTTCACCCGTGTTAAACACTCTACTTTTCATTTCAAATATAAGGAAAGTAAAAAATAGTAGTTTTCTTTAACGGAATTGGGGGTCGACATTTCAGCATCGCTTGAACTCATTTTTAATCAAATAATTTCGGTACAGAGTTAGTATCCCGCCAAATTATACATAAATAGTCTTTTTTAATTTAAATTTCAAATATGGAACACACCGCCCGCGTCACCGCCGCGGGCCATCCCACTTTAATAGGTATTTTTTTTAATTCACATTGGCCGTATACACTCACAAGACCGCAGCATTTTTTTTTAATCGATATTTTTCTTAATTATGTAAAAAAAAATATAGCCGACTAAATAACCAATTTTAGTTCTATTTTAAAAATTCATTCCCGCCCTAGGGAGGGAAGCAATTACTATGAGTCTTTCCCGCCCAAGGGAGGGAAGCATCGTTTTCGACCCGCTGCTCTGATCAAACAAACACTACTTTCCGAGTATGAGAAATGAAAAATATTTTTTATTATCGAATTACCTGATTTTACTGATAAGAGATCGTTAAATTATAATATGTATCTTGTTTTTAATAAAATAGATTTATATCACATTATAAACGAAAATGTGAAAAAAATATCGATTTTTCGGAAATCGATCTTATAGACCTCGATTTTTTTGTGAATCGATTCATTAGGTCACGATTCGAATCGATTTAAAAATCTAACTTTTTCGGAAAGAATCGCCATCCCTATATGGTACTTAAGACCGGCGCGCGCATCATAATCAATGTTGCTAGTGAAAATTGAACTAACGTACCAAGCCAAAAAATGGCAAAATTGTTTTCTTTATAAAAATATTCATATAGCATATAAACTTATAAAAACTGAGTTTTAAACCTAAAATAAACTGAAACAATAATTTAATGATAGCGCAAGCTTCAGTTTTTGTATATAAACAGTAGTTTATTATTCTACTACCCTACCATATTCATTTTAATATGGCAGCACTGATCAAATTTATTTATCTGAAGCAAAAAGACTTGATTCCAAAGTCATGTCTTATAAAAAAGCATTGTTCATAGTAATAATTTAGAATAGCGCCATCTCGTACACAACCGACAAACGTTTTTTTTTAGAAGACCACTACATTTGTTCTAAGATAGCATACCATGACTGCGACCACGAACGCTGCAAAGTGTTCGAAACGTCAGGAAACTCTGTAAAAATCTGTAATATACGCGATTTAATCCGTTTAAACTTGTTTTATTATAAAAACAAAAAAAACATAGGTACTAAGAAACAGTGACTGTGTTACGGAAGTGACCCTACATTCTGCAACTTAAGTTTAAATTGAAATTTTAATAATTAATCAGTCTATAATGTTCCCGCTGCTGGGACGCCCCCTCTCAGTGAGAGGAAGTGGGCCGTAGAAAAGCGAAAGTATCGAAAGCGGAGCTGAGATCTATTCTTAATTTCTTAATAAATAACCCTATAGCCACGTAAGCCTCCCACTAGGTTGACCGATGCTATTGCAATACGGTAGTGGACTACTATTAAAAAAGTACAAATAAATTATTTTATTCCAAAGAAGGAATAGGAATAACAAAAAAGTAAAAAAAAATATATATATCACAAAATGGAAAACACTTTTAAAGTTTTTGGAGGGAATATCGCTCCGCTCCGCGCGAAGCGGTCATAGGTGGTGTTACGTCACTTATCATGCATGCCGTCCGTGTCTAGCAAATCATTTTAAAACGCTTATAACTTTGCCAATTTTGTAGATGTTTCATCGGTTTTTTTGGTGTTAATTATCTTTTTTCAAATAGTTTACAGATTCACAATAAAAAATAAATTCAACATCCATATTGTGAGTGGTCGAAGAATGGTCTTATAATTACATTATAACTGTCAAAACTTAAGTCAAACCTTTGGTTCTTTAATCATTAGTCAAAATTAACAATAACGATGTCATTAAGAGACCATTCTGCCACGATTATAACAATTGACTTGACTTGAGGCCCAGATGAAGGTCTCAGGAATCCGCTGGATGTGAGCATAAGACTGGTAAATGTGGCGACGCTTGGGGGAAGCCTATGTCCAGCAGTGGACGTCTTTTGGCTGAAATGATGAATGCATAGCATAAATAGCATAATCGGCCTATAATGTTCCCACTGCTGGGACACAGGCCTCCTCTGTGAGAGGGAGTGGGCCGTAGTCCACCACGCGGGCCCAGTGCGGGTTGGTGGACGTCACATGCCTTCGAATTTTTGGTTCTAGGACATGCCGGTTTCCTCACGATGTTTTCCTTCACCGTTTAAGCAAGTGATACGCACATGACTTCGAAATGTCAGCGGTGCGTGCATCGGGATCGAACTCGAACCATTCGCCGTGGGAGGCACATGGTTAAGCCACTGGGCTATCACTGCACTCACTCAATGATGAATAATTATGATGATAAATTAATGAACACCAATATAATTTGTTTCAGTCGTCGGAGGACCGGTTCGCTGGCTACAAGGGGGTCAGGGACATCACCGTCAAGAAGGTGAGTCGACATTTATTTACTGTTCTTTTATCATTCTCAAACTAATTCTTCTGTCTATTTCCCTTCTCTGTGTGTAGTTCATGAACAAACTTATGTTGCCTGTGCCCAAAAATAGTAATAATGAATCATTTATTTAAAAAAATAAGTAAGTAGGTAGGTACCTAAGTAAGTTTTGTTAGTTAAGTTAGTGACACGAAAGTTAACTTTATTCAAATATAATTTGGGAAAATAATGTATTATGCTTTTAAACATACATACTTAGATCTCTTTCACCATTCAGGGGGATGATTCTCGCGGGTGATATATTGATATCGAATTCGATATATATTGCAACAAATGTCAAAATGGTAGGGATTTTGACAGTTGTTGCAATATATATCGAAGGCGATATCAATATCGAACCCGCGAGAATCAACCCCCAGCTAAACTACACAATCGATTTACACACGTATTCAGTAAAATTGCTATGAGGTCTCGAAAGCACAGTGGACAGAAATCTCTTACGAATATGAACATTATTGTTATTAAAATTCACAAAAAATATACATTCATAATGAACATTCTTTGTATAAGGATAAGGTTCATATTCACACCCCATAACACAAAGTATTTTCATTCCATAAAACTAAAACCTCTTTCATGAAACCATAGGTATATCTAGATCTAAAATACCCTATGTCTCATGTTCCAGGGTCCTTCCGGCCTGGGTATCATGATCATCGAGGGGCGGCACACGGAGGCAGGCCGCGGCATCTTCGTGTCGGACCTGCAGGAAGGCAGCGCTGCTGAACAGGTTAGTCAAAGTCATAGTCAAAACATTTATTTTAATCACACCACTTACAGCATTTATTAAACGGTAGTTCGACGACCACTGCACGCTTAGCATGACCAATACTAACTCTATTTTACAAAAGAATATACAAAGTTCTTTCTATCCAAATCGTTATCTCTTCTGCCCGAGCACGCGGCGACCCGTGCTTGTTTTATCTGAGTTTTGTCTACTGAAGAATAGAAACATTTCTTCACCACATTGTATGCATAAAACGGTAGAAATCTTTCTACAATCTGTCACTTTGTCTATTCTTCTGTAGACAAAACCCGTTTCTATCGTGGTCATGCTAAGCCGGCTGGTGGTCCCTGGAAGCACCCGAAGTGGTCCGCGAAACCATCATAAATCAACCATCGCCCCACCGGGTTCTCGGCACTCCTGATAATATTTTTTAAAAACAAACGCCGACATAGATTGGTTGCGATTGCCGACATACAGTTAGCTTTGAGTAGCACTGAACCAAGGATTCAGAAGTTAGTAAAGAGTACCACCTATGCAGTCACAAGTTTAGATTGACTGTACTTATCTCAGATCATAGAAACAAGGGAGTTGTGCCAAGGCGCTATCGTTCTTGATGCCTGATTTTGAGCAAATTGCTCATATTAAAAACGTACGCGCTGGCGACGAACCGAACACGATCGATGGTATAAATACAGTGTTTTAGTTTAGTGCTAGTGTTGAGTGACGATTAACAGTGTTAAATTGAGGGTGTGCGGAATGTTCAATGCGTGGGAGATCTTTTTATTCACAAGGAGCGCTTAATTATGCGCGTAATTGTGTCGAAAAATGTACTAAAAGTGGCATCAGCTGTTCCCGTACTAATTTGCTATGATGGCATATCTCCTTGTTTCTATGATCTGAGGTACTTATATTACTTCCAAACAGTTGGTGGTCACTAACAAGACAGATGATCCCTCATCACTAAAAGGTTAAGAACCACTGAATTACAGGCACTTTTGAATTGTCGAGCAATAGCTGTCAGTCAGTTTGTCCGTTAGTTGAAGCTTGTTGCCTGTTTCAAAACGTAGATTCCTATGGAGAAGAACGCACAAGACTCCATGGTTATTTGGCACTAGCTGTTCCCCGCGGTTTCACCCCCGTTGCTCGGCTCCTAGAGGTCGTAGCGTGATGTTAAATAGCCCATCCATACTATACAGGGGGTGAAAGTACTCATGAATATGATCAATTTTTAAAAAGTCGATCATATTCATGATCAACTTTTAAAAAGTTGATCATATTCATGAGTACTTTCACCTCCTAAAATATCCGCACTGGTTTTAATTTTACCCTGTATATTTGTCATGAATCTGGCTATATTATACAAAAATATTTTTTCGAATCCGACTGGTGGCTCCAGAGATCAGCGCATTTAAGCAAACAAACAAAAAAACTCTTCAGCTTTAATAAAATTGCTAAAAAAACCCGACTGCTGTTTGCACTGCGTCTTGTCTGCTGTTAATAAAACCATTAAAAAGGAAACATAACATACCTACTTACCAAAAACATAACCCCCTTTTTGGGGTCCACCCTCAGATCATAGAAACAAGGAGATATGCGATCATAACAAATTAGTACCGGAACAACTGATGCCACTTTTAGTACATTTTTCGACACAATTACCTACGTGCATAATTAAGCGCTCCTTGTGAATAAAAAGATCTCCCACGCATTCAACATTCCGCATACCCTCAATCTAACACTGTTAATCGTCACTCAACACTAGCACTAAACTAAAACACTGTATTTATATTATCGATCGTGTTCGGTTCGTCGCCAGCGCGTACGTTTTTAATATGAGCAATTTGCTCAAAATCAGGCATCAAGAACGATAGCGCCTTGGCACATCTCCCTTGTTTCTATGATCTGAGGGTCCACCGCAGTCAGGTACAATGTCAGGTAAAAAATGTTAATACTAAAAAAAGAAAATAAATTATAATGGTCTTATATTCATCTCGAGAACTACGAATAATGACCTCATAATTAACATGAGCTCCATTGGAATCTGAAACTAGTCTAAGCAACATCGAAATAGAGTTACTTTTGAAATCAACCGTAAACTTAAAACCAATTGTAGGTAATATTAACGATTTGGTTTTGTACATAAATTTCCTTACTTATAAACGATGATTAAATTAAACAGCTCGTATGTCAATTGTCATCTCTATTCATTGTCATATTTTATGAATGACAAGGATAGTTGTAGGTACCTATATTTAATCTGTGGTTAAATTAAGAGGTGTTTATAAAGGGGCAAAGTTTACAGAACAATTATAACGAACTAGTGATCGCCTAGTAGTCGAAATTCGACCGGGATTTATGAAAATTATATGAGCTTTTTAAAAAAAAAAAAAATTCTGGACCCCTTCTCCAAAGGACGTCGGCAGTTTTGGGCTTGATATGGTACAATAATAAAAGCTTAACCAAAAATAAAAATAATATATTTTAATTGTTCTTTGCCTAATTTATCTTAGAGATTAAGAATTGGAATCAAAAATCGAAATAAATAAGAAATAAAATGATAATGCCGTTGACATTTTGAAAAAAACCGTTAAAACAAAAACGGGTGCATGCTGGCTGGCGCGTGCCTCCACAGAATATCATGTCGACAGCAACTAAAACCTTTGAATTGAGAACTCATTAGTCGGGCTGTACTTCATTGGACCTCCACAGAATATCATGTCGACAGCAACTAAAACCTTTGAATTGAGAACTCATTAGTCGGGCTGTACTTCACTGGATCATTCACACCATACTTAACCTCACTGTCAGAAATACGAAGATTTCTCTTTAACCCAATTACGTACAAAAACAAATAAAAAATGAATTTAAATACTCTTGAAATACTCGATCACACCAAACTAATTTCATATCTGTACCGACTTACACAATCTGAAGCCCAACGTTCTATGGGGGTCTGCCAGTGCCCTTTCATACTCCTCCGTCCGCGTAATTTTCGCAAAAAGGGGTACAAAGTTTTTGCTTCACGTATTGATATAATGATAGATAACAATGATTTCCAAAACTACACAATGTAACAATAGCAGACAAAAAACCTTAACCCATTGAAGTCAAAAATATAAATTAATAACTAAAGCCTACAGGTAAACGGGTAAAATAAACCGTGACTAAGACCCTTTCATCTCCAACCATACAATTGCTAACTAGGTTTATTTTTAACTGATGAGGCACTGGTAACTGGTTTTTATGCTGTTGTACCTACCTACGAAATATTGAAATGAATTTAACTTAAGTTACCTACGTTAATATCACATTATCTATAAAACATCATTCGATGACGGCTTAGGTACAACGGAAATTGACATTAAAATTATTCACTATTATTCAAGTATTGTTAAATTTGTTGTTATACAGACAGAATTATGCTATTGTTCATTCGAATTAGTCAAAGTCAAATAAGTTTTCAAGTTTTCAAAGTCAAAAAATAACAAAATAGAGCTAATTTCTATACTAAACGTAATTTATTGCATGCATGCATGTCATCATCAAAATGTTGTGGTATTTATTTTTAGGGTTCCGTACCAAAATGGTAAATAAAAAAAATAGTAAATTAAAAATTAAAAAAACCCGACTGCCAAAAAACAACTAAAAAGTTCAAAACAAGAGCACTTTTCAAGCAGTCTGATGCAGTTGGTGGCATAAAATCTAAGATTTAACACAAATAATTGCCACCAACTGCATCAGACTGCTTGAAAAGTGCTCTTGTTTTGAACTTTTTAGTTGTTTTTTGGCAGTCGGGTTTTTTTAATTTTTAATTTACTATTTTTTTTACCAAAAATATTTGTTTTTCATGCTTTTTTTCACTGTTTTTTTGTTTGTATATCGTTAATACTTGAAATAAAAACTTAAATCAATAAGTAAGAATTAGCGAGAATGATTGCTTTGAACTATTATTTAAAATGAAAAATGATAAAAGGAACCTAAAGATGATTTTAAAATACCTATTCAACGACACCCCACTTGACATAGTTCATCAACTTTTTTTTTTTCATTTTGACAATATGGCGTCTGGTTGTCGCTGTGGTGAATTTTGATTACTGTTATGTCTTTAGTGACACTCGCAAGGTTAAGACGAATCGATTGACGTAAGAATTATCAAAATCGGCCTACGCATTTGGTCTCTAGAACGCCACATAGAAACAAACATACATACATACATACATACATACATACATACATACATACATAGACTGATAAACACATTACCCTCCTTTGCGTCGCGCAGTCGGGTAAAAAGGAACCCTTATGGTGCGACTTCGTCTGTCTGTCTGTCTGTCACACCTGCTTATTTCAGCAACTACTTATGCTATCGACTTGAAATTTGGAACAGTTATAAAGAATGCTTGTTCAACTTTATTGCAAATGAAAAAAGTCCAAAAATATTTTTATTTTCATTGCAAAAGGGGCCGGAGTGGGGGTCCGAAATTTCAAAGTGGGGTTACTAGGTCAAATGACATATCATATGAAAGGGCTTAGTCTGCACATTTTAAAATATATTTTCATTTTATTTTATGTCTCACAGTTTTCGACATATGATGAAAAATTTCCAAAAAAATACCATTCCCCCCCCAATTATCTCCGAAGTTTGCGGGGCGAAAAATCTGAAATAATCATAGTTGATAGGAATTGACCCAAATATGGCACCGAAAATAAAACGATGTTCCTAACTAGTACAGTTTTTTCAAAATCATCAAAATTCCTTCACAAACAAACTTAGTTATGCGGTCCGGATTTTTTCACTTTATACGTCCAAAAATGATACGGAACCCTCGGTGCGCGAGTACGACTCGCACTTGGCCGGTTTTTTTTATTTTTACTATTACACTTCATAAAACCAACTTTTTAGGATACCGTAGTAAAACTAGGAACCCTTATAGTTTCGTCATGTCCGTCTGTCTGTCTGTCCGTCTGTCACACCCTCGTAAAATCTACAGTTCATAACCAATTTGTAACTAGTTTGTAATAAAAAGTAAACGCAAAGTTAAAATAATTATATTTTACCTAGTGAATCTATACCGTACCGTTTCGTATAGGTATTTAATTTAAGTTACATTATACCTCAATGAATATAGGTAGGTAGTTTGTTATTTTATTGACTTCCGCCAATAATCTCCTTCTATTTTGAAGTCGGTTAATGTGATCAAACGCAAAACTATAAAGAAATTGCAAGAGAAAAGAGAAAACCATAAAGAAATCGATAAAAAAATGAAATCGAAAAAAATAAGAAATTGGTAAAAAAAATGAAATCGATAAAAAAAATGGAATCGGAATAAAAACGATATTGGTAAACAAAAATAAATCGGTTAAAAAAGAAATCGTTAAAAAAATGTATCGTTTCAATGTGAATATTTTCTGATTACAGGGAGGACTGCAGATCGGTGATATGCTGCTAGCAGTGAACAGGGACTCCTTACTAAACTGCAGTTACGATGCAGTAAGTATTGCAGTCATTAAATCCTCACTTTTATGTGCCTTGTACTTAGTAAGTCAGTCACCCACTACTGACGCACACTTACTCTTACGCACACACACACTGAAACATATAAAACCGACACAGCAAAAGATTATTCCCTTTTTCCTATTTTTGACTTAAATTTGTCTTCCCTAAAGCTCTAGTATGCATGCGACCCCGATTGGTTCACTCGAAATTTGAGATCCCTTTGCATCCGCCTCTTAGGAGCGTTTGGCGACATCTATCGGAAACTATTACAGACTCCAACTCCGTTTCCGATAGATATCGCCAAACGCTCATAAGAGGCGTATGGATCTCAAATTTCGAGTGAACCGAGCGGGTCGTGGTAGCTCAGTTGGTTCAAAACAATGCTACGGTTTGGCCGAGGTCGCGGGTTCAAATTCCGCTCGCGACATTCGATTTTTAGGAATCTCTTAATATTTAATAACGAGAAGCATATTAATAATATGGCTTTGACATGTTTCAAATTTACATCAATATAGATATATTAATAGTTGTCAATTTTTACGAAACTTTATGAGCGGACTTCAAACTTCAAAAACGCCATCATAACGTGCTGCTGTTTGCATATTATACCACCTTTGACCTTTGCTATAGTAACAGAATTATTAAAGTCAAAGTCAAAGTCAAAACATTTATTTCAATTAGACCATTTACAAGCACTTTTGAATAGTCCAGCAATAGTTGTCAGTCAGTTTGTCCGTTAGTTGAAGCTAGTTGTCCGTTCCACAACGTAGATTCTCGGACGGACTCGGAAACGGAGACATCTCCTTGTGTCTATGGTCTAAGCCCTAAGAATTTATGCCAATAATTCTACGTACCTATGTTCTTCAGGCAGCAGCGAAGCTCAAGCAGTCTGAAGGAGTGGTAACCCTCACAGTGTGTACGCCGAACCTGAAGGAGCCGGGCGAGGAGGCCGCCGCTAGCCCGGGCACGCCGGGGGCCGGTCAGTGAGATACTTGCATTCTTTATTTGCCTAGCCCGCCTGTCGATCAGCATGACCATGATAGAAACGGGTTTTGTCTACAGAAGAATAGACAAACTTGTATGACAATGAATAGAGATGACAATTGACTTAAGATCTGTTTAATTTAATCATCGTTTATAAGTAAGGGGGGTATGGGGGGGCTTTTTTGCGTTGAAGAAATTGTCAGTAGCAGTCCAAAGTCTGGTTTTGTGCTCAAAGACCAGGGACCAGGGACGTCTCCACATGAAATTTAAAATATATCTGGTGAAATGTGGGGGTTCTATAACAGAACTGTCTATTTATACTCTTTCAAAGAATCTAGCATTTGTTTTTCGCACGTCACAAACAAAAGGGTAATAAGTTGAAATATGCCAATTTTTTTGAGTCCGTAAAGAACTTGTGGAAGGACTTTGGGGAAGTTCTTTTCATGTTCTGAATTTTACACAAACTTTAATGAAAAGTCGATAGATACATTATCGCCAACTTTTGAGATTTATTTGCACAAATGTTCCTTTCTTCCTGCTGAGACCCTGTGCTAGTAGTGTACCACGGAACCCATCATCACATCCTCATGATTAACTCTGGTACTCGCAGGCGGCCCGCCGGCGGGCGGCGGCGCGCGGCCGGCCAGCCGCAGCGAGCCGCTCGCCGCCAGCCGCCCGCAGACGCCGAGACCCGCGCCCTCGCCCGTCAAAGGTAACAATAACATTTGGAACTTAGGGGCCGTCCATTAATCACGTGAAGCTCGAAAAATCACAAAGGGGTAGGGGGGGGGGCTATTTATGTTTTCGTTGGACGCGCGATTTCTATACCGATTTTTTTTTGTTGTATTTAAAGTTAATATTCTGAAAAAAATTGAGATAATTTGTACCAAAAAAGGGGGGGAGGGGTTAAAAACCTCACCACGTATCACCAGGGGGGAGGGGGCGTCAATAAGTTGCTAAAAAAACATCACGTGATTAATGGACGTCCCCTTAGAAGTTTGAATCTAAATCAATGGCAAAAGCAGGTTGCGGTATGTCATTACTTCCCAGAATTTATTAGCAACACTATCGGATAGTGTAATACATAATACAGGCTGTTTTTTTTTTTCAAAATCAACGGGCTCGATTCCTGGCTAAGAAAATTAATTTTTCAAAAATCTAATGATGCAGTTTTAGTTTCTATCAAAATCGGCCCTGAGACTCCTTTGAGCGTTTCTCGCTATTTCTTATAGTTTCGGATTTGGCCATCCAAGCCGACTTGAAAAATTAAGCCTGTATATTGACGACAAAACTTCCAAGTTGACTTTATGTAAATGTCTTCACGGTGCAAAATGGTTCTGAATCTGAATCTTAACATAATATTTAATTTCCAGTGGAGCCCCCGCCTGACCCGTCGGTAGCCCCGGTAGCCCCCAACGCTGACACCGTCATAGAGATCAACTCCGCCAACGAAGTGCTCGGGGTTCTACTACTGGGAGGAAGCGATACCTTGATCAATGTAAGTACTATGCTCAAACATACCTAGTTCCTATCATCATCCATCCATCATCAGCCTATAGCAGTCCACTGCTGGACATAGGCCTCTCCAATTGCACGTCATTTAACTCGATCCTCGGCCACTCTCGTCCAGCTGCCACCAGTCACCCTAGTTCCTATGTTATTAAATATACAGGTTGGAAATATTATATAGGAAATATTCAAAGGGGTCATTGTAGTCAGTACAATGACTCCTTTGAATATTTCCACTGTCTAACCTGCCACCCTGTATAAGAGATTTTTCAAAAATCGAATGTCACGAGCGGAATTTGAACCCACGACCTCTGGCGAACCGTGGCACTGCTCTGAACCAACTGAGCTATCGCGACCCGCTGGGTTAACTCGAAATTTCAAGCCTCTTGCATCTTAGCGTCTTGAGCGTTTGGCGACATCTATCGGAAACTATTACAGACTCCAACTCAATGCTTTTAACTTTGCAGTTAAATCGACGCGATATCACCAAAATTTTCTCATTCACGCTAAAATCCTTCGTCTTCCTCTTTCAGGGCGCGGCCGCAATAATCCTCGACATATACAACAACGGCGCGATCGCGAAGGACGGCCGGCTGAAGGTCGGAGACCAGATCCTCGAGTGCAACGGCGTCGCCATCACCAAGGAGATGGCGCATGAACGCGTCTGTCTCACCATCAAGCAGAAAACTGCTAAGGTACGTCTATTTCACGTTTGTCAAACAAAGTAGGGACGGAAATTGATCACAATTTCAGAATATTAAATCTACGTTAAATCTACGTTTCTTTACGATGTTTTTCTTTACATAGATACTTATTTATCATTGGCAAAGAAATATTAGCTCACAAAATGTGTTTACTCCTTTGACTGGTTCTGTTGAACAATAAATGAATTTGAATTTGTTCACATCGTACTGGTTTGTAATATTGCAGATATTGCCACTTAGCTACAAGCCCTTACTCTAAATTCAAATTTTAATTCAAATTGCAATTTTGAAATTCAAATTCAAAATACCGATACCAGTACCCTTCACATGAGTTTGAATTGAAAATATACGTTTGTTACACAATATTTATATAAATTAAATATTTAATTAATTTCTCTGTATTTTTTAAAATGTGCAAATTGTATAAAATTTTTTCAAAATGTTCTAGGACTGTTGTATTTTAGATTCAAATTATGTTTACATTAACGAAACTATACGTCAAAAAAACTCATGATAGGGGTACAGAAGTATCAATTATGGGACATTTTGGTGAAAAGGCAACATTTTGATAATACCATACCATATCAATTAACGTAAGGAACATTTTGCTGAAAAGGCAAACCATTACGTTAATTGATACTTCTGTACCCCTATCATGAGTTTTTTTGACGTATAGTTTCGTTAACGTAACCATATTTTGAATT
Source organism: Thalpophila matura (assembly GCA_948465475.1). NCBI lineage: Eukaryota > Metazoa > Arthropoda > Insecta > Lepidoptera > Noctuidae > Thalpophila > Thalpophila matura. Next base: position 12,686,649 of record OX419199.1, read on the forward strand.
TAAAATACAGCAGTCCTGGGACATTTTGATAAAATTTTATACAATTTGCACATTTAAAAAAATACAGAGAAATTAATTAAGTATTTAATTTATATAAATGTTGTGTAGCAAACTTATATTTTCAATTTAAAATATGCTTACATTAACGTAACTATACGTCAAAAAAACTCATGATAGGGGTACTGGTATCGATACTTTTCTGTAGATCATAGGTTAAAGATGTTCGAAGCAGTTGGAAGTAATTGTATCTTATGTCTCGCGGTTGAAACATACAAATACACAACTAATAGTAATAACCAATGACGTATTATACATATCGTCCCCGTAGAGCGAAAAGTCACTAAGTCGGAATTGACCATTTTGAGTTACGACGGTTTAAAGTTTTAAAAAAGAAAAAAAATCGTAGCTTGATATTACTGCTACATATTCCTGATTTTATAATTTTATATTTTAGGGAATTTATCACAATATAAGAGACAAGTAATAAAATAAAATAAAATAAATGTTTTACAAAGATATGAAGAAAAACCAAAATAGTTAGTTTTATCTCTTAGAATCTGCACAGAGTCATGAGTTAATGATTTTTCACTTTTCGAACGAAGTTAATAATTTCTTTTCAACCTTTACCGTTAGGTAAAAAAATCGAAAATAACTCAATTTAGTTAGAATGAGACTAACCTGTTGCAAATAAAAAACATGTCTGAAAATACTTCTTAACTGTTTTTTTCATGTTATTAACTTAATGATTTCTCGCTTATTAGATACTCGGCACAACAGTGCAAATAATCACTAAAGATTTAGTTAGTTTTCGATTTCATAATTTTTGCATTTTTACAACTCTTAAACTTCAAACAACTGGCGAAAAGTAATTAAGTGAAATTAGGTAATTGTTCCTAAAATAATATTAGTCAAAATGCTAAATTATTGATTTTTCGCACTTTCTAAAACAAAAACTATGATAGCTATGGACATGACAATAAGATTGAAAATTAAAGAAAAAAAATGCGATTTTGATGACATTCTTAACTCGATATGGCCATTTTATGACTTAGTGACTTTTCGCTCTACGGGGACGATATATAGACACGTCATACACCAACATCACTGTGCCTACTAAAAAATGGCGCAAATACTTTAAATAGCGAAATAGCTGCATATCAGTGCATATGTGCAGAAAAAGGGAAAGAAAACGAATGCCTTACTTAGCATACCTACCTCTTGTTTAGTAGGTTTTTTTTTCGCAAAATGTTGCAAGAAATGACGTTCAGCCAAGAAACTGGTTGGTGCATGACTATATGAATGGTGGGCAATTATCTTACGTTTTGTCGACATTTTAGATCGCGGATAACGTATCTATGGCTTATATATCGTTTGGTAATAACACTTAATATTTGATATTTCCAGTTAAAACTGACAGTGCATCGACCGGAGCCGCTGAAGTACGAGGAGGTGGAGATAGATCTTAGTCGTAAGTCGGGCAGGCCACTTGGTCTCACGTGTGTAGCGCCCGTCAACGCGCCCGGCGTCTACATCGGACAACTTGTGAGTGTAATAAGAATATACTTCCGCCCGCGGCTTCGCCCGCGTTTTTGGGATATAAAGTAGCCTATGTGTTATTCTGATGTATAAGCTATATTACTGTAAAGTTTCATCAAAATCCGTTCAGTAGTTTTTGCGTGAAAGAGTAACAAACATCCATACTTCTTTACATCCTCACAAACTTTCACGTTTATAATTTATTAGTAGGATATTATAAACGTGAAAGTTTACGCAAATAAACGAATACAGACTAAACAACAATGAAAAAACCGGCCAAGTGCGAGTCGTACTCGCGCACCGAGGGTTCCGTATCATATTTGGACGTATAAAGTGAAAAAATCCGGACCGCATAACTAAGTTTGTTTGTGAAGGAGTTTTGATGATTTTGAAAAAAACTGTACATTGTTTTATTTTTGATGCTATATTTGGGTCAATTCCTATCAACCCTAATTATTTCAGATTTTTCGCCTTGCAAACTTCGGAGATAAGGGGGGGGGAATGGTATTTTTTTGGAAATTTTTCAGCATATGTCGAAAACTGTGAGACATAAAATAAAATGAAAATATATTTTGAAATGTCCAAATCAAGCCCTTTCATATGATATGTCACTTGACCTAGTAACTCCAATTTAAAATTTTGGACCCCACTCCGGCCCCTTTTGCAATGAAAATAAAAATATTTTTGGATTTTTTTCATTTGCAATAAAGTTGAATAAGCAATCTTTATAACTGTTCCAAATTTCAAGTCGATAGCATAAGTAGTTGCTGTAATAAGCAGGTGTGACAGACAGACAGACAGACAGACAGACAGACGAAGTCGCACCATAAGGGTTCCTTTTTTACCATTTTGGTACGGAACCCTAAAAATGTTTATAGCAGCAAAAGTTAACAACTGCGGCTCAGCTACCAACTAGTAAGAGGATAAGTTGTTCCAGACGAATAAACAACAGGAAAAGCAAATAAACATTAAAATTTACATCTAAAAAAGGCAAAACTATCGATAGCACTATCGATCTCATCGATACTATTGCCTCTATCAATAGTACAATCGATATTCTTGCTATATAGTCGGGCGCCGCGCGGCGTCACATCCGACAACTTGGGACTGTACTAGCATTCTGAGCGAGGACCTCTCAAAGTTTGGTCATAGGAATATTGTGACTGTTGGGCGATGGGTCATCATCCGCCTAACCTTTTCCCAAACTAAATTGAAATCGGCGTCCAGTCTCTAGTTGCGGCTGAATATCAATATTTTACGTGGAGCGACTGTCATGTATGTAACTAATTAATTTCGTGTATATTCAGATCAATTTTTTTCCTTCACAACCCGATTATTGGGGAATACCGGTATTATAAAGTTAGACCAGTTGTCAGTCTTTTCGGGCTCCTGACTACCCGTAACGACTGTCAAAGATATTCCTGTGACAACCAGGGGCCCAAGTCTGCTAATGCAATTGTCGTAATCGTGTCAGAATGGTCTCTCAATGACATCGTTTTGACCAATGACGAAAGAGATAGTCTTACTCTAAGCCAATGAGCGCTTAGGTTTTGACCGTTATGGTGTCATTATGACACCATTCATACACAATTGCAAGAGCAGAATTGGGGCCCAGGACCGACTGTTTAACATGCTCTCCGAGGCACGGAGTTAGGCGATGGGCGATCGCAGTAATTTGGTATTAGTAGATTAGATGTTGTCTGTTTTCTTGTCGTAATCACTTAGGTAGGTACGAGAGCGGCTCGTGACTAAATGATAGCTGCGCTGATCGATCGATTTGCGAGGTCAGTCTTTGGATGGGTGCCCGTTCTTTACACATCGAGACTCCTCGGTGCCTCGGAGAGCACGTTAAGCAGTCGGTCCCGGTTATAATAGGAATATCTTTGACAGTCGTTACTGGTAGTCAGGAGCCCGAAAATCGGACAATTGATCTAACATTCGAATACCGGTATTACCCAATAATTGGATTGTGGAGGTCAGATGGCAGTCGCTCCACGTAAAATATTGATATTCAGCCGCAACCAGCTAGACTGGAAACCGACCCCAATCTAGTTTGGGAAAAGGCTAAGCACTTGTCTGGGTTTTTGAGTGCTCCGTGGGTGCATTATGTACGTGCTGGCTTTTTTTCCCAAATGGAATTCTAGGATGCATTTATCTTAAGCTCCACTTCAAAAAGTGTCTTAAATTAATCTGGAATACTTTCAATCCCAGCTGCCCGGCACTCCTGCAGACCTGGACGGTCGCATCCAGCGAGGAGACTTCCTGATCGCCGTCGACGGGAAAGACGTATCTTCTGCCGACCTAATGGGCGCCGCCACAGCGTTAAAGCTCTGCGCGAACAAGGCGACCATCAAAGTCAAGCGGTTCAAGACAGTTAGGTAATTCATTAGACTACGTAGTCAGTTTTGGTGTCACCGTTTTTCGTGAACCTATTTGAGTTGCAGATGTAAAGTGTCCATGTTATCTTGTGATTCATGTGGAAGATGATAAAGCAGAAGATACTGCTAAATCGTCTTCAGAATGGTTTTAATTAGGATTTGAATATCGAAGATGTGTATGGCCGAGTCAAAAGGAGAAAGACACATCGAAATGTTTATAGAGAGTTTGAACTATTTTGACTTCTAATTTCTAAAAATATACATTTATAATGTATAGATGGTGATATCGCATCAAATATCCATTATCTGCAAAGAAAATGTATTTGAGTTGGAAGTCTGCATACCTTCCGATAGATGTCGCCACACGCTCATGAAGCGTTATAGGGGTATTCAAAATTTTGAGTGATTTGAGCGTGGATCGGCAGAGGTCGCGGGTTCAAATCCCGCTCGGGTCGTTCGATTTTTGAAGATCTCTTATATATTTAATATTATCATAAAGCCGGCAATACATGTTGGTCGAGCGTTGTCGAGTGAAGGCCAATACCAACATGTAGACGGTATATTTGCCTTGTCTTGCTATCGCTCGGTGTCACTTGCCTAGTTGGTTGAGTATAGACAAGCGCCAACGTGTATAGACCTCATTTGACGTAGCTTGCCACAACTTGCAGTCGCTCGCGATCACTTGCCTCACTTCGGAGCGGTGTCGGTTTTTCTGCGCAAATCAAAGGCGCTCGCGCGCGCTCGGACAATAGTGTTCACATGTTTGTCCGCGCGCTATGATGCGGTTGACGTCAAACTTGCCGAACGTGTAGACAGTAGCGCTTGCCTTGTGTCAATTTGTCTAGGCTCGCGTTGGTCTAAGCTCGGCCAACATGTATTGCAGGCTTAAGAGAAGCATATAACATGGCTTTGACATGTTTCAAATTCACAAAAATATACATTATATCAGATAATTATTGTAATTAGTGAATGATGTAGGTAACAATAGTTCTAGACGACGTCACATTTGATTATTTTACGTTTTTGAAGAATGAGATTACTTCGACTAGAAGATTTTTTTTTTTATTTTAAGTGTTAAGGATATACATTCTTTTAAATAAGTAGGTACTCAAATGTAACATTTTTGACAGATGAATTAGTTTTATTACTAAACTGTGACACCAAAACTAAATTAACTATATTGATTTCATAGTTTGCAGATCAAAATATGTCTGAAAGCTTTGTAAAAATTGCTCGAAGTCCCAAATGTATATTGGCCATTTCGTATAAATGCTGGAAGCTACATTTTTTTGAAAACCTGTAATGGGTTTGTCTAAAAAAAAATGTGTGGTCGGGGAACCCCCGTCAAGAACGAAGTTCTTTACGCCACTTATACCTATGATAGAAAGAGACAGAGAGAGAGAAAGTATGGAGGGGGCATAACGTTTTTTCCTTACGTGACGATTTTTACCAGTGAACTTTTGTCGCAAACCGTGGTAAGGAACTTCGTTCCAAAAACATTTTTTTGGTCTGCAAACATCGGAAAATAACTTAGAATAAAATCTAGGCCAAATATTTATAATACTTACCTAGTTATTCAGTAGACATCGGGTGTTGACAAGTGATTAGACAATAAATTACCTACACTCATTCGATACATTTTGTTATGTCATACCGATTGAAAATCGATTTTACGATTGAGAATCCGATAGTTACAATGAAATAATTATTTGAATATGCTCGACTAATTAATTTTGTTTAAATCGATTTTGAATCGGTACAGATCAGTTTTTATACCTATTTTATTTTGTTTAAATCGATTTTGAATCGGTACAGGTTTTTTATACTACTTTGAACAAATTAATTTGATCAATCAAGATGGTAGGAATTTAACATTTGTAATTATTTATTCGTAACGGCATTACACTTAATTTAATTTAAAAAGTTTATTAACGAACTGTTATTTAAAAATGTTTAGGCCTAAGTTCACCGACAAGATAACAGTCCGAAAAATTGAAAACTTTTTGTATAGAAAAAGATAGGTATGATAAACGGCCATTTTCAATTTAACAGGCTGTTATATTGTCGGTGAACTTGGCCCTTAGTGCTTCAATGAGATCTAAAGTTGCCATTCAATTTTAAAATTTAGTTTCGTTAAGTAGATTATTTGAGATTTAGATTTATTTGCTAAGGCCGGTAAAACCCTTGGTTTATAGCTTAGAAAACGCCTCAGTATTTTAGATTTCCAGTTTTAAGTACACCTCTATTCAGTACAACAATGTAGACGGTAGAATTTCAAATAAGGTCGTTTATTTCACCCCTATTAAAGGGGACAACTAGGGGAAATATTAGCCTTTGTATAATATTTTGCAATTTGCAATTTATATTTATACATTTCTATAATTTTTACACAGAATCACTATTACAAAATAATATTTTTTTTCTAAAATAAAAATGTTTTTGGAACTAGTTTGAATATTTATTTTTAGAAAAAAGTTTTTTTAGAACAAAATGTTTTAGAGAGAATTTGGTACATATTTCCAAATCCGTTTTTATTTTCGCGATCAAAATAGCGTATAATAAATGCCACGGTAGGTAACGCAATAATTTCAGAACACACCTAACTATACACATTATTAATTAATAGAAATAAAATTAAAGTACATTTAAAATCTAGTCGTAACAACATAGGTATCTAAGTTGCCTTTTAGCGTAGGCTTCACCACTACCGTCATCGCTAGAAGCTAGTGTCCTTTATAGTACTTTAAGTACCGAAATAGCACTATTAGGTGATGCACCTTAGCACCAAAAATTCTTGTCATTAGAGCAGCGAACGCAAAATGAGATGTTACAGAAACAACTCGATTTCTTCTTTTGAACCCGTATCACAACGTATTATGCCACGAATTCACTCGGAAACATTTGTATATAAATATTGTATCAGATACCATATTTACGTGTATCAGATACATAAACAACAATTATTGTATCAGAAACAAGTATTTACGTTGCGAAACAAATGAATTTTTGCGATACAATAATTACTCGTTTCTGATACAATAGCTTTTGTATCTGATACTATTTTTATGGGTATACAAATGTTTTCTAGTAGATACGTTACTACGATTGTTCAATTTTATTGTGAGAGTTACATAGAACAACAAAAGAACTAGGGTGATATAACACTTGATATAGTAAAGTCCCTGGTATAAAAATTATACAGGGTGGCGATTAGGTTATCACATTAAATGCAACCATGTATCCTAAATGGCGTTCTTTGTACATACACAATAAAAAAAATTGCCGGTTGCCGCTTTTACAGGTCAGTAAATGTACCAATAAATAGTACAACTGTTAATACAAGTTGGTACATTTACTGACCTGTAAAAGCGGCAACCGGCATTTTTTTTTATTGTGTATGTACAAAGAACGCCATTTCATTTAATGTGATAACCTTATCGCCACCCTGTATAATAAATGCAGATTTGTTTGCGTTGCTTGCTTTGTGTGGCAAGCGTACACACGTCAGATATAAGGCAAGACATATTTATTGTTATGAAGGATAGGCCAATGTAATGTCAATTACGTAGATATGTAAATATCAGGAGGCAAATTAGAAAAGGCCATTTTATAAAAACTTACAGTAAATCAAGTTCATGTCAAACTGAAAACACTATACAGTACCCGGCAATTAATATTTCACATCGAGTTTGAGGAGATAATCGGCTAGCTTCGGCTTTGTAGAGCGTCGTATCCGTCACACATAGCTATGTGACGTTTTGTGGCTGACTTGTTTATTAGATGCCGGACTGTTAGTGCTTCTTGCGACAGAGATGACGCTCTTTCAAGCCAAAGCTACTCGATATCTCACTCCGAAGCTTGATGTGTAATATTTACTGCAGCGTACTTTGTAGTGCCAAAGGGACTAAAAAATACTAATGTCACTACCAGTGGTATGATTCGGTGGAATTATTAACATGGCTGACTTAATGTCTAACTAATATAGAATTTGATAGAGCGATATTTGAGTGTTTTCAGTGCAAATTCATAAAGAGATTTTGACTTTACGCGACCCGCCTAATGTCTGACGTAATGTTTCTTTACTAAAATAATTTATAATTAGATCTAACAGTTTTCTATACACGCCTCTGAAATGTAACTTAAATTATAAGGATTATTTCCTTGTATTGTATAATTATTTTTATGTAAAAATCCTTATAGTTGTTCCATTTCGACGTAAAAGTTTAAGTAAGATCTGAACACCGTCTCAAATTCTTACTAACAAAAAAAATTATAAAAAAAAACTTGAAATTTTGAATATATCAAAATAAAGGTAAACAAATTAAATGTTTTGCACACAAAAAGAATGACACAGTTATGCCAAAATGTACCAAGACACAAAATGTACTAACCCACAAAATGTACCAACCCACAACATGTATCAACCCACAAAAGTGTACCAACTCACAAAATGTCAAAATTGGAATACCTAGTTCAGTTAATTACATCAAACTGTTCCAAAAATGTGGTTTAATCTATCCAGCAAAATACAAATTAATAACTTTAATTATTCAAAATCATCTCGATTTCGTTAGAAATTGCGACACTTTGGTATAACCGGTAAAATTTTGCGATTTTAAGTTATGTGCCTACCTATCTAATTGAAACCTAAGACGGTGTTCATAGATATCTATAACATGTAAAAAATTATTCATAACTCAACAATTCAAACTTCGCTGATAGCTAAATATATAAAAAAATATATGAAAATGCGAAACTTGCAACTTTTTATGTAAATTAAAATTTAAAATAATGCATTTAAATAATGAATGGATTGCGTAGCATAATTCTAAAACATTGTAAAGTGTATAAAGAAAGTGTTTTCCCTTTTTAATAACTATTTAATTAGAAAAAAGTACTGTTAGACATAAAATAGTCGATTTTTCATCACGGTTCTAGTACATCACGATCGAATACTGTTTTTGTAGTACATTGGCAGTTAAGTAACTGCTTAAATTAATATCTTGTCATACAAAATAGTAATGGATGCTGAACTGCTAATTTTGATCGTTTTGTACTAGAATCATTTAGATTTTCATAGTATGGCCTCACTTCAGCTAAATCTTGTTTAAACAGCATGTATTTATAATTTCAAAGCTTTTTAAAATAACATAAAACTGTGCCACAACTAAAATTAAATACCTATTTTAGTTTTTATAAAAATTTAGATTTTTTATTTAAGTTTTATTTTTTAAAACAAGCTTTTAATGTTATTAGCTGAGTTTTACTCAATAAAATTCTGTAACGTATATTATTTTAAATGGTAACGGCCGTACCACAAAAAAATAAACATCTGTTCAACACACGTTCAACACGAATGCTACCAAAAATAATAGGCAATTGTTTTGGCACTAACTTGTCTAAAATAAGTGTGTATTATTTTTGGTAGCATTCGTGTTTAACGTGTGTCTATCTTTTTTGTGGTAAGGCCGTAAATCTTTAACGGTCGAAAATACTTTCATTAATCTTCTAAAAGTGTAAAAAAAATTGTTATGGACTTAAATGCGAATAAAAAGAAATCTCCTTTGTGAAAATAATTAATAAAGAATATAAAATAATTATGCTTGCAAACGTTCCAATTTTAAACCTCATTTACATGGCATTTTTATTATATCTAGCCTCCTTTTATTTTTAGACAATATGTGGTTTTCCCAAAATACACACGTTCCGACTTGCAGGGACTTGACTAAATCAGGTGTGAAATTGGGACATTTTAAGGCAAACCTACTAGGTATGTTATGCTATTTATAAACCAATCTAAATAGTATTCTCTTAGATTTAAGTAGAAATTTGTGATCTTCATTATAATAAATATAAACTCCTTATTATTGTAAATTATCTAAAATTAGAGTAATGTAACTCTTTTCAGTACTTATTTAGTTATACCCTTTTTCCCTGTCGTCTAAGATTCGCCTTGATAAAGTAATTTTAAACTCTATTGTAATGAAGTTTAGGTGTATATTAGAATAGTTTCAGTTTTACTAGACGCGTTCTAGTGTAGGGTCTTAAGATTTTAATAAAATTTTATTGTTGGAGTTTACCTAATAAAATAATATAAACGGAAATTGTATGAGATAGTGGTACTGTAATAAAACGTGCGCTTTTTTATATACTTGTTTTATTTATAAAGTGTTATTTTCCTAAAGTACCTAGATACTTTAAAAGTACCTAAAAGAAAAATCCAGCATAATGTTGGTAGAGGTACTAGGAGAACAGAGCCATGCAGAAGATATCAGGAAGCGCAAAATATTGTAGTACATTTTTCATCCCCCGGAGAATGATAAAAGTACTGGGAGAACACGGAGGGACATCCTGTGGATTACATTTTGTGCTGGGCTACAAATGCCTTCCTACCTACAACATTTTGCACCTCCTGATATCTTCTGCATGGCTCTGTTCTCCTAGTACTTTTGCCATTCTACGGGGCATCAGAATAGTACTACAGCATTTTGGACTCCTTGATATCTCCTGCATGGTTCTGTTCTCCTAGTAAGTAGTCAAAAATGTACTACAATTTATCATTTTGTGCGGGGCTAAAATGTACTTACCTACAACATTTTGCACTGCCAGATATCTTCTACATGTTTCTGTTGTCCTAGTACTTTTATCATTTTGTGCGGGGCTAAAATGTACTACCTACAACATTTTGCACTCCCTGATATCTTCTACATGTTTCTGTTCTCCTAGTACTTTTATCATTTTGTGCTGTACTTCCTACCTACATTTCGCACCTCCTGTAACTTCTGCATGATTCTGGTCTCCTAGTACTTTTATCATTTTGTGCGGGGCGAAAAATGTACTTCCTACCTACATTTCGCACCTCCTATAACTTCTGCATGTTTCTGTTCTCCTAGTACTTTTATCATTTTGTGCGGGGCGAAAAATGTACTTCCTACCTACATTTCGCACCTCCTGTAACTTCTGCATGATTCTGTTCTCCTAGTACTTTTATTATTTTGTGCGGGGCTAAAACTGTACTTCCTACCTACAACATTTCGCACCTCCTGTAACTTCTGCACGATTCTGTTCTCCTAGTACTTTTATCATTTTGTGCGGGGCTAAAAATGTCTACCTACAACATTTTGCACCTCCTGATATCTTCTGCATGGCTCTGTTCTCCTAGTACTTTTGCCATTCTACGGGGGACCAAAATAGTACTACAAAATTTTGAATTCCCATAGATCTTCTGGTATTGGTGCGCTTATTAGTGCGCGGTATAAAACATTATCAGCAGTGTTTTATACCTCCATTTCAACGCCCAAAAAGCCCAGGAGGTATGCAGTTGGTGTAGTAGCAAATAAAAGCTAATTAAATCAGTTTATTATGAAAAATCTTGAAATAAAAATAAAAATCATCTCTTTAATCACTTTATTTGGGAACTTCAAAACTTAATAGTAACGTACAGGGTTAAGTATTAAGTTATAACAATGAATATTTATGCAGATCTTAGTTGTTATTTTGTTCGAAAATCTACGTTTTAAAGGGGAAACACACCGAACTATTTAGATCAAGAATATCAAAAAATAGCTTTTTAATATTCTTGATTTAGATTATAATACATTTTTAAAGTAGTCAAATTAGAATCTGTTTAAGTTTTTTCAAAAGTTTGTTACAATTTTTCAGTAGATTTTAATTCTATGTACTTATTAAAATATTTTTGATCTACAAAATAATTCATATTGTCACAGTTACGTGCCGAATAAGTCACATTAAAAATATATATTTTTAGGCTATCCATATTTTTCTGAAAGTCAAAACAAAAATATGGCGGCCAAATATTTAGAGCTGTCAAAATAATTTACGACAAAAAACCTTTCTGTTTGAAAGATTAAGTGAAACTTTATTTGACAATTTGCGACAATCTTTTACTTTTTTCATCCGTCAAGCAGTTGCTTATTAATCGGTGCGTAATTGTGATTAATCAATTTAATTTAGGTACTTGTAAATTAGCATTATTGTTTACAAATTGGTGTTTCGCCATAATAATGTGATGCAATGACTAGACAATATAAGTACTTATAATAATAGGTAGGATCATACTAATAACTTAAATCTAACAATTATAATTTTAAATCACAAATTGTTCTGAGCAACAATTATTAAGTTATTTTGGTAATTTGCTTAGTCAAGTAAATAAGGGCCAAGTTCACCGACAAGATAAATTGAAAATAGCCGTTTAACATGATTTTTGTAGGTACAGAAAAATATATTTTAAACGCCCGTTTTCAATTTATCGGACTGTTATCTTGTCGGTGAAATTGGCCCTAAGAAAATTGTGTAACGCGTCACTGGTAAAAATTTAAAATAAATAAGAAATATACTTATCGTGTTCTCGACTAAACGATATACCTCATTATGAGCAACTTTTATTATGAAACCATCCCTGAAATCACGAAAAAAAAACCAACTGTTCCACTTTGTCGATATATAAATGAACACTAATGTATGAAACAGCTGTATTTTTTTCGCAATTTCAAGGTTAGATAAATAGTAAAAGTTTCTCAGAACAATGAGTTTAATAGCTTTCTTTGAGGCATGTCGCTTACTCTTGAACACGTTGTATTTAGGCAAAATGATAAAAATAAGAAAAAAAAACCGGATAAGTGCGAGTATGCCTCGAGCCCTAAGGGTTCCGAAACATGATCATAGATGGCGCTACTGCATACTGCATATTCCAATGGCGCCATCTATGAACAGATGGCTCCACTTATGGTCCGGTGACTGACGGCGGACAACAAAGTGATCCTATAAGGGTTCCGTTTTTCCTTTTGAGGTACGGAACCCTAAAAATATTCAATTGACCCGCAGAAAAATATTTTTCATTGGCATCTGACGTAATAAGAAATAATAAAATGACAAAGTTAACGTAGTCATAAATGTGATCATAACTTTGAGCAATACACTAAAAACTAAAACATAACTGACATCACTTTGTTCTTAGATTTAATTCTGTAGTCACTTTATTTACGTCAATGACTTAAAAACAATATTTCTAATAAGGTAAATTATTTAAATCTACCTATAATACTTTGCCTCTTCAATCTTCACAACTAATCCGCAGTTTCTGAAAGCCTGATCAATTTAATCTGTTATCAAATCTCATTTCAAGTGATCTAGTAGCCAATGTTTTTTCGGTAAACCAATCACAATAGCGGAGATGAGAATTGATAGCAGTTTTAGGGCCAAGTTCACCGACAAGATAACAGTCCGTTAAATTAAAAACGGCGGTTTAACATGACTTTTTATATGTTTAAGAGTTTTTATATAGAAAAAGATATGTAAAACGGCCGTTTACAATTTTATTTATCGGACTGTTATCTTATCGGTGAACTTGGCCCTTACTAAACAGTTCCTTGACCAGGGTTTTAGAAACTATGGTTAATGAAACTCAACTGTTTCGAGGCCCAAAACATCATAATCAAAAACTTTATCTCAGTTGATTAATCTGTTTCTGAATACAATGGCAACATACAAACCAACATTACACTTTAAAACTCTACTTTTTGTTTTTATATTCTTTTAAATAATACCTACGATCAATCTTACAAAGGCACTGTTTGACGTAAAAATTTACAATTTCTCATTAGAATTCTTCTTAATTACCAAAGGCTTTAATCTACTCCGTAACTTCACCAAGCGCTTGCTGACTTTTCCTGAAGAACCCGCCGGGATCCTCAGATCTGGCATTGACTTACTCTCATGAACCGGCAACTGTTCCGTAGACTTTGACACAGCTCCATAATACCTAGGCATACTGAAATCCTCTTGGTACATCATTTCCGATTGCTGTTTTATACTCTGTAAACTAGTTTCGCCTTTGTATTCCGGCAAAGATGGGCAGTCAGCAAAGAACCTTGGCAGGTTATTACTCTTTATTATTGGAGTGTCAGGCAATTGACTCAGCTTTATCTCTTCTATTGCCGACATTACTCCTATCATTGACTTACTTTTGACTAACGGAGGTTTTTCTGGTGCCAAATGTTCTGGGATATTCAGGAACGATGCACTTCGATGTGGCACTCTTGATAGTACCCTGTTCAATTTGCTGGGATCTATGCTCTTCAAACTATCGACCCTGCTTAACATCGGTCTCGATAATTTGACGCTACTATCAACTCTATCTAAAGTCTTAGAACTGTTGCTTCTCGGGAATTCATTGTCTCCTCTTAGCCTCAAAATTCCCTTTACACTTTCTACTCTTGGTAATGAGAAAGCAGATGGTAAAGCCATAGAAGATACAGGATCATACTGGTATATCGGACTGAGTGTTGTGATCTTAGTTTCATCTTTAATAGTTATGGTACTGGGTTTAACGACGTCTTGCTTTTTAACCGCTACGTTCATAGTAAGACCTTCTTCCGTATCTTGGCTTTGTCGATCAGTTTCTTCTTCTTCTTCAATATTGAACATGTCGTGGTTAGCTAAGAGTTCATCTTTGAACATGATTTCGAAGTCAGTGACGGGGGAGTTGATTTCATCTTCGAAGTAAACTTTGGTTCTGTTAGGCCTGTCAGATAAGTAGTCAGGTTCGGATTTGGTCTCCAACTCGTCGAGCGAGTTCGTGCTCGCTGTTTTAGCTTTTAGTTCGTGTTCATCTCTAAATATGAGAGATTTAGAGAACACCTGGAAATGATAAAATTAATTATTAGTTTTGATGTTCAATTATATAGATTCTTCACTTTTGTTATTTGAAAATGTTATTAACCTCTGTATTAAAAATCTCTTTTGTAAGAACGGTACACAGTATCTTACTTAAACTAATGTTGCTAAACGTATACTGCTACTTTCTAGGTTACATAGAGAAGCAAATTCACCACAATTATGCCTATAATCACTGTAGGCTATTTCATGCTGTTTTACGCCACCTAGTAACTTAAAGAATTGTCTCAATATCTCACCTCGTAAAGTTTGTCAGCATGCAAAGGGACCTCGTTAACCTCTCTCCCTATGATGGTTCGGGGGGGTAGGTGGTTGTTGTTGACCGGTTGCTCGGTAACCACGCTCTCGAGGCTCGCTCCACTGTTGATGTACCCATTCGTGTAGGCTGCATCTTCTTCTAGTCTGTAAAGATATAGAAAGGTTATGAAAGGCGAGTTTTCACGTTGATCTTTATGGGATTTTCATAACAGCCGTTGAAGTTCAAGGATGGTTGATCGTTTTTATTATTGTAAAAAAACATTTAAATAATCCTAACAGAAAGTATTTTCAAATGATACCCCACAGGATATGTTAATTTAAACTTTTTTTAATGGTACCAATCTGGTTCCCCATATCTAAAACATTTTTATAACAAGATCTATCATTATCAAGTTTCTTCGTTACTTCGTTTTAGAGAAAACCTCTGTGGCAAACGGACAGGCACCGGAGTGGTCTTATAAGGGTTCTATTTTTCCCTTTAAGGTCCGGAACCCTAAAAGTCACATTTATCTTGAATCAAAGGCGATCTAATAGGTAAAGGTTACAAATATAAACACACTAGCCGTGTCCGCAGTTTCACCCCCGTTGCTCGGCTCCTAAGAGTTGTAGCGTGATGTTAAATAGCCTATACTATTCCTCATGAAACTGGCTATCATATACAAAATAATTTTTCGAATCCGACTGGTAGTTCCAGAGATTAGCGCGTTCAAACAAACAAACTCTTCATCTATATTCTTCAGATATATAGTATAAATAAACCCAGAGCCATATGCGCATTTTCCTCAAGAACTTCATGCGTGACACTATAATTATTTTCTTTGTATCATCCCCAACAATCCACATAAGATAAATATGTTATTTACGGCTACAGCGTGTTAGCATAACAAGTATCAAGATCACTGCGTGTTTGTTCGTTTGTTCACGGATCAACGCGGCGCGGCTTGTGACTCGGGACAAACAAAGCGTATCAGTGTACTTGATTTATGATACATTACCTACTGTTTGTACGTTTGTTACCAACTGTGTTAAAAATTGCTGAATGTATATTTAAACGAAAATATCGGGGATAAACGGCGTCTTGGTACAACAGACAGCGCCATGTATTGAGTTGTGTCGAAAACCAAACTATCACACATGATTGAAATTGAAAACGCAAGCGCGCCCTACCGCTTTTTCGACACAACTCAAAACAAATGGCGGAGTCTGTTGAACCAAGACGCTATCTATCCCTGACACATACTTAAACAAAAGTAAATAACGCAATGTATAAAAATATCGCGGTTTAAATTCAGGTATTTTCTCTGAAATGGACATTCGCAAGTAACACCGCTCGTCACACTATTGTCACAGATAAACGACTGTTGACGTTGGTTTCTACATGGTTTTCCTCTGTAAACAGGCACTATACAATAGTTTACAATGTTATTTACATATATTTTACATGCACACACATTTATTAAGCATGCATGTTTTACATAATATATCAATCAAATATTACCTACGGTTTACCGTTTTCCGGGTGAGTTGAGAGATAGAATTCTACACACACCGGATACAGGGACGTTCTCACAGCTGGATTTAGGCACCTCCCAAAAAATCATTTTGTTTTATGAGTGAAGTCGCTGAAATTTGTGTTCTGGTGTGTTACTACTTATTTCGATTCGAGTGTGTTATTGTGTAACATGTTCTGCTGTATTATCCCTATATCTATCTTCTATATTAATAAAATGCTTCGTCCTGACTGACTGATGGATCAACGCACAGCCTAAACCGCTGGTCGTAGAAACGTGAAATTTGGAGGACGTATTCCTTATATGATGTAGGCATCCGATAAGAAAGGATTTTTGAAAATTCCACCCCTAAGAGGGTGAAAAGGGGTGGCAAAGTTTGTATGGGAAAACGTGTTTACTTAGTCTAATCAACTTTTAACTTTAAATTCTTAGATGTAGAGTTCAAAATTGAATTGGTTATAGCACTGAGCAAGAACTTAAGCTGAATGCCCATTTACCCAAGCGGAACGCGTGGAAAGAGCCGACCGAACCGATTTTTAGAATTCTTTGTATGAAATCCTATGAAACCGCGCCCACCTATCCGCACTGAATGAGTAGAATACGGAATCTCGACGCACAAAATATCGATAAATGCTAAGACGATGCTACAAAGTTTCGATGCACGTTACGGCGAAAGACTGTCTCTGCGAAACCACTACACTTCGATGCACATTACCGCGAAAGATTTTCACTGTGATACTACTTAACTTCGATGCACATTACCGCGAAAAACTACGGAAATATAAAAGAATCAAAGAATTCGTAAGGAAAAAATTGTTTTATTTCTTCCCCTCGCGTGGCCAAAATTCGCACCGTGCAAAACCATGGAGTGGCCAAATTCGCACCCATTTTCGAGCTTTTTCGCACATATTTCGCACTATTTTTGCACTTCCGTTAAAAACACTATAACTCGCTATTTCGATAAACGACCTATGTAAAATATATTTACAATCTATATAATATTTTCTATACGCTGTGTAAGTTTCATGTAATTTGGATAAATAATAAAAAAGATAAAAATAAGAGAACACATTTTTCACGCGTTTTGTTCGTTTTCACCACGTCCACTTGAGAGCTCTAAATATACACGGAAACCTTCGAATTTACTGATGAAAGTCATATCAATCGCCGGGGAATATAATAAGCTCACGATATCACAATAAACATTAATATATGGAGCCCTAACCAAAACTAGCACCGACCGGCGGAAATTCCGTTGACGTGTGACAACTTGATTCTTGTTCGAAATGTCAAGTCCAATTTTTTGTTCGAGTACAAGAATATAATTTGATCTGAAGCATTAGTGGATGTATGGAATTATTGGTAGCCTGGTCTTTCACGAACATTTTAAGGTATAAAGGAAAGAGATCACACATGCATAGACAAAGTAATACCCGACTTTGTACCGCGCGGTGCGCTGTATCGGGGCTCAACTTGGCATTACCGGCGGCTGGCAGTGGCCACTCAAGGGATTTGACATTTCGTGTCAGCCGCCGGCAGTGGCCACGCTAGGGGGTAGCATATACATAAAAAAATAAAACAAATTTTCCCCTACGAATTCTTGATGTTGCCGATAAATGTCGTTGTCCCTACACTGTCTTAGGAACTGTAATAGTATCAACTATCAATGATTAACTCTAGATTGCTATAGTCCTCTAGTATAAAATATTATCTAGTAGGTATATCAATTAATTTTATTATAGTTGTTTAACGATGTATGGAATACATGTGATGTAAGATGATACATGGAGCATGTCATGTTCGTATCAATTATATTTTAATGGTTCCAACGTGACCGCAGTTGGGTATTATGTACTTATGATGGACATACTTAGATACCGACATTACGACTGATATCATTGAAAGATAGGCAATTTTAGGAATTTTAGGAAATAATAGGAGTGATAGAATGGATTGTTAAGGTCTCTTAAGACCTAATATTATATTATGACAATGGTGTGGCTATATCGAGACAATATTATCTTTACAATGACAACAAAATTTTTATTGACATGATCTTGATAAAGGTAATTTTAGTTAATTTAAAATAATGAGGTGAATATCTTTTGGATGAATTTTGAAAAAGAGGTAGCCTGACCTCTTAGTGCCGCTTGACCTCTTCGTAGTACCTACTAGCCACCCTACACTAAGGTGAGTGTACCTACTACGTGAGCTCGACAAATGGATGTGCGATTTACGCTTATGCGACAAAACTGTACTGCGACTCACCATAGTTCGAATAAAATAATCAATTATTGTAGTCCACTCGAACGGAGTCGCGGGCAAAAGTTAGTCTAAGCTAATATTATAAGAGAAAAGATTTGACTGTTTGTATGTTTGTTTGTAATGAACAAAATACTGGACGGATTTAAAAAAATCTTTCACCAGTGCAATGGGTAGAAAGCTACATTATCACTGAGTAACACAGGCTACTTTTTATCCCGAAATATTTCACAGCTCCTGTGGGTCACGCAGACGAAGTCGCGGGCAAAGTATTAGTAAAATGTACCTATTATAAAACTTACATTGCTAGTAAGCCTTATACCAGGCACTTGGGACATTTTAACGATCTCCGATTGTATTAGTAAACCATTTGGCATTTAAACACGCGTAGCATGACCAATTCTATTTCTATTCTACCAAGAATAGACAAAGTTCTTTCTATCCAACTCGTTATCTCTTCTGCCCGAGCACGCGGCGACACGTTGGCTCATCAGAGTTTTGTCTACAGAAGAATAGAAACATTTCTTCTCTTCATTTTAAGCATAATACGATAGAAATCTTTATTCAATCTGTCACTTTGTCTATTCTTCTGTAGACAAAACCCGTTTTTATCTTGGTCAAGCTAAGCGTGCAGCGGCCATATTTCCATCGGTAGAAAAATTAAGAGACTCGTGTTTCTAAGTAGGTATCAGTTTAAATAAATGTTTGCCTTTCTTAAATCGCGTAAATTCCTTGCTTAGTAAATAGTTTGTTCTAGCTTCTGTGTAAGTCTGTTTGTCTTGTTATCATGGCAAAAGAATGATTTATTGCTCGTCACTGAATCAACTTTTTATATAATTAAGATTTTTCTCGAAGACCTACGTTGTTGTTAAGGCACTTTACATTTTAACTAACTTCTAATGATTAATGGATGGAATTTCTTATGCACGACAAGAAATGACAGTTGACATTTATTAATAATTTAATTACGAAGAAGAACATGCCTTTTAAACTATGACAGCCATTACGGATGGTCAAGTGTTCAAGAACTGGTCATGTATCTGATTCTGTACTATCCAAATAATTTGAAAAATGCATCTGAATAGAGTAAAAGTATTACCTCTGGCAACATATCCATATCCTACTAATATTATAAATGCGAAAGTTTGTATGGATAGATGGACGGATGGATGTTGCAGCTCTTTCACGCAAAAACTACCCAACGGATTTTGATGAAACTTAACAGTAACATAGCTTAAACATCAGAATAACCCATAGGCTACCGTATCTTTTATACCGAAAAACGCAGGCGAAGCCGCGCGCAGAAGCTAGTTCGTCCATATATTATTTTATATGTGGGATATACCTCGAATATGGGTGTAGCGTCGGGAAATGTAACTTGATAGGTAATGCGTAGTTGTAAGGCTCGGTGTTCATGTTCCCGCCGTACAGTCGTTCTCCTCTTGTCGTAGCATTCGGTCAATAGTGTAATAACATATATGAATTTATAGTTTTGGACATTATATATTGGTAAAATTTAATTTGTGGAATTTGGTTATTTATCTCCAACTAGAAACCCTTCTGATATTCGGACAGTAGCAGTAACATTCTACAATGGGTATATTATCTCATTTATCTATATGAGATTCTCTTAAAACTTTAGCTTGGTTCTTGTTTCCGTAACGTACGTCCAATTATAAAGATCCTACAGCACTAAACATCACGAAAATTCGTTTCTTTCCAACTGAATGATTCCAAGGTCAATGCTAACAGTTGCAATGTTCATTCAGTCATCTGTCTTACTGTGATCGCTATCGTTCATCTAATCATCACATCACGAGCGAATGACGTCAAACGATTGTCGCTCTTCATGTACTTGTCAATACGTATCATCACATCGAACCGTGAACAATTGGGAAACTGGTGGAGGTTATTATAATATATCATCTTTTGCATCACTTATTTCATTAATATCGTCACTAAATGTGCCCCGTTGTTGCTCGACCCCCAAGGGTCATAGCGTGATGTCAAATAGCCTATACCATTCCTCATGAATCTGGCTATCATTACAAAAAAAAAAACGACTGGCAGTTCTAGAGATTAGGGCGTTCAAACAAACAAACTCTTCAATTTTATAATAATACACACATCAAAAGTGTCTAGGGATCAAGCATTTTTATGCGGATTTCTTGAGATTGAGATGTGGCTTTGTAATAAATTTATGATTTTATAAATTTATATGGATCCTTTTTGGTGCATTTCATAATTTGAATCAGGAACTCTCAATCAAATTCGAGTAAAAGATGAAAATAAGCTGTCAATATTTTCCCTATAAAAACATACAACGCATTGAAGACATTATTAGTGCTACTGTTTCCCTACTACTGATTAAAACCAACGTTATTATGGAGCGGCGACGTCATTTAAGCAGGGAAGAAATGCTCAGAGCCGTGGGAATGATAGAAGCTGGTTCCCGGCAACGTATTGTAGCTTTAGCTCTGAATACAAGTCAGAGTGTTATCAGTCGACTTTGGACACGTTACCGAAGCACTGGTACCGTGGCTGAGCGCCATGGAGGACGGTATCGCTGCACCACACGGAGACAAGACCGATACATTCAAATCTTAACTCGAAGAGCTCCAACAATAACCGCCATGATGTTAGCCGTGAGGCTTCATCACTCTTCAGGGAACTTAATTAGCGACCAAACAGTCAGAAACCGCTTGCATGAAGTGAACCTTCATTCCCGAAGACCGCTACGGGTACCACCTATAGCAATGCACAATCGTAGGATTCGATATCAATGGGCTCTTGAACACAGAAATTGGGCAGAAGAACAATGGCGTTTCGTGTGCTTTTCTGATGAGTCTCGTTTTGGTATGAGACCGGATACAAGACGTATACGACACTGGAGAACCCCTGGACGCTAACAGCGATTAAAATCCTGCCAGGAAGTCCATCCTTATAGTGGTGGAACCATCATGGTATGGGCGGGTGTTTGGATCGGCGGAAGAACTGAGTTGATTTGGATCAGAGGCAACCTCAACGCTCAAATTTATGCTGAGACGATTGTATCAGACGTCATCGTTCCTCTACAAGTGCAAATCGGTCCCTTATTTCAGTTAATGCATGATAATGCACGACCGCACACCGCAAGAGTTGTAAGACAGACTCTCGCCGCAGCTAACATCAATGTCCTGCCCTGGCCTGCTCAGTCGCCAGACTTGAACCCGATTGAGCATGCATGGGATATGCTACAGAGAAGAGCTCTGCCGAATATGGAGGGTATCCAGTCGCAAGAAGACCTTTTTTTGTTGTTGCAACGAACATGGGCGGCCATTCCACAGCGTGATTTGGATGAACTCATTTTGAGTATGCCAAACCGATGTTCTTGTGTTGTTAGTGTTCGCAGTAGAAACACGGATTATTAATTGTTTAAGTTACCCAATAAAATTTTAAAGAAAACTGTTATTTCAGTCTTTTTTTCGAACTTTAATGTTAGTGGTTCAAATGTCAAAAATCCCTTTATTAGGAAAATGGCAAATTTCTTTATTAATGCAAAGGTGACTTGGTTTATCGTTACTGTGACAAGCGAAAACACTTTATTTGATGAATCCTTAAAGAAAATTTTAATTAATATCAATCAGGAGAAAAGTTATTGCAAAAATATATGTTGATCCCTAGATACTTTTGATGTGTGTAGTAAGTACCTATAGAAGAATAGATTGATAGCTGTATTGTACCTACTATTGAGAATGGACCTTCCCAGCTATTCTGTGCTATTAGCATCGTCATAAACACTACCTACAATTATACCTAAATGCGAAAGTGTGTGTATGTTATTGTTACTCCTTATCGCTGAAATGGCTAGATGGATTTGGATGAAATTTGACAAAAAAGTAGCCTATAGAAGCACATAGGCTACTTTCATCTATTTTCACGCAGACGAAGTCGCAGGCAACATCAAGGTGGATATACGACGATATTTTGTTGTTTCATCTTTGTGAATAGGTATCCCCAAATATTTGCAAGCTAAAGATTTGATAAGATACAGTGGCAGATCCGATAAAGATAGTCACGATTGAAAGATTATGACAACAAAACAAGCCGGGTTACGTTAGGTATAGCAATTTTATTTATCTGTAAATAATGATTACCTACTTGAAAAGGATAGCTTTTATTTACTGAAGGCAAAAGTAACAAGGAATTTGATTGGAACTCAATTTAGAAGTTTTATTTTTTTACTCACTTACTCGAAGCTGAAGAGTTTGTTTGAACGCACTAATCTCTGGAACTACCAGTCGGATTCGAAAAATCTTTTTGCATATGATAACCAGATTCATGAAGAATAGTATAAGCTATTTAAACATTACGGTACGACCCTTAGGAGCCGAGTAACGGGGGTGAAACCGGGGAACAGCTAGTAATACTTTAAACCTTAAACTTTAAACTTTAATTATAATTTATACTCACTTGTACGTGGCAATCTTCTTGTCGAAACAGAACCGCTCCTCGCAGCAGTTCCAGTACATCGTCTCCAGACAGCTGCGGACAAGAGGAAACACTGTACTGTAGATAATAGTAGTAGCGATCCGTGGGGGGAGGGACCCCCCTAAAATCGTACAAAAATTGTAGTTTTTTAAACTTTCGCGAATTGTACACATGTTTTTAGGGTTCCGTACGTCAAAAGTAAAAACGGAACCCTTATAGGATCACTTTGTTGTCCGCCGTCAGTCATTGGACCATAAGTGGAGCCATCTGCTCATAGATGGCGCCATTGGAAGTATGCAGTAGCGCCATCTATGATCACATTTCGGAACCCTTAGGGCGCGAGGCATACTCGCACTTGTCCGGTTGTTTTTGATGATATCAGGACTTTTCGCGCACAAACAATCAAAATATCAGTATTTTGACTAACCTCGACGTTTCGATCAAGTTGCATTGACCGTGGTCACGAGAAGACTGAAGTATGTGGGTGTCATCGTCTCGAGCTGCGGGTGCGGTCTCGAACTACCCGCGTTTGATTTTGTGACACGTAACTGTCTAAATCACGACACACAATACTGACGGTTTCGGCAGATATGAAGAAAACGTCGAGGTTAGTCAAAATATTGATACCTATTTTGATTATGTTTGTGCGCACAAGCGCGAGTACGACTGGCACCCTAAGGGTTCCGAAATATGCAATAGCGCCATCTATGCCGCTAGTACATCATAGTAGATATAATTATCATTTTTTGATCATAGGTGGCGCTACTGTATAAATCTAGTGGCGCCATATAGATGGCGCCACTAGATTTATAGAGCAGATGGCTCCACTTATGGTCCGGTGACAGACGGACAACAAAGTGATCCTATAAGGGTTCCGTTTTTCCTTTTGAGGTACCTAGGGAACCCTAAAAAAATCGTACAAAAATGTGTGAAACGGTAATTCACGGTATAGCATGTCGACCTTAATAGGAATGACCTCCCCCAACGTCTTCGGCTGCGGTATGACCCCCAGTCTTTGACCCCCCTTAAAGTCGTTGGCTGCGACCACGCCCGGATAGTAGGTAGGTTTGTCCGTGTGTCAGTCATTATGATCATGCAGACCGCAAGGATGGTCGTGGGGAAATAATGCGATAATTCTAATAAAAATACCATTTACATAACATTCATCATGGGATGCTCAATACAAAGTCAGAATCTCAGATCATAGAAACAAGGGAGATGTGCCAAGGCGCTATCGAGCTTGATGCCTGATTTTGAGCAAATATTAAAAACGTACGCGCTGGCGACGAACCGAACACGATCGATGGTATAAATACAGTGTTTTAGTTTAGTGCTAGTGTTGAGTGACGATTAACAGTGTTAGATTGAGGGTGTGCGGAATGTTTAATGCGTGGGAGATCTTTTTATTCACAAGGAGCGCTTAATTATGCGCGTAATTGTGTCGAACAATGTACTAAAAATGGCATCAGTTGTTCCCGTACTAATTTGCTATGATGGCATATCTCCTTGTTTATATGATCTGAGGTCAGAATATAACAAAATATACACCTAAACCTAAACCTTTCTCATGCATCACTCCGTCCATAGTACTTTTTGAATTTATCGCGTTCAGACAGACAGATGGGGCGGAGATTTTATTTTATAATATGTTAGGAAATCATGCCTTTTTCGACAGCATCCTTTAGTTAGTATCGTGTTAATCTATACTAATACTCTATAGCTGAAGAGTTCGTTTGTTGGAACGCACATTGGATTAATGAGGAATAGTACACAGTATTCCCAAATTAATAATGCGCATGCAGATCTTCGCTAATTGTCGTATTCCCGGAAACACCGAATCATTGAATCGTAAGAGCCCTAAATTATGCATGAAGAAAATGCACTTAACCACTCTATATACTTTTTTTTTCTATATACTTTTTTGTTTCCGGGAATACGACAATTAACGAAGATCTGCATGCGCATTATTAATTTGGGAGTACTGTAGGCTATTTAACATCACGCTACGACACTTAGGAGCCGAGCAAAGGGGACGAAACCGCGGGGTACAGCTAGTATCATAAAAACATAGGTAGGTACTTAATGATGCCCTATAGGTACCTACATATTACATAAGGTTATACTCAGTGGTACCAATAACATATTCTCTAGAACGCGTCATAATACAACATCGATATTTCGATAACCCGTTACACAATGATTCACAACCACACTTCATCGTATTTTACTCACCTGTTTAATAGCAATATTACACAAACTGACACACACAACTGTTACTGTATTCAGTCACATTCACATCGCATTATCGCTAATAACTTATGTTGGTCAATTAATAGTAATTATATTCTAAGACGCGACTTTTCCGTCGTGCCGTGACAAGGGAACTGAGAGTCATGAGAAAAAAAAATATAATAAGCAAATAAGTAGGTAGGTAGTTGACATTGGCAGTGAGTTATTTTGAAAGTATTTGTTAAGGGGCCTCCGTCAAGCTACCGCGCGAAATTCATCATACAATCATCAACAAAGCCCTCAAAATTATATTTGAGGAAAAATACGACTCCTAAGTTATTGAATATTTAAGAGACTCAAAAATCGAATGTAATAGTTTCCGATAGATGTCGCCAAACGCTCATGAGGCGTTACAAAGGGATCTCAAATTTCGAGTTGACCGAGCGCGTCGCGGTAGCTCAGTTGGCAGAGCATTAGCACGGTACGCTACAGGTCGCGAGTTCAAATCCCGTTCGCGACATTCGATTTTTGAGAGGCCCTTAAATATTTCATACTTAAGAGAAGCATAACATGGCTTTGACATGTTTCAAATTCACAAAAATATACGACTCCTATTTCGTGAAAACATTACCATTTTCCTCAAACATCATTTCTTAGCTGCCCTTGGTTTCACCCCCGTCGCTCGGCTCCTAAGGGTTATAGCGTGATGTTAAATAGCATATACTATTCCTCATGAGTCTGGCTATCATATACAATTTTTTTTCCGAATCTGGCTGTTAGATCCAGAGATTAGCGCGTTCAAACAAACAAACAAACTCTTCAGCTTTATAATATTAGTATAGATATAGATTCTATGAGTAAATACCGCTATCACCAACTAACTGACCCGGGCGGAATTTGAATCCGCTACGATTTCTGCTGAACCGTGGCGTTGCTCTAACCACTGGGCTACCGCGTCCCGCCTGCTTCAGTTGAAATCTCTCATACGCCTCTTATGAGTTAATAATGTAAGAGAAGCATAATATGGCTTTGATATGTTTAAAATTCACAAAAATAATCAAATCCAATAATAACACTTTACACGAACTGGGAATCAAATCCAGAAGACATCAGTCATAATATGGTGTTCATATTAGACCAAAATTTGTAACTACCATTGTAACTGCATATCCGTTTTCAACAAATGCATATAACATTTATAGCGTTTGAATAGCGTCATTACTCATTATCATTACATACGGTTAAAACACAACGACTGCGGTTTTCCTTTAATCTTCATAACATGGAAATTAGAGGATAACCGCGAAATAATTCATTACTGATAAACTGTCGACTAGTAAAGTAGCTAATAAATATAATAGACTAGCTGTTCCCCGCGGTTTCACCCCCGTGCTGGTTCCTAAGGGTCGTAGCGTGATGTTAAATAGCCTGATACAATTTCTCACGAATCTGGCTATCATTATACTAAAAGAATTTTTCAAATCCGACTGATAGTTCCAGAGATTAGCATGTTCAAGTTCAAACAAACATCTTTCATCTTTCATGGACATACAAATACATTGTACAGTGTACAGGAATGCGGAATAGGAAAAGATTTTAAATAAGTACGGTCTATTATGTAAAACATTTAATTTGTTGAATGGAAGAACTTTATTGAATAGGAAAATAGCTCTAAAAATTTCTTTATCATCCACCTAACCTTTTCCCAAACATGATTGGGGTCGGCTTCCAGTCTAACTGGTTGCGGCTGAATATCAATATTTTACATGGAGCGACTGCCATCTGACCTCCACAACCCAATTATTGGAGAATATCGGTATTCGAATGTTAGACCAGTTGTCAGACTTTTGGGCTCCTGACTACCCGTAACGACTGTCAAAGATATTCCTATGACAACCGGGACCGACTGCTTAACGTGCTCTCCGAGGCACGGAGGGGTCCCGATGTGTAAAGAACGGTCACCCATCCACTGACTGACCGCGGCAAGCGCAGCTTAACCTCGCAGATCGATCGATCAGTGCAGCTGTCATTTAGCCACGAGCCCCTCTAAAAATTTCTTTGTACACATACCTAAATCCAGTCAGATTCAATACAAGATTTTCCTCTATAGTTAATTATAATTGTTGGTGTCTACCTACAATTTTTAACTATCAAGTATTTATCAAAACCGGTCACGAAGAGCTCAAGCTCAAGGTTATTTTATTTTAAAAATAATGTTTATCCAAATAATTTGCGACTAATTTAACATAAAATAGTTCCGTGACAGACGGACAACACACTAGACCACTGAAGATAGAAGCAAATGTTCCAGGTGGTGTACAAGTACACCAGCCTCAGAATAGAAACAAGGAGATACGCCATCAGCCATCATAGCAAATTAGCACGGGAACAACTGTCGCCACTTTTAGAATAGTTTGCGACACAATTACAAGCGCTCCTTGTGAAGATAAAGATTTCCCACACATTAAAAATTCCGCACACCCTCAATCTAACACTTAATCGTCTCTCAACACTAGCACTAAACTAAAACACTGTACTTATATCATCAATCGTGTTTGGTTCGTCGCCAGCATGTACACGTTTTAATTACGGCCAATGTGACCATATCAAACCGTCAAGCTCAATAGCGCCTAGGCACATCTCCCTTGTTTCTATGATCTGAGACACCAACCAATATGTTCGCGACCTCCGACGGCCTCTCCAACAATTAATGCATGGGCCGCCATATCGGACGTGTTGGTTGTCATTATCGTTTCTGCTGGACAAACGGCCTATAGATGGGGTAATCTATAGGCCGTTTGTCCCACAATCCCACAATCCCACAATCACTTCACCAACAGTATCAATTAAAGTTGCGGCATTGACACGACAAATCCGTTTTATTATAGCAATTATTTCGCGGGGTTTTACTGCTGAATACTATAATAAAAGCTATTATTATAATGTACCTACAAGCAGGGACATAAGTTGGTTAACACCAACTTACATAGCATCAAAATTGATATCAAATTATTCGATACACTGCTTTTCAGCATTTCTGGGCCCCAAGTCAGCTAATTTAAATGCAACTGTCATAATCGTGTCAGAATGGTCTCTCAATGACATCGTTTTGACCAATGACGAAAGAGATAGTCTTACTCTAAGCCAATGACCGCTTAGGTTTTAAAACTCGTGTCATAATGTGTGTCGAATCGTGTCATAATGACAATTAAGACACGATTCTTACACTATTACAATAGCAGAATTGCCCTGATCTTAACCAATTTATATGAAACTTCGCAAGTAGATGTCTTCTGTGAACCACCATAAAGGTCTGTAAATAAAAAAACCGTACGTGTCGTACTCGCGCACCGAGGGTTCCGTATCAGTTTTGGACGTATAAAGTGAAAAATACCGGACCGCATAACAGTTTGTTTG
Source organism: Thalpophila matura (assembly GCA_948465475.1). NCBI lineage: Eukaryota > Metazoa > Arthropoda > Insecta > Lepidoptera > Noctuidae > Thalpophila > Thalpophila matura. Next base: position 12,715,408 of record OX419199.1, read on the forward strand.
TGAAGGAATTTTGATGATTTTGAAAAAACTACTCACTAGATCTCGTTCAAACCAATTTTCGGTGGAAGTTTACATGGTAATGTACATCATATACTTTTTTAGTTTTATAATTCTCTTATTTTAGAAGTTACAGGGGGGGAACACACATTTTACCACTTTGGAAGTGTCTCTCGCGCAAACTATTCAGTTTAGAAAAAAATGATACTAGAAACCTCAATATCATTTTTGAAGACCTATCCATAGATACCCCACACAGATGGGTTTGATGAAAAAAATTTTTTTGAGTTTCAGTTCTAAGTATGGGGAACCCCAAAAATTTATTGTATTTTTGTGTGAAAATCTTAATGCGGTTCACAGAATACATCTCCTTACCAAGTTTCAACAGTATAGGTCTTATAGTTTCGGAAAAAAGGGCTGTGACATACGGACGGACAGACAGACAGACAGACAGACATGACGAATCTATAAAGGTTCCTAATTTAACTACGGAACCCTAAAAATCACTTAGGAACCTATAAATTATTTTCAAAGACCTATTGCATAAAACGATTCCCCACATGAAGGGGTGCGCGAAAATATAATGCATTGTCGTGTATGGAAATCCCATCAATTTTCATCCATAATTCTATTCCCCCTATTTATTTTATTTTTCGTAATTTCACTAAAAGACTTTTTGGCGGTTCACAGAAGACATACGAAGTTTCAGAGTAATTTGTTTATGACCTACAGTTTTTACGATTTTACGAGGGTGTGCTGTGACAGACGGATAAATGGACATGCCTAAACTGAAGGGTGCCTAGTTTTACTACAGAACTCTAAAAACTGATGTGTGGCCTGACTTTTGTAGTTGTACTCTATAATAAAACTCTTGCAAGTGCACATACCTTATCTTAAAGACAATCCCATATACGGGTTCTAATCGCTAAACAAAAATATTCACAATCACACACGATTAGTCCATAACACAGACCTAAATTATGCTATAAACTCTTCAAAACAGGGATTTTTAAAATATCTCACTATGAAACTTCAAGTACATTTCACAGTACATTTCCTTGGTACAAAATGTCTTGGACTAAGGTAGATACGCGTTGGTGAAGGCACTATCTTGACACTGACTGACATTATCAGGACTTGAGACATTTCGTGTTACGTGATCATCTGTGTTAGTGTACCTATAATAATGAATATAGCACTAGTGTGATGTTATGTTAGTAGAAATAAAGTGCCAATAGTTTTCGAGTTAAATGGCAGTGACATATAGACGGACAGATACACAGGACGAAATGACAAGGGTTCCGTTTTTGCTATTTGGTTACGGAACCCTAAAGACCGGACAAGGTTGAATCGGACTCGCGCACCGAGTGTTCCGTACCTTCCTTGTATAAAACTAAACCAAACAATTATAACGTGCCTACCTACGTTATTATTATGAAATACAAAGTTATTTTTGCGGTTGGCAAACTCAAAACTGAAAATAGCGAATACTTCAAAAACGAATTAACGTAGGTAGGTACCTATCTTGTTCAAACCAATTTTACTTGAAAGTATTTATGAAGTGCTACGAGCTTGATCTTTTCAGATTTTTTGATAACGACCGTGTTTGGAAAGTCATAGGCGGGAGGAACACATTGTTTAACAACTTTTGGAGTTCTTAGTTCACTAAATACTTATGCACCTAATTGAGAAAGTCACTAAGAAACCTTTATGTTAATTTCAAAGACCTATTCAACGATACCCCATACCTAATAATGAAGGGGTGCGGTATTGTTTTTTTTAGTTTCATATTGGGAGCCCCCTTTTCATTATTTTATTTGTCGTAATTTTACTACAGACCTTTACGCTGTGTTTACGGTGGTTCGTAGAAGATATGGCGACAGCCTTAGATCATAGAAACAAGGAGATATGCCATCATAGCAAATTAGTACGGGAACAACTGTCGCCACTTTTAGTACATTTTTCAACACAATTACAAGCCTCGTGAATATAAAGATCTCCCACGCATTGAACATTCCACACACCCTCAATCTAACACTGTTAATCGTCACTCAACACTAGCACTAAACTAAAACACTGTATTTATATCATCGATCGTGTTCGGTTCGTCGCCAGCGTGTACATTTTATATACGGTCAATGTGACCGTATCAAAGCGTCAATTTTAGTAGCGCCTTGGCACATCTCCCTTGTTTCTATGATCTGAGGCGACAGCCCATTTCGTAAACTCCCATTTGGAAACCCCTCAAAAACAAATGAACAAAAGTGTCTCTCCGAAGTTACATACAAGTAGAACTAGATTTTACGAGGATGTAACAGATGGACATACAGACGAACAGAGAGACATGACGAAACTATAAGAGTTCCTTTCATTCTATGAGAGTTAATTGTGAGTTAATTTCATTCTATGAGAAACTGAAAGCCTTGAAAACTACAGCAGTGATTGTTTTCACAAATTGTTGCCTAATGACAGATGATTGGTAAATTATACTTGACCACATAATTGCCGTTATTATGGTCAACTAAGTTTAGCACGCAGTTTCGGTCGTAGATCTAGGTAATATTTTCTCAGTGAAAACAATATACAGGGTGATTTAAAATTCGACCTATTCCTTGAAAGGGGATTGAAGGCGATAAGGGCGTGCAAAAACTTAAAAGTGCTATAATAACTTGGAAATAACCCAACTTTGACCACACATTGCGGGTCCGAATTTGTTGCAAATGAGCTCTCCTAGAGCTTTTTAGGGTTCCGTACCAAAATGGTAAAAACCGGCCAAGTGCGAGTCGTACTTGCGCACCGAGGGTTCCGTATCAAAATGAAAAAAGTAAAAAAAATATTTTTATTTTCATTGCAAAAGGGGCCGGGGTGGGTCTGAAATTTTAAAGTGGGGTTACTAGGTCAAATGACATATCATATAAAGGGTTTAATTTTCACATTTCAAAATGTATTTTCATTTTATTTTATGTCTCACACTTTTCGACATTATGATGAAAAATTTCTGAAAAAATACCATTCCCCCCCCCTTATCTCCGAAGTTTGCGGAGCGAAAAATCTGAAATAATTAGAGTTGATAGAAATTGACCCAAATATTGCACCAAAAATAAAACGATGTTCCTAACTATTAGTTATTTCAAAATCATCAAAATTCCTTGACAAACAAACTTAGTTATGCGGTCCGGTTTTTTTTTCACTTTATACGTCCAAAACTGATACGGAACCCTCGGTGCGTACGACTCGCTCGAGTAGGTACGACTCGCACTTGGCCGGTTTTTGATAACGATGAGCACTACTAGAGCTCATTTGCAACAAATTCGGACCCGTAATCTTGTGGTCAAAGTTGGGTTGTTTTCGCACTTTTAAGTTTTTGCACCCCCTTATCGCGTGCTCACTTTTAATCTCTGTGACTTACATGTCATAGGTCGTGGGTTTGTGCAATTTTTGTTTCATCACCACTGCTCTAAAAACGGTGAAGGAAAACATCGTGAAGAAACAGGCATGTCCTAGAACCCAACATTCAAAGACATGTGACGCCCATTAACCCACACTGGGCTCGCGTGGTGGACTACGGCTCGTTCCTTTTCCAGAAAAGAGGCCTGTGGCATTATAGCGTGATGATGCTAAAAGGCACTTTAAGGCAAAGATTTAAATCGTAGATGTCCCTCAACGTACTTACATCGCGCGAAAATGTGTCCGAGACGTGTGAGCTCACAAATCAGACAGAGCACGATAGTGTGCAATATTCGGTATGAGTGAGAGAGACAATACTATACTTGATACTTCAGCCGGCCTAGCATGACCACGATAGAAACGGGTTTTGTCTACATAGAAATAGACAAAGTGACAGATTTCATTCATAAAACGTAGAAATGTTTCTACAATCTGTCACTTTGTCTATTTCTATGTAGACAAAACCCGTTTCTATCGTGGTCATGCTAGGCCGGCTGATATCATTAAAATCGACATTGGAAATTTGACCATATTTCGACACGTTAAGGGCGCATCTACGATTTAAATCTTTGCTTAAAGGGTAAGAAAGTAAAGGGACTTACTACTGGCATGACTTGCACAGTTTGAGCAACATCTTGACGTGTTTACATAGTGTCCACATTCAGGAGACGCTGGCGATGGAAGCAGCTGCTACGATGTCACTCTTCTTGAAGACTGCATCACTGAAACAAGAGAGATATGGTTAGTTTAAAAGACAAAAGCATCACGGTGAACACGTTCACACTACAGAATAAGTTTTATGTTGAAAACATTTTTCAAAATAAGCTTTTGTGATGACCACTTCCTAGCTCCATCATGAGGCTTTGGACATCATCTAGGTCTATAGTACTTCTCAAGACAATCCAAGGAGCCCAAACATGACAGAGTTATGTTAAGAAGTTAAAGAATTCCTATAGCCACCTCCCAGCTCCATCATGAGACAACCTCTATGATACCATATTATTGCATTGTCATCAAAGTGACAAATGCGTTCCAAATTTCCGCCCATTCGGTTGGAGAGAACTAGTCCAAAATTCAGTTGCAAGATTTAATCTCATACACACACGGCAAGTTAAATAAAAGCTTGTGATAATCAAACATTATTGAGAACAACGACGTTTATTTATGTCAAAAGTCAAGTCATCAACAAAAATATATGTAATCGGGGAGACTTACCGGTTCTATCGATGATTTAAAATAACAAGAATTTGATGATCTCAGTAACATTTTAAACTCAGGTAGATTTTGTTACCTTTTCACATAAAAATGTTTGTCATAAAACGTCACAAACTCAGTCGGCCGCTAACAGTTTGCCTATTGGGGACACAGCCTTAGTACCTATCTAAAAACAGATATAAGAACACAATAAATTGTATTCAACCAGTAAACAAAAACAAAACATCTATTCAACTATTCCACAGTCGGTTAAGAATTATCTAGCAAAGAATTCATTGAATGAGAAAATGCGAAGAATTTATTGAATGAAAAATATAAGGCGTCCATTAGATGCTCAATCAAAACCATCAATCATGATTGGTGGTTGCATGATGAAAATATCAAAGTATCCAGATTTTCGCCACGCAAATTTCAATCATCACATTACACGGTAGGTTATACGTCAGTCACACCTTGACTATGGTTAAAACTGACAGCAAACCTACCGTTTAATGGACGCCTAAGAAGCTTGATATTGGACCACTCATGGTGCGCATAGGAGCGTGGAGGCTCGTCTAATATCCGGCTTACACAGGTGCTTTCTGGACACGGGTGCTTCGGAAAGTACCTGTGCCGTATAGGCCGGGAGCCGACGCCCGGTTGCCACCATTGCGGTGACTGCCCCGATGACACGGCGCAGCACACACTGGAGGAGTGCCCAGCTTGGGCAGTGCAGCGCCGTGACCTCGTCGCGGCGGTCGGAGCTGCGGGTGGCCTCTCGCTCCCGGCCGTGGTTGAGGCCATGGTCGGCGGCGAGAGCGCTTGGAACACCGTCGCCTCCTTCTGCGAGGAGGTGATGGACGCCAAGGAGGCGGCGGAAAGGGAGAGAGAGGCGGTGTCCTCTCTCCCCATCCGCAGCAGACGCACCGGGCGCCGTAGGGCGGCCAACGATCTCCGGCCACCATAGGGTGCGGCCTGCGGGCGGCGGACTTGGGGCGTCCGTCGCCCGAACGGAAACAGGCCCGAGACGGTGGCGCGACGTGTTCCGCGCGCGCCTCTCTAGAGGAATTGCGGCCGTGCATGACGGCCGCATAGGGTGACGGGGCCCGCCTTTCATTTGGCGGGCCAATACCTGCCGGGGGTGCGGACGAATGCGCAAGCGACTCCCGTGCCCCCGGCGTAAGGTAGTTGGAGGAACACCGGGGTGGTTTTAGTCAGTAAGAGTCTGACAGACCCCCTCGCCCTCCCCAGGGCGGGGGACATCCATGAGGATTTCCACCTCGAAAAAAAAAAAAAAAAAAAAAAGGCTCGTCTAATATAGGTAGTAGGTACCTATTATAGGAGATCTAAAGGCTTAAGAGATTGACCAAAAACACCACAAATTGTAATAATGATATGTTGGAAAAATATCAATATTATCCTAATCCTTTGTCGGTTTGATAAGGGTTATGACTTCGGGTTTGACAAACTAAACAAAAAGTATTAATATGGCATACCGATGGTTGCTGAGGGGGTTTGGGTGGTTATAAATACATGTGAGATTAGTGTTGGTTAATGTACCTTCGATATAGGAGATAATATTAGAGATAGAAACTCTTGGTGATGGAGATAGATTACTAGCGATAGATATTGCTAGAGATAAATGTAGATTATAAAGATAGACAGACATACATTACTAGAGATAGACAGAGGTTCCTAGAGATAGATATAGATTACTAGATATAGTTAGACATTCCTAGAGATAGATCTATCTCTAGGAATGTAGTTTGTTACGCTATGTACCATCATTATCATATCAGACAGTAGACACCCACAGCTGGACAATACCTTCCTTCAGAGATTTCCATAACGTCTTCTTGAGCACCAACTAAACAACTTTTCTGACAGCACGAGAAAAGGACAAGTGATGCTTTAGTGCTGTCAAACTAAATTACGTCTTGATTTGAATGAACTTCAGCGTGCTTTTAATCGTCACGTTCCCAAGTGTCGTCCAAAATTGTAGGTAAAGTTTAGTCACAAACTCGCAACTGACAGCTCGTATTTGTTTCCGTCTCTTTCTTGTTTTACCAGAGAGAAAAAGATAGCAATAATACGACAGAATCAGCGCCAATAGCTTCTCGCTACCATATCATAGTAGTTTACTAACTAACGATAGGTGTTCTAAAACGATTCGTTGCTTGAACTTAGGAACCGGTATTTTTAACACCCACATCATTTGTCCTATTTTCTCCATCAGCTATTACATTGATATTATGCATCTAGTTCTGACAGATGATATTCATCTCCAACAAGGTTTTAATCAGATCGTTCTGAATAACGCTCCGTAACGACGCTATTGTATTCTAATGCGACCTGACTGACCTACTTAAATGTATCAACAAGGTCTTACGTTAAGGGACTTGTTGTGACAATGGGTGCAAAGTAATGTAGGCGTTCAGCCGCGTCTCCTACAACCATATTTTTGTTAGAATTTGGCTTTAAGTAACATGTTTTCAAACAAAATGGGGGCGCGGTGTTTAGCCAAACAAAAACACCTAACATCATTGACCTATAATGTCCCTAGACAAGCAGTTCTGAACATTATACATGTTACACTCATAAGTGTTGTGCGGGCACAACACAAGCCTCACATTCACTTTGACGTTTGATGCGCTAAGCAACAGATAGTACCCGCGTGTGGGGCATGATTTTTGTTCGAAACTGCTTGTCTAGGGACATATAGGTCAATGCCTAACATGTTATCTGAAAATGGAAAACCCGCGTTCACGCTTGCTCTGGAACGTAATAATCATCTAGAAAATGCTCCTTTACGGTATAATAAAATATGTATACAATTCTGTGATTAATTTATTGTTCTGTGGCAAAGACATTCAAATATTATATTTGTTTTAATGTCGCAGGTAAGATAGGTATACCTATATTAATCTATGGTCGCAGCAGATCGCAATGTTTTGCTAACATCTTTTGTTAGTTTGTTTTATTACATTTTCGGCGCAAGAGACAGCTTCACGCATGTGTTAGCCGTATTAGACATTGTCATATCTTAGTTACATAATAGTTCTACCACAATGTCTGAACATTAAAAGAGATAATGTCCACTACAATAAAATAGTCCTGAAGGAATAGAAATAGCCAAAGCCATAGTGTTATATAAATGTAAGGATTTTATCACAAAACCGCCTACATTTTCTCAAGATCCTATTAGAATATCTGTTTTATCACACCTACCATCAAGCACTTGGAACAGATCACGATGTACAAGTACATACCGCTGGTACATATTATTATAATGTAGTTTATCTCATTACAATAAGCATTGTGTACCAACCTCAATCCATGACACACATGACACACATTTGTAAGATAATCAGTAAGGCCCACTGTCCACGGAGGCATAGCTTCATAGACGCGTATTCGTCATTATACGGGTGGTGGACGCCTGCTTGCTGCTTACATAGAAAACTATGAAACTCTGTCAACGGAGCGGCAATGTCGCGCTCGCGTCTCTGTAAATAATTATGTAGGCTTTAAGACGCTGTCGAAAGTTTCATACTTTTGTATGTAAGCAGCAAGCAGGCATACCGTACAGCAAGCGTATAATGATGAATACGCGTCTATAAAGCTACGCTTTCGTGGACAGTAGGCCTAAGTACTGATCTGCTGAAGAAAATAAGGTCAAGTTACCGCTCTAATTAGATTAAAATTAACTGACGTACAAATCTGAGATAAGAGAACGGAACTGCTTACCCAGGCTTGGGGTAGTTGGAGGAACACCGTGGGGGTATATCTGTTACTCCAGTCGGAAGATATTTAAGTATTTCCCTAATAAAAGACAAGTAGGTATAGCCTAAAACGCATGAAATTGCTAGTAGAAAATCTGCAACAGATAGTACTGCATCTGCAAAGTAGGTACCTACGTCATTAGGCGATTCAATTACCCATGAAAATAAAAATCCCCAATGAAATGCAATTTACTCGTAATTAATACGCCAACCTCAGATCATAGAAACAAGGAGATATGCCATCATAGCAAATTAGCACGGAAACAACTGTCGCCACTTTTAGTACATTTTTCAACACAATTACAAGCGCCCCTCGTGAATATAAAGATCTCCCACGCAATAAACATTCCACACACCCTCAATCTAACACTGTTAATTGTCACTCAACACTAGCACTAAACTAAAACACTGTATTTATATCATCGATCATGTTCGGTTTGTCGCCAGCGTGTACATTGTATATACGGTCAATGTGACCGTATCAAAGCGTCAATTTTAGTAGCGCCTTTGCACATCTCCCTTGTTTCTATGATCTGAGACGTCAACAATATTGTGATATCGCCAATTATGTCACATTTTTAGTTCGACTTCAATTAAGACAGATATTTAATTTATAATCACACTTAACACTTTCAAATCTTGCTAAATCCCATATTTACATAGCGCGTAGATATTTAGACTTACACAAACAATTTGATAGCAAGTAAACACTTGAGATTGATGTGAATGTTAAAGAGATAGCGAGCTAAAAATATTAGCCGTATCTGAACGAAGAGATTAATAGTAGATAATGATGATAGATTGAACTATAATAATGTATAGGAGAGTTACATTACATGTCTATTTTAATTAGCAGTGATCGGAGTAGTTAGAGCTATTTAGGGCCAATGACATGCTCTAGGATCCCAAAAAATTTTATTATAGAAAATCAAATTAGTTAAAGCTTGTTAGATATTCAAAGAAAATTATCGGAAGTATCAAATTTTATGAGGTTGAACCTAGTTTAATCCAAGTTCAGATGTTTCCCGTGATATATTGTATGCATACATACATAGCCATACACACTAATACACAGTACATATAGAGAAGGTTGGTAGTGATTTTTAAGGGTACCTACTTGTGTACCCTAAAGAATCACTATCAACCTTCCCAACATATTTTTGAATCCCAGTGAGTCCCGGAAATTCAGGCACGTCCATACTATGAAAAAATGTCACAAGTACCAAAAATTGCTCTACCTATTCCAATCACTGATTAGGTACCATCCGAATCGTATTGAAAATTGCGTCGCCTCTATTCACCTCTGCCCGCACCATGGCGTGAGTAGAGACAACTACAGTATGCAATCGAAGTTATACTTAAAGATTGGACGCCATTAAAATCATAATCTTTATCTGCAAGGGTAAGTAGGTATAGGTTAATGAGAAAATGAGTCTGCATGGTAATTTCGGTCATCTGCTAATGTTGTTTTGGTTTTGGTTTCAACATTGGTACCTACTTAGAAACACTACCGATTTAACACTGATTTGAAATCTCTGATACTCTTTATTCTACTTCTTAAAAGTGTTGTATTTCCTTTAAAGGTTCAATGTTGCAGGCGAAATTCAAACTTAGGTAGGTACGTTTTTTGTAAAAAATATATTTGAGGGAAATTATTTCCCTAAAATATAATTTCGAGACCCATACGAATGATTTGTATTATCATTATTTAGTTTGTAAATATAGGTACTATCATTATTGTCGTGGATTGAATTTTTATCAAACATAGGTACAATGTAAAACAGTGCTATTTGCAAAAAAATAAGAAATTGTAGATTTCGCTCGACAATATTATATGTAGAACTTGAATTTTTGATAGAATTATTGTAAGTTGTATCTATCTCAATAACAATATCGGATCTCAAAGCAATATCTAATAGCGGCCGAGAGAACGGTGCACTTCAAACCTAATTGTTTAAAGCTTATCTTTGAAGATAACGTGGAACTAGAGTAGGTAATTACTTTGCGAAAACATAACGTAGATTAAAATCTAGTTGTCTTGATATGATAGTGAATAACATCGTAATTTACGCATACAATAGGCAAGGATGCAGTTTATTATGATGAAGAATGGTATCAGGATGGATGAAGATGCATAATAGCATAAGCATAATCGACCTATAATGTTCCCACTGCTGGGACACAGGCCTCCTCTCTGTGAGAGGGAGTGGGCCGTAGTCCACCACGCGGGCCCAGTGCGGGTTGGTGGACGTCACAATGACTTCGAATTTTTGGTTCTAGGACATGCCGGTTTTCTCACGATGTTTTCTTTCACCGTTAAAGCAAGTGATAATTAATTTCTAATACGCAAATGACTTCGAAAAGTCAGCGGTGCGTGCCTCGGGATCGAACTTGAACCATTCGCCGTGGGAGGCACATGGTTAAAACACTAGGCTATCACTGCTGCTATAATGCTGCTGGATGAAGATGATAAACATCTTATCACAAAAGTTGTATAACTTTGCAAAGATATAATCAACCACGGGACGCTAGCGCTCGAAAAACTAATGTAAATAACTCATTGAGGTATGTATATACTATATACCTACTAGAGAAGACACCGCATTAGACGGTGCTGTCCCAATCAACTGCGGTAATACAGCCGCACTTCACGTAGTAAATGTCGCATCTATTCTATTGTTTTTTTTCACGTGTCACACGGCGTTTGGAACATGATGTTTATTCAAAGTGTCTGCTCTAGTGCTGTAGGTACCCTCAGATCATAGAAACAAGGAGATATGCCATCATAGCAAATTGGTACGGGAACAACTTACTGTCGCCACTTTTAGTACATTTTTAAACACTATTACAAGCGCCCCTCGTGAATATAAAGATCTCCCACATATTAAAAATTCCGCACACCCTCAATCTAACACTGTTAATCGTCACTCAACACTAGCACTAAACTAAAACACTGTGTTCATATCATCGATCTTTTGTACTACGCCCAATGTGGGCAAATTAAAGCATCAAGCTCAATAGCGCCTTGGCACATCTCCCTTGTTTCTATGATCTGAGGCTGTACCTCAATGTGTAATCTAGATTGACTATACAATCTATTGCTTACCTTATCTCACATATAGCACTGTCTCTGTCTAGCACCAAATCAAACTGACTACTATATTGCAAAATGTGTCTTCTAAACACAGTGGGCCTAGTAATAATAGTTTTGATGTTGCGTATCGTACACGGAGTGAATATTGAATCTGAAATACAGCAGCCGCTTGTGACAAGATGGGTAAAAGGAAGAACAAACGTGTTTCGCATCCCGTGGTTAATATGTCTATGCCTAAAAGTTAGATAAATAAAATTAAGCGATGAATATCACAAGTTCCCATTTATGGCAAAACGGAAGATACAAAAGATATTAGAATATTTCCGGATCGTGTCTTTCCATAAATAACAAAAAATCTTGATTAAACGAATAAATTATGAGGCGCTTATGGTCAGTGACCTCAGCATCTCCTTTTTGAGTAAATTTAAAAATTAACAAAACTGTCAAAAATATAAATGTATTAATTTTTGGTAGTTTTAAAAGTTTTGTAAAACTGGAACCCACCAAAATTACTTAGCTAGACAGCCAGCAGTGAAACAGTACAGATACATCTGACGTCACACGAATCCTACATCGAGTTTGCAAAGAATTTGAATTTAAATACCTACCACCCGGATTGGTCGAGAGATCTTTCCTTTTTAATGGGGGAACATTCCACCTTGTTCTTTCATTCCCAATTAATGACTAGCCCTGCAGGGCTAACATGCGCGCTGCGATAAATTTTGTCGACTGTTTTGTCTCGCTCTTACTCGTGCGAATACGAGACAAATGCACGATAAAAGCGTCGACAAAATTTTGTCGCAGCGCGCATGTTAGGCGCTCTGGTCATAAAGTACTACAACAATAATGACAAATCATGGGAAAATTCACACTCAGTGCAAAGGGACAGAACGGCACAAAAACATTTATAATGAGTCAGTGTTATTTAAAGTCCGTGACCAACTACGTATAACGTCCTGAGTCCTGAGTCGCTGCCAAGAATGCCAAGTATTTTAACAACGGCTAATTACTTAATCACATGTTTAAGAAATGAGTAAGTGTAAAATCTCAGATCATAGAAACAAGGGAGATGTGTCAAGGCACTATCAGAGTTAAGGCCTACCTTCACGCTGGCGACGCATACTGGATCGAAAATCGCGTTTCGAAGACAGCTACGACCCTTAGGAGCCGAGCAACGTCGGGAAAACCGCGGGGAACGGTTAAGAGCTTCGAAGTTTTAAGTGTCTATTTTGTCTATGGTCAAATATGTCACACGAGGTAATTCGGCTTAAAAACTTGAGGACTTATACGGTCGGTTGCAAAAGATAATTAAATAAAGGAGACTTTAACTTTAACCATACAATTTCTATCGTTAAAGTCTCCTTTAAAACTTAATGATCTTTTCTGCAACTCAGTGATAATTTTATGAACTCTTGACCTAGGTCATCCTTTATCGATATTTCAGAACTAGAAACTACTTGAGCATAAACTGTATGGGAATTTCCCTTTCAACGCGCTTTTGACATTCTGCTCTTTTGACAATTTGCGCCCATTTGTCATTTCGCGCTTTTGACCTTATGCTCCTAAACGGTTCTAAGCAATCACCATCAATCTACCTTCGTTTATTTATATGTACGGTACCTACCTACCTAATAACTCTAACAGCCTCGCCAGATAAGCGGGGAAAGCGGAGGTTAGCACAGAATAAATGTACCAGTTAGCTAACAGCTGGGTAGCCGCCACTTTCCCGACATACTGGATATAAATAGAAATACGTTTATATTTGAATCTAAACATGGTGTTCGGTGATTTCGTTGAAGATTCTGAACGATCTAGCGATCGAGAAGTTTTTCCTGTGTCTAAGTGATAATGTGATTATAAATCCAATTATATGTATTATCGTGTATGTATTATGATATTATCGGGATGTTAGAAGTATTGCGAACTCATAATTTTTCTACCGGGCTAACATGCGCGCCGCGACAAATTTTGTCGACTGTTTTGTCTCGCTCTTACTCCTGCGAAAACGAGACAAATGCACGATAAAAGCGTCGACAAAATTTTGTCGCGGCGCGCATGTTAGGCGCTCTTAAATCTCAATCTATTTGTCGTCGGCTCAGCATGTATTTTTCTCTTCCACAAAGATTTGCTGATAGATATCTATCAACCATCATCTCACTATTAACCCCTTTTCTGGCTATATATTATCTTTCATACAGTCCATCCATCGTTTCTTTGGATTTTCACATTCATATAAAACACTCTAAATTGCGAAACTCAATTTTCTTTCATTATTGTAATTTTACCCTAAACCGTTATTATAATAGTAGGTATAACGAATAAGGGATGAAAAGGTCTTCTATTCTATGAAGGCTATGAAGGCTTAAAAACGCTTTTGGCCAAGATACGTAGGTAGTGTAAATTTTTCACACAACGGTTGGTAAGTAAAATTATGTTATAAGAACCGGCGTAAGGTATAATCACGCACTTTAATTTTGATAACATTGCACTCATGAAATAAAAAAAATCTCGACAAAATACCAACAATAATAATTCGCCTCGAATTGGCACATTTCATCAACGGTAATCAAATTAAAATACATACATTTCACCCACTTAATTTTTTACATTCCTCGAAATAATTCGCGTAATGATCACCTTACAAAACAATTGGGAGGTATCATTAATATTTTTACGATTGTCGCAAAATACTGTGGTTACCTTACGTGTGTCGACGGCTTGTTTGTTTTTTTACCGATTTCAGAAAAGGACTAGTACCTACCTACATTAATTCGCAACATTATTTGGACCTAAATTAATTTCGTCGTAATCTGTTTTATTAGCCGACTTCCAAAAAGGAGGAGGTTCTGCATTCGGTTGGTTTTTTTTTTTTTTTTTTTTTTTTTTTTTAATGTATGTACACCGATTACTCCGTGATTTCTGAGTCGATTTACGTGATTCTTTTTTCATATGGTAGATAAACCCCGCGCGGTGGTCCCATATAAATTTTATTAACTTTGGTTGAGTAGATTTTTAACCAGGTTTAATAAACGGTATTTTTGGTGTATCTCGATGACATCATGACGATGATGAAAAAGTGATATTGTGTAGGTACATGAATTCCTGAACGCAATCGATCTCGATATTATGCATACATAACATCACGCCGATATTTCCCGCAAGGTTAGACAGAGGTGTATAGTACACACCATTTTTTTATGCTTAAGTCGCATTTGATAGAAGGCTAAGGGAGCGAGCCTATTGCTATTACAAACTGAAAAAACACTGTTTTTAGGGTTCCGTAGTAAAACTAGGAACCCTTATAGTTTCGTCATGTCCGTCTGTCTGTCCGTCTGTCCGTCTGTCACACCCTCGTCAAATCTACAGTTCATAACCAATTTGTATCAAATTTCGTAGGTAGATGTCTTTTATAAGCCGCCATTAAGGCCTATAGTGAAATTACGAAAAATAAAATTATTAGGGGGGGCTCCCATACATGAAACTGAGGGATGAAAAAAAATATTTTCGCGCACCCCACCGTGTGGGGTATCGTTGGATAGGTCTTTGAAAATAACATGAAGGTTTCTAAATACCTTTTTTATTTAAGTGCATATTGAGTGAACTAGGAGCTCCCAAAGTCGTTAACAATGTCCCCCCCCCCTGTAATTTTCCAACTGCGCTATCGAAAAATCTGAAAAAAATCAAGCTTATAGCACTTAATAAATACTTTCGATTGAAATTGGTTTGAACAAGATACGTCAATAAATTTTTGAAATATTTGAGTTTGACAACCGTAAAAATAATAATATTTCATAATAATATTATGAAATACAAACTTGTATTTGCGGTCGGAACACTGAAATACTTCTTGCTACGGAACCCTACACTGTGCGTGGTCCGACACGCTCTTGCCCGGTTTTTGTTTACTGAAATGCTCTCATCCACCAACATCTATGAATATAAGTACCTATTTAAATTCGTGGAAGTAATCGATCTCGGTAAAAGTACATAAATGATCAAAGTCGCTCTGTCCATGATTTTATGGTACTTTATTGTAATAAATTAACAACAACAAAAATGGTTACACTACACTAAAAAGATAAAAATAAAAACAGGTTTAAAAAAAACCGACTTCCAAAAACTACACTAAAAACTATGAAATAAAAATGTTAAACTTCCATAAATAAAAATCTAAATGTATATTGAAGTCGGCGGGGCCTAGCATAAATATAGGAATGAAAGGAAACTTTAATATGTCGAGGCGCAAAGCAAGCTGCACGTTCGCTGCACACACTGCGCACGTTCTTCCTGTTCAAAGGCTGAGAGGTAAAAACCTGAAAAAGAGGCCCCGCCGACTTCAATATACATTTAGATTTTTATTTATGGAAGTTTAACATTTTTATTTCATAGTTTTTAGTGTAGTTTTTGGAAGTCGGTTTTTTTTTATAATTTCGGAGATAGTAAATCACAGTAAATCATACACGTGATTACTTCAATCGCGTGTCTGTGTATATACAACACTAAAAACATTATCCGCCTTTTGGGTTACGCCGCAGTCGGATAAAAAAAAGTATAAGTACCTACAAAGATCCAACTTAAAAAAAAATAAAAAAATAAACATGTGTGGTTTAAGTTTTATTATTTTATGATTATTACAATCCAAGAGATTGTATGCGTCAGAGTAAAAAGCATTTGTACGGACAGTACCTTTAAGGACGATTGTACTCGAGCGATTAAAAGTTCGTGGAAGTTATGACGGACTCAGATGATGGGGTTTCCCGTGGTAAAGTAGCTGTGTAGTATGCGGGCGCCAGAAAATGACATATGTCAAAGATTTGGATAAATATCTGACAGTGAGTGAATCAAAGTTCAAAAAAACTCGGTTAAAAGTTTTTTTCCAAAATCGACAATGGATGGCAAATCACATGTTTGTCCGAAACCACTTGCTTATCCGGTAATGTTGACTGACTAGCTACAACATACCGATGACCGATGACAAACATTTAAACAGAATTGCAATTAAAGTAGCTACCTATTATTAAAATATAATAAAGCTGAAGAGTTTGTTTGTTTAAAAGCACTAATCTCTGGAACTACCAGTCGCATTCAAAAAAATCTTTTAGTTTATTTATCATCACTCTATGACCCATAAGAGCCAAGCAAAAAGAAAAAAACCGGACATTGTTTTATTGTTCGTGCCATATTTGGGTCAATTCCTATTAACTCTAATTATTTCAGATTTTTCGCACCGCAAACTTCGGAGATAAGGGGGGTATTTTTTCAGACATTTTTCATCATAATGTTGAAAACTGTGAGACATAAAATTAAATAAAAATATATTTTGAAATGTGCAGATCAAGCCCTTTCATTATATGTCACTTGACCTAGTAACCCCACTTTGAAATTTCGGACCCCCACTCCGGCCCCTTTTGCAATGAAACTAAAAACATTTTTTATCACTTGCAATAAAGCTGGGTAAGCACTTTTTATAATTGTTCCAAATTTCAAGTCGATAGCATTAGTAGTTACTGAAATAACCAGGTGTGACAGACAGACAGACGAAGTCGCACCATAAGGGTTCCTTTTTTACCATTTTGGTACGGAACCCTAAAAATCTCAGAAAGAACGCTAAACGACAACCAAGTAATAGCGGGGGTGGGTAAATAATCCGATTTCTTTTAAATTAAATGACGAGTGGAATCGCAGGAACAACGTTAATTTACATAACAATACATTAAAGATTCATACTTTGTAAAAATTAAACTGAGTAAAATTGCAAGCAAAACTGAAACTTGCCCTTTTAACTAAACACTTGAGTGCCTGTCACCCGATACTTCCCCAAAAAATCACGTGCCATAAATAAAAGTCTAAAGCTTACCGCCAGCCTAACACCCTACTTCCTCTCGACTAAATGTCACCGACCGGCCTTCAACACTGTTTACTTTAGGTTCCTTAAATATACGTCATACGCTACAATGTGTGCGCTCTGAGGACATCCTTCCTCATAGTACAGTACGTATCGATGTTTAACCCCGATGCAAAAATAGGGGTGTTAAGTTTGACCACTATGTGTGTCTGTCTGTCTGTGCCACCGTATCTCTTAAACGGGTGTTTTTTTATTATTTTTTTAGCTTGTATTAAAAACTTGGTGTTGCCATTTGAACTGTCGGGTATTTAGTATCACACTGATATCGATGTAATAATGATGAGCAAAATACCTTATTATGAAGGGGCTCAGAGGAAATCCTCACCAACAGGATAAATAAGATATTATTATGTAGGTATCAATTTTTCAGCTCGGATCAATCGAGAGATGGTTACAATTTGTACTAATACGTTATTAGTCATCATAGCCAAAGCCGTTAGTAGTAATAATACAACACTACTTCAAGGAACGACCCATACAAAAAACGTCTACTTATTCTGTAACTAAGCAAACCTATCAGTATTTTGAACACGACTCAAAATTCTCGGAGATTCCAGAAAGCCGATTGTTCCCTGAACCTGTTGAAGGGTGGGGAAACCCTGCGATTGGGGTAATAATAGCTACTTATAATAAAGAATGGCTGACAAAGTGTCTACCTGTCCATACATCTTGTAATTTTTTGTGACTCATTGGTTTATTATGAAAATACATAATATTATTTTCTGCGACAATAATCGTGTTTGTAAAGTTTTTATGTGCCCCAAGCAATAAGGGACATTTCAACTTTGTTTTTAGGGTGGAGAATCTAACCACATGTTGCTAAAGTCAAGTGTAAAAATCATAACCCTTCTTTTTGCTTCGCCGTAGTCGGGTAATAAGAGAACACACCACAGGCTGTTTTTGAAATTGAACAGCGTTTTTCTCCTGAAGTTTGGATAAAATCTTTGAAAAATTGAAATAGGTTAAGGTCGTACAATTCAAAAATGTGTTCGCAAAAAATATTTTTTTTTATATACCTATATATTATCATAAATAATTTAATAATTTCTCATACCTTATTAATTACAATTGATTCTTTATGAGAAAATTGCTATTTATATTTTGCAATGTGAATACATCTCTTTACATGTGAGTGTACTAATAAATTAATATACATATGTATGTGTACTTATGTGTTAATTACAGCAATATACGCGTAAAATACTTATGAATGAAGTGTGGTACGTTCTGGTGGTCTCAGCATAATTAACATTTAAAAATTGAGTGGAACGCCAGCTGTTCGGAATAATTACATTCTTATAAAACTCATCGACCTGGAATTATGGTACTAAATCTTGATTAAAACTTAAGTATATGCGTTATATTGGTAGTAAGTTCTTATAGGTACTGCAGCACAATATAAGCTAATTAAGCTTATGAAGCCCAAATGATAGGCATGACTTTATTCTTTTAATTTTCTGGAATATTTTATGTAATAGCTTTCGACTTACTGGCACGATGAGCCAATAAACAATCGGTGGATAGGACTATCGTTGCAATGGCTTTTCGGCGAAACGGACGCTTGATCTAATGGATATTCGAAATTGTGGTAGGTACCTACCTCCATCGATGCTACGGAATTTCGGCAATTCGGATGTTCAATCTGATGACTTCGGGGAATTAGCCATCGGGCATATGACTTTCGAAATCAAATAGTAAACCATTGACTTATATGTCCCTAGACAAGCAGTTCCGAACAAAAATCATGCCCTCCCACGCGGGTACTTGTCTGTTGCTCACCGTATCAAACGTCAAAGTGAATGTGAGGCGTGTGTTGTGCCTGCACAACACTTGAGTGTGACTTGTTTAATGTTCGGAACTGCTTGTCTAGACATATAGGTCAATGTAGTAAACCCATACAGTGCCGATAAACATGGCCATGTTTAAGACATAACAATAGATAGTTATTAGCATAATGTCAAAATTACCATGACATTCAAAGTAGACCATAATACCACATGATAGGCACCTCAGATCATAGAAACAAGGAAATATGCCATCATAGCCAATTAGTACGGGAACAACTGTCGCCACTTTTAGTACATTTTTCAACACAATTACAAGCGCCCCTCGTGTTAATAAAGTTCTCCCAGTACATTAAAAATTCCGCACACCCTCAATCTAACACTGTTACTCGTCACTCAACACTAACACTAAACTAAAACACTGTATTTATATTATCGATCATGTTCGGTTCGTCGCCAGCGTGTAGTTTTGTACTACGCCCAATGTGGGCAAAAAAAAGCATCAAGCTCAATAGCGCCTTGGCACATCTCCCTTGTTTCTATGATTTCAGATACGCACCCATGGTCAGACCACACGGAAATAATGTGCCCGATTATTATGTAGGTAGTTACTAGCTGTTCACCCCCGTTCTCGGATCCTAATTCCTAACACCGAACGCGAATGCTACCAAAAATAATACACACTTGTTTTAGACAAGTTAGTGCTAAAACAAGTGCGTATTATTTTTGGTAGCATTCGTGTTGAACACGTGTGTATCTTTTTTGTGGTACGGCCCTAAGGGTCTTGGCGTGATGTTAAATAGCCTATACTATTTCTCATGAATCTGGCTATCACATACAAATAATTTTTCAAATCCGACTGGTAGTTCCAGAGATTAGCGCGTTCAAACAAACAAAAAAACCCTTCAGCTTTATAATATTAGGCTAGATTATACTTCGATTATTTTGTACATCTAGGTATGTGATAGAGGATATAGGACTTCAAAAAATAATATTACTATTATTTTTAACCGACTTCCAAAAAGGAGGAGGTTCTGCATTCGGTTGGTTTTTTTTTTTTTTTTTTAATGTATATACACCGATTACTCTGTGATCTGTGAGCCGATTTAAGTGATTTTTTTTTCATATGGTAGAAGAAGCTCGCGAGGTGGTCCCATATAAATTGTATTAACTTAGGTTGAATAGTTTTGTAACCAGCTTCAATAAACGGAATTTTTCGTGTATATCGATGACATCATGACGATAATAAAAAAACCGGCCAAGTGCGAGTCGTACTCGCGCACCGAGGGTTCCGTATCATTTTTGGACGTATAAAGTGAAAAAAAAACAGGTTTTAAAAAAACCGACTTCCAAAAACTACACTAAAAACTATGAAATAAAAAATGTAAACTTCCATAATTAAAAATCTAAATGTATATTGAAGTCGGCGGGGCCTAGCATGAAAATAAGCAAAATTGCAGATTAACATGGAATAAAAGGAAATCTTAATTTCCACGTGCACACACTGCGCACACCCTTCCTGTTTAAAGACTGAGAGGCAAAAACCTGAAGAGGCCCCGCCGGCTTCAATATACATTTAGATTTTTAATTATGGAAGTTTACATTTTTTATTTCATAGTTTTTAGTGTAGTTTTTGGAAGTCGGTTTTTTTAAAACCTGTTTTTTATGTATTTTATATTTCAAATACCTTACTTCCTTAATTAAAGATATTTTGTATTTTAATTACACTGGTAAACAGTGAGTTGCTTTTTTGAATACTACTGCCTACCCACAAATAATCCTCATACTTAGTTTTGTTTCCGTTAAACATTGACTAAATTGATTACGCGAATTCGATTTACCAAAACCGAATTCGAGTAATCAATTTAGTCAATGTTTAACGGAAACAAAACTAAGTATGAGGATTATTTGTGGGTAGGCAGTAGTATTCAAAAAAGCAACTCACTGTTTACCAGTGTAATTAAAATACAAAATATCTTTAATTAAGGAAGTAAGGTATTTGAAATATAAAATACAAAATAGTGTATTGTAGCTATTTTTAATTGAAATGCGAAATACAAATTACAAATTATGTAATCTAAACCAGCACGGGCTGAAAAGTAGAGGAAAATAAGATTAATTAATCAGTAAAACCAGAGTTTCTTTTCATGAACACTAGGGGCCGTACCACAAAAAAGATAAACACGTGTTCAACACGAATGCTACCAAAAATAATAGGCACTTGTTTTAGCACTAGCTTGTCTAAAACAAGTGAGTATTATTTTTGGTAGCATTCGCGTTCAACACGTGTTTATCTTTTTTGTGGTAAGTGTTGATTTTAAATAAGTGGAAGCAGGTTTAAATATGAATAAAACTTTAATTAATGGAATTACAATTTCTATAAAAACAGGTTTAAAAAAAACCGACTTCCAAAAACTACACTAAAAACTATGAAATAAAAATGTTAAACTTCCATAAATAAAAATCTAAATGTATATTGAAGTCGGCGGGGCCTCTTCTTCAGGTTTCTACCTCTCAGCCTTTGAACAGGAAGAACGTGCGCAGTGTATGCAGCGAACGTGCAGCTTGCTTTGCGCCTCGACAAATTAAAATTTTCTTTCATTCCTCCTTAATCTATAATGTTGCTTATATTTATGCTAGGCCCCGCCGACTTCAATATACATTTAGATTTTTATTTATGGAAGTTTAACATTTTTATTTCATAGTTTTTAGTGTAGTTTTTGGAAGTCGGTTTTTTTTAAACCTGTTTTTATTTTTATCTTTTTAGTGTAGTGTAACCATTTTTGTTGTTGTTAATTTATTACAATAAAGTACCATTAAATCATGGACAGAGCGACTTCGATCATTTATGTACTTTTACCGAGATCGATTACTTCCACGAATTTAAATAGGTAGATATGTACTTATATTTATAGATGTTGGTGGATGAGAGCATTTCAGTAAACAAAAACCGGGCAAGAGCGTGTCGGACCACGCAGTGTAGGATTCCATAGCAAGAAGTATTTTGAGTGTTCCGACCGCAAATACAAGTTTGTATTTCATAATATTATTATGAAATATTATTATTTTTACGGTTGTCAAACTCAAAATGGAAAATAGTGAATATTTCAAAAATTTTGTGACGTATCTTGTTCAAACTAATTTCAATCGAAAGTATTTATTAAATGGTATAAGCTTGATTTTTTCCAGATTTTTTGATAGCGCGGTTGGAAAATTACAGGGGGTACACACATTGTTAACGACTTTGGGAGCTCCTAGTTCACGCAATATGCACTTAAATAAAAAAGGTATTTAGAAACCTTCATGTTATTTTCAAAGACCTATCCAACGATATCCCACATGGTGGGGTGCGCGAAAATATTATTTTTCATCCCTCAGTTTCATGTATGGGAGCCCCCCCTAATAATTTTATTTTTCGTAATTTCACTATAGGCCTTAATGGCGGCTTGTAAAAGACATCTACCTACGAAGTTTCATATAAATTGGTTATGAACTGTAGATAGTAGTAATAGCAATAGGCTCGCTCCCTAGCCTTCTATCAAATGCGACTTAAGCATAAAAAAATTGTGTGTACTATACACCTCTGTCTAACCTTGCGGGAAATATCGGCGTGATGTTATGTATGCATAATATCGAGATCGATTGCGTTCAGGAATTCATGTACCTACACAATATCACTTTTTCATCATCGTCATGATGTCGTCGAGATACACCAAAAATACCGTTTATTACACCTCGTTAAAAATCTACTCAACCAAAGTTAATAAAATTTATATGGGACCACCTCGCGAGCTTCTTCTACCATATGAAAAAAGAATCACGTAAATCGGCTCATAAACCACGGAGTAATCGGTGTACATACATGAAAAAAAAAAAAAAAAAAAAAAAAAAAAAAAAAAAAAAAAAAAAAAACCAACCGAATGCAGAACCTCCTCCTTTTTGGAAGTCGGTTAAAAAACCGGACCGCATAACTAAGTTTGTTTGTGAAGGAATTTTGATGATTTTGAAAAAACTGTACTAGCTAGGAACATCGTTTTATTTTTGGTGCCATATTTGGGTCAATTCCTATCAACCCTAATTATTTCAGATTTTTCGCTCCGCAAACTTCGGAGATAAGGGGGGGGGAATGGTATTTTTTCAGACATTTTTCATCATATGTCGAAAACTGTGAGACATAAAATTAAATAAAAATATATTTTGAAATGTGCAGATCAAGCCCTTTCATATGATATGTCATTTGACCTAGTAACCCCACTTTGAAATTTTGGACCCCCACTCCGGCCCCTTTTGCAATGAAAATAAAAATATTTTTTGACTTTTTTCATTTGCAATATAGTTGGACAAGCATTCTTTATAACTGTTCAAAATTTCAAGTCGATAGCATTAGTAGTTGCTGAAATAAACAGGTGTGACAGACAGACAGACAGACAGACAGACAGACAGACAGACAGACAGACAGACGAAGTCGCACCATAAGGGTTCCTTTTTTACCATTTTGGTACGGAACCCTAAAAAGTCATATTATGTAGGTACACGAATTCCTGGACGCAATCGATCTCGATATTATACATGCATAACATCACGCTAGTATTTTCCGCAAGGTTAGGCAGAGGTGTATAGTATCATTGAATGTCCTTTATCATTTTTGTCGGCCGTACCACAAAAAAATAAACATTTTTCAAACACACGTTCAACACGAATGCTACCAAAAATAATAGGCAATTGTTTTAGCACTTACTTGTCTAAAACAAGTGTGTATTATTTTTGGTAGCATTCGCGTTTAACGTGTGTCTATCTTTTTAGGGTTCCGTACTAAAATGGTAAAAAAGTAACCCTTATGGTGCGATCCCGTCTGTCTGTCTGTCTGTCTGTCTGTCACACCTGCTTATTTCAGCAACTACTTATGCTATCGACTTGAAATTTGGAACAGTTATAAAGAATTCTTGTTCAACTTTATTGCAAATGAAAAAAGTCCAAAAATATTTTTATTTTCATTGCAAAAGGGGCCGGAGTGGGGGTCCGAAATCTTAAAATGGGGTTACTAGGTCAAATGACATATCATATGAAAGGGCTTGATCTGCACATTTCAAAATATATTTTCATTTTTAACCGACTTCCAAAAAGGAGGAGGTTCTGCATTCGGTTGGTTTTTTTTTTTTTTTTTTTTTTTTTTTTTTTTTTTTTTTTTTTTTTTTTTTCATGTATGTACACCGATTACTCCGTGGTTTATGAGCCGATTTACGTGATTCTTTTTTCATATGGTAGAAGAAGCTCGCGAGGTGGTCCCATATAAATTTTATTAACTTTGGTTGAGTAGATTTTTAACGAGGTGTAATAAACGGTATTTTTGGTGTATCTCGATGACATCATGACGATGATGAAAAAGTGATATTGTGTAGGTACATGAATTCCTGAACGCAATCGATCTTGATATTATGCATACATAACATCACGCCGATATTTCCCGCAAGGTTAGACAGAGGTGTATAGTACACACAATTTTTTTATGCTTAAGTCGCATTTGATAGAAGGCTAGGGAGCGAGCCTATTGCTATTACTACTATCTACAGTTCATAACCAATTTATATGAAACTTCGTAGGTAGATGTCTTTTACAAGCCGCCATTAAGGCCTATAGTGAAATTACGAAAAATAAAATTATTAGGGGGGGCTCCCATACATGAAACTGAGGGATGAAAAATAATATTTTCGCGCACCCCACCATGTGGGATATCGTTGGATAGGTCTTTGAAAATAACATGAAGGTTTCTAAATACCTTTTTTATTTAAGTGCATATTGAGTGAACTAGGAGCTCCCAAAGTCGTTAACAATGTGTGTCCCCCCCTGTAATTTTCCAACCGCGCTATCAAAAAATCTGGAAAAAATCAAGCTTATAGCATTTAATAAATACTTTCGATTGAAATTGGTTTGAACAAGATACGTCACAAAATTTTTGAAATATTCACTATTTTCCATTTTGAGTTTGACAACCGTAAAAATAATAATATTTCATAATAATATTATGAAATACAAACTTGTATTTGCGGTCGGAACACTCAAAATACTTCTTGCTATGGAATCCTACACTGCGTGGTCCGACACGCTCTTGCCCGGTTTTTGTTTACTGAAATGCTCTCATCCACCAACATCTATAAATATAAGTACATACCTATTTAAATTCGTGGAAGTAATCGATCTCGGTAAAAGTACATAAATGATCAAAGTCGCTCTGTCCATGATTTAATGGTACTTTATTGTAATAAATTAACAACAACAAAAATGGTTACACTACACTAAAAAGATAAAAATAAAAACAGGTTTAAAAAAAACCGACTTCCAAAAACTACACTAAAAACTATGAAATAAAAATGTTAAACTTCCATAAATAAAAATCTAAATGTATATTGAAGTCGGCGGGGCCTAGCATAAATATAAGCAACATTATAGATTAAGGAGGAATGAAAGAAAATTTTAATTTGTCGAGGCGCAAAGCAAGCTGCACGTTCGCTGCACACACTGCGCACGTTCTTCCTGTTCAAAGGCTGAGAGGTAGAAACCTGAAGAAGAGGCCCCGCCGACTTCAATATACATTTAGATTTTTATTTATGGAAGTTTAACATTTTTATTTCATAGTTTTTAGTGTAGTTTTTGGAAGTCGGTTTTTTTTAAACCTGTTTTTTATTTTATGTTTCACAGTTTTCGACATATGATGAAAAATGTCCAAAAAAATACCACTCCGAAGTTTGCGGGGCGAAAAATCTGAAATAATTAGAATTGATAGGAATTGACCCAAATATGGCACCAAAAATAAAACGATGTTCCTAACTAGCACAGTTTTTTCAAAATCATCAAAATTCCTTCACAAACAAACTTAGTTATGCGGTCCGGATTTTTTCACTTTACGTCCAAAAATGATACGGAACCCTCGGTGCGCGAGTACGACTCGCACTTGGCCGGTTTTTTTTGTGGTAAGGCCGTGTTTAATTAAGTATAGGTAGGTACTCTAGGTATGTACGAGGAATTATAATATATTTTTGTTTTTACCGGTTATCATAAACGGATATAAATATTTTGAAACAATCATCATCAATTATTTGAGGATTATTAAAATAATTTGATAATAACTAATCAAAAGATGGCATTGACCTATCAATAATAATACGAATCTTATCATTATCATGATGGATGTAAATTATATCTAAATGGAAATTATGTGTTTTATTTATTATTTTTGTTTGTTTGTTTTTATAATCGGCCGTTTATAAAAATATACCTAAACTTTGCATAAATAAATAAAATAATTAAATCATAAAAAATCAAAACTAAAATATATTATAAATTAAGTTTTGCATAAAAAAAAAATACAAATCGTTACCGGCACCGCGCAACAGAAAATGTATTCGCGATAATTATCGCGAAAGTTTCAAACAAATCGGAAATTTAATATTGGGCAAAATTATTTGCAAACTTTTAACTGACTACCTACTTACAAAAATCGGCCAAGTGCGAGTCGTACTCGCACACCGAGGGTTCCGTATCATTTTTGGACGTATAGTAAGTGAAAAAAACCGGACCGCATAACTAAGTTTGTTTGTGAAGGAATTTTGATGATATTGAAAAAACTGTACTAGTTAGGAACATAGTTTTATTTTTGGTGCCATATTTGGGATAATTCCTATCAACTGTAATTATTTCAGATTTTTCGCTCCGCAAACTTTGGAGATAAGGGGGGGAATGGTATTTTTTTCAGACATTTTTCATCATATGTCAAAAACTGTGAGACATAAAATAAAATGAAAATATATTTTGTAATGTGCAGATCAAGCCCTTTCATATGATATGTCACTTGACCTTGTAACCCTACTTTGAAATTATGGACCCCCACGCCGGCCCCTTTTGCAATGAAAATAAAAATATATTTTGACTTTTTTCATTTGCAATATAGTTGGACAGGCATTTTTTATTACTGTTCCAAATTTCAAGTCGATAGCATTAATAGTTGCTGAAATAAACAGGTGTGACAGACAGACAGACAGACAGACGAAGTCGCACCATAAGGGTTCCTTTTTTACCATTTTGGTACGGAACCCTAAAAAGTAGGTTTTGTATTCAACCCGTAGTATTATTTATGTTTATATGTCCGGTTTTTTACGGAGAACAAACTAACTGAACCAGTTTGTCGAATAAATTAGGTGGTGTTTTCCTGTACAAAAACCTAGTGATGATACATAATTTGGAAATCATAATTATAATTATTAACTTGTATATCTACATTTTATTCTTAAACATCAGATTTTTAACACCTATTTTATGATTGAATTGAATTCTTAATTCGGGTTTTCCAAAATATACCTAGTATAAAGTAGGTACCTACCTACGCTACTAGGTTTTGCCAGTGACTGTGTTCGCTTGGACTTTAGTACCTACCCCATTGGAATTTCGAAAAATTCGCCTTACCTATTTATTTTTTGTAAATTTATAGATACTAATATTATAAAACTGAAGAGTTTGTTTCTTTGAACGCGCTAATCTCTGGAACTACCAGTCGGATTCGAAAAAATATTTTTGTATATGATAGCCAGATTGATGAGGAATAGTATAGGCTATTTAACATCACGCTACGACCCTTAGGAGCCGAGCAACGAGGGTGAAATCGCGGGGCACAGCTAGTGTATTGATATAAGCAGGAATATTGATTACTATATTATATGTATATGTGACATTAAAGTTTTACTTTTAAGGAAAATCCTAAAAAAGTAAATACAATTATTATAATAATAATATACCTACCTATTGAAGTTTAAGGTAAAAAAAGTTCATAAATATAAATAGGTAGGTATATTCGTTATGTATCAGACGCAAACTTCCTGGTTTACACAATATTAATATTTACAGAAACCACGGGTGATAGGTATTATAGAAATTATTTTGTTGTTATTACGGAAAGTCAAACTCGAAAAAGACAATTATTTAAAGGATGGATATCGATATTGGCGCCGATTCTGTTGTTTACAAACTAAACTAATTTAGTCTTAATAAGTCTCTTTCTAATAATAAACATGAGAGAGGGATAAGTAGCAGATATTTAGTCCTGTCAAATTAGTCCACTTGAATAGTTTTAATGTAAATTTAGTCGTAATCGCAAAAGGTCACGACTATTTTCCCGTAAATGACAAGGACATAGACTAGGTAATT
The DNA here is from genome assembly GCA_948465475.1 of Thalpophila matura. Classification (NCBI taxonomy): domain Eukaryota; kingdom Metazoa; phylum Arthropoda; class Insecta; order Lepidoptera; family Noctuidae; genus Thalpophila; species Thalpophila matura. The sequence goes on from OX419199.1 coordinate 12,743,806, forward strand.
TGACAGTTCTAAATATTTTCTGTCCTTTTTCAATGATATTGGTAAGAAAGAGTTAAAGCGTAATTAAAATTAGTTTAGTGCGATGTTCAACAGAATCAGCACCATTATCTATATCAATTAGTAATAGGTTTACTAGATTCAGGTAATCGTTTTGTCTAATATTTTTCTAAAGCCTGCAATACATGTTGGCCGAGCTTAGACCAACGCGAGCCTAGACAAATTGACACAAGGCAAGCGCTACTGTCTAGACGTTCGGCAAGTTTGACGTCAACCGCATACCAGCGCGCGGACAAACATGTGAACACTATTGTCCGAGCGCGCGCAAGCGCCTTTGATTTGTGCAGAAAAACCGACACCGCTCCGAAGTGAGGCAAGTGATCGCGAGCGACTGCCAATTGTGGCAAGCTACGTCAAATGAGGTCTATACACGTTGGCGCTTGTCTATACTCAACCAACTAGGTAAGTGACAGCGAGCGATAGCAAGACAAGGCAAAAATTATACCGTCTACTTGACAACGCTCGGCCAACAAGTATTGCAGGCTTAATAAGGGCTTTCTTTAGAAAAGTCGCTAGTACGACTGATCCTAAATAGGTTCTAAAAATTCTTTCAATAATAGGAAGCCACATTATTCTTGAGTGCTATTCTTCTATTCTATCCGGAAAAATGCACAGTTCCTGTGGGCTACGCAGACGAAGTCGTGGATAAAGTGGTACCTAGTGTATTATACACATATTAAACCTTTGTCAAGCAATTATCTGGATAATGTTAAAAACTGCATCAAAATCCATCAAGTAGTCTAGAAATATGAAGCGAATAAACAGACAAACGACTTTGTTTCATAATCAGAGAAAAGATAAATTTAACCGCTTGCTACAATAAACAAAGTATGGTCGTATTGTTCATGAAATATCTAATTAAACCATAATTTTTAATGCTTCATGCAGTATTAATTCTTCGGAAACTAAAATGAAATCCTATTCTTATAAGTACCTACTATTTACAACAGAGAGCAATAATAACTTATTTAGTCACATCTAAAACGGTTCAGCGGTTTCTGAGAAAAGTCGCACAAAGGTACATTTTACACAAAATGAAGTGCAATGACGTTGCAACTTAAAATTATTTTTTCTTCGATTGTTAATTTAAGCGCGCTAATCTCGCAACTACCCGTCGGATTTGAAAAAATATTTTTGCATTTGGAAATGAATTTGCAAAGGAAGGTTATAGGCTATTTAACATTACGCAACGACCCTTAAGGCGACGGTAAATGGTAACGGCCGTAAATCTCAAGTTTTAAATCTATTATTTCGCCGTCAAATAATGCAGGTTAGTTGTGCAATTTTTTTATGTTAAACTGACCATATATACATCAATCGTACCTGTGAATATTTAACTATTGTAGTAAAATACTTAATGAAATAAATTCATGAATTACTGTCTACCCAAAACATAAAAACGTAATTACTTTCAAACCGCTTAAAAGATATTTTCATGATTTGTTTTGTGTGAAAAGACTATGTTACTACCTATAATATAGCCTGTTACTTTTTTTTATTTTATATTTTAGATACTAAAAAGTAATAATACGTCTAATTCGGCACAGCGCGCTTCTTGATAGGCGAGTCGTATTGCTCGGTGGACGTATGTCGCGTAGCTTGAGCTCAGCGCAGAACACTAAGCTATACCACCCATATCACTCAAGGCCGTTGGCAGTTATCAGCGCCTTAAGAGCCGAGCAACGACGGGTGAAACCGCGAGGCACTACTAGTAGGAACTTGATGATCTTAGTTACGAGAATTACTCATATTCAATCAGTTTCTCAGGCACGTAGTAATGAATATTGAAACAACAACTTCACAACAATTAAAACTAAATATTAAACAAATAACAGGTTAAATGTGTAGTAAATAAGAGTGCCTAAATATAATTAGTACAAGGTACAAGTAAGTAAATACCTCAGATTATAGAAACAAGGGAGATGTGCCAAGGCGGTATTGAGCTGTTGAGCTTGATGCTTTTATTTGCCTACATTGGGCGTAGTACAAAGGTACACGCTGGCGACGAACCGAACACGATCGATGATATAAATACAGTGTTTTAGTTTAGTGCTAGTGTTGAGTGACGATTAACAGTGTTAGATTGAGGGTGTGCGGAATTTTTAATGTGTGGGAGATCTTTATATTGGGGCGCTTGTAATTGTGTTGAAAAAAGTACTAAAAGTGGCGACAGTTGTTCCCGTACTAATTTGCTATGATGGCACATATCCTTGTTTCTATGATCTGAGGTGCCTATCATGTGGTATTATGGTCTACTTTGAATGTCAAGGTAATTTTGTCATTATGCTAATAACATACATAGTGTCCCTAGCGTAACTGCTGAGTGTAGGGTTCTGAGTTCGATTCACGGCTATTATGATGATATTTAGGGTATGCCTATGTTCAGCAGTGGACGTCTTTCCGTTGATATGATGGAGCTATTATTCTTGTTGAAGAAGAAGAAAGTACCTACCTACAGCACAAACTGCTTAGCTTGGGCAACAAGACTTTGTGTAGGAAGGTACTATTAAACCGATTGGAACTTTATAAACAACTTTTACTTGATTCAATGATTATAAACAACAAACAAAAACAACAACAACTTAATAATATTGCACGTCGTCGTGTTTATTTTTAATACCAATAAGTTTAATATCAACAACTAACTAATAAATAAAGCATTTTAAAATAGTAAGTTTATTTACACATCCGAAAAAAGAAAATAAATCGACCTTATACGTAACTATCTACTATTACAAGAAATGCAACGACAACATACCTTATTAATTTCCTTAAACTTTCTACACTCACTTTAAACTTTCCGAAAATCTTTCCACTATCACATAAACACTTATTGTGTCACGTTTATCACTACAAGATGCACGTATTCGATCAGTTTGGTCACATCGAGTGTGGCAGTGTGACGGTGTGTTTTGGTCACAAAGCGGGTACATTGGCCCGATGCGATAGTGAAACTGCGCTGGTAAGCGTACTACCGCCGGCCGCCGTGATTCATTGACGAATAGCGGTGGGTGTGAGTCATGAGCGGTAGCGGGTGAACGTGGTCATTAAAATTGTACGTATTATAAGTTTTTACAAGCTTTTATTTAACTTGCCGTGTGTGTACCAGGCGAAACCTTACAATTGAAGTTTAGACCAGTTCCTCTCAACCGATTGAGCTGAAATTTTGAACGGAAATGTAACTACGATGACAAGACAATGCAATAATATGGTACCATGAAGGTGGTTTCATGATGGAGCTTGGAGGTGGCTATAGGAACTCCTCAACTCCTTAACATAGCTCCGTCGTGTCTGGGCTCGTCGGATTTGTCTTGACAAGTACTACAGATCTATACAATGTCCAGGATCTTATGATGGAGTTGGGAAGTGGTCATTATAAAAGATTGTTTTGAAAAATGTTTTTCAACATAAAACTTATTTAAATAATTAATAACTAGCTGTGCCCCGCGGCTTAACCGCCGTTGCGCGGCTCCTGAGGGTTGTAGCGTGATGATGAATATCCTATAATCTTCCTCAAGAATTAGGCTATCGAATGCAAAAAGATTTTTACAAATCAGACTGATGGTTCCAGAGATTAGCGTGTTTAAACAATCAAACAAAAAAGTCTTCAGCTTTATTATATCAGTATAGATTCTCGTAGTTATAAAATATATATTTTTTTTATTTCTCATTCAATGACTTTCTTATCTATTAAAAACTATCGTGTACTTACCTAAGGCTATTGATTTCCTGTATCACACACGGAAGATAAGTTTGATGATAGTGATTGATTCACTCGAAGTATCTAATCTATACGTATGTTAAAGAAAAATACTGATCCAACTAACAAGACTACATTTTCTTTATTGAGGTATAAAAACCATGAATTTATGAATTGTAAACTGTATTGTAAACTGAAAAAAAAAACTTAACACCTGTAGTATGTTTGCTGAAATCGGTTAAAAACTAACAGCAAATCATCATTAGCCGCAAGACTACTGTTAAACATAAAATTCATCATAATTCAAAACTGTTCTGTCAATGAGGTCGATGTCATCCAAATAACATACAGATGAATTTGAATGTAATGAATCTGAGATGTATTCCTCTGAATAATTTATTGCACATCATTGTGGCGAGCGCGTGACTATGTGTTGACCCCAGTGACCGTTGTGATTCACTGCCTATCAACTAAGATGTTGCTTGGTGTCTGTAATTTATGGGTCATGTGACTGACTGGAGAGTGTGTCGTAACACTCGACGCCATTCACGGTCGACCACTTTTCGCGCTTATTACTAAGAACATAAGGGTGAAAAGTGGTCGACCGTAAATGGCGCCGAGTGTATATATATGCAAAATTTCATGCTGATCGGTTCAGTGGTTTAGGCGTGAAAAGGTAACAAACAAACTTACTTTCACATTAATAATATTAGTTAGGATTCTAAACTTCAGTAAACACAAATACATTACAATAACTTTCCTGATTTACACCAAATATAATTACACATTAGTAAAACAATGGAGAGTTAATTTCAATGTCAAGTGATATAGACCGTACCATGTGTAATATCGGCGCAATTTGTCACAGAAGCAACAAATTGATCTCGACCATGTTAATGTCTTTCACACCTACGTGTTAATGTTCTTCACTAATTGACAATCTACGTTTTCCAAACAAAGCCAGCTGTTTTGAATGTCAATCGTTTTGGTGCTAATAGCTATTTCAAGAGCGCGAGCGGTCGATTGACTTTGTACTTTTTTGACCTACTTATGAATTGTAACGGTAGATATCGATGTGATAGTGTAATTCTCTCATTGCTAATCGTGTCGGACTGTGTTGGCAGTAGGTGACAATAAGCTATGACTAAAACAAACTTAATTGCTTTTTACATCAATCTTTTTACTGGCTTCAAGAGCAGTTTTTAGGGTTCCGTACCAAAATGGTAAAAAAGGAACCCTTATGGTGCGACTTCGTCTGTCTGTCTGTCACACCTGCTTATTTCAGCAACTACTCATGCTATCGACTTGAAATTTGGAACAGTTATAAAGAATGCTTGCACCTTATTGCAAATGAAAAAAATCCAAAAATATTTTTATTTTCATTGCAAAAGGGGCCGGAGTGGGGGTCCAAAATTTTAAAGTGGGGTTACTAGGTCAAGTGACATATCATATGAAAGGGCTTGATTTGCACATTTCAAAATATATTTTTATTTTATTTTATGTCTCACAGTTTTCGACATACCACCACAAAAAAATACCATTCCCCCCTCCCTTTATCTCCGAAGTTTGCGGGGCGAAAAATCTGAAATAATTAGAGTTGATAGGAATTGACCCAAATATGGCACCAAAAATAAAACAATGTTTCTAACTTACTAGTTGTATTTTTTTTGGTATGATTTTGAAAAAACTGTACTCAGTTTTTTCAAAATCATCAAAATTCCTTCACAAACAAACTTAGTTATGCGGTCTGGATTTTTTCGCTTTATACGTCCAAAAATTATACGGAACCCTCGATGCGCGAGTACGACTCGCACTTGGCCGGTTTTTTGTAAAGAGTTCTCTAAAGCTTTTTAGGTATAAAAGCGATTAGGTATGATTATTAGTTGTGTTAACATTAATAACTTAACTATTATTATGAGAGTCAAAATGGCGGGTGTATCATTACGAATCCAATCAAAATTATTACCAAATAAATGTACTTAAAATGTACTATTTAGTACCTATACTCATGAAAAATGTACCTCCTTTAGAACAAAATTATAACCAAATTAAGATACACCCGCCATTCTGATGTCAATATGGCGGGTGTATCCTAATTTCTCCCTAATTATCCATTGGTGATTGAATATTATTATTCCAAAAAAATCTACCTAAAAAGTACCTACAGTAAAAAGAAACACTCACTCGATCTGTTCATTAGTTCCTGAGAAATAAAACTACAAATGTTTGGTACCATACCGTGGCGTCGCTCTAACTACTGAGCTACCGAGTCAGTGATTAATGCGACGCCACGGTACGGCAGGGGTCGTGGGTTCAAGTCCCGCCCGTGTAGTTGTTTTTAAATCTCATATATTATAAGTGTATTATAATGATTATGTTGTTAGTTACATTTTTAGGGTTCCGTACCCAAAGGGTAAAACGAGACCCTATTACTAAGACTCCGCTGTCCGTTCGTCCGTCTGTCACCAGGATGTAATGAACTCATGAGCCGTGATAGTTAGACAGTTGAAATTTTCACAGACGATGTATTTCTGTTGCCGCTATAACAAAAAATACTAAAAACAGAATAAAATAAATATTTAAGGGGAGTTCCCATACTATAAACGTGATTTTATTGCTAATTTAATTTGCTAATAAAGGTTATAATAATATAGTATGTCTAATATTGTATAGATAATGGTACGGAACCCTTCGTGCGCGAGTCCGACTCACACTTGGCCGGTTTTAATATTTTGACAACACTGTTATAATATGGTTTCCTAGACAACATATAAAAATGTCAAGCCCGAGTCGACCGGCGAAGGAGGTCGACACCATAAAACCTTAACTATGACTTGAAAGCCAAAATTAAATAGGTATGTACGAACATTGACCTATATGTCTCTAGACAAGCAGTTCCGAACAAAAATCATGCCCCACACGCGGGTACTTGTCTGTTACTCACTGCATCAAGCGTCAAAGTGAATGCGAGGCTTGTATTGTGCCCGCACAACACTAAACAAAAATATAACATAACATAAATATGTATTTTATTATATATTTTAAGGATTTAAATGAAGAAAATGATTGGAAAATAGCCAAACTCGTTTTTCAACTTCGTAAACCTTTATTTATTAATGATAAATGATATTTATTTTGTAAATTTTTTTTTTTTTGAATTTACATTATTTTTTATTTATAATAAGTTATTTACATAATATATATATACAGTTCTAAAAAAAAAAAAAAACCTTATAAGTAATAATTATAAATAAACTAAAGAGCATCAAAAAATTCCTCCGCATCGCTGTCAACTGGTAGCGTGCCCAAAAGACTGGCGGCATTGCCACGTTGTATGGCAATGCTTAATCTTTGCCCAAAGTAAAAGCCAGCCTTTTGGTCACGGGAAGTGTCAACCAATCTTTTGGCGATATCTTTAAAAATGAGATGAGCACTCGGACCCCACGGCCCTAGGGTTTCAACCCCAAACGGCTCGAAAATGTAATTACCGATGAGGTTATTATATTTCCGCCGTTTGAGGTTTTCCGCAGCTGCAGCAGCAGTGCCCGCACAACGCGCCGAGCTAGGAAGATGGGAAGGCGCAAGAGTGTCGACACATGTTGCGTCCCACACTAAAGGCCTACCCATCTTCCATGGGAATAATGACATACCGTCCGGTCTCTTGCCATCGTCACGCGCCAAGCCATTAGGTTCTAAAATAGCTGGCACGCCGACGGTGACAAGAGCACGACGGATTATGTCATTGATATTCGCGTGTCGCGCTATGCGGCCCGCACTCCTGCTGCAAGACAAGCCGTGGTGTCCGAGGCTGTTGACAACTTCCCCGCAGTGACAGCGATGAGGGGCGCAACAGGGTGCTCCCAGACGCAGACAAGTAGCGAGGCGGAAAGTAGTGTCGTCCAACATAGTGCCTATGTTGGGCGACGGTAGTGCCTGAAGCCACAAACCCGACTCCCATTCACCCACAGCCAATAGGCGCGCTCGCTCAGCAGTAGTATTACATGTATCGACTAAATTATTCAGTATCACTCTGCTGAGCGGCTCATCCCATTGTCTCTGGAAAAACGGGTTTGTAAATAGGTTAAAAATAACACTTTTACACGTCAAAACATTTTTTTAAGCTAGATGAGTTCGGTGTTTCCTATATGACTACCTTTGAGAAGAAACACCGAAACAAACTCAAAGGTTGATGTCTCTTTTAAAGTCCAGACAATTAAGATAAATTGTGTAAGAAACCATGCAGGTTAGTCTGAAATGGCCTTTAGAGGAAAGAGCCATACAGATTTGAGTGGACCTGACCTGACTGTGCACGCATGTGCCGGGTATTAAATATTTTTTTACATGTCCTCCTCTAGATTTAGCCGAAACCGAAATTTTTCAGATTAAACAAAAAACGGTTATACCTGTTTTGTTATTTGGATATTCGCGCTTATTAAGCCTCGTTCTTTGACGATAAATACAAAGCTATGTAATCTATTTATAACCGTTAATTTGGCAAAAGGCACATCCAAAAGACTCGTGAATAGATTTTCAGTTATATTTTTCTTTAGTGTTGTGCGGGCACAACACAAGCCTCACATACACTTTGACGTTTGATGCAGTGGGCAACAGACAAGTACCCGCGTGTGGAGCATGATTTTTGTTCGGAACTGCTTGTCTAGGGACATATAGGTCAATGTTCGTACATACCTATTTAATTTTGGCTTTCCAAGTCATATAGTTAAAGTTTTATGGTGTCGACCTCCTTCGCCGGTTGATTCGGGCTTGACATTTTTATACGTTGTCTAGGAAACCATAAAATAAGTGTGTTGTCAAAATATTAAAACCGGCCAAGTGCGAGTCGGACTCGCGCACGAAGGGTTCCGTGCCATTATCTATACAACATTTGACACCCTTTATTAGCAAATTAGCAAAAAAACACGTTGATTGTATGGGAACTCCCCTTAAATATTTATTTTATTCTGTTTTTAGTATTTTTGTTATAGTGGCAACAGAAATACATCGTCTGTGAAAATTTCAACTGTCTAACTATCACGGCTCATGAGTTCATTACATCCTGGTGACAGACGGACGAACGGACAGCGGAGTCTTAGTAATAGGGTCTCGTTTTACCCTTTGGGTACGGAACCCTAAAAATGTAACTAACAACATAATCATTATAATACACTTATAATATATGAGATTTAAAAACAACTACACGGGCGGGACTTGAACCCGCGACCCCTGCCGTACCGTGGCGTCGCTTTAATCACTGACTCGGTAGCTCAGTAGTTAGAGCGACGCCACGGTATGGTACCAAACATTTGTAGTTTTATTTCTCAGGAACTAATGAACAGATCGAGTGAGTGTTTCTTTTTACTGTAGGTACTTTTTAGGTAGATTTTTTTGGAATAATAATATTCAATCACCAATGGATAATTAGGGAGAAATTAGGATACACCCGCCATATTGACATCAGAATGGCGGGTGTATCTTAATTTGGTTATAATTTTGTTCTAAAGGAGGTACATTTTTCATGAGTATAGGTACTAAATAGTACATTTTAAGTACATTTATTTGGTAATAATTTTGATTGGATTCGTAATGATACACCCGCCATTTTGACTCTCATCTATTATTCCAGTATATTCGAGATTAAAACTCCATTAATTAAAAACAAAAAACAGAAAGTCCAATGACGATCTCATTTCTCACGGCTCACCCGCTCGCTCTTATGACTTGCGTCCACAACGCAATTTTATTAATAGTGACGTAACGATCGACATTGGACACCGGTTTCTAATGACGTATTCACATAGACTCCTTTGGTTATAGTATAGTTGTCACGTAGGCTTTCCCCATACATACTGACGTACAGATTAAGTTGAACTGGTTTTTTCTGCAAAACCTTTTCCTGCTTATTATCGTCATTAATTCAAAATATGTTTTCGTCATTTATGACTAAATCTGCCCGCGATTTCGCCCACGTGGAAGTCGGAAAACAACACAAGGTAATTATTTTCTCAGAATAGGAATTTCAAATAAGTTTTGTGTTGAAAAACAAGACAGTCGTTATTCTCTAATTACGTGTAACAAACAGAAAGAATTCGTAAAATTATGTTTTCTTTGCATTCTAATGACCACGTGCCGGTCTGATAACTGCTGTTCGGATTCACCTTACATATACAAGGTAATTACAGCCTTAAAAACAAATAAATAAAGTCCAAACTCTATTGAAAAAAATCGAGTACCTAATTATCAGTTTTAGTAAAAATATTGTGAACCTTACTTTTATCCAAATAAGGTACAAAGTAAGTATGCTTTTATTGTCCCTTAACATCTGTCGATCAATTTGAGCCGATATAACTGATTGCAGATGATAATTGTACTGACATGCACAAGGCTTGATATGGACGCACGACTCGGTCGCAAATTGACGCGAATTGCTGCAAAAAGTCGCAGTAATTGTGGAATTAAATTTTATTTTACTTGATTGTAATTATATTGAGAAGAAATGCTGGACACTGGTGGGTTACTTTGTTGAAAATTATAGCAATTTGTCGCATAAATATGGCAGTTTTATTATCCTTAATTTTGCGGATGATTTTTGTTATAAATACGGTTTGGTACATAAATTCAACGTGTTTAGATAATAATATGACATTAGTTATCCCAATTTGCCTTTAAAGCTGAATTTTCAACAATAAAAATGCTAATAACGGAAAATCGACATTATGTTTGACAGATGGATAAGTCATCGCAATGTTTCGTTTAGTCATCATTCCGTCATATAGGTAAAAACGCTGTTACCGATTAACATTATAAATTCTCCGCCGTAGTTATAAACGATGATTAAACGTTATTCAATTTATTAAATAGCTCTTAAGTCAATAATTGCTATCTTTCTTCACTGTCGTAGAAATGACAAGAATAGTTGTTTAAATTATTCAGTGGTTAAAAGCGACAAGTTTTTATAAGTAAGGAGGTATGTCGGAAACTACAAGAAAATTGGACTAGGTACCTACCAAAATATAAATTTTCTGATATCAATCAAAACACCACGTTATTTTTCCACCACCCTTGAATGACTGTAGAGAATGTCTAAGGCATTAAGTCCGCCTTTGTACTTTTAATGTTGCATAAAGTTTAAATAAATAAATAAATAGAAACAGTTCCATTATAGTCTCAAAGTGTGACCAAAACCTAACATCGATTTTCCGACGCATTGCTCACAAGGGTGTTTCGCAATAATCATTTCTATCGACCATCGTAACGTGATGGCCTTTGATACACTTAAATTGGCGATCATTTTGAAATGTAACCCACTATAGTGTTTAGGGAATACCGTGCATTTAATATGTAAACTGTAGGAATGCAAGACAGCAAGACTTAACATTCGACATTAGATGCATTATGTCGAATCTACGAAACTGTGGGTTCTCCTAATTCATAGGGATAACAATATTGAAAAGGTTAGGAACCGCTGCACTAGACCCACCCATTAAAATAAACTTACATAGGCGTTTATCACACGGTAGGTTTTGCTGTCAGTTTAACCACAGTCAAAATGTGACTGACGAATAACCTACCGTGTAATGTGATGATTGACGTTTGCGTGACGAAAATATGGATGCTTTGATAAGTTGATCATGCAACCATCAATCATGAATTCATGATTGATGGTTTTGATTGAGCGTCTAATGGACGCCATACATAGTTATCTTATAATGTAGGTACACTATAGGGCATCCCCCCTGTAGGTGCCGTCCTCTTTGTAAGAAGGAGTGGGACATCACTAATATTTTCTAATTATTGCTAGATTCACACCTAGCGTAAAACGAAATGAAAGTCATCCGTTGTATACAGAACCTTAATTCCACACGTGATGACAGGGACCATCAGAATCTCGACGGAGAAACAAAAGAATACGTCAAACTACTTTTTGTTTGCGGCAGTTTTTTGTTTGCAACAATTTCGTATTGAGCAAGATCAAGGTTAGCTCAGTCACTGAGCGAGTCATTGCGCGTTGCGACCTCGTTGAAATCATCAAAAAGTTCACAGTCAATAAACTGGGCTGTTATTTATTTTTATTTTGGTAAATAAAAGATAAAGAATTGCAGTTTAAAATAAATGTCAAGTGTAAATAAATTTAACTTTTACTTCTACCTACAACCTTTTGGACGGATTAAGAATAAGAAGTATCATAATAAGTTTTATGTTGAAAAACATTTTTCAAAACAAGCATCATAATGACCACTTCCCAACTCCATCATGAGGTCCTGGACATCATCTAGTACTTGTCAAGACAAACCCAACAAGCCCAAACACGACGGAGTTACGTTAAGAATTTGAGGAGTTCCTATAGCCACCTCCCAGCTCCATCATGAGACCTCAAAGGGACCATATGATTGCATTGTCACCAAATTACATATGCGTTCCGCTCAATCGATTGAAGGGAACTGGTCTAATATTCAGTTGCAAGATTTTGCCTCATACACACACGGCAAGTTAAATAAAAGCTTGTAATAATTATTAGCAGTTGGATACACTTCAATAGTCGACAAAAGAAGAAATCGTAGAGACATGATACTGAGGTATCATGTCTCTACGATCTCTTCTTTTGTTTGTGCAACATGTTGTTAGGTAGGTAGGTACCTAAATCCAGATTACAGTTGAGCTCCGAGTTTAATCTGTTCTTACTATCTCTTTACGCGGTGTGTAACCAAATTTGTTTGTGATTGTTTAAGATCTATCATTCGTTCCTTTTGAATATTATTTTAATAATAATTTGTTTGCGAACGTTCGAGGGAGAATGTCACGGCGAGATTCTTCCTCGAACGTTCGCAAATGAATCACTTGAGTATCTTTAGTATCCTAAAGATACGCAAGTGACGCAACATAATAGGGCTGTGAGAAGAGAAAGGTTTCCTATCAGAGCCACGAACGATCTGATTGTTCCTTATTTGGAGGAGATTGCCTCACTGGTATGCGAGACACTTGGCGATTAGCTGCTGCAATAGTAACGGGCTGTCAACGGTAATGTATGGAATCTGTGAGGTCATTTATTAAGATAAGTGTTAAGTCTGAATTTCGATGAAATATTGCTATGGGGTCCTTACTCGATTAGCAAATCGTATTAGGCCGGGCTTACACCTGCCGGCTTAGCATGACCACGATAGAAACGGGTTATGTTTACAGAAGAATAGACAAAGTGACAGATTGTAGAAATATTTATATTTCTACCTTTCTTTGCATACAATATAGAGAAGAAATGTTTCTATTATTCAGTAGAAAAAAGTCTGCTATGCCAAGCACGGGTCGCCAGGGCACGCCGCTATAGCGGCGGTAAGACCCCTCTTGGAGGAGTGGCTAGGGAGACGTCACGGCGTCCTCACCTACCGCCTGACGCAGGTCCTCACCGGACACGGAAGTTTCGGGAGGTACCTGCACATCATCGGGCGGGAGGAAACGCCCGGGTGTCATCACTGCGTTGATCGCCCTGAGGACACGGTGGAGCACACGTTGGGGGCCTGCCCTGCATGGGCGGAGCACCGCCGTGTCCTCGTAGAGGCGATCGGCAGCGGCGGCGACCTCTCGCGCCCGGCCCTGGTTCAAGCCATGGTCCGGGGCGAGGGGGAGTGGGAGGCAGTCGCCTCCTTCTGCGAAGCAGTCATGCTAGTGAAGGAGGCGGCGGGACGGGAGAGGGAGAGATTCTCCCGTCCAAGCCGCCGCGGTAGACGCTCCGGGCGTCGTGAGCCGCGTGACGACTCCCGGCCACCGTAGGCGCGGGCCTGCGGGCGGTGAGTAATGGGTAGCTCACCGTCCGATCAGGACCAGGCCCGTGCCGAACGGCGCGTACGTGTTCCACGCGCGCCTCAAAGAGATGTCAGCATCAGAGAGGGGGCCCATTAGGGCCCAAGCCTGCCGGGAAAGCGGGATTGTCCGGAAGGGATACTGCTGACCCGGACAAAAGGGCTAAGGAAGGAACATGGGTGGGTTTTAGTCAGTAAGAGTCTGACACTCCCTTCCGCTCCGCCCAGAGCGGGAGGGGTCATTTGATGATTTCCCATCCTCAAAAAAAAAAAAAAAGCACGGGTCGCCGCGTGCTCGGCCAGAAGAGATAACGAGTTGGATAGAAAGAACTTTGTCTATTCTTGGTAGAATAGAGATGGAATTGGTCATGCTACGCATGCTATTCTGACCAGCGCAGCAGCTAAATGATCGTCCGCGTGGTTTCTTTCCCTCTACCTTCACAACTATAATATTATAATCTTTTCGAGCTTGTCTGGTTCTCTTCTAACTGTTATGCCCAAAGTGGCCGAGTATTCGTTGGAGGAAAGTCGTTGACAGTCTTGACAGCCACTTGGTCAAGAATGGACTTCTCTCATGAAAGCTCACTTGGTTAAGAATGGACTTCTCTCACTTCTCTCTCTGTTAATTCTTAAAACTGTCCAAGGTATACGCAGCATTTGCCTTCAGCACCACTTTTTAGGGAATCTATTTTCCTCTGATTACGCATGTACCTACCTATTTATATTTCTTGCCATGGTATTACCATGGGAAATTATATGTTAGGATTTTTATTCCGTCTTCGAAACCTTCACTATTTCACCGTTATGACAATAATGGTGCAATCTTTATGTGCTATCATTTATCTAATCTAATGCATAATATTTCGCCTTGATGCGGTAGGTACTTACTAAATTGTTATCTGTCTAACAATCAAACGATCTAATAAATCTATGTATTGAATGATCAATGGTCTTATAGAGGAAATTGCTATGACCACTAGCAAATGGACTATAAAAATTAGTTGCAGCATCAAATTGTACAGCTATTGGCCGAATTAAAACCGCTTAGTGAACTAACTAAAAATATGTAGTTTCAAATTCACTCATGAAAATTGCTTGAGCATTTTTCGAGTTAACCCCACACACACATACACACATGGAGTTATCCTTACTCGCTAGACCCTGCCCCAATTCTGACAACCTAGAACATGTATTAATGCCTACCTTCGATAATTAATACATATTTATCCATATCCACCTTCTCGGCTTATGTCTCTCTAAGCATGATCTTATTAGGTCTCGTTATGATCTACAATCTTAAGTTCTGCAGATACTATAAACTTAAATCTACAAGAAATAAAGCTTAAAATCATTTGATTGACTGTGGAGTTATCTTGGTATCATATTAAAGTCGACCAAGTAAATAATTGCGGTAGATTACACCTTTAAGACTGTGCAATGCGATTGATATTAGTTTGCCTCGATTGTGTAAATAAGATTGTTCTTAATTTAATGTACCGCCATCCGTTACGTGTAATTGGTACAGATTGCGTGTAAGACGAATATTATACATAATTAAATAGTAAAGTACATAGCTTTATGTACAGTGGGCCAAGAAAGTGCTGTACCAGTTTTGATTTAGTTTCCTGGTCATCGAAAATTACAACACGGTTCGTTATAAAAAGATATTACTGAAAGAGAAGAATAATGACGTAAACCTAATTGTTAAGTATTCATACGTCATCATAGGTCACATATAAGTACATGACATTTTAACCTTTATTATAAATGGAAAGGACATTAATTTCTACAAAGAAATTGAAATGTTTCCAAACAAAAGTAATAAAAACTATTTAAATAGACAACCAAATTCCATTTGATAAAGAAAACTCTGACAATTGACATTTTGTCAAATAATATTTAAGTAATTTTTTCCATTATTATTTTCCTCTAAAATCGATATATTTTCAGTGTTATTTTTCACTCAACTGCATATAAATATCATCTTTAATGCCTGCCAACATGAATTTGCCAATTTAATGAGGGATGCAGTATCAGTGCGACATTGCGGAATTTGAATATATGGAGACGTTGTGTCCGGTTTTGGATTCGTCGTTAGGAAGAGGGAAGTTTGTTGGATCACAGAAGAAGTGGTCGCTGGCCTGCACTCTCCAATAACGATAGAGAATTCATGAGACGGGAATATGAAATCAATGGTTTTAAACCTACAAAACATTTTGCGGAGATGTTTGATGTGAGTGCCCAAATCATAAGGAATCATCTACATTACATGGGGTTGCACCACAAGCATTACGCCAAGAAAATATATTTGACGGATGCGCACAGACTTGCTCGTCTGAACTTCGCCAGAGAGCACTTAGAGTTTGATTGGTCTAATACAGTGTTTTGTGATGAAGAAACGTTTAAATCCAGTCAGCATGGACGTCTTCACCTTTGGCGATATAATTCAACACGGTATAGAGATGATCATGTAATCCCAAATAGAGAATCATGTCGAATTTCCGTAAATATTTGGGGCTGGATGAGTGCGGCGAGCGACTCCGACGGCTGTAAATTATATCGACGTGCTTCAGAATGCAATGCTACCGACAGTCCGTAATGTTTACCCAGGGAACAAAGTGGCGATGGTCGCATCAAAATGAAAGAACCAAACAAGCTCTTATTAGTCACTGTAATTCTATTTGGGAGGAAATGCGGGAACCGATATTTGCTCACGGCTCACGGCTTGTTGGTTCAATGAGGTCTCGTCTTTTAGAGGTTATAGAGGCCAATGGCGGTTACACACGCTCTAACTATGACTACGTTTATGTTTTTTATATTATTTTAACAGTGATTGTGGAAATTTAATAAATGGATAAATATATTTTTAGCTTTTCTTTCTGACAATATAATAAAAACTTATCCTGAAATAAACTGTTTTATTGAACGCATATTGTAATTACAAGTTTACAGAAATTGTAGGTATATTTGTGGACTCGCCATGTGCCTTTTGTTGTTGTTTACAATTCTGAATTTGTAGATAAAATTTTGTCATCGAAATCTACAGGCCCCCGCCTTTGATTTTACGACGTCATTGGTTCCATCAAGTTCAAACTAAGAACAGCTGTCACGTCACAAACATAATCATTGTTATCAATATCAGATAAAGACGGCAATAGAAGTTGTCAGATCGATCTGCAAGCGAAACTAATCTTTATCACCTATAAATCTGCAAGCGATATTCAACCTTAGGGTGGTACAGGACTTTCTTGGGCGACTGTACTTGTAACATATAATGGTCGTATTTAGATTAAAACGTCTAGACAAGTTAATAAAATTGTATCTTTCAAGCTAGTGGGAAAACATGGTGTATTTAATTATTTATAGATCATTGGGTTGTAAGCTCAGATCATAGGAGATATGCCATCATAGCAAATTAGTACGGGAACAACTGTCGCCACTTTTAGTACATTTTTCAAGACAATTACAAGCGCCCCTCGTGAATATAAAGAACTCCCACACATAAAAAATTCCGCACACCCTCAATCTAACACTGTTAATCGTCACTCAACACTAGCACTAAACTAAAACACTGTATTTATACCTATCATCGATCGTGTTCGGTTCGTCGCCAGTGCGTACTCTTGTACTACGCCCAATGTGGGCAAATTAAAGCATCAAGCTCAATAGCGCCTTGGCACACTCCCTTGTTTCTATGATCTGAGGTTGTAAGCTATATGTTTGATGAAGGAAAAATTATTAACAAATATGTAAGTAATATAAATTATTTTCTAAGAAATTAATTGAAGGATAATAATTTAATACATTTATGATGCTTACCTACCTACTTACTTGTGTGCGAGAATAAATTATTAAATTATATTATACCTACCTAAATAACTGAACATGTCAGGAAAACTTAAACAATTATTAATTGTTATAGCACTTGTTATTGTCAAATCTCTTTTTATCGACTTATTTTATTGGTAGTTGTTGAGCATTTCTGATAACCAATGACCAGCTATCGTGTGATTTGACAGTAGTTTTTTGTTACAGCACTGTTTAGAATAGTGTCACATACAATGATATTGTTACATAAGAAGTATAGAGTATCTAATAACATCATTGCTATAGCTAAACCGCTTGTTTGAGATCTCGCTTGTGGGGTACAGGGGCGCGGGGTAAAACGAAAACGGCAGATGTCTAATGATTTTCCATAGGAATCAACGTTTTGGAACGGATAACTAGCTTCAACTAACGGACAAACTGACTGACAATTACTGCTTGACAATTAAAAAGTGCCTGTAAATGGTCTAATTGGAATAATTTTTGACTTTTGACTTAATTATTTCGAGGCGGGGTAAAAACTGAAAAATGCCGCCCCCGCCCGATAATAATTTTTACCTTTATCATCATCATCATTTCAGCCATAAAACGCCCATTGATGCTGGTGAATATAGGTCTCCCTCAAAGAACTCCCTCAACAACGGGTCTAGCGTTGCTATTTGCGATTAACGCTTGGTAGGCGCTTGAAGCTTGAATTTGCCGTCCTGTGAATTTGCCCTCCGGGGCACAAGCCTTGACTTGCCCCCCTCCCCATAGATCCGGGACTGCTTTCCAACCAACCATTGAGACAAAGTCTAGCTCTCGTGGTAGTCAACCAACCTAACAACAAAATAATGGGGCCAATATTGGCGGGCAATTCATTTCAACAAAGACCAATTGAGAGCAACTGCATACAAATGATATATTTGGCACACGCGACACAAAAAACCAATTCAATGAGCCGTCTGTTACGGTTACCATGAATGTCTATCACAAAGGAACAAGACATACAGTTAGCCTGAAATCTATTAGACGATCCGATAATTTTTAGGGTTCAGTAACTCAAAAGGTAAAAGCGGAATCCTTATGGATCACTCTGTTGTCAGTCTGTCCGTCTGTCAAGGTTAGTTTTGTACACTTGCTCAAAAAATGGAGAAAAATGCACGAAACTTGGGAAAAATACAAATAATTAATTTAATTAGCATTATCATACAGTTCAAGAATAATTTGTGAATCTTAAAATGCATTGATTTGGCAACAACATGGCGACTCGCTTAAGATACCATAGAATAAAGTGTACTTTTTTTTTAATGTCACTGTCAGTTTGCAGCTTGTCACACTTGTCAGTTGCGTTTCGTTAACTTTTACGTCGGTTGTGATTGCGTTCGTTTGTTTGGATTTTGATTTCTTTTTAACAACCCGGCTTTCTTTTTTTGGATTTTGGAGCGTTTCTCTCACTGTTTTACTTGGCTTTCGTAATATACGAAAAACATTTATCGAAACGTCAAACGACAGAAACGTCAAGTTGAACAAAATATGACAGCTGCCGCCATGATGGTTCTTATTGTTTTGTGTTGCAATTCTAAGTGTAAATTCTTCTTTTAAACCAAGTATTAAAGCTTACATACAGAAAATGGATAGTTAGAATCTGTTTTATTTATTTTTGTCTATTTTTGAGTTTACTGTACAGGAACCTAGCATTGACTCCATACATTTTGAAACATCTTCTTTATATCAAACTAGCTTCCACCTACGGCTGCGTGATTTTACAACATAAAAATTAAGTTTGTACGGAACCCGCAGGGCGCTCATCGTAATCGAACTTGTCCGATATATTTTTTTCTTATTTCTTTTTCTTTCTTCTGTCACGACCTATACGACAACATTGTTGAGTGTTTTGTAGCCACGCACGACTACCTCCTATTGTAAGTAAACTTATAAAACCACTAGGATTTTGCCCGTGACTCCCGTTCACGTGGACTACAATGAAATGACCATTTTAAATGACCTCCTCAGTGTAGGGTGGCTAGTACTACGAAGAGGTCAAGCTGTAACTCTGGTTCATTCTACCGGAGTTAGATGAAATGTGGATCCGAAGCTGTGAAAACCACATCAAAATCCGTTTAGTACTTTTTTCGTGATACGCATAAACAGACAAGAATTCGAAAAAGAAATTGTTAGGCTTGGTTACGTCCTAGTATACGGTATAGGGTGTCCCGACTGTTTTTTCTGGAATATCTTCAATATAGACACGCCAAACACGCCAAATCTTGCAACTGAATTTTAGACCAGTACCCCTATCATGAGTTTTTTTCACGTATAGTTTCGTTAACGTAAGCATATTTTGAATTTAAAATACAGCAGTCCTGGAACATTTTGATAAAATTGTATACAATTTGCACATTTTAAAAAATACAGAGTAATTAATTAAGTATTTAATTTATATAAATATTGTGTAACAAAGGTGTATTTTCAATTCAAAATATGCTTACGTTAACGATACTACACGTCAAAAAAACTCATGATCGGGGTACAGTTCCCCCCACACTGTTTACAGTTTTATAATGACAGTGTATAGATTTAAAATACTTTTAACATTGTCATTTGGCTCATAATAACAGACTTCTAGACGAAATAGCGTACCTCTTTCATCAAGGAACTAATTAACATTATCTTGTAATCAATTTGTATGCGATTCATCTATCAATGTTATAAGAAACCATAACGTATTCACGGCGCGTACTATCTATTGCTTCAAATTGTGTCTGAACTAAATTCTATAATCTATAGCGATGTTTGTTACGTCTATATGCGAGCTACCTTTTGTGTTTCGAAATTAAGATGTATCTAGAATCTAGCTATTATCTTGATGTAACCAATTTCGTAATCGTAGGTTGTTGGATCTATTACAAATGGTGGGACATGTAATTATAGTTTACTCGATAGCTAAGGCTTCTAACAAATGACGGTATTTTTGTGAAACTTAGGGCTAATTTCCAGGCGCGTGCATTGCATATAGGCAAGTAGGCAGTGACTACCTCTTAAAGTTCAATAAAACCATTTTAACTATTACTACATCAATATACATCATTATATATCAACAATTAGTCATGATTGATATATTTTATTTATGTAGTAACAGTTAAAATAGTTTTATTGAATCTTATGAGATAGGCACTGCCTACTTGCCTATATGCAATGCACGTCACTGCCAATTTCACCAACAAGATAACAGTCCGATAAATTGAAAACGGCCATCATGACTTTTTGTGTAGAAAAATATATGTTAAACGGCCGTTTTCAATTTGTCAAAATCGGTCCAGCCGTTTCGGAGATTAGCCAGAACAAACAGACAGACTGTATTGTTATAAGTAAATACCGTAATTTTAATGCCTACGCATTTAGTAAAAAGCTGCTAAGTATTTTGACATAACAAACAGACACTTCAATTTTATTTATGTGTAGGTATAGATACAGATAGCATTTATTTTAGCAATAGTTTTTGTAAATATACGCTTTTATCGAATTATGCCAGGATACATCAAACAAATTACTGCGCCAATAACATTTACAGAAAACATAATTAACTGATATACCATAATAACAGGAAAACTGTTGCTTTGTAATTATATCACAGAGTAAAAAATACAGTAGGTAAACTTTATCAGTATATTGACAGAAGTATTTGGTGAATCACATGAATTTATGTCAATTCACAGAAAACTTAGTCTTGTGTAATGTGCTCGTTTACTGACGAAAAGCTTATAGTGAACACTCAACAATTTAAGGAAAATTAGATATTTAGTAAGCTACATAATTATTTTAGGTAGGCACCTATTAAAAAGCGAAACTCTTATAGACCAGGAGTCGGTGGCAAAAAAATAATAACATTTTTCCTCACCACTGTTCTAAAAATGAAAACGTCGTGAAACTGTTATGTCCTAGAACCAAAAATTCGAAGACATGTGACATACACCAAACCGCACTGGGTCTGCGTGGTGGTACCCACTCCTTCCCACAGAGGCGTAAGTCCCAATAGTAGGAACGTTATATGCTGATGATGTATGTAAATTCAGTAACATAAAATTTTTGCTTTTTCGATACGTTTTTGAAGACGATTGTTTATTTTAAAATTATATTTGGAACGAAGTTCCATAACGCGGCTTGCGGTAGGAGTTCACTGGTATACGTCGTCAAGCAAGAAAAAAGCTTTATGCCCCCTCCATGCGACTTTCTCTCTATCTGTCTCTTTCTATTATATTCGAGGCGTAATCTTCGTTCCTGACGGGGCTCCTCCAACCGACGCACACGTTTTTTTTGGAACGAAGTTCCTCAATGCGTCTTGCGGTAGGATTTAACTGGTAGAAATCTTGAAGTAAGGAAAAAGCTCAATGCAACTTTCTCTTCTCTGTCTCTGTCTTTTGTTGCATAAGAGGTGAAAGGAACTTCATTCCTGACTTCCTGACAGGGGTCCCCCGACATCAGGACAAAACTAAAACATACATTCCCTATCGTGTGTAGCCGAGCCTTCTCCACCACTTTATTTCTTGGCTACACGTATGCAGTAGGAAGGAAATAGCTAATTTATTTGAAACAGTATGTAATGATTAGGTGTTTATTTGATGACGTTTCCGTCTGTGCTATCAAGGTTGCGTGTGATACAGAGTTACAATTACTTGTTTATGGCTATTTTAACGGCTTCGACACATATTTTCAACGACAATAATGGAACGGTTATGTAGTTAAAGGTCGTTTCCAGTCAAATTACGTTTTAGTACGATTGAACGACTGATTAGTTGCTTGCCGCCACAAATAATATTTTCGGTACGAATTTCCTTGACGCGGCTTACGGTAAAAGTTGACTAGTGGAAATCGTCACGTAATAAAATAGCGTTAAGCCCCCTTCATGTGACTTTCTCTCTCTCTTCTTTAGTGTTACCATCGTCGCCGCGGCGTATAAAAAAAATGTGTTACTTGAAATTAGGTTTCTATGTCACTTCTAGTAGAATTTATTATTGTCTGTCAGTGTCACAATCAAACACAAAATTCAATCAACGGAAACAAATTTAAAACGGAATTAGGTTTAATTTAAACTTCAGTATTATATAGGAGTCAATGACTGTTTATGCAATTGTCATCGTAAAACAAAATACAAGACAACATTACATACAGTCGTGTGAACACCTTTCCCTTAGCCGTCCCTTGTATACATAAACTTATGCAATGTTTATACCTAACAAACAATATATTCATAATACATAACTAGCTGACCCATCCCGGCTTCGCACGGATAATGTTAATTCTATAAAAATATTGGATTTCATGAGTTTTAATTTTTTTGCGGGGTCACCTAAATCTTTTTTTTTTCAAAATAAAAGTAGCCTAAGTTAGGTAGGTACTTTTTATAACATCTACCAGTGAAAGTCGCGTCAAAATTGGTGTAGCCGTTTCGGAGATTAGCCGAAACAGACTGTACACAAAAATTTTAAAAATAGTTTTTTTTTATAAGTAGGTATGTAGATAAGGTATGTTCCTCATTTTAATGGGTCGGCAACGCGCATGTCATAGTCGATGTCGCAAGCGTTTCATAGGTTACAATAACCGCTTACCATCAAGTAGGCCGCACACCTATGTGACCCAAAACTCACTTCTTCATCGTACACTCGCTCACTAAAGTGCTGTCACCCAAATCCATTGAAATGAGTGCAAAACAAGCGCTCAATTCCAGCGAGTGTACGCACTTCAACAAGCAGCCGGTGAAAGCAAAATGTTTAACTATAAAATGTTCCGCATTCATTGTGGACTACTAACTGCTGTAATAGCTGTTACTACTGGCTATATTCACGCTATTTCTCTTTTTCTAAGGGGATGAGCAGAACTTTAGAAGCAATACCGGTGTAACGTTTTCGGGTCGTTCCTGCTCGTTAATAATTTTTCGTGATATATTTAGTTTTAATAAATAGCTACCAAAAATGAAACGTAAAAGTTCCTAAAGTCCATTTCAATAGAACTTGTAAACTATGTAAACAAACTTTCTATACAAATTCATAAAATTTTGACAGTTGGCCATACTGATATTGTTTACAAAGTTAACAATTTCAATTGACATGGCAGCCCTAATCTATTATAAAGCATTATTAGATTGTATGATAAGGCAGAATACAAATGTAGTTTATTTTAATTATAGTATAATGTTCAAGTAATCATATATTCTACTACATTTTTTTGTTTTTGCATCTTAACTTTAGCAATAAAACATAACCTTGAATTCCGCCTTTGTTTTAAAGAAACCGCAATCATTTATTTGAGTTATGCTTATAACAGTATGTACCTACATATTTATAATATTAGTTAAGTAATCTGTATTTGTGTACTGTTTGTTGTCCTGTTATACCCATTCCAGTTATTGTGATAATATTGATTGATAAAATAGTAAATTGATACCATTAACCTCAATTTAATAAAAATTAAATCAATACTCGCAATTGTAAACACAGATGTAATCGTGTAAACTTAAATGTTAAGTAAATATTTACCTTATTAGCAGTAGGTACTTCCTTCCAAAAGTTATATCACGATTCTACCCACTTATCACTGAATAATCACATCAAATACGATTGGTAAACCACCACTTTTTCACGTAAACAACAAACACTTAACGTAGACACTAAAATATTTGACTTGTTTTGAAAAAACTCCCGAACTCCTGACCTATAATCACAAAAAAAAAATACTGTTTCGAAAAAATACCAGTATAACCTAACCTACCTAAATGATATATTATTTTATCACAGCAATTTTTAGGAACCGTTTAAATTTTTATATTTTTAATTTTCACGTAAATAATCTCGATCACGGATAAAGTTTTCGTATCACGTACATACATTTAAGGTTTAAGGTAACAGGTTTCACGTGCGTTTGGTTCCCAGGCTTAACAATAACTGACTGTGACTGACTGACAATAGGTAGGTACTTAGGAATTTAATGATTTAGTCACAACATCCTTATGAATATAATAGGTAAGTTAGTCTTCCTAATAAGGTATTACGGTTTCGAGTTTCCCTAGCGAGAGAATTGCGTAAAATAAATGTACAACTTACTACGCGATGACCTCTCTCTCTCTCTCTCTCCTGGCTATTGTCCCATTTTATTTGGGGTCAGCCCTCCTAGTACTTCTGCGCCACACCGTACGGTTGTGGGTTGTCGCCTCACTTGCATCTGTGCACCTGATGTCATTTCGTATTGTTTGCAACCAGGTCATTGGTGGTCGTCCACGGCCTCTTCTTTTTTCCTCTATATTCATCACTCTTTTAGTCACATGGTCATCATCTCGTCTCATCACGTGTCCGTACCAGCGCAGGCGGTTTTCTCTAAGTTTGTCTTGGATCTGGGCAACTTTAAAAGTACCACGGATATATTCGTTTCTTATTTTATCCATTCTAGATACTCCGCCTGCCCAGCGTAGCATCTTCATCTCGGTGACGTGAATTTTCTGTTCATCCGACTTTTTCATAGGCCAGCACTCAGATCCATAAAGTAGAGCTGGTCTTACTGCTCTTTTATATACGTTGCCTTTGGTTTTAATCGGCATGCGAGAGTCACATAGGATGCCAGACAGTGATCTCCATTTCAGCCAGGCTGTCTGTACTCTATTTTGTATATCTCTCTCTACACAAACTTTAGGTGCTATGATGGATCCGAGATACTTAAATTTTTCAACTCTTTTGAGGGGTCTATTTTCAATGGATGGAGATGGAATGACACCCGTATTGGCACCAGAAAAGTCACAATACATGTACTCAGTCTTCTGTCTACTGACTCTCAGCCCTCTCTTCTCCAAGGACTCCTGCCATGCTGTCAGGTCCGATTGTACTTCTGCCAACGATTCGGCTATAAGAACTACATCGTCGGCATACAGTAGTGACCATGGTGCTGGTTTCTGTATGTCCACCGTGATATAATGCATTACCAGGTTGAATAGTAGAGGACTCAGAGTCGAGCCCTGATGAACACCTACTCTGATCTCAAATGGTTCACTTGTTCCGGCTGGGCTGACCACTCTTGTGGTTACATTATGGTACAGATCTTTAAGGAGCTCAATATAATGCTCTTGCACTAGTTGCGCTCTCAGTGCTTGCCAGATAAGCTCTCTCGGAACTCGATCGAACGCCTTCTCAAGGTCGATGAAAACAAGGTGAAGATCTTGTTTGCGAGACTTGTACTTTTCCATCAGTATTTTCACCGAGTGAATCGCATCTGTGGTGCCTACACCGCTGGTGAAACCGCATTGGTTCGGTGTAATTTTTGTTATTTTTGTTAACCGTTTTACGAGGACACATTCCCAGATCTTAAGGGTGTGAGAGGTTAGTTTAATTCCTCTATAGTTTCCACAGTCCGCAACATCCCCTTTATTCTTGTAGAAGGGTATCAGATTACTGGATCTCCACATATTTGGTACTTGGGCGGTTTTAAGGATTTCATTGAACAACTTTGTCAGCCACGCTACGCCGGAGTCGCCTACCTTTTTCCACAGCTCGGCTGGAATTTCGTCTGGTCCGGTAGCTTTCCTATTTTTCATTTTTTGGATAGCTGCTTTGAATTCCTGTGGCAGGATTGCGTCGACTGGTCCTTCAGTGCATGGCAGAGTTGTTAGTGGTTCCTGTGGGAACTCCTCGTTGAGAAGTGCTTGATAGTATTCTTGCCACCTCTTACTGATTTCTTTGTCTGTGGTTAACAATTTGCCGAGTGAATCCTTAATGTATTTGTTGCGTTTAATATCCTTTGTTTGGTAATTACGGAGTTTCGGTAATTTGAAGATTTCTGCGTCAGTTTTTGCGTTCTCTAATTGTTTGTAGAGATGATCATTAGATAAAGCTCTTGTTACTGCGACACATTTCTTAGCTCTCTTTTTTATTTCGTTCTATTCCAGACGATCACTGTCTCTTTTTGTTTCTTGCCATTTCTTGAAAGACTCTTTCTTCTCCTTTAACTGAGATTTAACATTCTCATCCCACCAAGTTGGATCCTTATTAATTCTAAGTCTTCCTTTAGTGACACCTAATGTTGTTTTGGCGGTGTTTACGCAAAACGTGTGAAAGTCGTTCCATAAAGTGTTGCTATCTTTTTGGTCTTGGATTGTCTCCGTCAGATATGTATTAATCAGGGCAGCAAATTTATCGCCTTCTGACTTATGTATATTGTACCATTTTATACGGGGTGCATAATTAGGATGTTTTTGTTTTTGGTTCCAATTAGGTATTTTCAGACAGGCCACTAGTAGTCTGTGCTGAGTGGTTAATGGTTCTCCCGGTATAACTTTGCACTCTAAAGTTGCGCAGAATCGATCTGTCACACAGAAAATAGTCTATCTGAGAGGTCGAACCGCCACTTTTGTAGGTTATAAGGTGCTCCTCCTTTTTTTGGAAATAGGTATTAACGATTGGGAGGTCAAATTGTGTTGCTACATTCATTATGTCAAGGCCCTGGCTGTTGTAAGTGCCATAACCAAAATTTCCATGTACCATTGAGTTATCCGGTGCTTTCAAACCTACATGACCATTCAAATCACCTGCTATTATTTTTTTCTCTTCCACAGGTATGGTTTGTAAAAAGTCTTCCAAGCTTCCCCAGAACCCATCCTTTTCGTCTTTGTCACATCCGCTTTGGGGGGCATAAACTGATACTACATTCAAAGTCAATCGATTATCTAGGGCTAGTTTTACACACATAATTCTATCGCTTATTCTTTCTACTTTGATTATTCTTTGTTTTAGTGTTTCGTCGAGGATGATGCCAATGCCGTTTCTTGTTGTTGATGTGCCGTTATACAAACGCGATGCGATATACTACGCGATGACCGTAGCGGGGTAAAGGTACTTAATGTAGTTGTATGGAGGTACTCATCGGGAGATAAACGTAGATTTTTTATATAAGTAGGTATTAAGTTTAAATAAAATTGAACACTATTGTTACCCTCATAGTTGTGTGAGTTAACCTCTCTCTATTGCTCAATGGTTTGCTGGTAGAAAACTCAATTTTTGAGTTAAGCTCGCCTTTGTACATACCATATCAATATAAAACTATGTATAAATATTATTATGTGTACAATAAAGAATAAAGAATAGATACAAATATCTATATAACGTACACCAAATTTTTGACAACTAGTTGTGCCCCTGCGACTTCGTTTGCTTGGGACTTGGACAAATTGTACTTTTTTGGTACCCGCTAGCTGTAATAGGATTTACAAATATTGATATTCATAATCTTCTGAACCCAGCTAGATATCGAAATGAAACATAGTTTTAATTCTTATAATTTTCATTGAAATCTGTTGAGTCGTTTCGGAGCCTCTTTGAGACAAACTTTCCAACAGACAGACAGATTCTAAAAACGGTCATTTATGATAAGGCATTGTAAATAGCAGTTTTCACTTATATTTTGGCATTTATTGTGAAATCACAGACATACACTTCAATTATTTATTGGCAGGCATAGATATAGATTATTATAATTAATCCTGAGAAAGTTTTATCGAATTAACCGTGACATTTTAAAACCACAATAGTCCAACAGCTCAAGTATTGAGGCCTGCTAAAAGGTCAGGAGTTCAAACCGGTAATCTATATACCTACTTATAATAAATCTGTAGAGAGGTCAATTCTGTACATGAAATATATTTTCAAAATAACTATCTGGGGGTGATTAGTGATCGATACTGATGCCAAAAATGCAATCAGTAAAATTTTTGTCTGTCTGTCTGTCTGTCTGTCTGTCTGTCTGTCTGACTGTCTGTCTGTCTGTATGTTCCTTATAGAAACAAAAACTACTCGACGGATTTTAACGAAACTTAGTACAATTATTTTTCATACTCCTGGGCAGGTTATAGTATACTTTTCATCACGCTACAATCAATAGGAGCAGAGCAGTGAAGGGAAATGTTGGGAAAACGGGAGAAGTTACTCCATTTTTAGGGTTCCGTACCAAAATGGTAAAAAAGGAACCCTTATGGTGCGACTTCGTCTGTCTGTCTGTCTGTCTGTCTGTCTGTCTGTCACACCTGCTTATTTCAGCAACTAGGTACTTATGCTATCGACTTGAAATTTGGAACAGTTATAAAGAATGCTTGTTCAACTGTATTGCAAATGAAAAAAGTCCAAAAATATTTTTATTTTCATTGCAAAAGGGGCCGGAGTGGGGGTCCGAAATTTTAAAGTGGGGTTACTAGGTCAAGTGACATATCATATGGAAGGAATTAATCTGCACATTTCAAAATATATTTTTATTTTATTTTATGTCTCACACTTTTCGACATATGAAGAAAAATGTCCAAAAAAATACCATTCCCCCCCTCTTATCTCCGAAGTTTGCGGGGCGAAAAATCTGAAATAATTAGAGTTGACAGGAATTGACCCAAATATGGCACCAAAAATAAAACGATGTTCCTAACTAGTACAGTTTTTTCAAAATCATCAAAATTCCTTCACAAACAAACTTAGTTATGCGGTCCGGATTTTTTTACTTTATACGTCCAAAAATGATACGAAACCCTCGGTGCGGGAGTACGACTCGCACTTGGCCGGTTTTTAAGCTTCCGTCGCGTGTGCAGCCTTAATGGTTAAAGCTACATAGAAATCATGTATGACGGAAATGTTTTACATAAAATTATCTAAAAAATATCCCACAACAGCATATATGTCTATCTTTTATGGTTGACTCACAATAACACGTGTAACTCCCGATAGCTTAGCAGTTCGGAGCTTTCTGATTGTATGTTTACTCTTACGCTTATAATTTTTTACGAAAAACGACGGAAACGCGGACGAAGTCGCGGGCAAAAGCTAGTTTACAATAATAACATTATCAAAAGATATGTTCCTGACAGCTACACTTACGTAATTACTGTAATCCACAAGATTCGATTAAAGTAATATTTTTTTTATCCGGATTAATTAATATAATTATATATGAAGATATCTCATTATGAATACTGGTCAATCCTTTTGAACTTTAAATTTTTTTGGAGCAGACATGCTATCAAGACATATTATAATGTTTATCGATTTTAAGGGTTCCGTACCTCAAAAGGATAAACGGAACCTTTATAATATCACTTTGTTGTCCGTCTGTCCGTATGTCAAGACCCTGCTCATAGATGGTGCCACTAGAAGTATGTAGGTATGTATTAGATTAAGATATAGGCTATTTAACATCACGCTATGTCCCTTAGGAGGCGAGCAAAGGGGGTGAAACCGCGGGGAGCAGCAATTTGTAAATAAAGTGCAAAGAAACGTAGATACCTAAACTTCTCAACCATAACGACATTGAACATCGTTCGTCTGATTGATTGCAACCTTGGAATTCTGCTCACTCCAGCAGAGAGCAAGCGTGAAGATTGAATGTGTACAGAACAATAAATTGGCTATGTTTGTGATTCATCATTGTCAATGTCAGATCAATCACTCGTTTTGTGTTACAACTACCTATATTAATGTTGGTAGGATGGCCATAAAAGTGGATTTTGGTAAACAAAGTGTGAACTTGTTTTTTAGGGTTCCGTACCCGAAGGGTAAAACGGGACCCTATTACTAAGACGCTGTCCGTCTGTCTGTCTGTCTGTTACATGGCTGTATCTCATGAACCTTGATAGTTAGACAGTTGACATTTTCACAGATTAGGTATTGCTGTTACCGCTATAACAACATTAACAACAAATACTAAAAACAAAATAAAATAAATATTTAAGGGGGTCTCCCATACAACAAACGTGATTTTTTTGCTGTTTTTTTCCTGATCTTAATAAAGGTTATAATATGGTGTCTAATGTTGTATAGATTATGGTACGGAACCCTTAGTGCTCGCCCTTTAGGTACGCCACTGTGTGCATGATGTCGCGCGTCAGATGTTGCCTATTGGATACGAGTAGGGCTGCCATCCGTCCGGGTTTCCCCGGATTTGTCCTAGTTTAGAGGGTGTCCGGGGAGCGTCCGGGTTTCAAAAAGTGTCCGGGGGAAACCCGGACACTGTGTCAGGGGAATCCGGATTGATGAGTTATTTTTCGGGGGCGTCCGAGAAAAATACTAAATTTCACCCAAATGTCCGGGGCTTTTAAAGTTTTTGTCCGGCGTCAGCAATTTAGGTGATGGCAGCCCTAGATACGAGGTTCAAAGATTCTGCTAACAAAGTGTCACCCTACTGAATCTAGTTTTCTCTGAGCACTACAGTTTTTCATCGTGTCACGCTCTATCCGCGCATAGCGAGAAGGTCGCGGCATTACACGCTTGGCAACAAACGGCTTTTGTCTTCAAATCATCATAATTATAAAATACTAGCAAACCCGGCGAACTCCGTTTCGCCACCGTAGTACATGCTATGTATCAGAGATGGCGCTGTATGTGAAAAAAGATTTTCCCGCTTTTCTCTTTAAATTTTCCTGAATTTTCTTAATAAACCTCACGGAGCCCGAGACCTTTCCAACGAATGCAAAACCGTGGAAATTAGTTCGTCCGTTCTGGACTTATATCGTCAGGAAGGAAAACCCGACTTATTTTTATATAGTAGATGTTATTTTTATACGATGCAAACAGGTGTATGGCTGGTCTGATTGTAACTAGTTACCGTTGCCTATGAAAGGTTTGCAAACACCGAGTACAATAATGCGCGTTGCTGACCCCTTAAAATGACGATTCTTTGTGCCGACAGCTTAAGGTACAAGTAAGTCACCCGCTGTCAACACAGCGCATTTTCAGGAGCTTGCGACCTTACTCACCACAGGAATACAATACTACCGAAGAGTAGCGTTATTTGGGTGTGGTATTCTGTAAGGTGCAGTGATAGCCTAGTGGATTAACCATGTGCCTCCCACGGCGAATGGTTCGAGTTCGATCCCGAGGCACGCACCGCTGACTTTTCGAAGTCATGTGCGTATTAGAAATTAATTATCACTTGCTTTAACGGTGAAGGAAAACATCGTGAGGAAACCGGCATGTTCTAGAACCAAAAATTCGAAGACATGTGACGTCCACCAACCCGCACTGGGCCCGCGTGGTGGACTACGGCCCACTCCCTCTCACAGAGAGGAGGCCTGTGTCCCAGCAGTGGGAACATTATAGGCCGATTATGCTATGCTTATTCTGTAAGGTGGAGCTAATTCCCCAGTCGGGCTGCTCCAGATTTGAGTGAGATATCCCACTGTGCCCTAAAACCACAACTTGCCTAACCTTTCTGGGAATAATGGCATGATGTTATGTTACCAGAGTGCATAATGCGAGTTTTTCAAACACATTCGATCGCGTGAACGTTAACTATAGTCAATGACCAATCGAACATCGGGTTGCGCTCGAAAAGTGACGATGCTAACGTGAGTGTTCCAATCACTTCGCTGCAACTCGCACTCAGCACAGTGCATAGTGTGAGTTTCAAATCATCGCGTTAATCAAGTAAACATCTCTCGAAGTGAATGGAACAACCAATCACATGCGTTAGCGTCTTCACTTTCGACCGCGAACTGATGTTGGGTTGGTCATCGAATATATGTTAGAAAAACTCGCACTAGGCACTCAGGAGATTTTCCTCTGTACCACGAACCACTCATTCATGTTTCCTTTCGAAGTTGCTCGTAGGTACTTATAAAATGTTAATGTGTCCAACTATTCTATTAGAAACACCTTCATGCACATTAATCTTTATTGACGGTTGTCGCCTTCACCGACACTCACATCACATCACATGACAGTAATCATTATTATCAGATCAAACAGTAAGAAAACAATGGAGTGCTCATTTATCAGTGCTGGGCGTACGCGCGAGGCGGCTGTGAGGAGCGGTGTGAAGACTTGACTTTTTATGACAACCGCCCCTTTAACTCGAGAACTTAGTAGGTACTTATCAAGAAAATATTGACATGGAAATAGGTGCCAATGCATGGCAATGATAAAATGGTTTAGTCTTAATTTTTTTTTTAAACTCTGTTACGCTGGTAATTTCCACTGGTGCCTACTTGTAGCATTTATGCATTGGCCAAGCCATGGTAAAATTTAAGACAGTGTCATTCTAACACAAGCTTTTGATTAGTAAATCTGCAGTCAAATCTCACGTTATCCGTTGTTATTGGTTAACCAATATTACAACGACTAATTACTAGTGTTGGGCCGACTATGAGTTTGGCCGACTAGCCGACTAGTCGGCTGGAAAAAGGCCGATTAGTCGGCCGACTAGTCGGCCAAGCCAATCATTGCTTTCGGCGGTGTTCGGGTGGAATCGGTAATGTTTGTCGCTCACATACGATCGCCGTTACTTAGTGTTTTTTTTAAATATAAAACAAATTCGATTCTATTCGATATAAATGCGAATCTTGAATAAATAGGTGTTTAGGTGGTT
Source organism: Thalpophila matura (assembly GCA_948465475.1). Classification (NCBI taxonomy): domain Eukaryota; kingdom Metazoa; phylum Arthropoda; class Insecta; order Lepidoptera; family Noctuidae; genus Thalpophila; species Thalpophila matura. The sequence goes on from OX419199.1 coordinate 12,776,536, forward strand.
ACATATTATGTTCTTTAATCAAAGTTATTATTAGAAACTTGCGTTCTTAATTTATTTTTTGTTTCTATTCCTCTATTATTTTGCCAATTTGTAAGACTGATACTGAAATAAAAAAACCGACTTCCAAAAACTACACTAAAAACTATGAAATAAAAAGTTTAAACTTCCATAATTAAAAATCTAAATGTATATTGAAGCCGGCGGGGCCTCTTCAAGTTTTTGCCTCTCAGTCTTTAAACAGGAAGAGTGTGCGCAGTGTGTGCACGTGGAAATTAAGATTTGCTTTTATTCCTTGTTAATCTGCAATTTTGCTTATTTTCATGCTAGGCCCCGCCGACTTCAATATACATTTAGATTTTTAATTATGGAAGTTTAAACTTTTTATTTCATAGTTTTTAGTGTAGTTTTTGGAAGTCGGTTTTTTTAAAACCTGTTTTTTATTTTTAACTTTTTAGTGTAGTGTAACATGTCATGTTTTTTTGATAATAATACCTTACGTATATAAAAGTACCATAAAATCATGCATAGAGCGACAAAGTATATAGACAAAGTACATACCAAATGTGTGTCAAAGGCAGTATATTAATACTGCCTTTGACACACATTTAATATGTACTTTTACCGAGATCGATTACTTCCACTAATTTAAATAGGTACTTATATTCATAGATGTTGGTGGATAAAAGCGTTTCAGTAAACAAAAACAGTGATTTTTCAGTTTGCAATGGCAATAGGCTCGCTCCCTAGCCTTCTATCAAATGCGACATAAGCATAAAAAAATTGTGTGTACTATACACCTCTGTCTAACCTTGCGGGAAATATCGGCGTGATGTTATGTATGCATAATATCGAGATCGATTGCGTTCAGGAATTCATGTACCTACACAATATCACTTTTTCATCATCGTCATGATGTCATCGAGATACACCAAAAATACCGTTTATTACACCTGGTTAAAAATCTGCTCAACCAAAGTTAATAAAATTTATATGGGACCACCGCGCGAGCTTCTTCTACCATATAAAAAAAGAATCACGTAAATCGGCTCATAAGCCACGGAGTAATCGGTGTACATACATTAAAAAAAAAAAAAAAAAAACCAACCGAATGCAGAACCTCCTCCTTTTTGGAAGTCGGTTAAAAACAATAATGAAAAAAAATCATTTCAATCACCCTATTTATATGAATAAAGTAATAGCCGACTATTCGACGTTTTTTGCCGACTAGTCTCCGACTAGTCGCCGAATATAAAACTGGCCGGATAGTCGGCTTTACCGACTAGTCGGTACATCCCTACCAATTACATAAGATTTAATAATAAACATTGAATAGAAACTGAGCACGTACGAACTTTGCCAAAACTTAAAAGGAATAACATTAATAATCACTTCATTGTTTCACTACTCCGTGCTATTAAACCTACCTAAATAACACTGCCACGTTAGGAGGTCGCGACTCACTAACATACCCGTTGACATCAAGGTGTCAACTTAAATTAGCCGAGAAACATCTGATTTTATCATGAGAACGAGATTACTTTTATATTGACATGCGCGGCCGGAAATGGGAAATGTCGTGTGTATTATTAGTACATTGTAATATTTACTCTTAATCTTGTGTATTGTAAATAGCGATTACAATCACGTAAAGGGGATGAACAGCAGCCTTCTATCCTACTAATATTATAAATGTGAAAGTTTGTGAGGATGGATGTATGGATGGATGTATGTATGGATGTTTGTTACTCTTTCACGCAAAAACTAATGAACGGATTTTGATGAAACTTTACAGTTATATAGCTTATACATCAGAATAACACATAGGCTACTTTTTATCTCAAAAACCGCAGGCAGAAGCTAGTATAGACATAATTGAAGAGCTCGTGGCTGGCACAGCTACCCAAAATATTGATTTTCCGACCACTTAAGCTACGTGGTTGATAATTAATTTGTTTAGTAGGCATTTAAATTTACAATAGTATGCACCTGTCAATCACTCCTAGTTGAGCACCAAAGACAAATATAGCAAAACTATTTTGATGAAAGATAACAAACCATATAAGAATTCAACGAGCGCTGACCACGATCTACATAACACTTTAGCTATCTACTAATCTAATAAAACTGAAGTGTTTGTTTGTTTGATCGCGCTAATCTCTGGAACTACCAGTCGGATTTGAAAATTTATGCTGAGGTACATTTGATAGCCCAATTTTTGAGGAAGTCTATAGGCTATTTAACATCACGCTACGACCCTTAGGAGCCCAGAAAAATAGGCATAAAGAACGCTAAGCGAAAACGAAGTAATAGCGTGGGTAAATAATCCGATTTCTTTTATTAAACGGCGGGTGAAACCGCGGGGCACAACTGTTCTTTTATAAGTCCACACAACCACTTTACATCACCACTTATGAAACCAAAACACATTCGATTATAAATCTTAATTCTTTGGCAATAATAGTGGTGAGTTTTTGAAGGGGATGTAGAATTAAGTTGGTATATATTATCATAAGTATGGATCGATCGGTCGATTTGATCCTATCTGAGATAATTGGTGCAAACGTCAGATCATAGAAACAAGGAGATATGCTATCAAATTGCATGCAAATTAGTACGGGAACAACTGTCGCCACTTTTAGTACATTTTATAACACAATTACCTACAGCCGCCCCTCGTGATTATAAAGATCTCCTACACATTAAAAATTCCGCACACCCCCAATCTAACAATGTTAATCGTCACTCAACACTAACACTAAACTAAAACACTGTATTTATATCATCGATCGTGTGCGGTTCGTCGCCAGCGTGTACTTTTGTAGTACTACGCCCAATGTGGGCAAATTAAAGCATCAAGCTCAATAGCGCCTTGGCACATCTCCCTTGTTCCTATGATCTGAGGTGCAAACCCATAGTTTGTATGGGAAGAATGCGCCCTTCATTATAATTGCTTGCGACAGGGTTATTTAGTATTATTAGCAGTCGAGAAAATAATCAAGATTCATTAAAATTGAACTGCGGATCGATTGAAACTTACATTTTTTAAAAATTATAGGTATCTACGACGATGGTGGCAAGAAGGCATACGACCCGCCTGATGGTAAGGGATTACTGTAGCATAGGTAACGTATATGGTCGGCAGCGAGAGCGCTTGGAACGCCGACGCCTCCTTCTGCGAGGAGGTGATGGACGCCAAGGAGGCGGCGGAAAGGGAGAGGGAGGCGGTGTCCTCTCTCCCCATCCGCAGCAGACGCGCCGGGCGCCGTAGGGCGGCCAACGATCTCCGGCCACCATAGGGTGCGGCCTGCGGGCGGCGGACTTGGGGCGTCCGTCGCCCGAACGGAAACAGGCCCGAGACGGTGGCGCGACGTGTTCCGCGCGCGCCTCTCTGGAGGAATTGCGGCCGTACATGACGGCCGCATAGGGTGACAGGGCCCGCCTTTAACATCTGGCGGGCCAATGCCTGCCGGGGGTGCGGACGAATGCGCGAGTGACTCCCGTGCCGCCGGCGTAAGGTAGTTGGAGGAACACCGGGGTGGTTTTAGTCAGTAAGAGTCTGACAGACCCCTTCTAAAAAAAACCAGCCAAGTGCGAGTCGTACTCGCGCACCGAGGGTTCCGTATCGGTTTTGGACGTATAAAGTGAAAAAAACCGGACCGCATAACTAAGTTTGTTTGTGAAGGAATTTTGATGATTATGAAAAAACTGCACTAGTTAAGAACATCGTTTTATTTTTGGTGCAATATTTAGGTCAATGCCTATCAACTCTAATTATTTCAGATTTTTCGCTTTGCAAACTTCGGAGATAAGGGGGGAAATAAACAAACAGGGTAAAATTCAAACCAGTGCGGATATTTTAGGAGGTGAAAGTACTCGTGATTATGATCAAATTTTATTATGGGACCGACACTGAAATATGAAAAAGAAAAAATCAACTGTTCCCTACAAAAATGCACTACAACACGATCAAAATGTATGGAACAGCTGATTTTTTTTTTCATATTTCAGTGTCGGTCCCATAATAAAAATTTATCATATTCATGAGTACTTTCACCTCCTAAAATATCCGCACCGGTTTTAATTTTACCCTGTATAACGGGCTATTGCTCCATAGGCTAATGTTACTACAATATTATTTTTATCTCCGCTAAGTTTTTTTCTAATCTAGGTCAAACAAATACATAATATATTTATATATGTTTCCTTTTCTACGAATGCTTCCTTTTTTCTCGGCTCCAAGCCCTTAAAAGGTTAACACATCATTAGCAACTTGGCGCGCGTTCCTCGGGTGCCTGACACATTGCAACCAGCTTTTATGGAATCTTATTACACGAGTTTATGGTAGGTACTGATAATTATAAGTTGCTGTGATTGAAAATAAAGAGTATTTATGCTGTGGTGGATTCTCCGGGATTTTTATTGCATTGTTCACCAGCTACTTTTAGCGACTTCTAGCGTTTTGACTTTGCTGTATTGAAATCTTGCGTTTTAGCGATTGCTTCGATGCTGCATCGTGTTTTTGCGACTTTCTGCGTTCGATTGCTGTATCGAACAAAAAGGGAAGCTACTAAACAACCCTGAAACCTTACAAGACGCGCTCGTAAACCTCCTGAACTTCAGGAGCTGAGCTGGTACGCGTGATCACGAACTCACTCACTAGCTCAGTTCTACAGTCACAAATTCCTACACTTATACGAACTCAATTCTACAGGAAAACAGTTGTTGCTACCTTGCTAGAATATACTCCGCAATATCTTGCATATCTCAATTGCAACAAGAGTATCGCCGTAAATATTGCAGACATACATTCCCGGCAAAAAGCATTTTTAACCGACTTCAAAAAAGGAGGTTCTGTATTCGTCCCGTATGTATGTATGTATGTAAGTATGTATGTATATATGTATGTTTGTATGTGCGCGATTTTCTCAAAAACTACTGATTCGATTTGGATGGGGTTACTAACGTAATCTACATACTTTCAGGAAGGTTTTAGTATATAATACATTATGTAATCATTCCTATGTACAAAGTTATAGGCATAAATGTACACACTCCGTAGAAGATTTACTGTTGAACGAATTCGTGAAAGTAATCTAACACGGGATAAAGAACTAAAAAGGGAAAAATAAAAAACTTTTTTAACAAAAAATAACCGACTTCAAAAATCCACTACTTACAAAGAAAATAATAATTTTGGTTTCGGAAGTCGGTGGCAAAAAAAAGCAAACAAAAACCAAAGCCACCGACTTCCGAAACCAAAATTATTATTTTCTTTGTAGTGGATTTTTTTATAGGCCATTTACAAGCCCTTTTGCAGGAATTCGCCATATGAAACAGACGGAGAATCATTTTGTGCTCTGCCTAGTGTTGCCGATTCAGACAACTGTTTACAATGGACATAAACATCTTACCTTGTGTTGTCAGGATCTTTTGAGAACTCCTAGGGTCCAAGGCCAGTCATATACCCTATAGTTGTCCCGGAGTCCCTCCCTTTCTGTCATCAGCTAGCTCGGTACAACTTGATAAGTGAAACAACTTGCGATGGGAAGTAGGTAGGTGTATTGTAATTAGTCACTTTTACACTGATTTAAAAGTACAAACTGTTATTATGGAAAATAATTATTAAAGTTACAATAATTCACAACGATTTTTCATTATAATAATAAATTGATGCACTTGATTTTATTATGATTAGTTATAATGTGATTAGACAGCCGTCTATGACCTGCAGATTTGAATGACGGAAAAACAATAGAAAAACATGAAAATAAATGCACGAGTCTGTGCAACGTTCTGAATTTAAATTGAATTTGGAAGCATGAAGTGGTCAGTGATGAAAGGTTGCCAGTACTAATACTAATGAAATGATGATGAAAAGGTAACTGTTCTGTATCTATACTACTTAATTTTTTTTTACACAATTTTGCAAGTAAGTAGGTAAATGTTATGCCATGCCAGCGCCTGTTATTTTTATCATAGTGAAAAATCACTTGAGCTTATTGTTATTCAAATAATAAAAGGTACTATAGCAGTTTACTGAGTTTAACGATAAAGGGAGAATCTCACCGTGACATTCTCCCTCGAACGTTTGAAAACAAATCAAATCAATGGCAATCAAACAAATGGCAGTTCTCGTGGTGATATCATACGTGTCGATACAGAATAGGCAGGCTGATTTATCAATCATTGCCTTAGGGATACAATTAGAGAAACGAGGACACGGTGGAGCGCACGGTGGGGGCCTGCCCTGCATGGGCGGAGCACCGCCGTGTCCTCGTAGAGGCGATCGGCAGCGGCGGCGACCACTCGCGCCCGGCCCTGGTTCAAGCCATGGTCCGGGGCGAGGGGGAGTGGGAGGCAGTCGCCTCCTTCTGCGAAGCAGTCATGCTAGCGAAGGAGGCGGCGGGACGGGAGACGGAGAGATTCTCCCATCCAAGCCGCCGCGGTAGACGCTCCGGGCGTCGGGAGCCTCGTGACGACTCCCGGCCACCGTAGGCGCGGGCCTGCGGGCTGTGAGTAATGGGTAGCTCACCATCCGATCAGGACCAGGCCCGTGCCGAACGGCGCGCACGTGTTCCACGCGCGCCTCAAAGAGATGTCAGCATCGAAGAGGGGGCCCACTAGGGCCCAAGCCTGCCGGGAATGCGGGATTGTCCGAAAGGGATACCGCTGACCCGGAACATAAAGGGCAAAGGAAGGAACACGGGTCTGTTTTAGTCAGTAAGAGTCTGACACTCCCTTCCGCTCCGCCCAGAGGCTCTAGACAAGTTGTTTTTCTGTTAGCGTTCACGCCAAACGATAAGCACAAAATGTATGGCAATGACATTACCTGCGGAAAAGTCACGTGACTCACAAATGTCATTTCCATACATTTTATCCGTAGCGTTTGACGCTAACGCTAACAGAAAAGTAACTTGTCTAGGGCCTCAGAGCGGGAGGGGTCATTTGATGATTTCCCATCCTCAAAAAAAAAAAAAAGGGATACAATTTATACTCTTTCTAATTTTCTTGCAAAGTCACTGCAAAGGGAATAGTCGTGACATCCTGAATGTATACTTAGAAATTACTTACTACACGTGCTCCGTTTGTAGCTTTCGTTTGAATAAATTATCAGAAACGCCATCTATCCCCAACATTATGTATTAAAATGCTTTATTTGATTCCGATACAAAACGGTACAAAATATCGGTTATTTTTCGTTATTTGAAATAGTAGGCTGTTGATAGCAATATATTACCTACTTACCAAGCTAATCCGCCCCGGCTTCGCGTGGGTAAAGTTTAGTTTACCGCCGTGCATCGCGTTGATAATATCATGTTATCTCATAAACTATACGTCCAAATAACATAAAGTAAACTGCAAAAATCATCTTCTCATAAATATGACGATGGGACAGAGTGACCACATAAATAGGTTCTGCTTATAGAAAGAAGTCTTTATTAGTAAAACAATAGGATCTATATTAGTATAAATAAAATGCAAGTCTTCCTTACTCTAAATTATAATTATATTTTTAAAATATAACGATTATAGGTACATCAAAAATATATACATAATTTAACTTAAATGTTAATCAAACATTTTTGTCCAAGCAACAAATTGACAAATGTTTGATCCAATAGCCAATATTTTGATCAATAAAGTATTGTTTCAGTAATTCCATCGTTATTTAAAATTACTAAAACAATAACATCAATTTTCGTGATACTTTTTACCAATCACACTCAGTCTTACGTCCTCTATGAAGACGGAATATTTTTGGTAAAAATAAAAGTACAATAACTTACATCGTTGTAAAAAGTAACATTTTGGTTCCAGGCCTGATTTCCAACTAGAAATAAAATTTCAAACAAAACACTACTTTATTTCTAGTTGCAAATATCAAAAACGACCTTCAATAAAATAACGGTAACAGTTATTTACCGTTACGTCCCGTTATTTAAAAAATTGCATACGCAATGATTATCACATAACAGCTTGTGAAGTTACTTTGTTACAAGCGCATCTCTATTTCAAGACACAATCCATTCTATAAAACATTTCACATCCTTTTCATCACATCACGAAATCTTTCAGACTAGTAAACTTTAAATGCAAATCTTTAACCTGCCAGATTTAACTGGAAGACTTGATACGTATTAATTAACGATAGCATAACATCACGAGCTATCGGCGGTTCTCGGTACGGTAACGATAGTTTCAACGTTACTTCTGGTAACAGTTTCGTTATTTCTGGTAATTGTTTCGTTATCTATGGTAACGGTTGCGTTGCTTCTTGTGTCGGTGCTGGTGTCTGCGGACGTCTGCGCAAGCGCTGCGGTGATCGGCTGCGTGATTGGCTGGACTGGGTAGTTCGGGAAGTGCACACCCACGACTTCCTCGTAGCTAGGCGGAGCCATACATTCTGAAATTGAGAAACAGTAAAATTAGTGTCATGAAATTAATATGGAAAATGTTAATGCAATGTTGCCTAAATAATCACTTTAATTATTATAAAGTTTGGGTGTGTGTTTGTTACTTCTTCACGCTAAAACAGCTGAACGGATTTGGATGGAATTTGACGATGAGGTAGCCTGGGATCTGTAGAAGCACAAAGGCTTTTCACCCATTTTCACGCAGACAGAGAAATCGCGGGTAACAGCTAGTTCTAGATAATTTTCCAAGAAGAAAATTCTTGAAGCTGGTTGAGTATACTTTAGACTGACTCAAGAACTAAAATGCCAAGAACTGTTAAGTTGTAAATCCAAACTTAAGAAGCAGTAACTAAATACTATATTTATTAACACGTTGACGAAGGAGCGAGCAAAGCGAGCGAAGTTCTCCGAGTCTACTCGAACAATCCGGCGTTTGTATGTATAAATGTTTGTTTGACGATAACTCAAGTACCTATCGTTGATTGGAACGTCGTGAAATTTGGAAAGCAAATTAATGAGACCAAAAGGTTTTAGAATTATGACACAAATCGGTCAAAAGTTTACCGAGATATAGAGGGTTGTAAGAGGGGTACATCGTGAGTTCACCGTTCGGGGCGAACGTCTAGTTATTATGTTAATACTGCTAAAGTACTCAGACAAAGAATGTCCATGTCACAACAATATAATAATATCATCACGGACGGACAGGTGTTAAATTAACAGGATAAGAATAATAACCATACCTACATAGATCATGAACAAAGAATATAAGTGCATATCACATTAAGACACAACGTGCATAGACGTTCTCAAGTATTTTCATACAACACTAGTTGTTGACGCGGCTCCGCTCACAAGAAATTTTATACAGTGTGTAAGGTTAAATGTTAGTATAGCTATTTGGAAACCAAAGATTAATAAATAAATAAAGGTCTGTACTCACCATATTTGGGTGGGGGCGGGAAATTGGAAGGGTTGACGTATATAGACGGCTCCGGCTGACCCAGCGAGGGCCGGGCTCGGGTGCCCACGTACATGCGCCTCTGCTGCGGACTGCGCGTTTTTTGCCCTGCAATAGAAACAAGCCATAAGTTAGAATAGGTCGTTATATCACGTATTTATTAAAACAATAAGAAAAGAACACTCCAATTGGGTAACTTAGTTGCTATCACCATGGCATTGATTTTGACATCCATTAAACCGTTATGTTTCTTAGTCCGTGCTCCCGATATCTAGCTAAACCCGCAATGGATGTTGTTGAACTGTCAAAATGAAAGCCATGGTACGCAATTAGGGTACTGGATTTCTATATCGGAACTAAATACCTATGTGCTAAATGTGAAAACTGTTCTTTTTAAAATAACAGTTCACAGGAACAGTTATTTTTAAAATAACAGTTCTTGTTAACAATTCAATCACCTAGTCTTGGATTAAATAGAAAATAGATCGTCAATAATTCACTTATAGGTAACGTACATTAGGTTATTGAAAAAAAATAAAATCGTAGGTATTTCATTTTTTATATTGCGATATGTCATGCAGGAAGTTCTGAAAACATGTCATTATAAATTGTAATTTTCCAGAAAAAAATAGGCGGAATAATCAATCACGTTATAACAACATTTAAATAATAAATAGATTTAGAATTTTGATTTTAGAATAACATATCTAATTATTTGTATATAACGGAAAAAGGAACTCAAATGCACACGAAATTCTTCAAACATTATAAATTATTATACTCGTACAGTAGGCACCGTACATAAATATAATTCGCGCCTTATTTTCATTTATCGCAGAATATCACCTGATATTTCAGAATCCGATAAAAATGATATGATATCGTTTGAAGGAGATTACTTTCTGATTACGTACATGCGCTTAAATGTACCTATGTACCTACCTATATTATACAACGCATTCTTTCTTTCAAAATTTTACAGGTAGGTATTAATGATAAGAACTATTCTTAGAATACCCAAATATAATACCCAAATAAGATTTCATTTATAATCCTTGGATTATGCGTTAGTGCAAGCTGCTGAAATATTAATGAAATCATTTTATCAAACGATTAAGTATTAATCTGCTAACACAATGATAAAATCTCTCATCTTTTCTTAGTCACACCTACTTTCGGTTTTATTGATGTCTTTCATGGATCTATGGTCCATGTCAATTAAAATTGTGAACTTTGTAAACAATATTAGTATGGCCAACTGTCAAGGACGTCGGCAGTTTTGGGCTTGATCTGGTACAGTAATAAAAGCTTAACCATAAATAAAAATATATTTTAATTGTTCTTTGCCTAATTTATCTTAGAGATTAAGAATTCGAATCAAAAATCGAAATAAATAAGACGGGTATAAAACGGGTATAACCCGTATAAAACGGGTGCATGCTGGCTGGCGCGTGCCTCCACAGAATATCATGTCGACAGCAACTAAAACCTTTGAATTGAATTTGAAGCTAGTAAGGAATAATAACTAATGTTATCAATGCGAGATGGATCGATGGATGGATGTTTGTCAGTTTGTCGCCAGACCGGCTGAACGGATCTGGATGAGATTTGGCACAGAGATAGATTATAGTCTGGTATAGCACTTATGCTATTTATTCCGAAAACCGCGGGTGAAGCCACAGGGGGAAGCTTGTAATAATAATACATAAACTACTGATCTCACATGGAATCAATAAGAAAAATCACAATGCGTACCCATTAAAAGGATCCTGATACACGTGACCATGAAGATAATTATCACAAAAATGGTCATAAAACTGAAAGTAGACCACAAGATATCACTATAAGTAAAGGGTGACAAATCGTGGCTGTCCTCGTCCGGAATATAGGCGAACGTGGTATAGTTGACAGATTCCATTTGGAAACTTAAACACAACAGTCCAAATTTTAATCACAGTTCACTAAAATTGTGACGTAGAGCACTATCGTCATCTATCGGTGATAAATGTAAGAGTTTTCTTCTATCACTTCATCGGATTTGTGAATCGATACAGATTATAAGCATTTAGACTGTAAATTAGTTCGATTATCACTCCGAAAATAACAATATTATTCACTTTTCGCAGCGAATTATCACTCGCGGCCGTCACATAAATTCGAATGACAAGGAAATTAACATAATCGATATTATATTTGATTTTATCAAAATCGATTTTATCTTGGATTAGCAATCAATTTATGGTTATATGCCCCCTATGTATTTCCTTATCGATGGTTCAGGAATTAGATGTGTTTTCTGACACGGTCTCGAACTAACTAACATACAATATGATGAGTGATGACGGTATCTTCTTGATTACTGATTCGATTTTAATTGCCGATGCAGTTTACTCGTTGTATTCTATCTTTGTTTACGTAATAGAACAAGGTAAAACTTTATATACTGGGTTTTTTGATGAAGCATTTTCAGCAGCAATTACTATATATATTATTGATAAAATGGTATAAAGCAGGAATTCCTTTTTTTCATTGTTATAATAAAAAATAAGTACCTAAATATAATTAAGTAGGTAAACAGCAAGTAAATATAAGCGTAATCTAATACTGTAGTCAGTGTGATAATGACACTATAGTTTATGATCCTTATTACAATCTTTATGAGAACGAGTCTACTGTCAAATCAACCGACAAAAGAAAAATTCAAGCCAAGAAAACAAAATTATCAATAGTTATTTACACTACTGATAAAACAATAAAAATTCAATAAATCGACCAACTATCAGTAAACTAATCAGTGATAAAGAACTGACGAATGATCCAAGAGACGAAAAATTTAATCGAGCCAGTAAAGATTATGATCATGATAAATTAATATTGCACTACATAGATAAGAATACAGTGTAACGTTTAACACTTAACTATGAAACTGTAAACCCCCGATTTGTTCATTGGACACTTTATACTAATAATAATTGCAATGGATGTTAGCAATGCATAAATATCGACAAGTCTCTTGGTGTCTAACACTATAAAACGCTAAATCGATGAAAGAAAGAAGTGTCATAACCAAAAGCCTTACTAGGTCAGGTTTCAGTGTGAGATCATCAGCGTTTCGGTGTGAGAGATAGAGATAGACCATCTCTTTTACTCAATAAAACAATGTTTGTTTTAATACTCCATAATTCGGTCCCAGCTCTAATAGGAAGAGAAAGACTAGATGAAGAAGTTACAAAGAATGATAAACAATTGAAAGAGTCAGTGAAAATTAATATGATGGTACTTCTTTAACTGTTACAATTGTCAGACACAATTGTCACCGACCTAAATCAGTGTTGACCGACAGATGAACTAATATTTGAATTTAACGTTACTATTCAAGAATACCAGATTGGTATCGAACCTCAGCTAATGAGAACATGTTATAATAAGAAACTCGAGGGATAAAAATTTAACTTAATTGTTACGATTCTGTTGCTTTTTCCTTTTCTAAACGAAGAACGTAATGCTGCATTCTTTAAATAATTTACAATATAACAGAACATCGTACAATATATGTAAAATAAATTGCAATATTAGGTAAAAGAAATGTAGAAAATTTCATCACCATTCAGTTCTTAAGAGGTTCTTAAAAGTACTCAATGAATCAATGATAAAGCTGAAGTACAGGGGTTTAATTGTTTACACAACAAAGAGATAAATTAATTTGACGTTGATAGAAAGTTAAAATTTATAAGCCATTACGTCCTTATTGATAATGATCATGACTAATTAAATAATGCAAATGACGTTAATTATATAAATAAAATATTACTCAATAACATTTTGACGTATAATGTTCCTAATGACAAGATTTCAAGTGTATATCTAAATGTATTGATATCAATAGTTGACGTACTAACTGAACACATGTCGGAATGAGTGACACTTACTTGAATTAAAATCTTTCCTAGAAATATTTAAATACTTCTAGATAAACTGCGGTTTCAGTATATTGAATAATGTACTAAAAATACACAATGAATAAAGTGTTTCAAGACAATCATGTGTTAATTAATTTTCTCACCACAAGTTATTAGACTAATGGACGTCAATATGAACTAGTTTTTAATTAATCAGTTGTTAAACTTTATGACTAACATTAACTCAGCCACAGTTATCTTGTGTTTAAAAAAAATAAAATATTTTGCCATCAGTACCTACACGAAAACCAGACGTGATATTACGATTTTACGATGGCAATGGATGCTATCAATATGACATAATCTAATCTAACATACACGCCTTTTTATATAACCTAATAGAAGAATGGCAAACTCAATTCGGCATGGTATTTTAATACCATGCTTATACATATATGCATAACTTTAGTAATAAAAAGAACAATTTACTTAGAGCAATGATCCTTAGACAGAAGAACATTAAAAGCCAGGTCAGTAACATTCCTATCAAGATGATCATGTACCAAAAAGCCATGTGGCTCAAACTGGTCGGATCATTCACTTCCATCTGAGCACCATTAAATTCTTCAGACAAATCATTTCCGTCAAACAAATTTAGATTCGGGTACTGTGGTGCCATGATTAATCAAAGATTCCCCAGTTGGATTTAGTGTTGCAATCTTGGATAAACGATTCGATTTTTTTCTCTTCAGTTGGCACTACGTCAAGGAGTTGATCAAAATTTTTTAGAACGTTCAAGCAGTTCACTGTGCTCAGTAATTGCACTTTGGTTAAGTATTTTAACCAAAATAAATTCTGCACTGAATTAATCAGGTGTTTGCCGATCGAAAACTCGAGAACCTTCTAAATTGCTTGCATCACAAACAGATAGAGTTCTCAAAGACTTCTTAAACACTCACAACTAATTTGAATCAACAAATTATTGGAATGATTTTGCACTGAACACTAATAGTCGCACTTATTCACTATAACTATTTTTTGATACATTTTAACACGATATTCATGTCTTGTCGTTCGCAAAACATTTTACTAGTGTTATAACTATATCGGGCACATCTATTGATATCATTATCTCTGATATGTCAGCACTATCGGAAAGGTTAAGCAATGTTTTCAAGAGTCTGAATTTTAGATTAAATTCTGTGTTAAAACTGTCAGTATTTCTAGGTTTAATCTAGTCGGTTTACTATCAAAATCTAGATTTGAAATCAGTTGTCTTCTCTACTAAAGAACGATTCCCTTTGACTTTGCTAAAACAACTAGAATATGGTTATGACATATAGGAAATAAATGTTTTACAGAGGTTTGTAATGCTGCTGCTGAATCCCTTAAATATGAATGTAATACCTTGCTTATCTTAAAAGACGATGATATAACTGAAACTATAGCAGCTTCACTATATAAAATGTTCAGAGATTTTAGACAAGACAAAAACCTTATTAGTATAACAAAAAAAAAATACCCAAGTAAGCCATCTTCAAGCACATTATAACAAACGCCATGACCAGTAACGTGAATAGCACAGATATGTATATCACGTGGTACAGTGACACCTCCCCTGAAGCTGATGGCAAGTCTTCTTCAGATCTAGGCGCCATCTTGGTTTTTAATTATTTTTTAATTGATTCTATTTTCGGTAGTTCTGTATGTCGTTATCATTAATTTAATACGGTCTACTTCGTTTATTAAATTTTTTTCTCTATTATTTCTTGCTGCTACTCATATCTTATCGTTTTCTCTCTGTTTGGAATTCTGTGTGTATTTTTAACAAATGAGTTTGATTATGGTCAATATACTACTAACCCAATAATTAGTAATAATTTTTATAATAGCAACGTTAAGTTTTTAGGAATTAAATGAATTTAAAGTTTGATATAAATCCAATATTCCTTGTTTTCAAGTTGTGTCACTGGTCACTATAAACAATAGCTTTGTGATGTTTAATTACGATATTGTTAATGAAAACAATACGAATTATTTTAGATATTAATTCACAATTACACATTTTTTTACTTTATAAAAAACATAGTATTGGCCATTTTTTTTTGTATTTTATTTATTAACTTTCATATTATTTCACAAATCACACAAGTATTCTTTGAATCACCCAAAGATACTGTATTCCATACATTTATCTATTCCTGAAACGTCATTTCATATGACTGATGATCAGCTACTGATATCTTTACCCGTATCATAATATTTATATCAAGGAATTTGAACCTTACTACTTTGTGTTAAAGATCACGAAAATATTTTTATAGACTCGATTTTGTTTTTCCAACTTTATCTTTTGAGTTATCATCGATTTTTATTTACGTGTCACAGTTTTTAGATTTATGAGTTTCGATAACACAGCCAGCAGTACTTAGGTATGTGTATCCATACACACAAAGCTGTATGTCTGCCTGACTGATTCATCAAAGCTCAGATCAAACCGCGAAACCTGGAGATTTGAAATTTGAAGGAAGTATTCCTTGAGTATCCTAAAGGTACCCAAATAGGGTATTTTGAAATTGCTTTCCTAAAAAATGGTGATAAAGTTTGTATGTAGCTGTGAAAAGTTATTAAAACGCTTAGGGTAACTTAAGTTTACATTGAGATAGAATCAGAAATCAATAGTCACTGCTCTTGCAAAATTGGTATACAGTGATATTGCTCACGTAATTATGACTTTACGCTGAAGATATTATAACGCCACAAAGTGGAGAGCACTTAATTGACAATCGACCAGATAAATAAATTGACCTAAAGACGAACCGGAAGAATATTATTAATGTAAATCTACATACACACATTTATGACGGTGAAAATACATCAGTTTTTGCTAAAATTGCGAAAGAAATAAACAATAATCGCAATTCAGCAAGACAAGACCATAAAACAAAAGACAAAAGAGTAAATAGGAAACCTATTGACAACAATGGAAGAAAGGAAATAGTAGAAGAGAATAAAGTAAATGCAAGGAATTTAGGCATTCTATTTCCCAAATCATATGAAAGGACGTTAATCTTAACATTAGATGCATTAGGTCGGATTTCGAAACTTCAGGTTTTCAGGAAAGTAAAAATAAAATTCTCTAGTATAAAATATCAGAAAACCTTTAGGTCTGGGTTTATTGAATTATGTATTTCCTTCTCATTTTTTTAGTGGATAGAGATAGGAAACCGATAATGGATTCGAAAGAGAAACGGGACCTTATAAGCCCTGTGCCAAAAGTGGTTTTGGTCGGATGTATACATCAAACCAGATGGTTCTGATATCGGGGTTACTTTAGCAGTCATCAACCCGCTTGCCTAGTGTGAAGACTATAGATCATTCATTGAATTCAAAAGAGGCTGCTTCATTGGTCTATTGGCGACAAGCGTGACAGTGAGCGCGGGGTTTTGGGTTCAATTCCCAAGTAGGGCAAAATGTTATTATGTGAAACATTAGGAAATTCTCACTAACAGCCTGGAGTCTGCATTGTGTCCGGTTGCAGGCAAATAGGCTCGCTATTACAGGGAACTTAAACATAACTGATGAAATATGGCCGTTTATATACACTTCTGCCTAACCATGACATGATGTTACAAGCTTTTTTTGCAACTGAATTTTAGACCAGTTCCCCCCAACCGTTTGAGCTAAAATTTGGAACACATTAAGTAATCTTGGTGACAATAATATGGTACCATAGAAGTGACCTCATGATGAGGCCGGGAGGTGGTCATGGGAACTCCTCAACTTCTCAACATAACTCCGTCGTGTTTGGGCTCGTTGGATTTGTCTTGACAAGTATTGTAGACCTAAATGCTGTCTACGTCTAATTATAGAGCTGGGATTTATAAAATGGTATGGTAATTATAAAAGCTTGTTTTGAAAAAATGGTTTTCAACATAAAACTTATTATATATTATTTAAAAGAAAGATATACTTACTCATAATTCTGCAAACCAACATTATAACTGCGACAATTAATAAAGAAGTAATCCAAAAGAAATACCAATAATCTTCCACAAACATTTTGTTAAATCCACAATCACAAGGCGACGTGCACCAAAGTATTTTAACACTTTACTAAGTAATTATGTTTTACCGATAAAATAAAAGAATGACAATAAAAACGATAATGTTATCGATACAGACAGATACGAGTATATCCATTATATTTATATTTTTTTCAATAATATAATCTTTGTTCTTAGATCTATGACCTACAATACACCTTGGATAATGAATTGTCACAATCCAGAACAAAAAAGTAAAATCAAAATCATGTAAAATTTGAAGTTTCGGTTTATGATTTCAAAGTAAACGCCAAACTTTTAATGGAAACTGCAATTAAATACGATCTCTAATCATAGATGACCTTTTTTAGAATTTTTGTCTGTCTGAAAGTTTGTCTTAAATGGGTTGCAATAAAAAATTTGGAATTTTAACCCTCGTTGTATGCTCGATTTCTATGATTTGCATTAGTCAGAAGATATGACATTTTTTGAAATTCCCATAGATATTAAAGTTTACGTGAACATCACGAGCAAAAACTAGTCTTCAGATAAAACTAATCACAAGAATACAGACAAGAACAACTTACTCCTTAATCTGATCACAATCACAATAATAATAATGACGTAGAAACAAAACATCCAAAAGAATGCCCAGAAGTATTCATTGCTAATGATGTCCAGATCCATTTTATAGCAATTATTATATAAATAATCTCAACCCTTTCACAAACGAATGCACTACAAGTATATCTACACTATAGTCGACACTTTTATACAAATGATAAATTGGATGATGAAATTGATATTAAATTTTAAATATAATCTACATATGACTTGATTCGTTTTGTTGGTTTTCTGGAATTGTCTCATGCGTAATGTATGACTGGATTATGAGATAAGTCTTTTGTCACCAAAGAATCATACTTTACTAATTTAGGTATGTTGTAAAATCGCGTACCTACCGAGTTTAAACCCTTAGTTCAGCGCCCCAAAGCAGTGGACCTTAGTACTAATTGGTCAAGCAGCTTGTCAAACTTACTGATTTTTATCGACTCGCCGCGTGATATCACCGCGAGATCTGGGGGAGTGATTCTCGCGGGTTCGACAGTGATATCTCCTTCGATATACAGGGTGGAATTTTGTAATGCCACCTGAAGGGAAAGTACCTACTCTTAATACTGTAGATAGAATATTTTACTCAAAGAAAATATTCCTTTATTTTTGAATAGAAAGAAAACTGCATTCAAAAATTTTTAAAAAGTTGCTTGCTTCATCTGGGAATCGAACCCACCAAATGTAAAAAATGAACATCCTGTATTTTTATAATGCCGATTGAAAGGGTTAATTATAAGCAGTAATTTCTTCAAAAACGTGTCTTAAATTAAAATAACATGGTGAAATTTTACATTCAAGTACAGTCAATCTACAGTATTAAGAGTACTTTCCCTTCAGGTGGCATTACAAAATTCCACCCTGTATATTACAACAAATGTCAAAATGGTAGGGATTTTGACAAGTTGCAATATTTAACGAAGGCGATATCAATATCGAACCCGCGAGAATCACCCCCCTGCCAATCTGTTTGCGAACGTTCGAAGGAGAATGTCACGGTGAGATTCTTCCTCGAACGTTTGCAAACAAACTGGCAGTAATTGTCGCGTGATATCATGCGGCGAGATTTCCTTTAGAGTAGATGATCAAAGAAAATGCTAAAACGATCACAATGATAACAGGATCAACTCTACTTACTTAAACAACGCCACAGGATTAGAATTACAATCTTAATGAATAGTACAACTGCAAAAATGAACGTGTGGTCATCATCCATTGCTTGATGTTCAGTTTACGACACAAACGAGTAGTTGAAGAATGACTTAATAAAAAATTCTATTAGATTTAAAATGAACAAACTACTTCTCTAAGCGTATGTAGATCGAATGATGGTGGGCGGAAAATTACCAGAACAGGATAACAAAATGGCGAAGTAGGAAATACTGCAATAGTATGGAATGACGAATACATACCGACCTACACAACAAAGCAGTTACCATGGGCGTACCCAGGTTCTGCCCTAGGGGGGGGACATTCGCCTCCTTCTGCGAAGCAGTCATAAAGCCGGAACATAAAACACACACAAAACCCGGAACATAAAGGGCTAAGGAAGCAACACGGGGGGCGCTCCGTCGCTAAATATCATATTCTCAAAAGAGCACATTCGTAAAACATCACATTCGCAAAATACGATATTCGCAAAACATCATATTCTCATAACATCATTTTCTCAAAATATCATAATCTTATAAGATCACATTCGCAAAATACAACATTCTCTAAACATCATATTTTCAAAAAAGGTGAAAAAGTACACTGGGCTCCAAAAAATAATGCCAACGGCGGCGTTATGCACCAGTGCAAATGGTAAAATCTAAGGGTAAAATCTACATACGAAACTTCTTAGACTCATACTGGCCGGCGAATTATTTCCTCTTATGACTAACTAGCTGTTTCCCGCGGTTTCACCCCCGCTGCTCGGCTCCTAAGGGTCATAGCGTGATGTTAAATAGTCTATACTATTCCTCATGAATCTAGCTATCATATACAAAAAGAATTTTTCGAATCCAATGGGTAGTTCTAGAGGTTAGCGCGTTCAAACAAACAAACAAAATTTTCAGCTTTATAATATTTGTATAGATAATGACAATGTCATCCTTTAGTCATATTTTATTGCAATATTTTTTTCAAGATAATATTTCATGTCTTCTATTATATTATCTTCTTCATGATTATGTTGTCCTAGTACTTTTGCCATTCTATTCATAATCTCATCATTCTGACCGGCACTGACCTGTCAAAATACTGTGCTAGTACTACTACTAGCAATTTGATTTCCCAGTAGGTACTTAGGTACTTCAAAATCTTGTTTTGATAAAATAAATTTTTCAACCCTGATTTGTAAGCTAATATTGATACCTACTAAAAATATGTTTTATTTATCGAACGATTTTGTTGCAGTCTGTACAAAAAGTAGATGTTTATAGTTTCCTATATATAGGTACCTGTGACGAACTTACACAAAACTATTATTAAATAAAAGTACCTGTGACCATTTTACATTCAATGTATGGAGTTTTAAAAACTGTGACGATAATACACTGACTAAACTACTAAAACCCAATAATGTATCAGGATAGAATTTATCTTTTGTTTTTTTTTCCGTTTATAATTATAATCAAAAAAATTAAAACATAAAAACATGTGACATATTGTCAGAGACTGTACTTTGAATGTGGTTTTACAAGAATGTTGTATTTTGCGAATGTGATCTTATGAGATTATGATATTCTGAGAAAATGATATTATGAGAATATGATGTTTTGCGAATATCGTGTTTTGCGAATGTGATGTTTTACGAATGTGCTCTTTTGAGAATATGATATTTAGCGACGGAGCGGATTTTTGGCGTTTCAAAAATTTTGTTTTCCTCAATACCTATCGAGTGGGGTATCAAAATGAAGGGCTCGAAAAGACGATTACGAAAACATATATAAATTCATTAAAAACAATAAAGTGAAAAATAAAAATTTAAAAAACCTTACTGCCAAAAAAATCAACTAAAAAGTTCAAAACAAGAACACTTTTCAAGCAGTCTGATGCAGTTGGTGGCATAAAATCTAAGATTTAACACAAATATTTCCACCAACTGCATCAGACTGCTTGGAAAGTGCTCTTGTTTTGAACTTTGTAGTTGTTTTTTTTGGCAGTCGGGTTTTTTAAATTTTTTATGTCAGATCGTCCGCGGCTATTTTCGTCATACACATAACACAAAGACACCTACATGAAACATTAGGTATATGTGGTGTAGTGTGTAGGGCAAACAGCCGCAAATGATCCTGCTTTATAGGTAGTTCAATAAATAAAAGTACATATTTGGAGATTGCCAGATCCCGTTTCGTTTTTAAATGAAAGAGTATGGCCATGACAAACTATCCATAAATCATGATATATTTTTATAAATTCTGTGAGTTCAGTTGATCATGAGGATTCAGATTTTGTATTTAATTAGGCAGTAAATCTATTTCTATTATGAATTAAAATGGCGTTTTTAGGGTCCCGTACCAAAATGGTAATAAGTTTTATGTTAAAAAACATTTTTTCTAAACAAGCTTTTATAATGACTACTTCCCAGCTCCATCAGACATCGTCCAGAGACCCTGGACATCATCTAGGTCTACAGTACTTGTCAAGACAAATCCAATGAGCCTAAACACGACGGAGTTTTGTGGCCTCATACACCCGGCAAGTCAAAGAAAAGCTATTAAAAATGCAAAAACGATCACGATGATACAGTATTGACTCTACTTACGACGTCTTCCGATCCACCACAGGATTGCAAATAATATCTTGACGAATATCAAAACTCCAAAAATTAACGCTTTGCCAGTAGCCATTGCTAGTACAGTTTACCACGCAATCACAATACGACTAGTTGAAGAATCACTTAATAAAAAGTTCTATTAGATTTAACATGAACAAACTACTTCTTTAAGCGTTGGTAGATCGAATGATGGTGGACGGAAAATTACTAAAACAGGATAACAAAATAGCAAAGTAGGAATACTGCAATAAAGTATGGAATAACCAATACATACCGACCTACACAACAAATGCAGTTACTATAAGTGATAACTTGAGACCTATAGCTAAGAAATATCGTCCTTTTCTGAATTCAAATAGAGTTGTAAATTGACTAAACGTCTCCCCACTAACAGGTCTATGTGATAGCGCATGGGTTTTCCTTAGTACTAATAAGGTGTATGTTGAAAATCATTTTTTCAAAACAAGCTTTTATAATGAACAGCTCCATCATGAGACCCTGGACATCATCTAGGTCTACAGTACTTGTCAAGACAATCCAATGAGCCCAAACACAGAGTTATGTTGAGAAGTTGAGGAGTTCCCATGGCCACCTCCCAGCCTCATCATGAGACCACCTCCATGGTATCATATTATTGCATCGTCAACAAAGTTACAAAAGTGTTAGCTCAATCGGTTGGTTCAAACTGTACCCCTATCATGAGTTTTTTTGACGTATAGTTTCGTTAACGTAAGCATATTTTGAATTTAAAATACAGCAGTCCTGGAACATTTTGATAAAATTTTATACAATTTGCACATTTTAAAAAATACAGAGAAATTAATTAAGTATTTAATTAATGTAAATATTGTGTAACAAACGTGTATTTTCAATTCAAAAGATACTACACGCACAAAAAACTCATGATCGGGGTACTAGTATAAAATTCAGTTGCAAGATTTCGCCTCATACACAGTACAAGTTAAATAAAAGCTTGTAAAAACGATCACAATGATAACAGTATCAATTCTACTTACCTACGACGTCTTCCGATATACCACAGAATTATAAACAATATCTTAATGAATAGCAAAACTGCCAACATGAACGTTTTGCCACTACCCATTGCTTGATGTAGGTACAGGTTTACCACATAATCACAACACCAGTAATTGAAGGTTAGAAGCGTTATGACTACCTCTCGCTAAGACTAAATAGCAGATATGACTAGTTTGCTTTCGATATTATGACTAGATCGCTATAAAACTATAAAACTAATTAGCTGTTTGACATATGCATAGCATAAGCATAATTGGCCTATAATGTTCCCACTGCTGGGACACGGGCCTCCTCTGTGACAGGGAGTGGGCCGTAGTCCATCACGCGGGCCCAGTGCGGGTTGGTGGTCGTCACATGTCTTCGAATTTTTGGTTCTAGGACATGCCGGTTTCCTCACGATGTTTTTCCTTCACCGTTGAAGCAAGTGATAATTAATTTCTAATACGCACAATGACTTCGAAAAGTCAGCGGTGCGTGCCTCGGGATCGAACTCGAACCATTCGCCGTGGGAGGCACATGGTTAAACCACTAGACTATCACTGCTCTTATAAGTTTGACATATGCATACGTCCTGTTATCAAAATGACTTATTATCGATATGACGTGCAATCGTATATACAAGTGGCATTAGTATAGGTACTTCATGGAGTAGGTACTTAGCTTTACTAAAGTGTGAATATAGTGTATTCACACTTTAGTATTGAACTTCCTTTCATTTTATTAAAAATAAAAAGGTTAAGGAAGCACTTCTTCATGATCGCTAATTCGCTACAGATACAATTTTGTGTCCAACAATTCAAGCGGAACGTCGTTCTGGATGCTACAAAAGACAAGAGTGTAGTGTTTCTTTCACATTGAATGAAGAAAAGACCGTTATAATCAGCCGGTCTAGCATGACCACGATAGAAATGGGTTTTAGCTACAGAAGAATAGACAAAGTCACAGATTATTGAAAGATTTCTACCGTTTTATGCATACAATGAAGATAAGAAATGTTCCTATTCTTCAGTAGAGAAAATTCTGATAAGCCAAGCACGGTCGCCGCCTGCTCGAGCAGAAGAGAAATAACGAGTTGGATAGAAAGAACCTTGTCTATTCTTTGGTAGAATAGAGATAGAATTGGCCATGGTAAGCCAGCAGAAAGAAGCTGCACAAGTGTGAGCAAGACTATGATACAGTAAAAGGGTTTCTTCCATTTTATCAACACACAAAGATCTACAATTCGTAGAAAATCAGAAAACGATTAAAGGATAATAATAGAGGTAATAATAGAGCAACGTCAACCAGTATAACAATATCGATGTCTTTGGGATAGTTTAGAGTCGCACAAATCAGATAAACTATCAGATCATAGAAACGAGGGAGATATTGTGCCAAGGCACTATTGAGCTTGACGCTTTAGTTTGATCACATGGCGACATTGGCGACGGACCGAACGCGATCAATGATATATATACAATGTTTTTAGTGCTAGTGATGAGAGACGAATAACAGAGTTAGATTGAGGGTGTGCGGAATTGTTATGTGTAGGAGATCTTTATACCTATTCACAAGGAGCGCTTGTAATGGGGAAGAAAAGTGAAAACTTTTAGGCAGAGGGCGCTGTGAGGTAGTTACACCTGTCAAAAAAGCTATAATTAAAACTGTGCATTATGTGAATGATAAATTTAGTTTTGCGAAGTTTTATAATTATATCAATTTACGTTCTTAACTATGTATTCTACCTGGGGAATTGAAAAAAATGGGATCATCGCAACAAGGAAAAAAACCGGCCAAGTGCGAGTCGTACTCGCGCACCGAGGGTTCCGAATCATTTTTGGACGTATAATGTGAAAAAATCCGGACCGCATAACTAAGTTTGTTTGTGAAGGAATTTTGATGATTTTGAAAAAACTGTACTAGTTAGGAACATCGTTTTATTTTTGGTGCCATATTTGGGTCAATTCCTATCAACTCTAATTATTTCAGATTTTTCGCCCCGCAAACTTCGGAGATAAGGGGGGGGGAATGGTATTTTTTTGGAAATTTTTCATCATATGTCGAAAACTGTGAGACATAAAATAAAATAAAAATATATTTTGAAATGTGCAAATCAAGCCCTTTCATATGATATGTCACTTGACCTAGTAACCCCACTTTAAAATTTCGGACCCCCACTCCGGCCCCTTTTGCAATGAAAATAAAAATATTTTTTGACTTTTTTTATTTGCAATAAAGTTGAACAAGCATTCTTTATAACTGTTCCAAATTTCAAGTCGATAGCATAAGTAGTTGCTGAAATAAGCAGGTGTGACAGACAGACAGACAGACAGACAGACAGACAGACAGACGAAGTCGCACCATAAGGGTTCCTTTTTACCATTTTGGTTCGGAACCCTAAAAAGCTGAGCTGGTCGAAAGGTACATTATATTTATCATTAATATTCATTAATATCGATTTTTAGCTGTATTTAGGACATTATTAAAGTTTTATGTTTTCTAAAATGAACTTATCTCGCTATGATAAGCTAGCTTTAATGATATTAATGTTATACACGATGTTAGGCTATTTTGTTACAAAGTGAGGTTATTTGAAGTAAAAACATCTTACAAACGATTAGTATTATGACATATTATATTGCCTTATACCAACCTGTTGTCTTAGAAATGGTCTTGTAGTCTGTTTTTAGGGTTCCGTACCAAAATGGTAAAAAAGGAACCCTTATGGTGCGACTTCGTCTGTCTGTCTGTCTGTCTGTCTGTCTGTCTGTCTGTCTGTCACACCTGATTATTTCAGCAACTACTTATGCTATCGACTTGAAATTTGGAACAGTTATAAAGAATGCTTGTTCAACTTTATGGCAAATGAAAAAAGTTCAAATATATTTTTATTTTCATTGCAAAAGGGGCGGGAGTGGGGGTCCAAAATTTTAAAGTGGGGTTACTAGGTCAAGTGACATATCATATGAAAGGGCTTGATCTGCACATTTCCAAATATATTTTTATTTTATTTTATGTCTCACAGTTTTCGACATATGATGAAAAATGTCCAAAAAAATACCATTCCCCCCCCCTTATCTCCGAAGTTTGCGGGGCGAAAAATCTGAAATAATTAGAGTTGATAGGAATTGACCCAAATATGGCACCAAAAATAAAACGATGTTCCTAACTAGTACAGTTTTTTCAAAATCATCAAAATGCTTTCACAAACAAACTTAGTTTTGCGGTCCGGTTTTTTTCACTTTATACATCCAAAACTGATACGGAACCCTCGGTGCGCGAGTACGACTCGCACTTGGCCGGTTTTTTAACAATGTTTACCACATAGCATGTAAGTGAAATGTGAAAAGTTAGTTGATTTAAAGTTTACTATTCTCAGTGCTTTTTCCCACTTTCTTTTTAAACGAATATTACTTGGGAATTTGTGAACACCTATTTCCTTAAATCCAAAGGCTACACAACGACCCATATTTTGGTATAAATCGAGAAAATAACAAATTTTAAACAATCTCTATGGAGATTGACAGTTAGCTTGTAACAAATAATTAGCGCCCTCTAGGCGGAACTAATTGACAGTTTTCTTCCTCATTGTGTAGCAAACTTTTCTAAAAGTGGCGACAGTGGTTCCCGTACTAATCCGCTATGATGGCATATCTCCTGTTTTCTATGGTCTGAGCTTAAACTAAATCTTGTCATCGATAAAGCAATAATGCGCAATTATCTATTATATAGACCTGTAAATAGCTGAAGTATCAACTGCTAAAACAAAATTAATATTTACAAAGTTATCGACATCATAATTTTGGAACAAAAGTTCAAATGGAACAAAATTAAGTATAATTGTTTTAACGGAGACTTACCAAATTGTATACAAATTCCAACTACCATCGCGAATAAAGTAATCACAGTAATCATAATGATGAAATCAGGACTACAAACATAAGTCATATCACTAAACAATATTAAAATAATAAGAAGCAGTTAGTTAAGTATTTGAAAAACAATCAAAGCAAACCACAAGCCAAGGCAATCGCAGCAAAATGATTGATAAATGAAATAGCTACTTTTTTGAAAAATATCTACTAAAAGCACCTAATTATCGATAAAATAAATATCGATAAAAAGGTACCGGGATTTTATCGAATTATCTTAATCTAATCAGGTTGACGCATGCACTGTGAAATGTGTTATTGAATTTGGTTCACATATTGGGTGTAAGGGGTGACGCTAGATGGCGCTGTGCTAAATGTAGGTATATTTAGAACAGTGTCATCTATTGTAGCCATTAGTAGATAGATAACTATACTAAAAATATCCCCTAACATGGCCAAGTAGTGACGTGGCAAACAACTGTCAAAGTTTGTTTGTAAGTATGTAGGATATAATTTCTGAAACTGCTGAAACGATTTTAAAAATTATTTCACGAACTGGAAGCTACATTATCCATCAGTACTATAATTATGCTACTTTGTATTTCAAACTAGCGGACCCACGCCGGCTTCGCAAGAGTAAATTTTAGTCTATACAAATATTTTTTTGCGCGTTGTCTAAAATTAAAGGAGTCTACGTTACTCCTTATAATATCAGCTACCTGCCAATGAAAGTTTCGTCAAAAACAGTTTCAAACAATTCGGAGATTAACCGGAACAAACAGACAGACGAAATGTTTCTTTGTTGGAAGTACCTACCGTATCTTTTACATGCGTTTAGTAAAAAGCTGTTATTTAGATATTACAAACACATACTTCAATTTTATTATTTTTTCCAAATAATACACAGTTCTTGTAGTCACGGGCAAAGTGCAAGTTTAAAAGCGGCTATAATCGAAGTTGAAACTTACTCGTAATAAATATATAGAGCGCAGCAGCTATGCACCCGAATAATAATATTATACCAAATGACGTGGTCGTTGTACTCATATTTCTTTTAATAAAACAAAAACTGCTGTTATTCGAAACTCCGATAACGCACTAGTACAGAAGGTATGATTCTCCTCTACTAATATTAAAATAATCGAATAAAGGATACCTAATATCGATAAATAATAAGCTTATCGTTTTGTTATCTTATCCATACGTTGCTGTCCCGTATAAAGTTCGAATGCTACGTCATTTGGGGATGGACGACCGTTCATAATCTATGCTATTATGCTTTCGGTTCGAAAACTGAAATAGATACTCCTTATATTTCAGTTTTTGACCTCATAGGTATATAGGGTGACTAATTAGTGACCGATAGTTAAACAAATGATTGTGCTCATGATAACAAACAATTTTCACAAAGAAAAAAAAAATTGGCGATGGTACATTTTACATGAGACAGAGCGTGGTCAAGCGAATAAGTTTGTATTTCCTTTATTTAGTTAACTTTTCGGTTAGTTAACTCAAAACCGAACATCTCAAAAACTACACAACATATCATAAAACCAAATTTCGTTGGAAGTATTTCTAAAATTCTAACCCGAGTAAAATGGCTGTGACATACGGACGGACAGACGGACATGGACAGGACGAAATTATAAGGTTACCGTTTTCGCCATTTACCTACGAAACTCTAAAAAGCCACGAAACCCTATAGTGATAATTATTATAGTCTATACTTTTGCCCATTGCCCAAATAATATTCTTGGTAGGTATCATTGTGATAATACACAATTATATCAACAAAAATAGCAATCACAATATTTTTAATCATAATTATCACGAATTAAAACAAAACTTACTTCTCATTCGGCAGTACACCAGCATTACTAGACTAACTATAAAAAGACCCCAAAATACGATCTGAAATATATAATAATCCGTATACATGGTATATAATTATATAAGAGCGCAAAAACTATAGAACACACTGGCAAAGTCGCTGTTATTAAAACTGATACTAATATGAAATACATAATTATCATTCGATAAGGTAAAATAATAACGTTATCAATTAATATCCTATCATTCTGAAGTAATTAGGTTTGTAAAGCTCTTAACGTTTATTGAGTGCAACGCCATCTAGCGGTGGCAGTCGAAATTAAGTAATGCATAGAAGTGTAAGTCGCACGTAGACACGTCACAATTTATATGCGATGCTAGCTGTTCCCCGCGGTTTCAACCCGTCGCTCGGCTCCTTAGGGTTGCAGCGTGATATTAAAATAATAGCCTATAGGCCTATACTAAATATAAATATTTTTTCAAATCCGCCTGATAGTTCCAGAGATTAGCGCGTTAAAAAAAGTCTTCAGCTTTATAATTAGTATAAAGCAAGGCCTTAGCAGGTTAGAAATCATAACTATTTGATTAAATAAACACTGATAGTTCACGAGATTAACGCATTTATACAAAGAAACAATTAAACAAAAAAATCTTCAGCTTCATTATATTAGTTTAAATAACACTTACTCATTATTTTATAATAGACAGCGATCGAAAAGAAGACTCCAATAGTAACAACCAAAAGACATAAACGAATAACATCAAAAGCGGACATATTTCTAATAAGAAAACACTGCACAATAATTATCACGTAGGAAAGAACACAACGAACCAAAAACTAAATGATAATGTATCTATTTGTACCTAATTAATTGTGATACCCGTTCGAATCTTATCATTTACCTACCTTGTTATATTTATGATTATAACGATCGATAATGATTCGGATCATATCTTGAAGCAAGTCAAAGATTCAAAAACAATAAAAACAAACTTACTCCATTGTATATAAGCTGAGATGACAGCAAAGATTATGGTAACCATTATGGCAATAATAATAATAGACATCATTTTTACAGAAAATTAAACCAAAATTCACGTCCAAAACAAAAAGGCACTGACGACTTTCAGATTCAATTAGTATCCTATCCTATCAGGTAAAGATAACACTAAAATTTGCGATAAAATGATATCATTAATGTATTCGCAGCAAATTGGAAAGATTTCCAAAATTGACAATGATTCGGTGGTCGGTGAATTGTAAATATTACATTTTATAACTTACTCCATTTGTTACATGCAGCTATTGCAACTAAAATTAGAGCAAATGTCAACCAAAATAACAAAATAAACAATTGATACATGAATGTATAAGAAGACATTTTTTATATTAACAATTTACTGACACAGCTAATTAGCACGGTGACAAAAGTGTGACTAATCATTAATACATACATGATTGATTAAGCAAATAGTAATTTTGGCTATCAATTGAGCGAAATCTTATCATTTAAGATTTATTTGATTAGGAACATGAACTTTGATGTTTTCTCTACCATCATTCGCCTAGTCTTTTCCTAAACGAGATTGTGTTCGGCTTTCAGTCTAACTAGATGCAGCTGAATATCAATATTTTACATGGAGCGATTGCCATCTGACTTTTACAACCCAACTACTGGTTAACCGGTATTCTAAGGTCAGATCAGTTGTCAGACTTTCAGGCTTCTGACTATCTGTAATGACTGTGGTAGATATTCAAGATATTCAACCAAAATAATAAAGTAAACAATTGATACATGAATGTATTTAAGAGTTTTTAGCTAAATAGCACGGTAACAGAAATGCAGCTAATCATAACTAGGTACAGAATAAGTAGATTATAACTTAATCGTTTACGTTGTGTTAGATTATAAACTTAAGTCAATGGTTTGCAACGGAGTAAACGTTAAGTTAAGAAGATTACTTACTCCTATTTATAAATGCAGATAATGTTAACATAAGAACGAGAATCCCTATCCAAAATAAAAACCCATAAAGATGGACTATCATTTCCAAATAAAATAATAAATAAATTCACTTTCACTGCGATACAACCGGTATACTTGAGAGTCAGAGTAACTATAACCACAAAATAAATAAATACAGAAAGCCGGGTCGGTACAACGAGTGATAACAAGCCCACGCACACATAGATTCAGGATCGTCGTACGTACAAATCGGGCGGCGATCTCGAATCCAGTCAAAAACATCCTTTAACTTGTTACGCGATAAATTGACTTCGTAGGTGTTTATGTGTGCATTTATTTTTTCTTCTCTTTGACTGAAACCAGCCTTATGTGTTTATTTATTTTGTGCTTTATCCCCGATATAAAAATTATTATACTTTGATGATATAATAGTCAAATCTTATGAATAAACTTTTCCGTGATCAATTAAACAATACGGGTGCCTGCGCTCAGTTTCTTTTTAAATTTAATCTTTTGCTGAGTCTAATTTTAACTGATTAAGTATATTGTTAGTTTTTGTTGTTTTGGTCAACCTATCACGACGACAGCTAATGATTATTACAATATTTGAATGAATTATTTGACCACCACTTCAGGCCGTATGTCTGGAGGAAGCTTTAAAGTTGCGATCTTTTCGCTCTTAGCAATCACCCGATATAATAATATAAAGAGCTTGTTAAACTTACTTATTCTTTTCAAAAAAGCCGCTAATATTACAATACTGAAGAACACAAGCCAAACTAGAAACACAAACACGTACTGCATTTTGAACGCCAATAATTAAAAATTCACTGACACTACAAAACAACTTATTACTTTGAATAACTTTCAGTTATTATGAGGTAGAAGCTATCATTTGTGATAAAACGTTACCTATCGCATGTTTATCGATAATTTTTTTATTTGGTGATGATACGTTAGACCAAGGGATCTATGTATCATAAATGTGACAATTTGTTGATTTGTTGCTAGAAATGGAAAACCCGCGCAGATAAAGAATGACACTAATTCACACTAATGTTTTAATGTGAAAGTTTGTATGTGTGTGTGTTTGTTACTCCTTTACGCTGAAATGGCTACAGAGATTTAGATGAAATTTGACAAAGAGCTTGCGACCTGGAAAAACACATTGGCTACTTTTCATCCGTGGATAAAGTCGCGGGCAGTCGCTAGTGGGATTAAAAATAGCGTCGCCTCTATTGAAATTTCGCTTGTACACTGTTACTGTCTATACTCACACCCGGTGCGAACGAGAAGTGAATAGAGGCGACAACATTTTTAATCCCATTATTTATCCGCACGTAATCAGTAAATGATACAGAGCCTGACTGGATTTAAACAAGCTGAAGCAAAGCTGATTCTGTCAGTAAGTAGACTTGTAAAGGTGCCAATAGATGAAGACAGTATATACTTCTATATTGATGTAATAAAGCTGAAGAGTTTTTGTTTGAATGCGTTAATCTCTGAAACTACCTGTCAAATTGTGTATGATAGCCAGATTTGTGAGAAATAGTATAAGATATTTAACATTACGATAAGACTCTTAGGAGCTGCGCAAAGTCAGAAAGCAAGCTCAGCGAAAATGGAGTACAGTCAAAATCTGTTATAATGTTATAACGACATCGAAGGGACCACTCATATTTGGTTGTAAAAACCGATAGTCGTAACAACCGGCGGTATTTTTGAGGGTACAGCCAGTGAGGACCTATGAAAGGTTATTAATGTTATTATAACCGGTATGTTGTTCTAAATGATGTCGTCGTAAACGGTTTTAACTGTAATAGCGTAGACAGTTAAATCATCTGATTTCTTTCAAATTAAACGGCGGGTGAAACCGCGGGGCACAGCTAGTGGTTTGAAAAATATAAAAATCTCAACTTACTCCATTTTTTTAACGCTTTAAAGATAAGTAAGATTAGTATAACTATCAGCCAACACAATATCACAAACATGTTTTGCTAAACAGCATTAATTGTACACAAGTAAAATAGACATTCACTAGCACAGTAAAACAAAACACTGACACACGGTACATTCAATGGGGAACAACAAACAGATACAGTTATCATTATAATTCCTGATAACGGTATTGAAGAATCTTATCTATACATTAATTTGTGAGCTATTAACGTTTTTAGAGGCAAAGGTTCTACGGGTGATTTTGGTGCTCAAGATGTTATGAATATTATTATTCAATTATCATTTATACATCATCAATCCTTGAAATTCTTAGTAATTTTCAAGAATTCATGATCAGCTTGCTTTTTTTTTTTTTTTTTTTTTTTTTTTTTTCGAGGTGGAAATCCTCATGGATGTCCCCCGCCCTGCGGAGGGCGGAGGGGTCTGTCAGACTCTTACTGACTAAAACCACCCCGGTGTTCCTCCAATTACCTTACGCCGGGGGCGCGGGAGTCGCTTGCGCATTCGTCCGCACCCCCGGCAGGTATTGGCCCGCCAAATGAAAGGCGGGCCCCGTCACCCTATGCGGCCGTCATGCACGGCCGCAATTCCTCTAGAGAGGCGCGCGCGGAACACGTCGCGCCACCGTCTCGGGCCTGTTTCCGTTCGGGCGACGGACGCCCCAAGTCCGCCGCCCGCAGGCCGCACCCTATGGTGGCCGGAGATCGTTGGCCGCCCTACGGCGCCCGGTGCGTCTGCTGCGGATGGGGAGAGAGGACACCGCCTCCCTCTCCCTTTCCGCCGCCTCCTTGGCGTCCATCACCTCCTCGCAGAAGGAGGCGACGGCGTTCCAAGCGCTCTCGCTGCCGACCATGGCCTCAACCACGGCCGGGAGCGAGAGGCCACCCGCAGCTCCGACCGCCGCGACGAGGTCACGGCGCTGCACTGCCCAAGCTGGGCACTCCTCCAGTGTGTGCTGCGCCGTGTCGTCGGGGCAGTCACCGCAATGGTGGCAACCGGGCGTCGGCTCCCGGCCTATACGGCACAGGTACTTTCCGAAGCACCCGTGTCCAGAAAGCACCTGTGTAAGCCGGAAGCTAAGGGCGCCATGCCGTCTCCCGAGCCACTCCCTCATCACGGGCCTTACCGCATGATCAGCTTGCTTAGCATGACCAATTCTATCTTTATACTACCAAAGAATAGACAAATCGTTATGTCTTCTGACCGAGCACGCGGCGACCTGTGCTTGGTTTATCAGAATGTTGTCTACTGAAGAAAAGAGACATTTCTTCTCTTCATTGTATGCATAGAACGGTAGAAATCTTTCTACAATCTGTCACTTTGTCTATTCTTTTGTAGATAAAACCCGTTTCTATCGTGATCATGCTATTGTGTACTTACTTGTACTACAATATAAAGAAGGTTTTAAATATTTACTTTCAATATTTTTAGGGTTCCGTACCTCAAAAAGAAAATAACGAAAACGTTATAGGATCGCTTTGCTATCCGTCTGTCCGTCTGTCAAGTTCCCTTGTCTCAGGAACGGGTAGAGGTATTAAGTTGAAATTAATATTAAATACTAAAGTTTACGTCCCCTTGGAGGCATGAACAATCAAAGCATCTAAGTAAACTTAATCAAAAGATACGGCAATTTATGTCACATATTTTGATGTAATTGGTAATAGCGCCATCTATGAGAAAACAGCTGAATCACTGTCTTGCCATCGATAAATCTGTAACAGTACCTAAGTTTTAGCTATATACAGTGTCAATAAAATGGACATTGCATAACTCACAAAAAGACTTAGGAATTATGTTACTATGTAAAAATCTCCATTGAACTTACTCAAATGATGACTGTATGCAGAAATCACGATCATAATCATAAACAACATCAAGAACAATAAAAACATAGACATATTTAAGAAGGATAAATAATAAATATCTCAATAAAAACAAAATAAACAATCTTGTGAACTGAAGCAGACACTGCCAATTTTAAAATGGCAGGGATTATATTATAATTCACGATAAAAATGAAATCTTATCTAAAATTAATTAATATCTTAGCTATTTGTTATTTACAGTGGTCATCAAAATAACTTACCTTTATCTTATAATCCCTATAGCAACAAACCCTGGCCTGCTCGAACACAATAATTTATCTCAAATAATCTTATCTCGTGATAATTTTTAATGGCTCAATCTAAGAAAATCGGGAAGCTATGTTGGCAACCTCTACCTACCAAAATTTTTTCGGTAAGATTTTTTTTAAATCGTTCGAAAAACCCTTCAAAAATAATACTTATTTGATGTAGTGCCCAAGTCATTCGTATTTCATAATTTCATAAAGTAAAACGTCCAAATACTATTATATTACCTAAAGCTGCACAGGCTGCTTTCGAAACTTTTTCTTTGTTCTACCTCTTTCTTATCCGCATTCATAACTCAAAAAATCAAACCAACATCTTTGCCTCGTAAAAGATAGAATCATTCTGAAGAATATCTTTTGCATGAATCATTATTTATCATTTATCTTTTCCTGAACACTGATAAAAAGGCCAACAATACGTAAACATTTTCATAACTTTTATGCAAATTGCGCAATTCTGCAATTTGATAACATTAGTAATGAAAACACAACATAGATGGCGTTGATTTAAGTTATTGTTTGGAATATCGCCATCTAGCGGCACAGCTTGAAACTTTTTAAAGGAAATTGGAAAATGCCACAACATGTATATTTCCTAAAGAAGAAAAGATAAACCGGTCGTTAACCTAACTTATAACAGTTTAGTGTTGTCATAAAGCTTGTTATTCCTAAACTTTTAAATGTTTCCTAATAATTTTTATTGAGTAGGTACCTAGGTCACAAAATATGCAATGCAATGCTACCAAACGTTGCAGGTACAAATTAATTAGACATAACACTCACCACAACATTTCACTAAGATCGCGTAAATAATCCAGAACAACACTTTTAGAATTAAGAATAAAATCAAAATTGTAATGATAGACGACATTTTCCTGAGTTTAATATGGACCAACTAATATAGTAGGTACCTAATGTTGTAGCAAATGATTGGCCAGCCAGGCCTGACACATTATGATATAGAAGATACGATTCCGATATACTATCGGGTGATAACAGCATTAATTATCGTTTTGCGTTTTGCCTTGTTACGTATATTGGAAATTTACATTCACGCCTTTTTCCTACGAGGGTTGGCAGAAAGGCAGCCACGCATTGCATAGAAAAGCTGTGGTAAAATTTCTTAGCTGTAGAGTGTAGGAATCATTTTTCACACAATCTACCCATATTTTTCTTTGTTCTGTCTCTTTTCCTGTAACCATCCACATTCACACACAAACAT
Organism: Thalpophila matura; assembly: GCA_948465475.1. NCBI lineage: Eukaryota > Metazoa > Arthropoda > Insecta > Lepidoptera > Noctuidae > Thalpophila > Thalpophila matura. The sequence goes on from OX419199.1 coordinate 12,812,229, forward strand.
TCAAATCAATATCTTTGCCCCGTAATCAAAGGAAAAACCTACATTATCTTTTGAAAAAATCATTCTTTGTTAAAATTTATCTTTGCTACTAGTAAAAAGACCAACAATACGACAGCATTTTCATAACTTTGAACTGGTGCAAATTGCGCAGCCCTTGATAACATTAATTATGACAACACAACATAGATGGCGTTGATTTAAGTTAATGTTCAGAATATCGCGACTCGGTGACACGGCTTCCCACGTTGTTAAACAAAATTTAAATACGTCACTATAGTATATTTCCTACTTTAAACACATAATACATTGTATAATACTGGTACCGACTATGTTTCAGATTAATTGTCAATTTCCTTAGTAATCAATAGCACTCCCAAGCAGCACACACAGCTGTAGAGTGACTGGACAACAGAATTTTTGAAAACTCGAGGCTGTTTTGCGTCTGTACAAGGGCTGTACATCCGGATACACAGCTCTATTAACTCTAAATTTGGCCCCAATTAACCAGCCCTGAGTGAAATAGTAGCTTGTTAATAGCTGTCTAGAACTCTAGGAGCATTGTAACAGCTGTACAAGGGCTGTACAATGGCTAATAATTCTACTATACAGCTCCTAGAATTCTCTTAGACAGCCAAGAGATGGTTAATGGCTTTGTAACGGTTATTGTTAATTCTACAAAGAAATAATGACAATATGGTGGTCTAACTATAATCTGTGGACAAATATAATAATTTCTAATTAGGGAAGTCATTTTTCACGTTTGTTTTGTATATCTATTGGTAAATTGTACTGCGGGTGCCACTTTACTGTTATATATATAGGTGATATTGTCAAATATTACACGCGCCCTCGAAATAATATAGTATTACTAAAAATATTATACAAAGTAAATACGCGTATTTACTTTGACTATTTCATTTACATTTAATGAGCATTAATATCTATTTGTAACAATGAAATAATGTGTTTTTAATTTAATAGCTCACAAATAACATGAAAATATAACAGATATCAGTGGTTTTTTTCATATGTAATCGGCTTGTTTACATTAAAATGGCGTCAATTTGTTATCCAGCAATAATTCTCACAAAATTCCCTTGACCCTCTCTTTTCTGTTTAATGGCTGTACGATGGTTTTCAGTTATTCTAACGGCTGGTTAAGGGAGTAAAGTGAGAGTATACGACAGCGTCTTAGGGATCTCTAATCTTGATAGAAAACCATTTCGGGCATTTCGTACTCAATTAGCTTAGGGTACTGATTAGGGTGATGATTTCAATTTCGATGATGATGATTTCAATTTTGATGATGATTTCGATGATGATGATGATTTCGATGATGATGATGATGATGATTTCGATGATGATGATGATTTCGATGATGATGATGATGATGATTTCGATGATGATCATTTCAATTTCGATGATGATTTCGATGATGATGATGATGATGATGATTTCTATGATGATGATTTCAATGATGATGATTTCGATGATGATGATTTCGATGATGATGATTTCGATGATGATTTCAATGATGATGATTTCTATGATGATGATTTCAATGATGATGATTTCGATGATGATGATTTCGATGATGATGATTTCGATGATGATGATGATGATGATTTCTATGATGATGATTTCAATGATGATGATTTCGATGATGATGATTTCGATGATGATGATTTCGATGATGATGATTTCGATGATGATGATTTCGATGATAATTACTTCGATGATGATGATGATGACGGAAAGGGTCTATAGACATTTTAGTAGGTACAAGAATTAGGTTTCGTGGCCAGGTTTAGTAAGCATTTGTACGGAACTACGATTATTTGTAACAAAATCTATGTGTCCGGAACCCTCATTTTTAATCGACACTGGCACTTGACTGCAGCTAGATAAATGAATGAGACTTTCACTATCCTTGCTTATTATATTCTTTTAAGTTTATTTTTAACTGCACCAGTTCTTTTCCTTTTTTTCCATGGTTTAATCGTATTCATTTTTATTCTTGCACGATAATCAAAGTCGCGTTTCGAGGTTATGACAAAATTGAGGTTATCATAGCACTACTAACCTATGTTTACTCTTCAATAATTCTAGAGGCTGTAAAATAGCTAATATTTACACTGTTAGCTTTGGAATTAAAGTGGAGTAAGGCTACACCAATGTACAGCTCATGCGCTCTAAAAATGCTATTAACCAGCTACTATTAAGCTCATTGAGGTAGCATTATAATAGAATTTGTGTACACCATAAAAAAGCCAGTGGCAAAATTTGATTCTCTAATACAGCTCACAGTTTACAAATGGTGTTACTTTATCGCGTTAAGCAGCCGTTAACAAGCTCTGGGCTTCTTAACCAGCTAGTAGCATTATACGTAGCCAAAAGCTGGAGAATAGTTCTTTCAAGTTCTACTAAATGCATTTAGTTGATTTTTACTCCATTATACAGCCATTAGTCAGCTGCAGTGTAGAAATCGCCCCTTATACAGCCTCAAGCAACGTCGTATCCATTAGTACAGCTACATAACAGCCGTTGGCTGTCATATAGCTGGTTTATGGATATAATTTTCGCTAATGTGCTGCTTGGGCTTAGGCCGAGATAAATAGACGTTACTTAGCACGGTTTTGGCTAAGCTATGTTCCCGTCTCTGTCTTGCTTGCAGGTTGCGCGACAGTGACAACGATACTGCTTAGCCAAAGTACGTGCTAAGTAAAGTCTAATTTTATCTCGGCCTTATTGTCGCTAACAAAACTTTTTCCACATTAATATTTCACGACTGTTTTCAGAAGTCTTCCGCGAACACACTGCAGCGCGTATAAAATACTAACTCAAAGATGTGTGTGTGAACTGAAGGACCAAAGCTTGTTTTTCCTCGACATTATGTTTCCTTAAAATTTTAAGGATTTATCGTACGTCACAAAATAACATGTAACGCAAAGTCACCAAGCGTTGTAGATACAAAATTAGTTAGAGATAATTTTTACTCACCGCAAAATCTCACCAAGATCGCGTAAATAGTCCAAAACAGCGCTATGTAGAATACCATAAAGACCAAAGTCGTAGTTAAATCCGTCGACATTTTCCGAGTTTAATGTGAAACAACTAATATAGTAATATTTTAACCAAATGATTGGCCAGCCAGGACAAACACTGTCAATACATTAGGGTACAAGATACGATTCTGATATACTATCAGGTGATAACGGCATTAATTATCATTTTGCGTTCTGAATTTTTATAAACACTAGCACTTCGCCCCCGACTTCGTCCGCGTGTCCCACAGGAACTGTGCATTTTTTCGGGATAAAAAGTAGCCTATGTTACTCAGTGATAATGTAGCTTTCTATTAGTGAAAGAATTTTTAAAATCGGTCCAGTAGTTTCGAAGCCTGTTCGGTACAAACAAACAAACAAAACAAAAAAATCTTTCCTCTTTATAATATTAGTATAAAAGTATAGATAATACTTACCTACCTATATTGGAAATTTACCTATGCTTACGCATGGAGTTCAGTCATCAGTGGGCCTAGCACGAATAATTTTGACGTATGGTATCGTTAACTTTTGCTTTGATACATTTTTGCGGTCAAATTGCACGCTTAGAGCATGACATTTATATCTCCATTCTACCAAAGAATAGACAAAGTTCTTTCTTGCCAAATCGTTATCTCTTCTGCCCGAGCATGCGGCGACCCGAGCTTGGCCAGAATTTTTGTCTACTGAAGAATAGAGTCTAGATATTTCTTCTCTTCATTGTATGTATAAAACGGTAATCTTTCTACTATCTGTCACTGTCTATTCTTCTGTAGACAAAACCCGTTTCTATCGTGGTCATGCTCAGCGTGCAGTTCTTGGCTGCCTAAGCATTGTTTTTACATTTTATCCTAAGGGATTTTTAAAATATCTTACACTGTCATCTAAAATGTAAATGTTATCAAAGAAATTGTATATTACCTAAGTAATTATTGAATTTGTTGCTAACCTAACCTAACCAAACCTAACCATGGAGTTTCTTGTCCGTCCTTCTCCGTAGTTATCTACGTTTTGGAACGGGCAACTAGCTACAACTAACGGACAAACTGACTGACAACTATTCCTTGACGATTCAAAAGTGCCTGTAAATGGTCTAATTGAAAAAATGTTTTGACTTTGACTTGACTTTGACTTTGACCCGCACCTCTTCCACTGCCCGTTTTTGTCCTCCCCCGCGCCCCTGTACCCCGCAGCCGAGAACACAATTAAGCGGCCACCCGTGCGAGCAGAACCGGGTAAGAGTCTGACACTCCCTTTCGCTCCGCCCAGAGCGGGAGGGGTCATTTGATGATTTCCCATCCTCAAAAAAAAAAAAAAAAAACCGTGCGAGCAGAACCGGGTCGCTAGTCCTACATTATTTTAATTTTAATATTTTAATTATTAAGATTTTTCCTTAAGGAAAATTGTTGACACATAGCCACAGTTGAGACTAAGCCTTCAGAACACCGTCATTGATGACCAATAATAGCAACCAAGTATGGTGGTATTACCTCTTTGTTTCAGAAAGATGAGTGTTAATGATGCATACAGATCATGTGGATCAGTCGTAGATATTATCAGTCATTCGCTTTAGTGAAATGAAATGATATTTATTCTGTAAATAGGTTACAGGTAACAATTTTACACGTCAAGAATTGTTTTGACTTTTAAACTAGATGAGGTCGGTGTTTCCTATCTGACTACCTTTGAGAAGAAACACCGAAACAAACTCAAAGGTCAGTCTCTTTTAAAGTCCAGACGTGTAAATTAAAATGAAACTATGCAGGTTAGTCTGGAATGGCCTTTAGAGGAAAAAGCCATACAGATTTATGTATGTATCTTTATTTATCAACGTTTCACAACATTCATATAACTAAACAAAGCCCCACAAAACTACTCATTTGAGTGGACCTGTCTCATGAAGCTATCTTTTGATGTCAATTTATAGATTCTTTATTGTGAATCTTGTTATTTTAACATGAGATTTGACTACAGGGAGTCATTATGACGTGTTAAGCCGTAATGTGACGAGATTGAATTAAACGACATAAAGGGAGAATTTTTCAGGTAGGCGTGAATTGCCAAATTCGAAACTATACTAAAGGTACGGAAATAGCGAAAAACACTCGAGCCGATTTTGATAAAAACTGCTTCATTACATTTTTGAAAAAATAATTTTCCTAGCCAGGTATCTATTTGATAAGGATAAAATCTAGACTCAATCTAGTTGGATTGGGTCTGGCTTCCAGTCTAACTAGTTGCGGCTGAATATCAATATTTTACGTGGAGCGACTGCCATCTGACCTCCACAACCCAACTGGATCATATCGGGTATTCTAAAGTTAGACCAGTTGTCAGACTTTCGGGCTTCTGACTACCCGTGACGACTTTCATAGCTCAACTAATCGTATGACAACCGGGAAAGACTGTTTAACGTGCTCTCCGAGGCATGGAGGGGTCTCGATGTGTAAAGAATGGTTACCCATCCATGGATTGACCGCGGCAAGTGTAGCTTAACCTCGCAGATCAACGACTGTTTTTGAGCTCCTAGCAACATAGGTATTCATTGACTTATCTAGGTAATAATACTTTTAGTACTAAACCAAGATAACATTCTAATTAAAATCCTAATCTATTTAGGCCCCAGAACATAGAAACAAGGGAGATGTGCCAAGCCGCTATTGAGCTTGACGCTTTAGTATGGTCACATTGACTGTAATTAAAACGTACACGCTGGCGATGGACCGAACGTGATCGATGATATAAATACAGTGTTTTAGTTTAGTGCTAGTGCTGAGTGACGATTAACAGTGTTAGATTGAGGCTGTGCGGAATTTTTAATGTGTGGGAGATCTTTATATTCACAAGGAGCGCTTGTAATTGTGTCGCATACTGTTCTAAAAGTGGCGACAGTCATTCCCGTACTAATTTGCTATAATGGCATAATATCTTCTTTTTTCTATGATCTGTTACAATAAGTTACCAAAAAGTTGGAGGGAGCTTAATAATATACAATTAAAGAATAAGGTAAAGACATTTTTGACGAATAAAGCGTATTATAATATTAATGAATTTCTTGCAGAATCAATTTATTAGTTTGACATAGAATGTGAATTTAATTTTGACATATTGTGATTTTAATAATTTATTATTGTTTGTATTTCGGTTTTGTTTTATTAATGTTGATAGGATTGACTTGAATTTAAATACTTAATAACCTTATTTTATCATAATATAATACTTACCTAATATTTGCACGCCATATTATGTGGCAAACATGTCTGAAACTTTTAATTTTTATGTTATCTTGCATGCACGATTTTATTCTTGTATGTAAACACATGTTTTAGCAAATAAATATATCTTATCTTATCTTATCTTATCTGGGATTGAGGCCTTCAATTGACCAAACCAAAGAAAACATATGGGAAAGATTCGTGAAGTGATCAATAAAATTAGGCTCATAAAAAATTATAGTCATTCAAAGTAAATACGAAAATATTTAGAAAAAAAAAACTTACGTCTTTTTACGCAATTCCCGAAACAGAACCACATCCAAAACAAGTACACGAACATAAACATTAGTACACCGGTCATAATACTCGTTAGTAGATCCATTGTGTTTACTCTGTGTACCGATAGACACTGGACGAAAAACATTCGAGTACTATCTTATCATAACATCGTCAAGCAGGTACTTTACAACAGTAATATTATTTGTTCAAAAACTAGTTCGTTGCTAATAAAATTAAACGTGTATTAGGTTTTTTGAATGAACGGTGTCACGAGACGAATGGCAGGGATATACTGGCGGATGAACGTAATAAAGAACTATGCGGTTTTCCAATGTGACTCTGTGTCGGAAAATACATGTTAGAAGTGTAGTGCGTTTGTGTCCTAAGGAAAGACTTCGAAATAACAACTTAAGTACTTTTTGTGATACTTTCTTTCTTGAATAAAAATAATAAATTTCAGTGAAAATGAAATAATATATCTTCTTACTATAATAAAATCATAGAGATAGAGTAGCGGGCAGAGGTATTTAATTATTTCTGTACACACAAAATAGGTACTTAAAAATTTAAAAATGTAGACAGTTAATAATACAGATTTATTTACAAAAGGGAAGAAAAAGAATAAAACTTATGCCTAAGTACCTACCTAATTATATTTAAATTCTAAAGCAATCTAAATAGCATCAAAAATTCCTCCGCATCGCTATCAACTGGTAGCGTGCCCAAAAGACTGGCGGCATTGCAGTTAATTGAGCTACATTATAATTGTTATTTGATGATAAAACGTTATCTTATTTTTCGACTTCCATGCGGACAGAGTTGCGGGTTTATCTTTTGTATTAAAAAATAGTAGATTTTACTGATACTGATAGAAACATCTTGATAGCGACTTTCGAAAGTGATTAATACGACTTAGATTTTTGACAGACAACTTCCTAAACATACATTGACATCAAATCACAACTCAAACGCATGTTTTTGGTATAAAACAAGCAATGGACATTAGACAATGACGTCAACCCTTATCAACCAATATTAATACTCACGAATCCACACGATGAAAGATATTAAATACATTGTCAACATAAAAATGAATAACAGTGCAACCGCAGGCACTGTCAGTATAACTAAAACAATACCAACACTATCCATTACTAAAAAAACTTGTTTAACAGTGAAAAACACAACTTTGACGATTTTAGATGTAACTAATTGCTTCACGTATCACTAAACGATTGGACACATGTATAATAATAATGATAAAGCAGTCGTTGAAATTTTAATACTTTATCAATAATAACGATATCTATAAAGTACGTACTTACAAAAATTCTTTCAAGTAATAATTTTCTTCTTTTCATTTATTTATAACATAACATATAATTATTAATTAATAGGTGTACCTATTTAGATTTGTATAAATTTATTATTTCGTGATGAATAAAAAACAGGTTTTAAAAAAACCGACTTCCAAAAACTACACTAAAAACTATGAAATAAAAAGTTTAAACTTCCATAATTAAAAATCTAAATGTATATTGAAGTCGGCGGGGCCTAGCATGAAAATAAGCAAAATTGCAGATGAACAAGGAATAAAAGGAAATCTTAATTTCCACGTGCACACATTGCGCACACCCTTCCTGTTTAAAGACTGAGAGGCAAAAACCTGAAAAGGCCCCGCCAGCTTCAATATACATTTAGATTTTTAATTATGGAAGTTTAAACTTTTTATTTCATAGTTTTTAGTGTAGTTTTTGGAAGTCGGTTTATTTTTACCATTTTGGTACCTACAGAACCCTAAAAACAGTGTTTGTTTCAGTTTATAATAGCAATAGGCTCGCTTCCTAGCCTTCTATCAAATGCGACTTAAGCATAAAAAAATTGTGTGTACTATACACCTCTGTCTAACCTTGCGGGAAATACCGGCGTGATGTTATGTATGTATAATATCGAGATCGATTGCATTCAGGAATTCATGTACTTACACAATATCACTTTTTCATCATTGTCATGACACCAAAAATATCGTTTATTACACATGGTTAAAAATCTACTCAATCAAAGTTAATAAAATTTAAATGGGACCACCGCGCGAGGTTCTTCTACCGTATGAAAAAAGAATCACGTAAATCGGCTCAGAGATCTCGGAGTAATCGGTGTACATAAATGAAAAAAAAAAAAAAAAAAAACAAAACCAACCGAATGCAGAACCTCCTCCTTTTTGGAAGTCGGTTAAAAAACCCAGTAACACTGCCCGACGCGGAGATCGAACCCAGTACTGGGCACAGCAGTCACGATTGCGTCTACTAGACCAACGAGGATATCGTATCCTGTACTATAATAAAGCTGAAAAGTTTGCCAAGCAAAGGGGGTGAAACTGCGGGGAATAGCTAGTTAATTTATATCAGGTACTAGCTGTGTCCGCGTGGAAGTCGGATAACGACACAATGTCATGTTCCATGCAAACTTTACCACCCATTTTCACAACTTTAAGGGTGGTATTCCCAAAACTCCCTTCTTAATGAGCCTCTACTCCTCTAGTTAGGGTAACTACTCAAGGAATATTTCCCCCAAATTTTAAATCTCTAGGTCCACCAGTTTAAGCTGTCAATCAATTAAACTGTTTTATAAAAGCCTACAGAAAATTCATTCCTATTTTTTTTTACCAACAATGAAAAAAAATTTTCCGAGCAATCTGTGTCGTCAATCGACACATCTCTGACCAATGGAACACGACGCTCTAAGAATTTGACTCCACGCGATAAGAAGTTATGCTACACATTACTATCTATACAAATGAATAGAATTGATGTGTCTGTTTGTAATGTCAAAATAACAGTTTAAAACAAAACTATAATTTTTTAAAAAATTGTCTATCTGTAAGTTTGTCTGGATGTTTGTTCCGGCCAATCTCCGAAACGGCTGAACCGATTTTGACAGGACTTTCACTGGCAGATAGCTCATATTATAAGGAGTAACCGAAGCTACTTTATTTTGGATAAAAAAATTAGAGGTCCGCGAAAAAAAATTAAAATCCATGAAATTCAACTTTACCCGTGCGAAGCCGGGGTGGAGCTGCAGCTAGTAAGAAACATAAAACTTATCTACACCACGCTCTAGTAGTAATCGTGGTAATCAATTTGTTTAAACAATAGGTTTTAGATTACTTATCACTGTAGCTCGGTAAGGTGCAACAATGCAAGGACATAGCTCCTTTTTCGGGTTCCGTACCAAATAACCGACTAGTTCCAGAGATTAGCGCGTTTAAACAAAAAAACTCTTCAGCTTTATTATACATACTAGCTGTGCCCGCGACTCCGTCCGCTTGGAAGTCGGAAAATAACGCCATAAAACGGTGCGGTGGCGCACTGAAAATCACGGTGCCGGCGCCGCTACGTGGTGATGTGACGAAGCCCTAATACATGTTACTATTTCTTGATTTGAAATCAATCACTTGTATATAAACCATCACTCCTAAGGATAAGAGATTTTAATGAAAAATGCAGTGATAGCCTTGTGGTATAACCATGCGCCTCCCACGGCGAAGATGCGAGTTCGATCCCGGGGCACGCACCGCTGACGTTTCGAAGTCATGTGTGTATTAGAATTAACTATCACTTGCTTTAGAAAACATCGTGAGGAAGCCTGCATGACTGAAAGTTCTGCATAAAGTTCTTGAAGGTGTGTGAAGTCTGCCAACCCGCACTTGGCCGGCGTGGTGGACTATGGTCTATCCCCTCTCATTCTGAGAGGAGGCCCGTGCCCAGTGCCCAGCAGTGGGATAGTGCATGCCTGAAAGTTCTGCATAAAGTTCTTGAAGGTGTGTGAAGTCTGCCAACCCGCACTTGGGCAGCGTGTTGGACTATGGTCTATTCCCTCTCATTCTGAGAGAAAGCCCGTGCCCAGTGCCCAGCAGTGGGACAGTTTTTAAACAGCGCTGATACTTTGATTATTCTTAAATAAAGCCCTGATATTATTATTGTAATTACATTGACATAAATATGAAGTTTGATTGATGGCATTTATTAGATTAATGACAGGTCTCTGCTGACAAACGACACAATACTCTTTAGTGCCACTGACCAAGTAATGCCGAGTCCACATAATAATACATGTTAGCAAAGTTACTCCTGACTGATAGATTTTTTGTAATAACTTTTGATAGAATGGAACGATTTTAATGAAATAAAGACTAAATGTTACCTTAAGATACTGCCTATACATTTCTTTCTACGTCCTCATAATCAATTCAGTAGTATTGATTTGATGCGTGTTCAAACACACAGACAAACAGACAGACAAACCGACAGACAAACCGACAGACAAACAGACAGACATTAACTCTAAAAATGATAGAAATTTACTTTATTACTTATTTTTAGTCCCCCATATTATTTTTATCCAAATATATGCAATGTACAGACATGTGGAATTTACATTCTTATTATAAGTATAGATTAGCACAGAATTTGTCCCCCTCTCCTTAAAAAACAGACTTACAAATCTACCCATTATAATGTGATATAGTAGCGAGATAACAAAGATGGCAGGAAAGAAATTATCCAATTGACCCGTATGTCAACCTACCTACCACACGATGTAGCATTTGTTACCGCCTATCCAACGACCAGTATATCTTGACCTTATAAAATGGCGCCACTGGTTTATACAAAATGTCAAACGTTACATTTAAAAATGTATTTCCATATTTCACCGTAGTGCATGTTAAACTGGACAATTTGTGTGGCATGTATGGCTTCATTCATAATAAATTATGTCACCAGTAATGAAAGATTGGGTTGTGTATATGTAATTGATTGTCTTATTATGTTTTAGGAAGCTGTCGATATGGCTTTTTCAATAGTTGCTGTAATATGCAGCTGTGACAGACGGACAGACTGACGGAGTCGCACTAGGCTACTTTTTGGAACGAAGTTTCTTAACGCATCTCTCGGTAAAAGTTGCCTGGTAGAAATCGTCACGTAAACAAAAAGCGTTATGCCCCCTCCATGCGGCTTTCTCTCTCTTTCTGTCTTCATAAAATATACAGGGTTACTTGTAATTTGTCAAACAATAACAACCTCGCATGTCTATTATTATTATAATTACTAACATCATAAATAATAACTTTTGTTTTACGACTTTTTACAAAACATAATAACTTCGTTCCTGACAGACCCCCCCGACCTCACACGTTTTTTTTACCTTTTTGGTACGGAACCCTAAAAATATATCCATTGAGTGACTTATCTAAAACACAAAAATAATTAATTACTACTAGCCCTACTAGGTTAAAAAAAACTTAAACGTTAATTATAACTTGGGAATTTGTATTGCTCACAAGAAAAGACCTTTTCAGTATTAGTGACGTAGTTAATACTAGGTAAATTAACATAATACCTATCTAGGAATATTGACATCACTATACTACAGGAAACACAAATGCTTGGATAGGATTACGTGTCGACTAATATCTTGAGGGATGTCCCTAGTGTAGGGCTGCCATAAATGCCAAAACGCCGACCGGGACATTTGGAACAAAAAAAAAATGGAATATTTTACACCTAGGATAGGAACTTTTACGTTTAATTTTTGATAGATTTTATTAAAAATCAATCGTTCTCAGTGCACCTTTTTTTTACACATTCTTATCTTATTCAAGTCTGACTTTTTTAAGTAACCCCTTTTCACCCTTTTCGTTTTTTCGTCCACTGCAATGAAGTCAACGACAATACACATGATCCATTATGAGCATTTTGGCCTGGGATTACAAAGAGAGTTTGGCACATTTTGAGAACATTCGCTTCGTGTATGCAACTATGCATGTCTAACCACCAAACCGGGACAACTGACTTACTGACCGGGACACTGGGACACAACGCTTCAAACCGGGACACGTCCCGGTGTACCGGGACGTATGGCAGCCCTACCCTAGAGTGGCCAGACAGACTGATATATTGTACTAGCCGTTCCCCGCGGTTTTACCCCTATTGCTCGGCTCCTAAGGGTCGTAGCGTGTTTTTAAATAGCTTATACTATTCCTCATGAATCTGGCTATCATATACAAAAAGAATTTTTCAAATCCGACTGGTAGTTCTAGAGATTAGCGCGTTGAAACAAATAAACTCTTCAGCTTTATAATATTAGTGTAGATGAGGCCGAGATAGTAGTCTAATAGTCTCATGTACGCAGTATAGAACAGTCTTATATGTGTGGGTTTCATACATTCCCTTCGACTCTATGTTGCCTCCTCTGAATGTCAATATGATACAACGTTTTTAACGGTGTTAAAAGTTTTCTTTCAGCACCAATTCTCGTTCACTCCTTTTTAGTGTCCCAGGCATTACTTTAACACTTAAATACACAAAAAACCGGCCAACTACGTACTCGCGCACCGAGGGTTCCGTATCAGTTTTGGACGTATAAAGTGGAAAAAACCGGACCGCATAACTAAATTTGTTTATCAAGGAATTTTGATGATTTTGAAAAAACTGTAATAGTTAGGAACATCGTTTTATTTTTGGTGCAATATTTGGGTCAATTCCTATCAACTCTAATTATTTCAGATTTTTCGCTCCGCAAACTTTGGAGATAAGGCGGGGGAATGGTATTTTATCAGACATTTTTCATCATATTTATGTCGAAAACTGTGAGACATAAAATAAAATGAAAATATATTTTGAAATGTGCAAATTAAGCCCTTTCATATGATATGTCACTTGACCTACTAACCCCCAATCCGGCCCTTTTTGCAATGAAAATTAAAATATTTTTTGCCTTTTTTCATTTGCAATAAAGTTGGGCAAGCATTTTTTATAACTGTTCCAAATTTCAAGTCGATAGCATTAGTAGTTGCTGAAATAAGCAGGTGTAACAGACAGACAGACAGACGAAGTCGCACCATAAGGGTTCCTTTTTTACCATTTTGGTACGTAACCCTAAAAACATAAATCGTCAAGATCTACACAGGAGTGACAGACAGGGGACCTAAAATAGCGTCGAAGGCAATCCTTATGTGAAACGCGCTCTACCAGCCGGCCTAGCATGACCACCATAGAAACGGGTTTTGTCTACAGAAGAATAGACAAAGTGACAGATTGTAGGAAGATTTCTACCGTTTTATGCATACAATGAAGAGAAGAAATGTCTCTATTCTTCAGTAGGCAAAATGCTGATAAATCAAGCACGGGTCGCCGCGTGCTCGGGCAGAAGAGATAACGATTTGATAGAAAATACTTTGTCTGCTCTTTGGTAGAATAGTGATAGAATTGGTCATGCTGAGCATGCAGAAGTTCAATAGACACTACTTCAACATACAATTATTATGAACGGATTTTCATGTAAATTCTAATAAAATTGACACCTAAACATGTTTATTTATGTTGCATATACTTAGGTAGGTATATAAACATTATAAGGTAGGTACTCACTGCAGTGCATCATCCAATACCTAAGGCACACTAATAACAGCACTAGAGCAGCGAAAATGCTCGGAAAAGCTATCACCAATACTGTAGAATCCATTTCTATTGGATATTCTAACACTTTACATAACAAACGCACAATAGAACTTTCTTCTAAAAATCAGATATTTTTTTAAAGAATTTATAATTTTTTGTCGAGATTTAAAATTATTTAAAAAAATCACTGTGTTTTTGAAATATTTGAAGCATGTGAAAATTATTTAACTTTTTTTTTTAATATTGGAAATGTTTTTTTAATTCTTTGGAATTTCTTGAATATTATTTTTAATTGTGTTGAAACTAGTTCATTAAGACTCAGTACACTGTTGGTAGGTAACAATCACGGTTAGTAGTTGTCTATTATCAGTTATCAGTGAAAGGGGGGCAAATATTAAAACCTTTTGTAGGTACAAAGAGATAATGGTAATCTTATCGCGATATATCGGGAACGGGGAAGGTGTGAAGTGGCTTTGTGACGTCATTCGGGTGATAGGGCTGGTCACAAGTACCTGCGGGATTGGTCCATAAATATATTCGAACGAAAATATTTGAACGAATTTCAGCGTATTAATATCCAGGGTGTAAATTGGCCTCGGCCTTAGCTAATGAACCGAGCGATACGTAAATTAGATAGTAAACAGAAATTTACTCCTATATTAATTTGGACCGGAATCAAGTACCGTTTTTATGGGAACAGTCGAAATCGTCAGGAATTAAAGTTATGTCAATAATCGGCTTCGGCTTAATTAATTCCGGATCGAGATTTCAAAATTGAATCCGACACGAAAATGTACGGGAACCAGGAGCTTTTCCTTTTTATGCAATTTTGGTCATTTTACCATTCAATGGCTAGTAAGAAAATTAATGTCGGAAAATTAGAAGTAAGACTCAATGTTTAATAGCAGAAAAAATACTAAGAGATTAGTCAGTTACATTATGACAACCCTAATTACTAACTATGCTGATTTAAATAAGAAAAGCAGAACAATATTACAGGGGTTTTCATTGAAATTGAGTTATTTTAACACCACTCTAAAGTTTGTTTTGCTTTGCAAACTGTATTTAAAACAGCGCCATCTATGCACAACACTTTGAACTGCTTAGTCAGATGCAAAGCAAAGTTCGAAACATACGAAGTATTGCTACTCGCCACTAGATGGCAGCACGTATATTTTGCCACAAACAGTAAACTGGCCTGAAAGAAGTTATCCCACAAATCACAATAGCGACACAAAAGGTTATTTAATTTTATTTATTACCTTTTATAACGAAACTAGCTGACCCGCCCCGGTTTCGCACGGGTAAAGTTTAGTTTATCCTTAGGAACGAGTTATGCGAAATTCGCTCCTATGAAGTAAGTAATCTCACAAATTAAATCACTTCGGCGCGCGGTGATTACACCGGGTTATCTCTTAAACTATACCTCCGAATAAAATACAGTAAACGGTAAAAATCATCTCCATTAAATACTTGAACTGACAATGAAACTACTTATTTTGATAAAGACGAATATTTTATAGATTATGTGTCTAGTTAAACATTGCCTAATTATTTTTGTTATTTTTAAAACATAGAAGCAGATTTTGTGGCTTAAATATAAAAGTTAGATATACCTATGCTGTCGCGGACTTTTTTGTGGAACTCTTTAAGGCCAACACTTTTGTTATACATTGTTTTCACATAATTAGGTATATCAGAAGGCGTAGGCAGCGTACCCGCAAACATCCCTTTCTAACCGACATTTTTTCAGGATTCCATGATAAAAATCGGGACAGCTCGGCTAATAAAAATAACACATTCCTATATTATACAAAAACCTTTCTCATGTATCACTCCGTTCATTGATGAAAACCGTATGAAAATCCGTTCAGTAGTTTTTGAGTTTATCGCGTTCAGACAGACAGACGCCGCGGAAGGGCTTGGTTTTATATTATGTAAAGAAGAAGGCATTTTTATTGGTTTTTGGGTATTTATTTTAACACTATGGAGTTATGGATACACAGTTTTAAACCACAGACCTATGAAACAATGATTTCACAAAAATACATGGAAATAGACTAACATATACTGTAATACTCACTCCGCCACGTATATTCCAACATGTAAGCAACAAAACTAATCACTAATACACAGAAAATTATTAGAAGACTATACACCAATTTCATAATGATTAAAAAGAATCTAAAAATTCTGTGTACACAATACAATCACAGTCGAGCGTTGACGTTTAATTAATTGGGTATTTCTTATTTTGTTGATTAGATTACCTCCGTAGGTACCCACTTTTAATACCTAATATACTACATTTTTACGATCGAGAGGCCAATTCTCATAATTAATTTAGCACTTTTAGTTTGATGAACTTTTAGTCAGTTTTCGGTTTCATTGCGATAATAAGTACACTTAATAGGTACCTACGTACGTTCACGTTTTTCGTTGTTTGATAAAAGAATATTAATTATGACATTTAATTGATGACATTGAGACTAAATCGGAACTTTATTTTGAAAATTTTAATTATGAGAATAGTTGCCTTTCATATTATAATATCTACTAGTAGCTGCAAAACAGTCCTTTGAAATACATGAAAATAAACTCGATGTCTGTCACAATAAAGTTTATAATAAATTGTAGTAGGTACTCACTTAGGAAAATACACTCAAACACATAAACCACAAAGCCGAGCAATAGCACGCATACAATAATTATAATTTCCAACATTTTAAAATAAATAATAATTATGACAAAAATGTTGTGTACACAAACAATAATCAAAGTAGATTTTAACGTTTAAATAGTTAGGTATTTTTTATGCTATAGATTAGATTAGCTCCAAGACCCAGTTTTAATAATCTAGATTACGTGAGATTAATAATAATAATATATGACTTATTTACAGTCTATTCTAAATTAAATGAGGTAGGCACAATGCACGGTAAAAAGAAAGATAATAATAATTATGCAAAATTTGAAATATCCAAAACTGCACGCATAACGCTGATTTTTTCAGGGAAGACACCTATTTAGATAAATTCGGAAAGTAAAACATTATCTAAATACAAAATTTCATAATAATCGTTAGAGCCGTTTCAGAAAATCTACTTCTGCTTAAATAATTGATTTAAGATATTACCTGGGTACACATAGTACATTATAAACCATAATATTAGCCCTCAAAGTAACGCCCGCAGAAGACTGCTCAGTTTTAAGAGCCTACTTAATATAAGACTACTGATTGTGCAAAAAAAGGTCTTAATTTTGATTTAGACGAGAATAGCTCAATTAAAGTATTAAGTAGGTACTTATGATAATAAATTGTAATAGGTACTCACGAAACCAAATATATTCAATCATATAAGCAAGAACACCAAGCGTTAGCACACATAAAATAATTAGAATTTCCACCATTTTATTAAAAAAGAAAATTTAACAAAAAATTACATGACACAATACAATCACTGAAGTTTTGACGTTTGTTTAGTTCGATATTTGTTATACTATTGATTAGATTACCTTCAAGACCCGGTTTTAATAATCTATGTTACATGAGATATTATTAATAATATGACTTATTTACAACACAACCTAATTCCTAATTAATAAGGTAGGCACAGAAAGATTAAAAGTATTCAAAGTTGTGTAAATAGAAAAAGATGTGAATTTGTGTATGTTGTGTCGGTCAAGGTACCTACCTATTTATTAAAGTTCTTAATTTACAAAAATAAGAACTACTATATTGCTTCTTATAGGTACTAATCTATCCATAAGTAAACTTCCACCAAAATCTGTCCAGTACCTAGCATAATAAAACAAACTTACAAAACCAACAAAGAGACTCGCTTTTGCATTTCAACTCGTAACATTTTAAATGGTCTGGGACAGAAAGCCTTGTAAAAACGGCACTTAATCTAAAATATAATTGATGAATGATTATTACAAAACTGAATTGAGTTTCCGCTGTGTTGCAATCGGCAGTTAAAATTAATGGCGACCGGTGATTGCTGGCATTTGATACTGCAAGGTAACTTCGGTCACGTATGAAATGACAGGTTCTGTACAATTTACGTATTAACTGTGTCCTCGCACAGGACTTAACAACAACATAGGACTTAACATTAATCCTCAACTTTACCATATATTTATTTCAAAATTAATGCTTCAGTATTTTCGGCGTAACAGAGTTTTTTACTAAGCCATTTGAGGTAGTATAGGCCCTTAAAAGGTATATCTTCATGACATAGCTAAACAAGTCTATCGAAATACCAATATTATAAATGAAGAGTTTGTTTGTTTGTTGGAACTACCGGTTTGATTCGATAAAATATTTTTGTATATTATGATAGCTAGATTCATGAGAAATAGTAGGTATAGGTTATTTCACATCACGCTAGTCGCTACGACCCTTAGGAAACGAGCAATGGGGCTGAAACCGCGGGGAACAGCTAGTGCTATTATAAAACTGTAAAAAAGCCGTGTCTGCTGTAGTCATTGACCTGTATGTCTAGACAAGCAGTTCCGAACATTGAACATGTGACACTTAAGTGTTGTGCGTGCACAACACAAGCCTCACATTCACTTTGACGTCCGATGCGTTGAGCAACAGACAAGTACCCGCGTGTGGGGTATGATATTTGTTCGGAACTGCTTGTCTAGGGACATATAGGTCAATGGCTATAGTACATTGAAGATATTTACTAACAGTCGGGATAGCACTAGGACGTAACCATGCCCAAAATTTATTTTTGAATTTTTGTCTGTTTATCTGTTTGTGCGCGCATCACGCGATAAATTCTGAATTGATTTTGGTGGTGGTTTTCACAGTTTGGTAGCTTGGGGTCCAACTTAAAATTTAAGCTACATTTCATGTAATTCTGGTGGGGCGAACCAGAGATACAGCTTGACCTCTTCGTAGTACTAGCCACGATAAACTAAGGAGATCATTTAAAATGGACAATTTATTTTAGTCCGTGCGGACGGAGTCGCGGGCAAATGCTTGTAGTTTAATAAGTTATGTAAAAAGGAAAACTTTCAGTTTAAACAGTCCTTAGAGACGTAATAATGTTTTCAAACTCAAAGGGCTTCAAAGGTTTTGAGCTACCAAATTAATGTAGGCAAGGTTTCTTTATACATAATGATTAAGGGCTCCTCGGTATGTTTGTGACCTCCGTTAGCAACACGTGTTGGTTGAGCTTTGGAGAACCTGTTTTGATGTAGATATAAACATAGGTACACCCATCTAATTAATAGCTACATGTTTTGATAAATCGTTCGATCAAAAATCCTACACGTTATCTTTAGCTTATTATTATTCAAAAAGCCGGCCAAGTGCGAGTCGTACTCGCCCACCGAGGTACCCGTACCATCCTTGGATGTCTAAAAGTTAAGAAAACCGGACCGCATAACTAAGTTTGTTTTTGAAGGAATTTTGAAAAACCTGTGACAGTTAGGAACATCGTTATATTTTTGGTGCAATATATAGGTAAATTCTCAGATCATAGAAACAAGGAGATATGCCATCATAGCAAATTAGTACGGGAACAACTGATGCCACTTTTAGTACATTTTTCGACACAATTTGTGAATAAAAAGATCTCCCACGCATTAAACATTCCGCACACCCTCAATCTAACACTGTTAATCGTCACTCAACACTAACGCTAAACTAAAACACTTTATTTATACCATCGATAGTGTTCGGTTCGTCGCCAGCGCGTACGTTTTTATTGTGAGCAATTTGCTCAAGTTCAGGCATCATGCTCGATAGCGCCTTGGCACATCTCCCTTGTTTCTATGATCTGAGGGTAAATTCCTATCAACTGTAATTATTCCAGATTTTTCGCTCCGCAAACTTCGGAGATAAGGGGGGGGGGGGAATGGTATTTTTTCAGACATTTTTCATCATATGTCGAAAACTGAGACATAAAATTAAATAAAAATATATTTTGAAATGTGCAGATCAAGCTCTTTCATATGATATGTCACTTGACCTAGTAACCCCACTTTGAAATTTGGGACCCCCACTCCGGCCCCTTTTGCAATGAAAATAAAAATATTTTTGGACTTTTTTCATTTGCAATAAAGTTGAACAAACATTCTTTATAACTGTTCCAAATTTCAAGTCGATAGCATTAGTAGTTGCTGAAATAAGCAGGTGTGACAGACAGACAGACAGACAGACAGACGAAGTCGCACCATAGGGGTTCCTTTTTTACCATTTTGGTACGGAACCCTAAAAATATATTTTCCAAAATTTTATTTTACCACTTTGTCGGCGTAATTGATATATGTACACACACACTCCTACAACAAATTACAGCATTCTAGTACTAACGGTCTCTTAGCAAAACCTCGGACAGACAGACAGACAGACGGACATGACAAAACTATAAAGGTGGGTCTCCAGCGCCGTTCGATGTTCAATTGCACATCGAACATGTTTTCCGTCACGTGTTCGAGTGTTTTTGCTAAACAAAACGCGTAGGCCACCCCCCTTTTTGTTCATTAAACGTGTTCGATGTTCAATGAACACGCGCAGTAGACCCGGATTTAGGGTTCCTAGTTTTACTACGTAACCCTAAAAATTACGATTTTATTTTGCACATGGCGTTTTGTAACTTTCTCAAGTTGTAATGTCATCGTGATATGATCAAATGGTTGAAATTATGGACAAAATATGTAAATGACGTGGACATATTTGTAACACAACGGGGACAAGTCAACGCTAATATGGATGAAACGTGTTGACCGAAGTACTCAGTGCGTGCTAACTGCTAACAAGCCGTAACAAACATATCGCAGATACAAATTATGGACTGTTCGTGTTCGTGTAAATTGTTTTTAAGTACTTACCTATATAGACTATAGTTTTACGAATGTACTAGGTAGATAACCCGCCCCGGATTCGCACGGGAAAAGTTTAGTTTACCGTCGTGCGTTGATAATATCATGTACATCTTAAACTATACGTCCTACGTACCAATACCATCTGCATCATCACTTATATTGATAAGAATAATTTTTTGTTTTTTTATTTATGTTTGTTCAGTTAAACATTATCTAATTGATTTTATTGTTTTTTAAAACTTATCATTTAAAGCAGCTAAAATAAAACGGTGTTTGTATCTAGCACAGTTTTTTCAAAATCATCAAAATTCCTTCTCAAACAAACTTAGTTATGCGGTCCGGAATTGTTTACGTTTATACATCCAAGATGACGTGTACCTTGAACACAAAAAGTTTGCGGACCACTGTAATAAAGGACGAGGCTATTGTCACTAACCGCCCACAAATTTAGTTTCCAAGCTGCTACTGAAAACTCAATAGCACTGCCCGACCCGGGGACAGAACCCAGGACCTCACGGTGAGCAGTTCATCCAAAGAGCAACGAGGCAATTGTTCTACAAATGCAGAAAATTCCGTTTAGATAAAGGTAAACACTTTAGTACAACAATGATAAAAAAACCGGCCAAGTGCGAGTCGTCTCGCGCACCGAGGGTTCCGTATCATTTTTGGACGTATAAAGTGAAAAAAACCGGACCGCATAACTAAGTTTGTTTGTGAAGGAATTTTGATAATTTTGAAAAAACTGTACTAGTTAGGAACATCGTTATATTTTTGGTGTCATATTTGGATCAATTCCTATCAACCCGAATTATTTCAGATTTTTCGCTCCGCAAACTTTGGAGATAAGGGGGGGGGGAATGGTATTTTTTCAGACATTTTTCATCATATTATGTCGAAAACTGTGAGACATAAAATAAAATGAAAATATATTTTGAAATGTGCAAATCAAGCCCTTTCATATGATATGTCATTTGACCTAGTAACCCCACTCTGTAATTTTGGACCCCCACTCCGGCCCCTTTTGCAATGAAAATAAAAATATTTTTGGACTTTTTTCATTTGCAATAAAGTTGAACAAACATTCTTTATAACTGTTCCAAATTTCAAGTCGATAGCATAAGTAGTTGCTGAAATAAGCAGGTGTGACAGACAGACAGACAGACAGACGAAGTCGCACCATAAGGGTTCCTTTTTTACCATTTTGGTACGGAACCTAATAAAACAAAAGGCAAATTTACTCTTGGTTGTCTGTTATTTGCTACGTATTCTAGTTGCCAACAAAATAAAGCTAAGGATTTTCCCGGCTGGTAAATTTTGAGACAAGGTACATTACCCAGACTATTCTAGACTATCTAGACACAAATATATATTTGTGACTAGATACAAATACAGTTAAAACATTTTACGACGACATCATTTAGAACAACATACCGGTTATAATAACCAAAATCATAGGTCCCGGCTGATTAGTAGCCTAGGTACCTCAAAAAGATCGCCGGTTGTTACGACTATCGGATTTTAGGGTTTCGTACCCAAAGGGTAAAAACGGAACCCTATTACTGAGACCTCGCTGTCCATCTGTCTGTCTGTCTGTCTGTGTGTCTCCAGCCTGTATCTCATGAACCGTGATAGTTAGACAGTTGAAATTTTCACAGATGATGTATTTCTGTTGCCGCTATAACAACAAATATTAAAAACAGAATAAAATAAATATTTAAGGGTCCCATACAACAAAGGTGATTTTTTTGCTGGATATTGATAACGGCAACAGTAGGTAGACGCTTGAAATATTCACAGAATATTTAATTATGTATATAAGTATTCACTTTAAAAATAAATAATTAAATTAAAATAAAACAAATATTTAAGGGACAACCATACAACTTACAGACATGATTTATTTGCCGTTTTTATAGATAATGGTACGAAACCCTTCGTGCGGGAGTCCGACTCGCACTTGGCCGGTTTTTATAACTAAATATGAGTGGTCTCTTCGATGTCGTTATAACAGATTTTGACTGTATATATTTTTGTCTAGATAGTCTAGAATAGTCTAATGTAGGTATCTAAAAATTTAGTACATTCAGCAGTAGTCGACTTTAGGTGGTCATACACGAGGCGATCATCACAACAATCCGTCATTTTGTGGCAATATTGTATCCAATCTTATAAGCGAACTTTCGATCGAAGATCCTAGACCTAGACAAACTGACAGACAGGGGAGCAAACATGGCATCGAAGGGAATTACTATGATAGCAACTATAGTAGATGAAAGAGCCGATTGATCGGTTATTGGAAACGGCCAGTAGGCAGTAGGCTAATTCCGTAACGCACTAGTTTACAATCGCTTTCATCTCGACAGTTCAACAACATACATTACGCTGATCTAGTTGGCAGACACATGGGCGTAGCCACGGTGGGGCAGTGGGGCGCTTGCCCCACCCTGTCTCTGACCTGTAAGGTACCTAGCCAAACCTAAAAAAATAAATTACTACTACTAGGTACTAACTACAATACTTAATATCCGTAAGAGTGTTCACACTCGACAGTCGACACAAAATGGGGTAAGACCGCAGCTGCAGGTATAGTTTGCTAGTTACTTACATAACTATTATTTTAGACTGCTGCCCCACCCTGCTCATGGCTGGCTACGCCGATGGGCAGACAGACAAACTTTTCTAACATAAGAAGCATTGGATCTTGTGTTGTCAAAAGGGAGTGTATTACGCAATCAGCCGGCTCATATTAAACATGATAATGAATACAAACACTTACCTTCCCGACACTTAGTCACAAAGTACAGAAGAAACAGCGTCAACAAATAAACCAAGTAGCAGAAAATAGGCGCAAACACGACACACACGAACCCTGCCGTATCGGATAGCATTTTAACCAATCAGAATCGACTATTTATGACAGGTCTACAGTTCACAAAGAAGGCTAGTTAACGCTGGATAGCACACCGAGAAGATTCACGATTTTGTTTTTGCTTGAAAATTAAATATGGCGGAAATATAATAAATGTCAGTTTGCACACAAAACTAGGATTATTATGTCATTACCTTTGCTTGGAAATGAAGGTAACTGAAAAAACCGCGAGTTTTTTTTTTCAATAATAAGAATGACTAACTTTTTTTTCGAGATTCTAAAAGATGGTTGCGGCCTCGGGACTCGCGAATAGCTGAAACACTGACGATATTCATATCTGTGTGTTTTAGCAAAAGTACATACAAAATTGTGTCTAGATAGCAGTTGAAGGTTAATGTCATGTACCTAATCTTGTTAATTATTATCAAGCTCGTGAAGTTTAAGGTTATTTAATTGTCGTACAAAAAAAAAATGTTCTCATTACTTAACATGTAATAACTTGCAGAAAGTATAGAACATCGATTGAAAATCGTTCGGTGTCAATATCTAAATCTAACATCAGCGAATTGCAGTTACCAAAATGAACTAATTCAGACACTTCAAATTTTATTTATTGATATAGATTTTTATGAAGTAGGTATTCTCAAACAAGTTCTCCAAAGTTTAAAGAAAATGTATCACAAACACTCCTGGAACTTTTGGTCCTTCGAGCCGACAGTTAGGTACTAGACAAATTTTTGCCTAAAGACCAAAATAAACCAAAACTTTCCTTTCTACCTCCAAACGTTATCAAAACTAACGGAAACTAACTACACAAAGAGGAAGTTATATAAACTTGTACGTAACTTGTACATAATACCTAGCGTTATCTCAATAGAAGTGGAGGCAGTGTGTTAACATTAACCTTGGTTATAAAATAACAGTTACCAGTGTCTTCCTTGATGGTGTTTTATAGGAAGCTGTGACGAGATTGGTGTTTTTCCAAAGAATTATGATCTCTAAATTTAATAAATTCGTGTTTCCACTAAGATACATTTTAATTAGTTTTTGATTACCAACCAAACATGCAGTTTAAAAAAAAATATCTACGTCAAACAGATTGACATTTGACATTGAGATTGACATTGAGTGAGGCGACAAAATAGAAATAATTCCGTTTTAATTATGTCATACCAATTCGCTTCAAAATAATTATGTAAATACAATGAATGAAGTAATGGTATGTAGGTATGACATAAGTAAAACGGAATTATTTATAATTTTGTCACTATTTTCGTACTGGCTTTCCCTCACCCTTCGCCACTGATTAACAGTACCCATCTTATTTCCTTTTGAGAGCATTGAACTATTAACAAAAGATCTAGACAATAGTACTATTAATAACTTATAAACAAGAGTTTAAAGTTCAATCGTACAGTCTACAAAAAAAAACCGGCCAAGTGCGAGTCGTACTCGCGCACCGAGGGTTCCGATCAGTTTTGGACGTATAAAGTGAAAAAAACCGGACCGCATAACTAAGTTTGTTTGTGAAGGAATTTTGATGATTTTGAAAAAACTGTATCAGTTAGGAACATCGTTTTATTTTTGGTGCAATATTTGGGTCAATTCCTATCAATTCTAATTATTTCAGATTTTTGGCTTCCCAAACTTCGGAGATAAGGGAGGGGGAATGGTATTTTTTCAGACATTTTTCATCATAGGTGAAAACTGTGAGACATAAAATAAAATAAAAATATATTTTGAAATGTGCAAATCAAGTCCTTTCATATGATATGTCACTTGACCTAGTAACTCCACTTTAAAATTTCGGACCCCCACTCCGGCCCCTTTTGCAATGAAAATAAAAATATTTTTTGACGTTTTTTATTTGCAATAAAGTTGGGAAAGCATTCTTTATAACTGTTCCAAATTTCAAGTCGATAGCATTAGTAGTTGCTGAAATAAGCAGGTGTGACAGACAGACAGACGATGTCGCACCATAAGGGTTTCTTTTTTACCATTTTGGTACGGAACCTTAAAAATGGACCTTGGGTACCACGTGACTATTTTGTTCACCTTCACAATGCAATTACCATGCAATTAAAAAATAATAGAAATATAAATATAGGTACCCAAGATGCTTATCTCTTGATAGCAAAAAACCTATGAATACTATTATTAAACTTATAAAAAACCTAATGAATCCTCTGATTGGTGCATGCGTCAACTAATCTATACAACTAAATGATTTAGTTAATGGACGGTGTTTGGATCACTGCAATTGCCTTGTTAGGGTTCCAAAACCTTGAAATTATAGCAAAGTCTGGGACTGTCTCGATCAAGCAAAAGATTTTTAACTTTTTACCTGACTGCAAGGAAAGGGTGTTTCGCGCCTATCTTTGTAATATTCTTTATTCCCTCATAACTTCCAAACCACTCGATGGATTCCTTTAATTAAGATAATCGTTAGAATTGTCTCATTAGTTCAAATGCTCTTAGATAAGAATTTGAAAATAAAAAACAATTATGGCCGACTTTTGGCCTCGCGTCAACGGATCAATATGTACTGCAGATAAGTTGAACAAATACAGCATAATTTGCCATAGAGATAGCACAGAATGAGGACAAACATTATGGCTCTTAATTATCGGTCGGAATTTTATTGGAAGTCGATGGGTCGGTTCACTAAAGATATTTTCGGTGAACTATAAATAGTAAAGACCAAACATGCTTCTCGTGTCTGTTTGTTTGTACTGCCTTATGGTACTATACTATAATTTTATTTTAGGAAAGTTGGTGAATTATCAAATCTAAGCAATTTACAGTATGTAACAATTATATGTATTGATGTCATTTTTACTGCGACAAAGAAGTTGATGGTGACGATAAGATATTCCGTATCAATCCAGGACACAACATTAAAAAAAAACAAACAGCAACGCTATTCTGCGTAATAATTTTGGATTTTTTCATCTTTTCTTAAATAAAAGTGCCCTTAGAAATAAGAACGGAAGAAGTCGCGGACAAAGAGCTTGTTAATTATAAACAAAAAATACTTACATCTCCTTGTTATTTTTGTAGCAATTCCACACCAAACATATCAGTATTATCACCGATATCAACAACGGTGCTATAACTAGCCTAAACCAAATACTCCTCACCACGTCTTCAGATTCGGAACTATCTGAATTCGGTTTCATTGAAAAAAAAAGCAACCAAAAAACACCACAAAATCTATCAGCAAATCAAATGTTTCTAAAAATACTTCGCCGTTATTTTTACTTTTATTTTTTGTTACATAAACATATTTTAGTTTTTTGTTACGTATGTGTTTAGCCAGCAAGGTTATGTTATAACGGCTAGCTTTTGCACAAACGGCGGTTATCTGGTCATTATCGCTTTTATATGCGAAAGTTTGCGCTGAACTAACTATTGTTGACGGGTTCGCTCGCTTTCTAAAGATACTGCAGCTATGTCTGGTATAACTTTACAATGTATTTTTTTGTTTCTTTAACATAACATTTATTGCCAACTGTAGGTAGTTATTACCAGTTTAGTACGATTGGTGTATTTACTTTACTTAATGAGTTTACATAATTCGAAAAGTTTTCATCATTTTTGAACAATTTTTCAGGCATTCTTCCTATCAGGAGGGGTGGGGAAGCTGGTACAATAAAATAGTAACTAAATAATAAATAATTCCGTTTTATTTATGTCATATCTATCGCTATTCATTATATTTACATATATTTTAAATAGGTATGACATAGTAAAACGGAATTATTTATAATCTTGTTACTATTTTATTGTACCGGCTTCCCCTCACCCTACCCCACTGCTTCCCACTAATTAAATGATAAATGATATTTATTTTGTAAATAGGTTAAAAATAACACTTTTACACGTCAAAACATTTTTTTAAGCTAGATGAGTTCGGTGTTTCCTATATGACTACCTTTGAGAAGAAACACCGAAACAAACTCAAAGGTTGATGTCTCTTTTAAAGTCCAGACAATTAAGATAAATTGTGTAAGAACCATGCAGGTTAGTCTGAAATGGCCTTTAGAGGAAAGAGCCATACAGATTTGAGTGGACCTGACCTGACTGTGCACGCATGTGCCGGGTATCGTGGTAGCTCAACCCAGACTTAGGGAGCTCAACGACCCGACGAACATTACCATCAGAAAGGACATTAGGCCCCCTAAAGTACTGTCAGACTGAACTTGATATCTATAACAGTAACATAGTACTCACATTTACAATAATATTGAGTTACTATAACTAAACTATAAATAATTATTTAGAGTAGGTAAAATTATGGGGATTGGTGAGTTAATGCCTTAAATTTTGTAAAATATCGAAATTGTTTACATTTCTTGAAGACTTTATAAGCCGTTACTGTGCTTTCGTAAATTTAAAAGTGCGATCACTCGCCGGGACCTTGATCCATACCGTGCGGTAGTGCTAAATTGACGTTTGTGTTTTCGCAGCTCCAGTTGCAGCTAGCACTGGAGCGGTGTATTTCAAGCGCATGCCACCATTTTTTTTACGTACACACAGAACAATAAGAAATTAATCATATGTACGTTTCCTATTTGCACTATTTTATGGAAGGAAGGACCAGTGGAATTTCACTCGTAACGGGAAATAATATTATTTTAGGAAACACAAACATTACCTCCTCTGAGTTTGATATGTTTATTCTGAGACATTAGCTAACATGAAAATCGTGTTAAATGCTAATCATTTTGATAATGTGTGCACATAGAAGTTATCTCTGTGTCACTGTTGGTAGGTTTTAGTTTCGTTTCGTAATTAGGAAGTTTACTGTTTTAATTATACATTTATCTTCCTAGATATCCTGTTAGTTTTTCTACCATTTGAAATATTTTTGTCTTTTTTATAGTACCTACTACGCGAGTTTGTTTTAAGAAACATTTTGGGATAGGTACTAAAAATACCTAAGTGCATTTTTCATATAATTTTATGTACGTAAACTAATGATCTCTTAAATTATATGCTAAGTGCATGCAATAAGATACAAGTATTCATGCAGTCGCTTAAACATCCTTTGAGTGAAGGCAAAACTAAAATTGTAAACTGTAATCAGGAAACACAAACAAACATAGAAACAGTAAAAACCGTAATAGAAACTTCGCACGCGTAGATAAAAATAACCCGGTTGATGAAAACAGAAATAAATGTAGATTTGAAGAACTCAATGAGGTAACATTACATGTAGAACCACTTATATCAAAAGTGCCGCCGACAATCTCGAGAGGGACTTAGCAAAATTGCCGATAAATCTACAGCGTGACTCGATCACATGATTCTCCTCAGCGTTTATCTTAGAGATCATAATCTTCTTTTGTATTTATAGGAAACCAAGTCCGTTTGTCTCTAAGATAAACGCTGAATATCTATTTTTATAACTCAACAAAATAGATATTCATAGTAGTGTTACTATGGTATCTATGACTAACTAATTTGCAGCTGTTACCATTTTCAAACTCCAACCATCATTTAAATTAATTATTAGATATAAAGTATGTGTTCAGTGATGAAAGGTGAGGGAAAACCGGTACAATAAAATAAATAATAACAAAATTACAAATAATTTCGTTTTAATTATGTCATAGGTACCTATCGTTTATTCACTGCATTTACATATTCTTAATAGACATCAGTAAAACGAAATTATTTTCCGTTTTACTTACGTCATACCTATTTGCCCATATAATTTTGTAACTATTTTATTGTACCGTTTTCCCCTCACCCTTTGCCATTGGTGTAGGTACTTGAGTTATTAATGTAGAAATTTTGGGATGAATTGAAAGGGCCTCCGCGACTGATGATTTCGCGAACCCATTCAGTTTCGTTACTCGCTGACTGGCCGACCACTATACGACCTAATATAACACTTATAGCATGTGTTAATAAGATTTCAAAAGCTGTAGTAGTAAAAGCCAAACACGGAAGTAAAAATTCCCAAGCAAACCCAAGCAACTTCGAAGTCTTATGTAATTTTTTGTCCTTCCTGACCAAATGTCAGCATTATCTTGTAATCCGAAAATCTCAAGGCTTTTTGAAACAACGCAGGTACTAGTGTCTACTTGTCAATTTTCTTTAATCTTGACTTTGATCGGTTTCTTTGATACACCGCTTGTTAAAGAGAACCGCCTGATTTACTGGTGATCATGGAATATACCGTCAGATTCTTCGATAATGGGAAAATGATTTTGAAGGATTGCATGTTCAATTTTTCTGAGGTTTTTTTTATTGAATTTGTTGTATATATAGTGAACTTGTTGCTTTCATATTCACTATTCCTAGTCAAGGAAACCCGTGTTAGAAGCTGGTACAATAGCGATATCTTTTGAAATTCTAGAGTCAAAAAGCGGATACAGGCAATGACCACACTATACCATAATAAGTATCACTATACGATGATAATGTCAAGTACTTGATAATGATATAGGTAACTACAAATTGGATAGACAAATAGGATGTTAAGAAACTGTTTATAGAGATTGGTAATGTAATAATATGGTAATGAGGTAAGACCCGCTAGTTCTATGAGGTACGAACAAGGACGAAAGTGAACGTATATAGGTTCTGACTTGAATACCAATGAATAGCATGTACACAAAGTACACGATTTTTGTTTAACCGACCTTTAACTTGCCCTGTTTAATTAGTGGGAAGCAAAATCTTGCAACAGAATTTTACTGTTCCTCCCAACCGATTGAGCTAAAATTTCGAACACATTCATAATCTCGGTGACAATGTAATAATATGGTACCATGGAGGTGATCTCATGATGTGGCCGGGACACCTCCCGGCCACATCATGAGATGGAGTTATGCTCAGAAGTTGAGGAGTTCCCATGGCCACCGCCATGGGAACTCCTCAACTTCTGAGCATAACTCCATCGTGTTTGGGCTTGTTGGATTTGTCTTGACAAGTACTGTAGACCTAGATGATGTCCAGGGTCTCATGATGGAGCTGGGGAGTGGTCATTATAAAAGATTGTTTTGAAAAATGATTTTCAACATAAAACTTAT
The DNA here is from genome assembly GCA_948465475.1 of Thalpophila matura. Classification (NCBI taxonomy): domain Eukaryota; kingdom Metazoa; phylum Arthropoda; class Insecta; order Lepidoptera; family Noctuidae; genus Thalpophila; species Thalpophila matura. Next base: position 12,842,985 of record OX419199.1, read on the forward strand.
TATTTATTTGCATTAAAATCAATTGTGTAGTAAGGACGAAGCGAACCATCAGATAGACATGAAAAACAACTTTGTGTTATGCTATTTCTATAGAAGATGCAACTAATCCATTTAGGCATTTCTTTGGAAATAGAAAGTCATGGTCACTTAACAAAATAATTATTTATGAAAAGTACCAAAGAAACTGATAAAATATCGAGCATTTTATCTCAATTGATTATCATGTACAAAGTCACGGGACGCAAGACGCATGACGCATGACGCATAGTTATCACGCAATTATCATGCACGTTTAAATCACCTGAAACCTATCAACTTAACTTTGAGAGGCTTGCCGCCTATTTGCGTCAACTAAAAATAACTTAAGTGTTTTTGTAAAAATGGAATCTTGCTTTACCTATTTGATAGTACATTGTATGACATAATAGGAGAACTAGCGGCAGCAGTTATGATCACAAACGTCACCCGTGCATTAGCAGGATTTTTCGGTCTCTTTGGCGGAATGAAGAAGACGGGGGGCGCCGCCTGCACACGATTGATTTTTCAGTCAATGCTCGTCGTATAATTGGACCATTCCCTATTACGTATTTGTCATCTGTCAATTGTCTATTGGGTCGAAAATGTGCATGCACGATCTCTGCTCATAACTAACGCTGGTACATATACCTATGATGAAACAACCATTGTTAAAATATCGTCGCATTTCTTTCTCAACCTCGTATCTGTCAAATCGTAGTTTTGCAGGAACGAGCAAAATTATCTAAAATTCTTATTAATCATTCATTGTTTATGTCAAGAAACACATATAATATATTCATCCAATCCTTATTTAAGTTATTTAATAATTATTTTATTGAAATATAAAACAATTTTGACATAAAATACAGTTTTATTTCGTTCCTGTAAAACTAAGATTTTACAGATACGAGGTTGAGAAAGAAATGCGACGATATAGAGCAGCTCTTTGCTAAATGACAGCTGCGCTGATCGAACAATCTGCGAAGCTAAGCTTGCTGCGGTCAGTCAGTGGATGGGTGACCGTTCTTTACATATCGAGACCCTTCCGTACCTCGGAGAGCACGTTGCACAGTCGGACCCAGTTGTCATAGGAATATCTTTGACAGTCGTTACGGGTAGGCAGGAGCCCGAAAGTCTGACAACTGGTGAACTGCACTCTGACCGTGGGTAAGCAGACTGCGCAGTCAGTTGCCAGTTTTGATGCAGTTATGTCAACTGTACAATAACTGCAATTTTGTAACTGGCGCGCAGTTCAAATGCATATCGTCTGTTTAGAAATTAAGACCTTTTACCATTTAGGCATTCTCATTTCGGCATTCGGGCGTCCAATAGGAAAGTCCGACAATACAGATAAGCTTATTTTGCGGTCTGTAAACCCAAAAGTGTTAATTTTTCATCATCACTGTCTACATTTATCTTTTATCAGATGACTGGACCGATGTTGGACATCACGTACTATTATGATAAGCTACAAACGCTTCACATGGCTGCTATTAGAGATACAACGAATATTCGGCTACTATTCGGTATTCGGCCGAAACCGAATAAAAAATTATGAAACAAAAATGCACATATCACTTAAAAATGTGTCTATTTCATTAAAAAAATATTACCTTAACTTAAAATGTATCAGACTGATAAGATACGATGAATGAAACCATTTTTCAGCATTTGTTAGTAGCAAACGATTAATTAGTATAGTAACACAATGTGATGTAATAATGGACTAATAATGCGTGTCGCAACACGATCTACTTACTCGCAAATTAAATAAAATGTAGTTACGCCCGCCCGTCACCTCTGCACACACCGCAATTAGATAGGTCGTAACTCGTAACCTGTCATTTATGAAATGCACACATCTTTTGCCGAACATTCGGCCACCGTAAATTCGGCACTTCGGCCGTTAGCGTGGCCGAATATTCGGTATTCGGCCAAATCATTATTTGTGGCATCTCTAACTGTTATTATTGAACATTTTCTAGCCTCGTCAATATCTTACTATTGTTTCGTTATCAGCCATTGACCTAGATGCCAAGGCAGAACAATAGTAATTTATGCGTTTGTTATCTTCTGTACTTAAGTAGAACCAATTAAGGGTGAGATCTACAGAGCGTAGACTTTGCTCAGACTTAACTAGCAGTCTCTAATCATAATGTAATTTTTGAGTCCTATAAACGTGCTTAACAAAGTCTAAATTCACAAAATCGACAACTTAGGAAATACTTTTCTAAGCATGCGCTCAGACGGACTGAAATATTGCATTAGATAAGCCGATTTTCGTATAACTCGTTAGTCAAGTCTGTGCAAAGTCTAAGTTACTCTAGATCTCAGCATAATTATGATAAGTGACTTGACCTCAGAATTTTAGAGCAATGTTATGAGTATTTTAGTTACGTAAAGTTTTGGTAATTTGGTACGTGATTGAGTTATTCCTCTATGAGCATACGAGACGGGATTTGTAACTTTTACAGCTTGTTATCAACAATTTATTATGGTTAGGTTTTTGCTAATTGTCTATTGATAGATGTTAGCCTTTGTAATTGCTCATCGCTGAGCTCGATTTGCGGTCATGGCAATAATAGCTGACTCTCTTACATCTAGTTTACTGATTCTCGTAATTCTAACCTATGTAACTAACGCTATGAATAGTTCCGTCTCATAGGAAGGTAATGCGGGGAAGGTAATGGGTCATTCGGTTCCCTTCAAAATGGTTGAGCTAAATGGCGCTGATTCATGCGTCATGTCGTGAACGGGCGCCGTCTGTTGGGACTGGTCATCTCTGGACTGCTATGGCTAATATTTGGAGTTGTTTTTACTGTTATTCTAGACTTATACATTGTTCTCTCATATTGTGTTATTTCCGACAAAAACAATGTAACCATGATTATTTGTAATGATTTGATTTAAAAGAGTAACCATGGAGTTTCTTGCCCGTTCTTCTCCAAAGGAATCTACGCTTTGGAACGGGCATCTAGCTTCATCATTATGACTAACTGACAGACTCCTTGACAATTCAAAAGTAGGTACCTGTAATTGGTCTAATTGAAATAAATGCTTTGACTTTGACTTTGAATGCCGTTAAACCCTCAGTTTAAAAGTTAACAGGTTTTGTTGAACTCCGTACCTGTAGGTACCTATAACCTGTATGCGTAAGATTCTCGAGTAACTCGCTTAACCAGTTGGAAAATAAACGAGATAAGTATATTTCGATATTTTTCTATAATAAGTAAGAATCTAAAATATTTTAGTAACCGACTTAAAAAATAATAAGTACGTCTGATTGATTATTCTTTTGAGAATTCCCTACTAAAATTATAGATGCAAAAATATTGACCTATATGTCTAGACAAGCAGTTCCGAACATTAAACATAAACTCAAGTGTTGTGCGGGCACAACACAAGCCTTGAATGTAAGGCTTGTGTTGTGCCCGCACAACACTTGAGTTTATGTTTAATGTTTGATGCGGTGAGCATCAGACAAGTACCCGCGTGTGGGGCATGATTTTTGTTCGGAACTTCTTGTCTAGGGACATATAGGTCTATGTGCGAAAATGTGTTTGTTGGTTTGTCCTTCTTTCACGCAGCAACGGAGCAATGAATCGCCATGATTCTTTGCAAAGAAATAGTTTATGAGCCGGAGAATGAAGCTACTTTTTATCCCGAAAATATGTACGATTCTTATGGGATAAAATAACAGGAGAAAAGCCGCGGGTAAAAGACATCAATAATAATATTATATAATTTAATTGAGCTAGCGATTATAATAATAATCGTTTTCTAAAAATAGAAATCCTTATCGGACCGTAAGTGTCGTAACTAGGACAGATTTGGTTTAAGCGTTACTTATCAGAAGAACGATAACATTGTATGAAAACCCAGCTAGTTAAAAGGTTATGGTCATAATATACCTACTGTGAAAGATTTAGCACAACTTTAGTCAGAAACTTTGTCATGTATTGGGGAATTGCTGAAGAATGTGCGCTTAACTTAGTCGTTATAGAAATTAATAACTCTCCGGCTATTCTTCTTCTTTATATTAGGGAAGTATCCACCTTACAGAACACCACAGCCAAATAACGCTACTGTTCGGCAGTGTTGTGTTCCTGTGGTGAGTAAGGTCGCCAGAACTGCTGAGGATGCGCTGTGTTAGGGGACCTGCTTGTCCTCTAAGCTGTCGGCACAATTCTCATTTTAAAGGGTTGGCAAGCATTTCAGAGTATGGTAACCGTCATTAGTTTGTGACAATCGTCACATAAAAAAAAAATCAGGCCCATTTATTTATTTGGTGACTATCCGGATCTATCTGGGTGAATTGCACTATCAACCACAGAGGTTAATGGTTAATCAACGGTTAATGTCACTGAAAACTAAGGGCACACCTACATCATAATATAGAATATACTTTACATAATATAAATCTATAAATAGTTTGTATATCTTATGATTAATTATTTAATTATATTTTATTACACACTAGTTGTGTCTCGCGGTTTCAATCGTCGTTTAATTTAAAAGAAATTGGATCATTTTATCTGCCCACGCTATTACTTCGTTTTCGCTTTGCGTTTTTTCTGACCTTGTTAGGGTTCCGTATCAAAATGGTAAAAAAGGAACCCTTATGGTGCGACTTCGTCTGTCTGTCTGTCTGTCACAGCTGCTTATTTCAGCAACTGCTAAATTTAATGCTATCGACATTAAATTTGGAACAGTTATAAAGAATGCTTGTCCAACTTTATTGCAAATGAAAAAAAAGTCAAAAAATATTTTTATTTTCATTGCAAAAGGGGCCGGAGTGGGGGTCCAAAATTTCAAAGTGGGGTTACTAGGTCAAATGACATATCATATGAAAGGGCTTAACCTGCATATTTCAAAATATATTTTCATTTAATTTTATGTCTCACAGTTTTCGACATATGATGAAAAATGTCTGAAAAATTACCATTCCAGATTATATTTCAGATTATACGCCCCGCAAACTTCGGAGTTATCTCCAAAGTTTGCAAGGCGAAAAATCTGAAATAATTAGGGTTGATAGGAATTGACTCAAATATTGCACCAAAAATAAAACGATGTTCCTAACTAGTACAGTTTTTTCAAAATCATCAAAATTCCTTCACAAACAAACTTAGTTATGCGGTCCGGTTTTTTTCACTTTACGACTAGTAGGACTCGCACTTGGCCAGTTTTCTTTTTGCTCGGCTCCTAAGAGTCATAGCGTGAAGTTGAATCTACTATATAAAAATAAGTCGGGTTTTTCTTCCTGACGATATAAGTCCAGAACGGACGAACCGATTTCCACGGTTTTGCATTCGTTGGAAAGGTCTCGGGCTCCGTGAGGTTTATAGCAAAGAAAATTCAGGAAAATTTAAAGAGAAAAGCGGGAAAATCTTTTTTCACATACAGCGCCATCTCTGATACATAGCATGTACTACGGTGGCGAAACGGAGTTCGCCGGGTTTGCTAGTTACTTATACAATTTTTCATGAATGGCTATCATACATAATACAAAAAGATTTTTAAGATCCGACTGGTAGTTCCAGAAATTAGCGTGTTTAAACAAACAAACTCTTCAGCTTGATTATATTAGTATAGATAATTATATCAATAACATTAGGTATATTGTTTTATTTGAATACAATGTCACCTATATGATCTCTAAAGTTCACTAACCTAATAATTACGAAGTAAAATCTACATTGTTTAATTTATTGCAATATTATCTGTATTATTATATCATATTCATGCTTGACATGTGATAGTAATTTTAACGTCGTCTGTACCTATTTGTTTTATTTTTATTGATTTTGAAGGACGATTGTCATTTTGAGGACTCAGCTATGGAGCGTTACTTATGGAATCCCTTCAACGCTATGTTGCCTTGTTTCTATGATCTGAGGTTGGCTCCCTTATCTGTCACTGTGTTTATTTTTTATATATTTATTTATTTATTTAAATCAGGTAACAAAGACCCATACAAATATATACCTTACAGACTAACATACATAGTAAACAATAAATACCTTATACTAACATACATAATATTATATCTATATCATCAACACACTACTGGGAGCTTGGTTTCGGTCGTGCTTCTCTATAACGTCTGTACACAACTCCTGCCGGCCAAAAATCTGAACAGAGGAAGATTGCCTTGTTATTCGCGGGAACCTGGAGGATGTAGGACTTAAAATTCGTAGTCCTGCTCGACTCTATCTGCGACAGCTTCAGTAGGGCTCGTCCCTCGGCACCGATTTGACCTTGGCTCCTCCTGATGATGTATTGAAGGAGCATCTCTCCCGATGTCTGTATGTCCAACCGGGAAATGTACAGGAGCATGGTGGGCGCTGCAGCGCGAACATCCTCGCTTGCAGGAGCAGTACCGCGTTTGTTGCGGTTGCGGTTTAGGTCTTAAACGTTCTGTTTTTGTTTGTTTTAGATTTAAATGTTAAAGTAATGCCTAGAACACTAACGGTCAGTTGCAGAAAGATAATTAAATTTTAATGGAGGCATTAACCATACAATATCCTTCGTTAAAGACTCCTTTAAAACTTGATGACCTTTTCTACAACTCAGCGTAAGGCTCGTATTATAGAACGATACTCGAGCACAGATCTCTGCTTGAGCATAGATGTCAACCAATCAAATGGCTTTAAATCTATGCTCAAGCAGAGATCTGTGCTCGAGCATCGTTCTGTAATACGGGCCTAAAAAGTGGTGAATAAGAATTGAAAGAAAACTGCCAACACCGTTAAAAACGTTGTAACATACCTATTGAAGGGAATTATAATTCTAGATAACCCCTTTTTGCAACGCCTTTATAAGACCGCTAAGTTTTAAATGCCTATTGTTTAATGTAAGACCACAGATAATATAATACTATACGTACAGATGCCTCATCTCATACAACGAAATGTGACCGATTTAGCGCGGGCTATCTTCGGGCTATACATTTTTCTGTGCATAAAGGATTTTTCAAAATTTGGCGCAAGCATTTTTCATGATGTATTTTTTTATGTTCTCAATTTTACACAAACTTCAATAACAAATCGATACTTATAACGCCATCTAATAAGAGTTATTTCAACAAATGTTCCTTTTGTTCCTAATGAGACCCCGTGGTAAGACCTTTGATTGTACACTTAGTTCGCAAATAAATATTTGATTTTGAATGTCATCTTGCGTTTGTATTCGTTAAAAGCGCAAATATATCAATTAAATACTATTTCCCAAAAGATAACACGACCCCGTGTGTGATAAACTTGACAGCTAGAGATAAATACACAACCATGTTTTCCGTTACGATGTGTTCAATGTCAAATGTTTTGCGGATGTCTGAAGTAAAAGACGAATAGGTTATAGACATTATCGTCAAGGGTTTACGTAGGAATTATAGAACGTCTCGCATAAGAAGTCCTTCCGACGCAATGTTGGCTGCTCCGAATGTCAATTTCTTACAACGTTTTTGACGGTGTTGGAAAGTGTCTTTCAGCACCAATTTTCGTTCATCACTTTATAGTATCCTAGGCATTAACACAAAACCGGCCAAATGCGAGTCGTACTCACGTACCGAGGGTTCCGTATCATTTTTGGACGTATAAAGTGAAAAAATCCGGACCGCATAACTAAGTTTGTTTGTGAAGGAATTTTGATGATTTTGAAAAAACTGTACTAGTTAGGAACATCGTTTTATTTTTGGTGCCATATTTGGGTCAATTCCTATCAACTCTAATTATTTCAGATTTTTCGCCCCGCAAACTTCGGAGATAAGGGGGGGCGGGGAATGGTATTTTTTTGGACATTTTTAATTTTATGTCGAAAACTGTGAGACATAAAATAAAAATATATTTTGAAATGTGCAGATCAAGCCCTTTCATATGATATGTCACTTGAAATAGTAACCCCACTTTAAAATTTCGGACCCCCACACCGGCCCCTTTTGCAATGAAAATAAAAATATTTTTGGACTTTTTTCATATGCAATAAAGTTGAACACCATTCTTTATAACTGTTCCAAATTGCAAGTCGATAGCATAAGTAGTTGCTGAAATAAGCAGGTGTGACAGACAGACGGAGAGACAGACAGACAGACGAAGTCTCACCATAAGGGTTCCTTTTTTACCATTTTGGTACGGAACCCTAATAAATCGACAAAAAACATAAAACGTTAGGACCTAAATAAGAGTGACATTCAGGGCAGCTAACATAGCGTTGGAGAGGACTTCTTAGTGAAGCGCTCTCTAATAATGGACAACTCAAACAAATCCATTGACACAAACATCAACAATTATTCAAAAACTTAACTTACAAAAAAAGTCTTCAATATTCTAACCAGTTTGGCAGACAGATTGATGATAAGCGAATGATGTCAGTTAGTACGAGTATGACTTAAAAGTGAAAGGCAAAGATGAATGTATAAAATTATAATATTGTAATGCATATATCATTCGGTTAGACATGTCACTTTCTCAAAAAGGCTCAGTAGACAGACACAAGACCTGTCCTCTATCTATCTATCCTTTAATATTTACAAAATTTTAATTCATGGTGACGTGTAATAAGTTTTATGTTGAAAAACATTTTTAAAACAACCTTTTATAATGACCACTTCCCGACTCCATCATGAGATCTTCGACATCATCTAAGTCTATAGTACTGTCAAGACAAATCCAACGAGCCCAAACACGAAGATGTTATGTTGAGAAGTTGAGGAGTTCCCATAGCCGACTCCCGGGTCCATCATGAGATCGCCTCCATCGTACGATATTATTACATAGTCATCAAAGTGACACATGCGTTCCAAATATCTGCTCAATCGGTTGGAAGGAACTGATTTAATATTCAGTTGTGAGATTTCGCCTCATACACACATGGCAAGTTAAAAGCTTGTAAAAACAAAGATAGCATTTTCGTGACCGCAGTATTGTTATTAGGACCGAAAGACCTTGTACGCAGGAAGGAACACCAAAAGAGGCAGACAAGATTTAATTTTATAGATTCACTCAATTTCCACCCGTAAAAGCTAATGTATACAGATCACAATAGAGTGAACGGACAACTGTCAAAATGTGTTCAAATCAGGGTATAACTGAACAAAATTTTTAATGGCGGCGAAAATATCAATTTACGAGGAATCTAAGACAACAAAGTTTTTCCTAATCACAGAATGCATATAAAATACCCATTTAAATTGATTATTAATTGTTCTTGGAGATTTTTGGGTTTTGGACATTAATTTTAAGTGACTGCAATTTTTTTCTATCAAACGAACATAGTTGAATCGTGTTTTGGGCTCTTTAATGTAGTCAAAATATTTATAAAAGAGGTAAATATTATGGTATTTGCTAAATACGTGCACAGAAAAGCTAATTTGGCTGCTGTTAGCATCCTAATCACCTTTAATGATACCCAATGCAAGAGTGGGGATACTCTAGCTAAATCAGACATGGTCAGAATAGTAAATAAAAGATTATATCAGCGGCAAGCTATCATGGCCGATTTGGCCTTTAAGTCTGCTCATAAAGTTTCGTAGAAATTGACAACATTTGAAAGATCAATTTTGCTGTACTTTATACATAGTTTATAGTGACGCGTCACTATTGACAATAAAGTACAATAATTGTTCTTTCAAAAGTAGTTGTCAATTTTTACGAAACTTGATGAGCGGACTTAGACGTCAAATCGGCCATCGTAACGTGCCGCTGATATACCTAGTAGCACGGGGTCTCATCAGGAACAAAGTAACATTTGTTGAAATAACTCACAATAGATGGCGTTATATGTATCGATTTGTTATTGAAGTTTGTGTAAAATTGAGACCATGAAAAAATACATCATGAAAAATATTTGTTCAAATTTTGAAACGAGCTTTAAGCACGGAAAAATGTATAGCCCGAAGATAGCCCGTGCTAAATCGGTCGCTTTTCTTTGTATGAGATGAGGCATCTGTACGTATAGTATTATATTATCTGTGCTAGTAGTAAGGTATTACAATCTTCCCGTGTACTCAATGTTGAATCTTTCGCGGGTCTTTCCATTTCCAGCGCTGTGTAATTAGTTAAGTCGTGAGTAAATATTAACGTTCTCTTAATTCTGGTGTTCCCGGTAATGACGTTATATGAGGGTTTATAGCTGTTATGTAAATAGTTATGAGTTAGAGATATTTTCCGCTTTAATAATATCAGTGACGGTAAGTACGTAATTGTTGCGTTTGCTTGACGCAAAAATACGATTTAATGCGCTAATTTAATGGTCCTTTTATTCGCTCTTGCTTTAGATAAAATTAGCCAGTTAGTAAGATTGGTGCCAGGGCCTGCTTTAATTAAGGAGTAACTTTTAACTCACAGTTTTATAATTGTTAATTGTAGGTTAAATTATCTGAATATATGTATACGATTTCTACGTATTTTGTATCAAAATAAACACCATATTTGGCATATAGAGCAATGCATTGTAGTTAGGATACATCTAAAAGTACTGTAATTATAAGCAAAGTCAAAGCATTTCTTTCGATTAGACAACTTACAAGTACATTTGAATTGTCAAAGAGTCAGTCAGTTACTCAGCCTGATGAATCTAAATGCCCGTAATTCCAAAGCGTAGATTTCTATAAAGAAGAACGGGCAAGAAACTCCATGGATATACTCATGGATAGTAAAATATAATCTTTTCACGATATAAATGAAAGGGATTACTACCAATTCAGCAGCATAAGACCTCAGAGATCAAAAACACGCCACAAAACTCAAATAACTAAAGATCTCTCAACAAAATGCACACAGTTGCGTACTCCTTGCCTCACTCCGCTAGCTTATCTTACATTTTGCGCAAACGTTGCACGATCGGTAAATATTGTTCGAACGTCAGGTATGTTTAGCTGGAATATGAACTACAGGTCTCCCAAAGTGATAATGCGCATAGAAATCTTCGTCACTGTTCGGCAACGGTCGTATTCCCGAGCATCGGAAGATGATATGTATGTAGAGTGGTTAAGTGCATTTTCTTCTTGCATAATTTAGTAGAATTATGTGTTTTGTGCTAAAAGAGATAGACAGAAAGAGACAATTAGCGAGATCTGCATGCGCATTATTAATTTGGGAATACTGTACATACTTTGTGCATTAGAACGAGAAATAGTCGTGACGACACGACTCTTAGCTTGAATAAATAAAAACGTGGCTGGAAGTACTATGCGGATCTGCGGATAGAAGGACCAATTTTTATGGGATTACCGAGTGATTCAGGGACAAAAAATAAACAATAGAGCTAATGACATAATGATATAGAGCTCAGGTCTGACTGTAATGATGATGATGTTGATGACAAAAGAATGACTATAGGTACTTTAATGTCAATAGTAAATGAAATCACGAACCTCGAATGGATTTTCGGAGATCAATGATGCATTTGGACATAAGTTCGGCTTACTACTTTACACTAATGCAAATAAACTTCATCAATAATCGACCGATCAGGTTGGTTATCATTAGAAATTCGCTATATTAGTCCTTTAGATCTAAATTATTTAATTTATAATCTAAATAATATTCTAAAGAGAGAGTGCTAATTTTGATGACTTGATTGGTGATGGTCGCGCCTCTTAAGGCCGTATAAGATCAATCGTAGCTTAAACTACGGAAGAGAGTTTAATCTCCTGTCTTCGATTGTTTCCTATTGTATCATGTTTAGGAAAGAATTGAAGACAGAGATTAAACTCTCTTCTGTGGTTTAAGCTACGATTGATCTTAGGGCCCTTAGAGGGACTAGGAGGCGCGGCCGATACGCTTAGTCCATTCAGTTCGTCGATATCGATACAAATATCATCATGGTCATCTGGCAATCGTAAGAAATTTCATTCAATGTCAGGTTGGCTCCAACTGAACCAAATAATTGCAGTGATAGCCTAGTGGATTTAACCATGTGCCTCCCACGGCGAATGGTTCGAGTTCGATCCCGAGGCACGCACCGCTGACTTTTCGAAGTCATGTGCGTATTAGAAATTTATTATCACTTGCTTTAACGGTGAAGGAAAACATTGTGAGGAAACCGGCATGTCCTAGAACCAAAAATTCGAAGACATGTGACGTCCACCAACCCGCACTGGGCCCGCGAGGTGGACTACGGCCCACTCCCTCTCACAGAGGAGGCCTGTGTCTCAGCAGTGGGAACATTATAGGCCGATTATGCTTATGCTTATGCTCCAACTGTGCCTTTTATTCGGGAATTCTTTCTACAAACGACGGGTTTGACCAAACAATGCAGACCTCTCTAACCGCCTCGTCGTGTGTAGCCTTCATAAGTGAGACCTACCTTCATCAACAACTTCGTTATAATTACCAGTCACCTCGAATAGTAAATTAAACGATCCGTTATTAACCTTCAAAAGTGTCTAATGTTAACCTAATTACTTTTAGCGTATTTTTACATTTCGTTAAATGAATCGATAATTTTGGGCATGCTATGGCCTCCTGTAATTAAAGGAGTAAGTATACCAAACATAAACTTTTAAATTATAATTTGTGATTTTCTATGATCTCTCTTCTGATCTTAGCCTCTACGTCAAATCATAACCCTTCCTTTTGGCTTTGCCGAAGTCGGGTAAAAAATAATATCTATGACGAAAGCAATTCGTTATGCCAATATTATCTTCGTCGCTTAACAGTATTTCAGCCTTTTACATTCCACGGCAAACTAAAATATGGAGCAGTGAACTCTGTACGGATTTATACTCGAAGCCATACAAATGTACTGGTACATACCAAGAGCGAAGGACTCCACAGCTCGCGGCCAGCGGAGCATAACAATAGGAATGAGACCGGAATATCAAATAACATAAGTACCTACATACTTTCGATTTCTTTGGCGTCTGTATTCTTTGCCTTGAAGAGCGCGTAGCTATCAATATCAGCTGTTATGAAAACTATGTCGGCCTTACAGTGGCGAAGGGTGGGGGAAAGTCGGTACAATAATATAGTGAAAAAATTATAAATAATTCCGTTTTACTTATGTCATACCTATTCGTACCTATGACATAAGTAAAACGGAATTATTTATAATTTTGTTACTGTTTTGTTGTACCATCTTTCCCTCACCCTTCGCTACAGCGCAGCGGTCTTACATAAGTCTCTTTAGAGAGCTGTCTTTTTAATGTTGTTTTATTATTAAGTACTTTCTTAGAAAACAGCAGTATTTGCTGTTGCCATATTATTTGAAATCGTTATAATTAAGAGCTCATTTTTTTGGAATTCTATAATAATAAGTAAGATTTATCGTCACTGATAGGACTATTAAGGCCAATAAGCCTGACATAGTGGTGATAGATCGATCGTGCACCACACGTTGATTGTTGATAACACCGTCCCGCATGATGAGAATCTCGTGAAAGCTGAGAAAGATAAAGAACTCAAGTGTCTTGATTTAGCACGCGAGGTTGTCGACATGTGGGATGTGGACTCCGCGATTGTTGTGGCGATAGTCGTCATAGCGAATAAACGGCCTAGTAGCCAAGAGCCTCGACCTACATCTGAGGAAGCTCTTGTTAGGCAGTTAGATCAAGGGCTTGATTCAGAAGCCGGTACTTCTAGATACGATGTGTATTGTTAGATGGTCTCTCTCTCTGGAGCCCTGACCATCGATAGCTTGGATCCTATTCCCGATGTCGATGGGATTTAGTTTTGTCAGACTTTGACTAATACAAACAAAAATAGACTTTCAAAGCCACGTGCTAAAATTAACGTTTAACGTAAAATCAAAGTTAAAGTGTTATTGAATTTTAATTCAGAATAGCTACTTTAAAAAAAAGTTACCCTTATTTAGGGCTCCTCTCATAGAGGAGGCCTGTGTCCCAGCAGTGGGAACATTATAGGCCGATTATGCTTATTATTATGCTTTATTATTTAGGGCTCCGCCGAAGTTGAGTCATAAATTCAAGAAGAAATGCGCGTCAAACATACTAATATAACCTCCGCTCTTGAGGTCGATTAAATATGACTAGCACGTAGAAATACGAAATACATGATCAATAGTTATGTGAATGTGCCACTTTCAATCTCCCTTGAGTCCTATTAATAGGTTCAGTGAGCTATTCCCTTGAAACTCACGCCACTCCTACTACAAAAGTTTTAGTCTAATTGGACAAGTGTAGCTGACTTATTTATGACTAGGTACTTATTAATTAACTTATTACCTACTATTTCTTTCTGGCTTACAATTTATAGGTTTCTCTAGTCACACTTCACTCACACTATTATAAATGCGAAAGTGTGTGTGTGTGTTTATTACTCCTTCACGCTGAAATGATCGGACGGATTTGTATGAAATTTGACATAGAGACAGCCTCTCAGATCATAGAAACAAGGAGATATGCCATCATAGCAAATTAGTACGGGAACAACTGATGCCACTTTTAGTACATTTTTCGACACAATTACGTGCTTAATTAAGCGCTCCTTGTGAATAAAAAGATCTCCCACGCATTGAACATTCCGCAAACCCTTAATCTAACACTGTTAATCGTCACTCAACACTAGCACTAAACTAAAACACTGTATTTATACCATCGATCGTGTTCGGTTCGTCGCCAGCGCGTACGTTTTTAATATGAGCAATTTGCTCAAGATCAGGCATCAAGCTCGATAGCGCCTTGGCACATCTCCTTATTTCTATGATCTGAGGGACAGCCTGAAACCTGGAAAAGGACATAGGCTACTTTTCATCCATTTTCACGCAGATGAAGTCGCGGGCTACAGGTAAATACTACTACTACAGGAAATAAGTCTTCAGACTAGTAAGCCTGAAATACTATTTGGTCAAAACGAATATTATTACTTTGGATGTCATCGTTAAAATACAAACAAACTAATATAAATAGTAACTCTGTCTGTTTGTTATTTTATTATGGTTGAACTGTTGAGCTGATTTCGATGAAATTAAGGATGAAGATAGCTTGAACCCTGAAGAAGGACATGGGATACTTTTTTTTTATTTTTTTTTATTTGTAAATAGGCTTGCGTTTGACCGCCATCTCGCCTGATGTTAAGCGATGATACGGTCTACGATGAAGCACGCTTGCCTAGAAGAAACCGATTCACTCGTGACTTGAAGACACCCAGATTGTAACTATCGGGGAACACCCACTCGGGCAGCGCATTCCACTGTTTGGCGGTTTTCACAATGAAAGTGGAATCAAAGCGCTTCGTTCGGGTTTTTGGTATATCAACCATGAACCGATGGCGCTTTTTCGTGCTTCTGGCCGTCCGATAGAAAAAAGGGCAGGATGGAATTAGATCATGCAGATCTGAAGCACACTCTCCGAAATGTATCCGATAAAAAACCGATAGGCTAGCAACTTTGCGCTGAACTTTGATACTATCTGGGTAGGTAAGTATATAAAAGAGTTTCCCTAATGATGCGACTGAAACCTCAGGAAATAGATACTTAATTCTAGAGAGTTCATAAAAAAATCTAAACTCAAAACATTACAAGAATGTTGGACTCTATTAACATTACCATTTAAACTGGTAGGACCAGTTCGAAGAATTTTCCCGTATTTACACAGAACACTTTATTATTAACTAGGTACTGCGAAATATGTTTGTCTTTTTCACGCCAAAACTATAATGGACGGTAGGTTTTGAAAAACCAATGGCGGAGCTAAGACCTAGAAAAGGATACATATTTATCATGGAAAATTAAAATTTATATATTAATAAATTTTAATTTTCCGTGATAAATATGTATCCTTTTCTGGTAGTGCAAACTTGCACATTATACTTTAAATACGTATTTATTTACGTAAGTATTTAAAGTATAATGTGCAAGTTTGCCTTGCTAAAACAATATGTTGTTGCCTTGTCATCTGTGATGACTATCAATAGTCACGGCTATGTGGTCATGGTCAAACAAACCTTAGAATAAATTTTTCGTTAAAATTTTTGTGTTTGTGTACGTGTATGTGTAACGAATTTGTTGAAGGCAATAACAAAATGGTTAAAAAAAAAATGTTTTGGCATTTTAAAATATGAATTTGAATATGGAACTGTCAACTGTTTATTGTCTTAGTAGTCCTTCATGGTCCTAATACTAGACCGTTACAGTAAACGGTTATATTATTCACAGTAAGTAATAATAACCGCTTTAGAGAAGAATGCTGTTTAGTAAAAGGGGTCAAGAATAAAGAGCGATTTGCAGAACCTGGCGAGGCCTTTGCCCATTAGTGGCATAGAATGAGCTTAAAAAAAATATTTTCCCCAAAAAATTCTTGCAAGAAAATAACTAGGCCATTAATTTGCAGTAGATCATAATCATAACCATAATATTAATATTTAAAAAGGCAAACGTTTTGAAATAATCAATTATTCTAATACCTAATCATCTTATAACATCATCATTGCCACGGGATAAATAACTAAAATAAAACAATTATAATACAATTCTGATCATAATATTTCTACGTAGCGGGATAGTCCGAAAGGGGTACCGCTGACCCGGAACATAAAGGGCTAAGGAAGGAACACGGGTGGGTTTTAGTCAGTAAGAGTTTGACACTCCCTTCCGCTCCGCCCAGAGCGGGAGGGGTCATTTGATGATTTCCCATCCTCAAAAAAAAAAAAAAATATTCCTACGTCATTATTAAGTCTATTTCTAATCGAACAGATCAATATTTAGGAACCAATAAATAAACAGATACCTAGGTATTACTGTACAAAGTGAAACTAAAGTTGATCGGTGTGTCAATAACCCCAAAATACTATATTTGCTCAGACGGTCAACGGCATGGATTGACTGACATAGCTGACATGACAATGCTGTGAATCATCAGAAAATTGTTATTGTCCGGTAAATCAAGATTAAGTTTGACAAGTTGACACATATTGGAGATGTCTTAGATGTCATCTGTTAGTCATAAAATAACAATACATGATGAGTACCTATTGATGATGGATGAAAATTAAATGTACAACTATCCTTGTCATTTGTATGACAATGAATATAGATGACAATTGACATAAGAGCTGTTTAATTTAATCATCGTCTATAAGTAAGGGGGTAAATGAATAAGAGCCGAGTTCACCGACAAGATACAATCCGATAAATTGAAAACGGCCGTTTATCATATCTTTTTCTGTAGAAAAAGTAATGTTAAACGGTCGTTTTCAATATAACGTACTGTTATCTTGTCGGTGAACTTGGCCAAGTTGATTTTAGATCATTGTAAATACGAAATAGTGCCCATACTTTGCGAGTAAATAATCTGATTTGATTTGGACTTCGGATGGAAGGATCAATATTTCCAAAAGACCACAATAAAATAATATTGATTGATGTATGAATTAATATGTTTTATTAGCAACGAGAATTTAACGTAAATATTTGAACAAGAAAACTTGTAAATATTTTAATATACTTACTCATAGTTTGCGTAAGCAGTTGCCTACGTCCGGAATAGTATATTGGCTGTTCTATTTGTAAGTTAGTCTTTAGCTAAAAATATATTTCTACGTGTTATTAAAAATAACATGTTTATAAGATTATCATTAGCGAAGAGTGAGGGAAAAACGGTACAATAAAACGGTAATAAAATTATAAATAATTCCGATTTAGGTTTTTAATGTTATACCTATTCGTCTATTCAAAATATGTAAATACAGTGAATAAACGATAAGTATGATTTATTTAAAACGAAATTGGTATTTATTAGATATTTTTGTAGGTACTATACAACGTGAAATTTTAGTGGTTGTTTTCCCGCGGCACAACGATTTGCCCTAACTAGTACTATCGAAACATAGGGTTAAATTTTAATAACTACTAGAAAAAAAAATTTTTTTTTTCAATGACCACATTTTTAAAACCGTCTAAAAAGTGTAAAATAATTTCTAATGAAATGAAAAATGTAGGACGCATAATTTTAAGATGCGCCCCACGTTTTTCATTTCTTTAGAAATTGTTTTATACTTTTTAGACCGTTTTAAAAAGGTGAAATTTAAAAAAAAAAACAAATATCTAGTAATTATTTAAATTTTGCTCTATGTTTCGATAGTACTACTGCGGGCAAATCGTTCTGCTGCGGGAAAACAACCACTTAAATTTCATGTTGTATTATTGGGGAAGTAACTATATGATTTTTTTTAAATATTTACGATTTGCTGCTCTACTACTAATATTGCTGCAGCATATTTAATTTCCTGTATAGTTCGTATCTAATTATTTTTGCCAACCACTCGAAGCAGCTCAATTCACTTTGTTTGCTGACAAAATACATTTTGGAGCTGACCAAAACCTCTTTAAATTATTAGCTGACCGTTTAAATGATAGCCATTTTATAGTACCGGCTTCCCCTCATCCTTTGCCACTGGTAGATACAACTTACTATTAACTTTACAGATAGTTAAGTGTCTGCATACTTGTGCATGTGAGATTTGACACACCCACAAATACCTACGTACGAAACAATCTTAATAACATTGCCTGCATAAAGCATAAATGTACCGCCTACGTAACAACATCTATTGTTGTAATTACCATTATGTATTTAGCACTATCTGGCAATAACCTACCAGTCTTTATAACTACTTCATTATTACAAGCGTTATCAGAACGAATACACACTCATAAATAGTTATTTGTATTGCTACTTAACTCACGTATTATGACTTATTTGTTATAAAATATTTGTGATATAGAAACTATTTGATACGGTCGTAATGTTGTTTGAAACTCGTCTATCGGAACAAACAGGTTTGTAAACCTCTTTCTATGTAAGCAACAGCTAAACCTACTGGAATTCTATTATTAAAATTGTGAATCTATACTTTTATGTTTGCATAGATTAGATTAGCCTATGAATAGGATAATCTATTCTTAGGTAGCATATCGCAGATGCCATTGGAGAAATTTAATTAATTACGTTGAATCGTTTTATCTCGAATTTAGCAGATTTTGTTTGTTTTTAAATAAAATTAGAACGCTGCCCAACCCACAATCAAACTTTTACGTATCAATAAAACACAATTAGTAATAAAAATTGATAACTTCTTTTAACCCGGGTAGAACAAAAAAGACCGGACAAGTCCGAGTAGAACTCGCGCCCTGATTCCGTTCCGTACAAACTTCATTACATATGTTGTAAAACCGTATAGGTACCAAGGAATTTATAATTTTAGGTCAGCGCCCCGAAGCGGCGAGCCCTAAAATAGCAACATAATAATTATGAATAATTCCATTTTATTTATGTCATACCTATTCGCCTATTTGAATTATGCAAATACAGTGAATAATCGATAGTTATGACATAAGTAAAACGGAATTATTTATAGTTTTGTTAATATTTTACTGTACCGGTTTCCCCTCATCCTTCGCCACTGCAGCATGGTAACACTTATTGCTATAATTTATAACCTATTTCTATAAATCTAACAGCTATACAAGTATACAAGGCTGGAGAGTTATTTAACCTTACGCAATACAAATCGAGGCCTCTTGGCGAGCTGTTGAACTAATTAATTATTTATAGAGGTTCTATTGCATTGATACCAAGCACGAAAGCAGAGGGGCTCGTGGCTAAATGACGGCCGCGCTGATCAATCGATCTGTGAGGTTAAGCTGCGCTTGCCGCGGTCAGTCCTTGGATGGGTGACCGTTCTTTACACATCGAGACCCCTCCGTGCCTCGGAGAGCACGTTAAGCAGTAGGTCCCGGTTGTCATAGGAATATCTTTGACAATCGTTACGGGTAATCAGAAGCCCTAAAAGTCTGACAGCTGGTCTAACATTCGAATACCGGTATTACCCATTAATTGGGTTGTGGAGGTCAGATGGCAGTCGCTCCACATAAAATATTGATATTCAGCCAAAAACTAGTTAGACTGGATGCCGACCCCAATATAATTTGGGAAAAGGCTAGGCAGATGATGATGATGATGATACCAAGCACGAAAGATATATAATTATAATTAGCTGTTGCCCGCGATTTGATCTGCGTGAAAATTGATGAAAAGTAGTCTATGTGCTTTTTCATGAACCATGCTACGTCTTTGTCCTATTTTACCTAAATCCGCTCAGCCGTTTCAGCGTGAAGGAGTAACAACACACACACACACACAATCTTTCGCGTTTATAATATTAGTAGGATAGCGAACTAGTCATATCTGCTATTTAGTCTTATCGAGAAGTAGTCATAACGCTTCTAACCCGTTAATATAATGTACATAGTTAATATTGGTATCTAAGTTAATGTGAGAACGTATGTAATACGATTAACAAAAGGAATTTATAACGCGGATGTCAGTGGGAATGGGCCAAGACGCCCTAAAAGGACATACGCCAACGAACGTGATGGTCTTTAAAAAGGTCATGTTAGTACCAGCAACGCGGCGTGTTTATAACCCAAGATATATTAACGTGGACAAAGTAAAAGTAATTGTACCAGTAGAGAAGGGTGAGGGTAAATCGGTACAATAAAATAGTAACAAAATTTTAAATAATAATTCCGTTTTACTTATGTCATACACTCATACCTATCATCGTTTATTCACTGTATTTACATAATTTTGAATAGGCGAATTTATAGGTATGACATACGTAAAACAGAATTATAAAATTTGTTACTAATTGCACCGGTTTTCCCTCACCCTTCGCTACTGAATTGTACCAAATGGCGTTCGTTTCTGCCGATCCCATCGGAAAAAGGCGTTAGTGTATCTTATATGATAAAGTTGAAGAGTTTGTTAGTTTGAACCCGCTAATGTCTGGAAATACCAGTTGGATTTGAAAACATCTTTTTGTATTTGATAGTCAGATGGAATAGGAATATTATAGGCTATTTAACATCACGCCATGACCCTTAGGAACCGAGCACAAGAAAAGTCAGAAAAAACTCTAAGCGAAAACGAAGTAATAGCACGTAATAGCGCGTAAATAATCCGATTTCTTTTAAATAAAAGGGCGGGTGAAACCGCTGGGCACAGCTAAGGCTTATACAAGGTGGCAGGTTAGACAGTGGAAATATTTTAAGGGGTCATTGTACTCATCATTATGAACAACTTTTACTATGAGGGGAACAACCCTGAAATCGCGAAAAAAAAATCAGCTGTTCCATACATTTTGTTGAGTTATGTGAACATAAAAGTATGGAACAGCTGATTTTTTTTTCGCGATTTCTCTCGCGAGAACTCATCTAGCTTAAAAAAATGTTTTGACGTGTAAAAGTGTTATTTTTAACCTATTTACAAAATAAATATCA
This sequence comes from Thalpophila matura, assembly GCA_948465475.1. Lineage (NCBI taxonomy): Eukaryota > Metazoa > Arthropoda > Insecta > Lepidoptera > Noctuidae > Thalpophila > Thalpophila matura. The sequence continues at coordinate 12,864,243 of OX419199.1, forward strand.
TTTATCATTTATCATGCATGCTATAATAATAATAGTGTAGACACAACTTGCGTCTATAAACTGGTTCAGATCGAAACTGCACGTTGCATGGAATGCCGTTAATACCTACCCACAGAACTCAGGAATGTAGCAACGCAAAAAGAGAGGACTGTGGGTATGTGCAGCCTGCATAGTGAATTAACTTAGCTATCTATACAAATAAATACAATTGAAGTGTATGTTTGTAATGACAAAACAACAGCTTTTTACGAAAACCAAAGAAACACTATTTTAAAATGTTGTCTGTCTGTTTGTTCCGGCTAATCTTCGGAATAGCTGGACCAATTTTGACGGGACTTTCTGTAACTTATGCTACTTTTATTTCACGCGGACGAAGTCGCGAGCACAACTAATAGAAAATATATACATATATAAAAACAGGGCAAGTTCGTGTCACCACGCACAATGTAGGGTTCTGTAGCAAAGAGTATTTCAGTTTGCGATCTTCATAACATTAATGTGAAATACAAAGTTATTTTTGCGGTTGGCTAACTCAAAATCAAATATCTCAAAAACTACACAACATAAATATCTTATTCAAATTATTTTTTGATGGAAGTATAGTTTAAACACTACGCCTTAATTTTTTTTTTTAAATTGTATTAGTGTATTATTTGAAAAGTTAGAGATCACTTTTTACGACTTTAGAAGCGCATAGCTTACAAAATACCTATTCATTTAAATAAAATAAATAATTTGCAAACCTTCATATTGTTATTTTCAAAGACCTAACCAACGATACCCTGCATGAAGAAGTGCGCAAAAAAATATTTTTTCAGGAGAATTGGTGACCCTTACCATTATAATTTTTCCGGTTTTTTTGGTTCCGTACCAAAATGGTAAAAAAGGAACCCTTATGGTGCGGCTTCGTCTGTCTGTCTGTCTGTCTGTCACACCTGCTTATTTCAGCAAAGCGAAAAATCTGAAATAATTAGAGTTGATAGGAATTGACAAAAATATGGCACCAAAAATAAAACGATGTTCCTAACTAGTACAGTTTTTTCAAAATCATCAAAATTCCTTCACAAACAAACTTAGTTATGCGGTCCGGTTTTTTTCACTTTATACGTCCAAAAATGATACGGAACCCTCGGTGCGCGAGTACCTACGACTCGCACTTGGCCGGTTTTTTTTTCGTAATTTTACTACACTCCTTTATTGTAGGTATATGGCGGTTTACAAAAGACGTATACACATGCTAATTTCATCTATAAAGTGCCAATTATTAGTCCCCGTGTAAAATGCCTGTGATATACGGACGGACAGATGGACAGGACGAAATTATAAGGGTTGCGTTTTTGCCATTTGGCTACAGAACCCTAAAAAATAATCAAGTTACTTTAATATTGGTCCTACTATGTTTCTAAAATCGTACAGACTTTTGCTATCATAGTTTTTGTGAAAGTCTATTTATTTTCCTTAATCCGAAGATAACCTACGTGGAATCTAGATTAATTAACCGGAACACGAGATCAAATATTTGTGTTGATTAACTATATCATTGAATTTAAAAAAAAAATATGTGAGGTAATATTTAAATTTAATTGGTCTAAGATTCTAATTTTAAAAGGTAAATTTCGCAATAAAAATTGAATAATTAAGACGATTCAGTTGCATAACTTCAAACCTACCATGCCTTAAAATAAAATTAAAAATTGTTCAACATTTAATTGCAAAATAAATATTCATATTTGTTTTAAACAAACACTCGCCAATTGCTTAAAAACTCGTTTAATATATTTTTAGCCGGTTTAAAATAAATTAAATTAAAATGTAAACTCACCAAAACTTTTGTAAAGAGTCCACGATATCCTTAAGACGACGATTATAACTAGTAGAAACATAGGCAGAAGACCTATCAGTCTTCTGTCATTCACAAAAGACGGGAACTCCTCCCCTTTGGCATCTGATGAACTCTGGTTTTCCATTTTCAAAAAAATCTTCACTTATCACAATAACAGAATTTATTTTATTTATAAAAATATCACAGTCTTCCAAAAAGTTTGTTCTTATTTGAAGTCAACATTCAATTTAAAAATCGAACACATTTTTCATAAACAATGTTCAACCATTTATTTTCAAATTCCGAACTCTTAACACTTTTTTCAATAACGTTATTTGTTTAGAAAATATAGTTATTCTAATGTTATTTTAGCCGCACACGTTTGTCTCGCGTCGTTTCCACGGCAAATAGCAACAGAAAGGCTCGACGAGCTGCGGCTCGATTTACTATGTAAGCATGTAGGTACTACATACAGCATTGTACACATTATCTCCATTGATAAACGACCATGACTTTGCCGCGAGAAGGCAGCCCTAGATACGCCTATTATTAAATAATAATAATAAAATAATAATTCATTTAATAAATTACTGAACTGAACTGATTAATTTTGTGAATTTTAAACATGTCAAAGCCATCTTAAGCATTACACCACATAAATCTTAATATTGTTAAACTTACAAGACATTTAAATATTTAACCCTCATAAGAGACGTATGCAGAGTGTTTTTAAATTTCAAGTGATCAGGGCAGGACACGTTAGTTCAATAGATAGAGCGATGCCACGGTACGGCAGAGTACGGGTTCAAATCCCGCAAGTGTCAGTTGTGCTCTGAACCAACTGAGCTACCGGGTCTCGCCCGACTCATTTGAAATTTGAGACCCCTTTGTAATACGCTTCTTAGGAGCGTTTGGCGACATCTATCGGAAAACTTATGCAGTCTTTCTAACTCAATACCAATAATCGCAGAGGTCGCGGGTTCAAATCCCGCTCGGGTCATAATTATGATTTTTGAGAATCACTTATATATTTAATAACTTAATAGAAGCATAACATGGCTTTGACATGTTTCAAATTCACAAAAAATATACATTTATAATGATAATTGTTAATTTACATTTATTATCTCTAGATCTAAAATTGACCGTAATTATCAATCGGTACAAGGAGACACAAAGAATAGCATCTCATGCTGTATTATTAAATGTAATCTTGTCTAAATCATTCTGATAATTATGTCTTATTTATGACTTTGATGACTTCATATTTAGGATTTTGGTCACGGACTCTTGGCGGCCTAGCATGACCATATTGACCATGATAGAATAGGGTTTTGTCTACAGAAGAATAAAGTGACAGATTGTAGTAAGATTTCTACCGTTTTATGCATACAATCAAGAGAAGAAATCAATGTTTCTATTCTTTAGTAGACATAATACGGTAGTGTCCTACTATTAAAAAAACCGGCCAAGTGCGAGTCGTACTCGCGCACCGGGTTCCGTATCATTTTTGGACATATAAAGTGAAAAAAACCGGACCGCATAACTAAGTTTGTTTGTGAAGGAATTTTGATGATTTTGAAAAAACTGTACTAGTTAGGAACATCGTTTTATTTTTGGTGCCATATTTAGGTTTTTTATAAGCATTTTTTATAAATGGTCCAAATTTCAAGTCGATAGCATAAGTAGTTGCTGAAATAAGCAGGTGTGACAGACAGACAGACAGACGAAGTCGCACCATAAGGGTTCCTTTTTTACCATTTTGGTACGGAACCCTAAAAACACATTATGGTATCACTAAGAACAGTAGCAATAAATTGTGTTGATACTTGACAACAAATAATATGTTAGGGGCGGATTTTTCAATTGTTTGAAAAATAAATGCCAAACAACCACATCTATTCCTCAGGAAAAGTTAACTGACGATTGAAAAATCGAACGTAAGTAAAAAACCGGGAGAGCGTGGCGAACCACGCACAGTCTAGGGTTCCGTAGGAAGACGTATTTCAGTCTTCCAACCGCAAACATAAGTTTGTATTTCCTAATATTATAATAAAATAATAGGTTGGGGAAAAAGTTTCTTCGCATTTTTTAAGAAAATTCAAAACATTTTTTAATAGAGTTTATTTACATTTAACTAAAGTATGTAGGTACCATTTTGTTCGATAACTTTTTGCCATCTTGTAGGTAGGGACATGATCCCATTGCTATAGAAATTTTGGGACTTCTGGTCAAAATACCGCGACAAGTGGTTTTGGCAGTCCGTTCGTGATGTTAACCTGACACTGCCTAAAGAATTCTGAAGAGACCGAAACAGGTGGAAATCTGAAGGTGCAAGGTCAGGACTATACGGCGGATGCATTAACACCTCCCAGCCAAACTCTCTTAATTTTTGTTGGGTGGCTAAAAATGTGTGAGGTCTAGCGTTATCATGATGAAAAACCACACCCCTTCTGTTGATTAATTCCGGCTGCTTTCTCTTAACTTCTTGCTTTAATCTCATCAGTTGTTCGCAGTAGAGTTCAGAATCGATGGTCCTGCCTGGTGGTAACAGCTCATAATGAATAATGCCCTTCCAATCCCACCACACACACAGCATCACCTTGTTGCGAGTTAACCCGGGTTTCGCCACAGTCTGTGAAGCCTGACCGGCCTTTGACCACGACCTTTTTCGCACGTTCTTGTCATACGTGATCCACTTTTCATCACCAGTTATCAGCTTCTTCAAAAATGGTTCGGTTTCATTACGTCGTAATTTTTTATTCGGTTTTTATTTGTATATAAATAGCATACTCATTTTGTATAATCGAGTAGAATTATTACTAGCATTTATTTTTTTTAAACACCAATTTTAACTCTGTGTGTAGTTTGGCAGTTGGGAGAATGTCATGCTCGCCTAAATGTACCGCTGACGGTGGCACGTGTATTGGATCGTTCGATTCCCTCTAAAATGGTTGAGTTGAACGGTGCTGATGCGCGTGTCATGTTCGTGAACGGGCGCTGTCAGTTGGTACTGGTCATCTCTTGACTGTCTAAGTAATTAAATAATTTAACATATAGTACATTTTATTGTCTTTGTCAATTTATATACATATAAACTCCAACATATCCTATGTTCTTTTGACATAATGTATTTACTCAATGACATTTAAGGTGACATTATTATTTAATTTAACTTATTTTTGTGAATGTGAGTACGATGTGGGTTTCTATGTCACATAATATAGGTATAGATCTCAAGTTCAGTCTGACAGTTTGAGTACTTTATGCGACCTACCCAAATATCCTTTCTGATAGTAATGTTCGCTGGGTCGTTGAGCTCCCTAAGTCAGGGTTGAGCTACCACGATACTCAGCACATGCGTGCACAGTCAGGATAGGTCCACTCAAATCTGTATGGCTCTTTCCTTTAAAGGCCATTCCAGACTAACCTGCATGGTCCTTGCATAGTTTCATTTTAATTCGTCTGGACTTTAAAAGAGACTGACCTTTGAGTTTGTTTCGGTGTTTCTTTTCAAAGGTAGTCAGATAGGAAACACCGACCTCATCTAGCTTAAAAATCAAAACAATTTTTGACGTGTAAAAGTGTTACCTGTAACCTATTTACAGAATAAAATATCATTTCATTTCATTTCATCATTAATAAAGAATCACAAATGAGTACACGGTTCATTAGGTTTCTTTCAGTGAGCTCGTGAGGTACCCAAATGTCGAGCTTTTTTGTGTACCCAGTTTTTTTCAAATGCGCCAAAACTGTTTTGTGGTCAATTTCCAGTTCTTCAGCTACGTCGTAACTACTGGTATGCCGATCTTGCTCCACTTTTTCAAAAATGGCATCCATTTTATCCGTAATAGGGCGACCAGAGCGACGCTCATCTTTGACATCAAAATTTCCGGATTGAAAACGCTTAAACCAAATTAAATTTGTGCTACTCTCACAGACACTACACTAGGTCCATAAACATCGCAAATTTTTTTCGCGGCTTGCGTTGCATTTTTACTTTTTTTGTAGTAAAATTTTAAAATGTATCGAATTTCTTCATTAGATTTCATTCATTTTTCATTTTTCATTCATTTCATTCATTCAGATTTCATCTTGACGGTACGAAAAACAAATGAAAATCACACATTTTCCTAATTTGAATTTGGAATTATGTTCTTTAAAATTTAAACTTTCAATGATACCAAAACCAGCCAGATACAAATAGTATAGCCAAAGAAATTTTATTACAAGTTCATACATACTATAATGCGAAAAGACTTTTTCCCCAACCTAATACAAAGTTATTTTTGCGGTCAAAACTGAAAAAACTTTATTAACGTATCTTGTTCAAACCAATTTTAATCGAGAGTGTTTATAAGATTCCATGAGCTTGATTTTTTTCAGATTTTTTGATAACGCGATTGGAAAATTACAGGGGGGGGGGCACATTGTAAACGACTTTCGGAGCTCCTAGTTCGCTAAATATGCACTTAAATAAAAAAGTCATTTAGAAACCTTTATGTTATTTTCAAAGACCTATCTAACGATACCCCACATGAAGGGGTGCGCGAAAATATTTTTTTTCGTCCTTCAGTTTCATGTATGGGCGCCCCCCCTAATTATTTTATTTTTTATAATTTCGCTACAGGTTTTTATAGCGGCTTACAGAAGACATCTACCTGTGAAGTTTCATGGTTCATATTGGTTATGAACTGTAGATTTTACGAGGGTGTGACGGACAGACAGACAGACAGACAGACAGACAGACAGACAGACAGACAGACAGATAGACAGACAGACAGACGGACAGACGGACAGACGGACTTGACGAAACTATAAGGGTTCCTAGTTTTACTACGGAACCCTAAAAATGTAGGTACGTAATTATGTTTTAATTGGTTTTAATTTTACGTAGATTAATTTGTTATAAAGATTCTATATAATTAATAAAACATTTATTACATAATTATGCGAATAAGGTAAATATGACAATTTGAAATATTTATTAAGTATAAGTATCAAAACTATATCTGGTACAATAACCCTATAAAGAATGTTGCCATGTAAAAAGTTTCGATTAAATCTCAGGCTCAGCTTTCGTTTGCCAGAATCTAGTCTCATTGTAGTAAAATAATTACAAATCAAGTGTTGAATATATTAACTATGTTTTTATAATCCGAAATCGTTGGACAGGGACCAATGTATGTGCTTGAGACTTAATCAAGGAAGCTTGAGCGTGTGTAGGTTACCTAATTTACATGACAAATGAACATGGACGAATATATAGGACAAAGCGTCAAGTTTTTTGTAAATGGAACGGTAAACTGCTCGTGTGTGGCGGATTTTAGACAATATTTAACTGAATCTCAATTACTCTTATCTTATCAGCTTGTAAACATCGCTGAACATGGGCTTCATAAAAACCGCTACAACGAAATGCTGAGAGAAATTGCGTGTACACTATAATTTATTACTAAACCATAATAATTATTTACTCCATTATCTAATACCTTTTATAATGTTGCCCTAAACAACACTTTGCATAACAATAAACACGCTACGCGCTACATGCCACGTGCTACAAGCTACGTGCTACACGCTACTATTTATTTGAAACGTGGAAACGAAGCTGTCATATTAAAAAAACAGGTTTTAAAAAAACCGACTTCCAAAAACTACACTAAAAACTATGAAATAAAAAGTTTAAACTCCCAATAATTAAAAATCTAAATGTATATTGAAGCCGGCGGGGCCTTTTCAGGTTTTTGCCTCTCAGTCTTTAAACAGGAAGGGTGTGCGCAGTGTGTGCACGTGGAAATTAAGATTTCCTTTTATTCCTTGTTCATCTGCAATTTTGCTTATTTTAATGCTAGGCCCCGCCGACTTCAATATACATTTAGATTTTTAATTATGGAAGTTTAAACTTTTTATTTCATAGTTTTTAGTGTAGTTTTTGGAAGTCGGTTTTTTTAAAACCTGTTTTTTATTTTTAACTTTTTAGTGTAGTGTAACATGTCATGTTTTTTTTTATAATAATACCTTACGTATATAAAAGTACCATAAAATCATGGATAGAGCGACTTATGTATGTACCTACTTTTACCGAGATCGATTACTTCCACGAATTTAAATAGGTACTTATATTCATAGATGTTGGTGGATAAGAGCGATTCAGTAAACAAAAAACCGGCCAAGTGCGAGTCGTACTCGTGCACCGAGGGTTCCGTATCGGTTTTGGACGTATAAAGTGAAAAAAACCGGACCGCATAACTAAGTTTGTTTGTGAAGGAATTATGATGATTTAAAAAAACTGCACTAGTTAGGAACATCGTTTTATTTTTGGTGCAATATTTGGGTCAATTCCTATCAACTCTAATTACATATTTCAGATTTTTCGCTCTGCAAACTTCGGAGATTAGGGGGGGGAATGGTATTTTTTCAGACATTTTTCATCATATGTCGAAAACAGTGAGACATAAAATAAAATGAAAATATATTTTGAAATGTGCAGATTAAGCCCTTTTATATGATATGTCACTTGACCTAGTAACCCCACTTTGAAATTTCGGACCCCCACTCCGGCCCCTTTTGCAATGAAAATAAAAACATTTTATGACTTTTTTTATTTTCAATAAAGTTTGGCAAGCATTTTTTATAAATGTTCCAAATTTCGAGTCGATAGCATTAGTAGTTGCTGATATAAGCAGGTGTGACAGACAGACAGACAGACAGACAGACAGTCGCACCATAAGGGTTCCTTTTTTACCATTTTGATACAGAACCCTAAAAACAGTGTTTGTTTCAGTTTATAATAGCAATAGGCTCGCTCCCTAGCCTTCTATCAAATGCGACTTAAGCATAAAAAAATTGTGTGTACTATACACCTCTGTCTAACCTTGCGGGAAATACCGGCGTGATGTTATGTATGTATAATATCGAGATCGATTGCGTTCAGGAATTCATGTACTTACACAATATCACTTTTTCATCATTGTCATGATGTCATCGAGATACACCAAAAATATCGTTTATTACACATGGTTAAAAATCTACTCAATCAAAGTGAATAAAATTTAAATGGGACCACCTCGCGAGGTTCTTCTACCGTATGAAAAAAGAATCACGTAAATCGGCTCAGAGATCACGGAGTAATCGGTGTACATACATGAAAAAAAAAAAAAAAAAAAAAAAAAACCAACCGAATGCAGAACCTCCTCCTTTTTGGAAGTCGGTGAAAAAAAAAAAAAAAACAACCGAATGCAGAACCTCCTCCTTTTTGGAAGTCGGTTAAAAATACGCAATAATCAAACCTAACCGTAGTAGGTAAGAAAATTACCTCCATCCGGGACACCCTGTGTAGTTAATATTTAGGCGAATCTCTAGCGAAAGTTTTGTAAAACATTACACAAGAATACAGACACAAAACATTGTTTCGCTACACATAATGTCACACACACCACACCCACACACGCTGTCTTGTGCATGTCTATTCTGTACCGACTCGCCGCGTGATAACACCGCGAGAACTGCCAATTTGTTTGCGAACGTTCGAGGGAGAAACTCACCGAGGCATTCTCCCTCGAACGTTCGCAAAAAAATTGGCAGTGATATCACGCGGCGAGTCGGTACAGAATAGATGGCTGCTGTATTATGTTTTCAAAATATTTTGTGTCAAAATGAGTTCAATGAACGTTAGCGACAGTTGGATTATCTTTGGATTGTACTCTGCCCCTTTACCCGCGCGGACTTTCTGTAGATGTTTTTTTACTGTGCTTGAAAAGCAAAAACATTGTTGCAAACAATAATGTGTAGTGAAACAATTTAGCGCACAGGTAGATATCTTCTGTGAACCACCATAGATAAAGGAGTGTAGTAATATTTAACATAAACGTTTTTAAGTGACTTTTTTATTTAGATGAATATTTGTTAGCGCTTCTAAAGTTGTAAAAAGTGTTTCTACCCCTCTAACTTTTCAACTAAGAGTTGAAAATTCTGAGAAAATATATAAAAATTGCTCATTTCACGGTGAAAATATGAGTCAGACATGAAAACCGTGGGGAAAGACTACTTAATGACTCAGTAATCGGCATGATCTTAGGAAACAATGATTTATTAATCCCTATAAGTAAGCACCAGCTTACATTTTCAGTATTTTATTTTTCTACATTAATCCCACTTATTTTTAAGTATTGGCCTTCGTTTCAAACTACAAAAAACACGTTTTTAATCATGTTTTCCGTAAATAGATAGTCACCTAATTATATGAGATTGATTAACATTGTCTGTAGTAAAAAAAGTATAATAACTGTGGGAAAATAAACCGGTTTTATACCGGATAGAATCCGGAGTAGAAAACAATAAAATATGTACTAGTAAAATATAATTTTAAAACACTCTCGCCATGCTTGCGACTTCGACCGCGTGACTCATCGGATCTGTGTATTTTTTGAGGATAAAATGTAGCGTTGACATACGGATGAAACAACGGACAGATAAACAGGCGGACAGACAGACGAGCGGGACAAAATCATAAGGGTTCCTTTTTCCCAGTTTGGTACGGAACCCTAAAAATGATTATACCTCGCCCTTCTTCTCCCGTCCAGACATAAAATGAGAACCTAGACGTTTTCCGTCGGGCATGGAAAGCAAAAACATTGTTGACATCAACATAAAACAAGACATAAACAAAAACATGTAGCGAAACATTGTTTTGTGTAGGTACATGTTTTTGTGTAGTGTAGAAGATGCGGTTTATTAAGCAATGGCTAAAAACCTCACCATAAACAAAGTTGTTGTTATCTTAGCAAAAACAACAACATTTAGAAAACAAAGGCGATACCTATCAGTGTTATCTTGGCGCCTCATCGACAAAAAGCAGGTTAGTTCATGACTGATGACGTCACGGTAGTTATTGATCGCAAAATTGGTGATTATGAGGTCATTTGCTCAAGGTTTGCGGGTCGATGCAAAGGTCAGATATTTTTTTTATAAGGCCATCAAGAAGATACATAAATTAGCCTAAATCTATACTAATGTTATAAAAAACAGGTTTAAAAAAACCGACTTCCAAAAACTACACTAAAAACTATGAAATAAAAATGTTAAACTTCCATAAATAAAAATCTAAATGTATATTGAAGTCGGCGGGGCCTCTTCTTCAGGTTTCTACCTCTCAGCCTTTGAACAGGAAGAACGTGCGCAGTGTGTGCAGCGAACGTGCAGCTTGCTTTGCGCCTCGACAAATTAAAATTTTCTTTCATTCCTCCTTAATCTATAATGTTGCTTATATTTATGCTAGGCCCCGCCGACTTCAATATACATTTAGATTTTTATTTATGGAAGTTTAACATTTTTATTTCATAGTTTTTAGTGTAGTTTTTGGAAGTCGGTTTTTTTTAAACCTGTTTTTATTTTTATCTTTTTAGTGTAGTGTAACCATTTTTGTAGTTGTTAATTTATTACAGTAAAGTACCATTAAATCATGGACAGAGCGACTTTGATCATTTATGTACTTTTACCGAGATCGATTACTTCCACGAATTTAAATAGGTATGTACCTAAATATATAGATGTTGGTGGATGAGAGCATTTCAGTAAACAAAAACCGGGCAAGAGCGTGTCGGACCACGCAGTGTAGGATTCCATAGCAAGAAGTATTTTGAGTGTTCCGACCGCAAATACAAGTTTGTATTTCATAATATTATTATGAAATCTTATTATTTTTACGGTTGTCAAACTCAAAATGGAAAATAGTGAATATTTCAAAAATTTTGTGACGTATCTTGTTCAAACCAATTTCAATCGAAAGTATTTGTTAAATGCTATAAGCTTGATTTTTTCCAGATTTTTTGATAGCGCGGTTGGAAAATTACAGGGGGGGACACACATTGTTAACGACTTTGGGAGCTCCTAGTTCACTCAATATGCACTTAAATAAAAAAGGTATTTAGAAACCTTCATGTTATTTTCAAAGACCTATCCAACGATATCCCACATGGTGGGGTGCGCGAAAATATTATTTTTCATCCCTCAGTTTCATGTATGGGAGCCCCCCCTAATAATTTTATTTTTCGTAATTTCAGTATAGGCCTTAATGGCGGCTTGTAAAAGACATCTACCTACGAAGTTTCATAGAAATTGGTTATGAACTGTAGATAGTAGTAATAGCAATAGGCTCGCTCCCTAGCCTTCTATAAAATGCGACTTAAGCATAAAAAAATTGTGTGTACTATACACCTCTGTCTCACCTTGCGGGAAATATCGGCGTGATGTTATGTATGCATAATATCGAGATCGATTGCGTTCAGGAATTCATGTACCTACACAATATCACTTTTTCATCATCGTCATGATGTCATCGAGATACACCAAAAATATCGTTTATTACACCTCGTTAAAAATCTACTCAACCAAAGTTAATAAAATTTATATGGGACCACCTCGCGAGCTTCTTCTACCATATGAAAAAAGAATCACGTAAATCGGCTCATAAACCACGGAGTAATCGGTGTACATACATGAAAAAAAAAAAAAAAAAAAAAAAAAAAAAAAAAAAAAAAAACCAACCGAATGCAGAACCTCCTCCTTTTTGGAAGTCGGTTAAAAACTGAATAGTTTGTTTGTTTGAGCGGGAACATCCCTGAATTTCTTGAAGTCGGATTTCAAAAAAATATTTTTGTAAAATATAATTATGATAGCAAGATTCTTAAGGAATAATATAGGCTATTTAACATCACGCTACGACCCTTAGGGGAACAGCTAGTAAAACAAATGGCTAATTTATGTGTTTTTTGACTGGCTTGTTGTTCTAGCGGTTGCGAGCGTGGTCCTGTATTCGACCCTCGAATCGCGAAAAAAAAATCAGCTGTTCCATACATTTTGTTGAGTTATGTGAACATAAATGTATGGAACGGCTGTTTTTTTTTCGCGATTTCATGGTTGGTCCCATGGAAAAAGTTGTTCATAATGATGAGTACAATGACCCCTTTAAATATTTCCACTGTCTAACCTGCCACCCTGTATATTATGTTTAGTCCGGATTTGTGCTCCGTTAGTGGTTAGTCCGTGAGTGGCTCGCCTCCTATTCATCTTTATCGTCTTCCACAGACATAATTATAGGATCATCGTCATCATCACATTGATATGAGATCATCATTTCATTAATAGGGTTCACTTTCGCATCACATTAACATGGGATCACATCACATTAACATGGGAAATTCACATCACATTAACATGGGATCATCATCTCATTAATAGGGATCACCATGACAATAATATGAGATAATCATCTCATTAATATGGGATCATTATAACATTAATATGCGAATATCATCACATTGATATAGGATCATCATCACATTAATGTGATATCATTCATCACATTAATGTGAGATCATCATCACATTAACTTAGGATCATCATCAATGCTTGTTCTGCTTCCACGTTTGTAAGAATAATCGTCATTAGTACGAACTTCCTTTCTCGTCAATCCCACGAATCCCGCGCGGGATTCCGTTCAATTTACAACCGGGATCAGTCCTGCACATTGCATACAAGATCCCGGTATCCCGGTATTGCATTCCCTAAGCCTGATCAATCTGTAGTCAATGAAAAGAATCTGTCGGTTGATTACACCGATAGAGACTGATTTCTAGAATTTCTAAACCGATTCAAGTTTGAGATAGTAATGACAATCATCGTGAATCACTGATAGAAGATAACGTTGCAACTGTTGCACGCGTGCTGTGCTTTATCTGTATTATCTGTTGCAACATGACTGTATGCCTTGAAGGGTTGGCAGAGGTGTATACTCATATTTTGCCATAGTAGGTATAAAGCATGTAACAAAAAATAGAAAATTAAAAATTTTATAAAAACCCGAGTGCGGTCTGCCCTACGTCTTATTTATCTGTTGTTATAGACCCACCAAAAAGAAAAGGAAAACAAGATATTGCAGTCGGGACCCATTATATGACTATTACTCGGAACACTGGGTCTCGACTGCAATATCTTGTTTTCCTTTTCTTTTTGGTGGGTCTATAACAACAGATAAGACGTAGGGCAGACCGCACTCGGGTTTTTATAATTTTTTTATTAATTTTCTATTTTTATTTTTCACTCTTTAGTTTTTGATGTTAATGACATATATTATATTGATTTCCCCACATGATGATGTAACAAGAAAATAAAAAAGAAACTGTTTATTTTTTTAGATAGATGCTTTTCTAGTTAGATGTTTTTTTTAATGTATAAGATATATAAATATATTTTCGTAATTGTCTCTTTAAGCCCTTCATTTTGATACCCCACATGACCATGTCAGATTTTTTTTATTTTTTATGACTTCACTTATTGGCGGTTAAAATCCGCCATCTTGGTTTTTTTCATAATCCATATAGCCTATGTTACTCGCGACGTCGATACGAATCTAATGATATGCCATATGTTAAAATCTGTTCGCTCGTTTAGTCTCTAGGAGGGAACACAGAAACGGAAATACATACCCACATACATACATACTAACATACAGGTGAAACACTATACCCTCCTTTTGGGCTTCGCCGCAGTCGGGTAAAAACCCTGTTCGATCCCAAAGGGGGTCAATCTACTCATCTTTAAGAACAACTTTTACCATGGGACTAACCCTGAAATCGCGAAAAAAAATCAGCTGCTCCATACATTATTTTGAGTTAAGTGAACATAAATGTATGGAACAGCAGATTTTTTTTTCGATTTTAGTTCATGGAACAGCTCTTTTGTTTTCGATTTTCTATTTCAGGGTTGGTCCCATCGGTCAGTAGTTTCGGAGCCTATTCGGTACAAACAAACAAAGCATGTACCTACCTATCGAAAACGCTTTCATAATGGACGGTAAATATTGCGCAATCATCAATCAATCAATTTCTATACCATGTACCATTTTACCTATGTTCTACAAATAAATTACTTTGACTATGACTTTGACTTCATTGCTGGCGTGTGATTTTATTATAGTAGATACATGTTTAGTAACAACACAATAGATGAATATCTGGGATCTTAACCTGTAGCTTTGGATAACGGAAAAACAATGCAGAAAAACATAAAAACAAATGCATGAATCGGTGCACCGTTCAAAATTTAAATCGAATTTGGAAGCATGAAGTGGCCAGTGACGAAACATTGCCAGTACAAAGTAATAAAATGATGATGAAGAAGGATCACTTCGTCACAGTCTTGTGTGTTCAGTGATGACAGTTCTGTACGAGTGACGGCACGCCCGACACACCGCGTGATATCAAAGAATCTCACCGTGACATTCTCCCTCGAACATTCGCAAAAAAATTGGCAGTTCGGCAGCAGTGGCAGAATAGCCAGGCAGGTGCCTAGCAACTCGCACGGTGTAATTACAGAGCGCTGACTCACCAACTACATGAGTCAATAGTGACGGACGAGCGCGATTGTTTTTTTAGTTCTATGAATGAAACTTACTTTACATGAATGCTTTAAGTGATTATAGTTACATTAATATGATGAAAAACATAAACAAACAATGAAACGAAGAATGTAAAAGCTTTTATAGCTCCCTAAATCTGACACATTTTGTACACGGATTTCTTTGGCCCGTGGGTGTTTATTTAAAGTAATCGCGCGGATTACGGAAATTGGATATTACGTAATATTATAAAAATATAAAAATTAATCATCTACTATTTCTCCATAACTGTAGACTGTAGAGATACAATTGAATGCGTCAACTAATAACAC